>PYXC01001670.1:1117500-1720000 GCA_015244755.2 Tenualosa ilisha
CATTGAGAGTGAAGGAGAGGCTCTGAAGTGGGTTGTAGAGAAATGTGGGAACAGGTATCATGTTGTAGAGAATGAGAAGAGTGATGGTGGCCAGGTGACAGAGCTGCTGGAGAAGATAGAAGAGATGGTGGCAGGAAACAGGGGTCGTAACTTTGACTTTGATGCAAAGATTATGAAAGAACTGACGGAGAAGAAGAAAGAAGAAAAGAGAAGAGCAGAGGAGAGGAAGATAAAGGTGAAGAAGCAGAGAGAAACTCTCAGATCATCACAAGGTGAGAGGACTTGTCAGATGTCATACCTGCATATGACATTGTTCTGGGTTAGTGTGTGTTCACTCACTGTGCCTTGTCTTTGTGTGTGTGTGTGTGTGTACCGATACCTACATGTTTATTTATACATCACAGCTCTTATCTGCTTTATTCATTCTCTTTCTCTCTCTATGTCTGTCTCTCTCTCTCTGTTTCTTATCTTAGGCTATTTAAAACATGCGCACAGAAACACACATACACACACCAAACACACACTCAGACACACTTTCTCTCTCTCGCACGCAAAAATACTTAAAGAGCCATTCACACTCACACATACACACTCACACAAACAGGCACACAGGTGCACAAACAACACATACAGACACAAAGATAATCACACACACACACACTCACACACATACACACACAGATACACACACACACACACTCACACTCTCACACACACACACACACAGATACACACACACACACACACACACACACACACACACACACACACAGGCTCATTCATATCATATTGCATGATTTTCAGTGTGTTTCACAGAATTACATGGTTTTGGTTTCCAGGTGGTGTTCCTCATATACAGACCTGAGGATTGTGCTGCTGGGAAACAGATATAATGGGAAGAGTTCATCAGGAAACACCATCCTGGGCAGAGAGGAGTTTGTTACCTCAGGAAGAACAGCTGAGTGTATGAAGAGAAAAGGAGAAACAGCAGGGAGACACATCACTGTAGTGGAGGCACCAGGATGGTGGAACAACTACACTGTAGCACAAACTCCTGAACGTGAAAAAAAAGAGATTATCCTCAGTGTGTCTCTGTGTCCTCCAGGACCCCATGCTCTACTCCTGGTCATTCGTGTGATGACTCATTCACAGAGACACACAGAAGAGCAGTGCAGGAACACATGAAGCTTCTGGGTGAGAGAGTCTGGAGTCACACTATAGTGCTGTTCACATGGGGGGACTGGCTGGGAGACACAACCATTGAGCAGCACATTGAGAGTGAAGGAGAGACTCTGAAGTGGTTGTAGAGAAATGTGGGAACCAGTATCATGTTGTAGAGAATAAGAAGAGTGATGGTGGCCAGGTGACAGAGCTGCTGGAGAAGATAGAAGAGATGGTGGCAGGAAACAGGGGTCATCACTTTGACCTTGATGTAAAGATTATGAAAGAACTGATGGAGAGAAGAAAAAAGAAAGAGAAGAGCAGAGAAGAGGAAGATGAAGGTGAAGAAGCAGAGAGAAACTTTCAGATCATCACCAGGTGAGAGGACTTGTCAGATGTCATACCTGCATATGAGATTGCTCTGGGTTAGTGTGTGTTCACTCACTGTTCCCTGTGTGTGTGTGTGTGTGTGTGTGTGTGTGTGTGTGTGTGTGTGTGTGTGTGTGTGTGTGTGTGTGTGTGTGTGTGTGTGTGTGTACCGATACCTACATGTTTATTTACACATCACAGATCTTATCTGCTTCATTAATTTCACTTTCTCTCTCTCTTTCTCTGTCTCTCTTTCTGTTTCTTCATTTTTGCCTCTTTAACAAACACACACACACATAAACACACAGACACAAACTCAGAAAAACACACTTTTTCTCTTTCTTCCACACATACACACGAACACACTCAAAGAGGCATTCACGGTCACACATACACAAATACACAAACGTAGACAGGCATGCAAACAAACACATACAGACCCAAAGATATTGTGTGTGTGTGTATGTGTGTGTGTGTGTGTGTGTGTGTGTGTGTGTACTTACATGTTACTTACACATCTCACCCTATACTTCATGTGTCCTTTTCTCGGTCTTTCTCTGTCTCTGTCTTAGGCTCGTCAACACACACACTTAAACCACACACACACACACACACACACATATTAACACAAACACACAAATAAGACATTCACCCCACACTCACACATACACACAGACAAACACAAAATCAGATGTACAAACTCACACACAACACACACACACACAGGAAAACACACTTTTTCTCTCTTTTCCACACA
Organism: Tenualosa ilisha; assembly: GCA_015244755.2. Classification (NCBI taxonomy): domain Eukaryota; kingdom Metazoa; phylum Chordata; class Actinopteri; order Clupeiformes; family Clupeidae; genus Tenualosa; species Tenualosa ilisha. The sequence continues at coordinate 1,119,788 of PYXC01001670.1, forward strand.
TATTCACAAACATACACAAAGAGCCATTCACTGACACATGCACAAACGCTGTGTGTGTGTGTGTGTGTGTGTGTGTGTGTGTGTGTTTGTATGTTCCCATGCCTATACTTACATCTTTATTACACATCACAGTTCTATACTTCTACATTTATCTACCCTTTTTTCTCTCTCTCTCTCTCTTTAACAAACACACTCAGACACAACACACACCAAACACATGCACACATACACACACATTATCTCTTTCTCACACACTTACACTCACAGTCACACACAAACACACACAAATAAGACATTCACACTACTCTCACATATACACACTACACATACACAAGTCAAAGTATGACTGCTGTAAAAGGAACACGTTTGTTGCTTCAGATTCACAAATCATTTCATGAGTGGAGATTATTCGCTCATCGCAATGGAACTTCACTGAAAGCTGCATTGTACAGAATGTTCAAGTTGTTGAAAACTGTTTGTTTATCTGCAGAAGCAAAGAAAGGGTCACAAATTAAATTTAAAAGAAATTTGTGTGAAGTTTTCTCTCTTCATTAAAATAGCCATATAATAAGTGGGATAATGTACTTTGCGATAGTCATCACAGGAAAGTAAGTCCCTTCAGGATGCAACAAGACCACTTCACTTTGGGATGTGGTTGTGTTTATCCTGTCAGGACTTATTTTCCTATAATGACCGGCGTACAATACATCATCCCTTACATAATAATAAATCATAGTAACACTAACTAGTTTAATTCATTACTAGTAACGAGTGAAACTAGCACCCATAGGGTTTTAGCTCACTTACAAGTGCTTGACTCCCAGGTGTTGAGTCTGTGCAGGGCTGGACTATGCAGGTGACACTTGTTTTGAAAATAATAACATTTTGTTTACATTTCTATTTTACAAAATCTCCTGACTTTTTTAGAATTGGAGTTGTACACGTATCCAAGTGTCATCAGGAGGTCTATTTATGCAGGTTTGATTGTGCCTCTGCATGCAGGGACAGTGACACAGGGACAGGGTGTGTCTGACAGAGAGAGGGAGGGAGAGAGAGAGAATGAGAGAGAGACAGAGAGAAAGGGCAGAATCTGATACAGGCTGTAATAATGACAACAGATATTTTGAGTTTGTAAATGTTTTAAATGTGCAGACGTGAGAACAATGATTTGTCTTACTGTACCTACAAACCTCATGTGCTTATTTATGCAATGCTACATTTATGGAATACTACATTTTGCAGTCCACTGTTGGACGAGATGCATTCATTTCATACCGTAGAGTAGGCCTATGCAAGTCACACAAATACCATCAGACCTCTTAAGTTATACACCTCCAACCCTGAAAGATGTCACTATAGAGTCATTTAATTACTGGTATATATTGCATCACACCTTGACACAAAAAGATTCTCCAAAGTCCCACAGTCTGAGGTCTGATATGTCTTCTATCTGGATTCCCCTGGGTCCCTGTGAGCACCTGCCCACCCCAGTGTTGAAGCTATCTTTTCATTCAAAATCTTAATTACATCAGTAGCTGAGTTTTTAAGTTTGACCACCAAGGTAAATGAGCGTACCAGTGAAACCTGTCCAGACGCATGCAAATCATTATTTTTAAAATATTAAAAAGTCAGAAATAGCAGGATATTTCTGTGATAGCACACACATGACATGAAAATGAAATCATTAAAATCAAATTAAATCACTGAAATGATTTTGTATTTGTATCTGTATTTTGTGTTCCTTGTGCTGTTTGTCCTTTTTCCTTTGCCATACTGTACCTCTGCTCAGGTGCCCTGCCTGTGAAGCTCCTGTTAAAGGCTCCAAATTCTTGCTGGCTTGGGGGAGGCTTTTTGGTGTGGGGACTGCTGGCTGTCTTGCTGCTGGGGGGCTTGTGGTGTGAGACTGCTGGCTGTCTTGCTGCTGGAGGGGCTTTTTGGTGTGGGGACTGCTGGCTGTCTTGCTGCTGGGGGGCTTGTGGTGTGAGACTGCTGGCTGTCTTGCTGCTGGGGGGCTTGTGGTGTGAGACTGCTGGCTGTCTTGCTGCTGGGGAGGCTTTTTGGTGTGGGGACTGCTGGCTGTCTTGCTGCTGGAGGCTTGTGGTGTGGGGACTGCTGGCTGTCTTGCTGCTGGAGGGGATTGTGGTGTGGGGACTGCTGGCTGTCTTGCTGCTGGAGGGGCTTTTGGGTGTGGGGACTGCTGGCTGTCTTGCTGCTGGGGGGCTTTTGGGGGGGCTGTTTTGGCTTTTGGTGTGGGGACTGCTGGCTGTCTTGCTGCTGGAGGGCTTGTGGTGTGGGGACTGCTGGCTGTCTTGCTGCTGGAGGGCTTGTGGTGTGGGGACTGCTGGCTGTCTTGCTGTTGGAGGGCTTGTGGTGTGGGGACTGCTGGCTGTCTTGCTGCTGGAGGGGCTTTTGGTGTGGGGACTGCTGGCTGTCTTGCTGCTGGAGGGGCTTTTGGTGTGGGGACTGCTGGCTGTCTTGCTGCCTTTCAGCCTGGGATTTTGTGTTGTTATTATGTCATGGACTTTAAGTTTTGTATTGTGAGTTTATTGTCTTGTCTTAATGTTTATAAATCCCACTGGCTGGGCATTACTTTTAAAGGTGTTTTATGCTGGTTACTTGGGTCAGTGGTGGGTGGTTGTTTACCCCTGTAGGGCTAACTAGTAAGGGGCGTAACACATTGGATGATGTTCATTGTGTTTTACAGAATGTCATGGTTTTGTTGTCCAGGTGGTGTTCCTCATATTACAGACATGAGGATTGTGCTGCTTGGAGGCAGATATAATGGGAAGAGTTCATCAGGAAACACCATCCTGGGCAGAGAGGAGTTTGATACCTCAGGAAGAACAGCTGAGTGTGTGAAGAGAAAAGGAGAAACAGCAGGGACACACATCACTGTAGTGGAGGCACCAGGATGGTGGATGAACTACACTGTAGCACAAACTCCTGAACGTGATAAACAAGAGATTATTCTCAGTGTGTCTCTGTGTCCTCCAGGATCCCATGCTCTACTCCTGGTCATTAGGGTGAGGGAGTCATTCACAGAGACACACAGAAGAGCAGTGCAGGAACACCTGGAGATTCCGGGTGAGAGACTCTGGAGTCACACTCTAGTGCTGTTCACATGGGGGGACTGGCTGGGAGACACAACCATTGAGCAGCACATTGAGAGTGAAGGAGAGGCTCTGAAGTGGGTTGTAGAGAAATGTGGGAACAGGTATCATGTTGTAGAGAATATGAAGAGTGATGGTGGCCAGGTGACAGAGCTGCTGGAGAAGATAGAAGAGATGGTGGCAGGAAACAGGGGTCGTCACTTTGACTTTGATGAAAAGATTATGAAAGAACTGATGGAGAAGAAGAAAGAAGAAAAGAGAAGAGCAGAGGAGAGGAAGATAAAGGTGAAGAAGCGGAGAGAAACTCTCAGATCATCACCAGGTGAGAGTACTTGTCAGATGTCATACCTGCATATGAGATTACTCTGGGTTAGTGTGTGTTCACTCAATGTGTCCTCTGTGTGTGTGTGTGTGTGTGTGTGTGTGTGTGTGTGTACCGATACCTACATGTTTATTTACACATCACAGCTCTTATCTGCTTCATTCATTTCTCCTTCTCCCTCTCTTTCTCTCTTTCTTTCTCTCTCTCTCTCTGTTTCTTCATCTTAGGCTCTTTAAAACATGCGCACAGAAACACACACACACACCAAACACACACAGACACACTTTCTTTCTCTCACACACATGCACTCAAAAATACTTAAAGAGCCATTCAAACTCACACATACACAAACACACAAACAGGCGCACAAACAACACATACAGACACAAAGATAATCACACACACACACACTCACACTCACACACTCACCGATACACACACACACACACACACACACAGATACACACACACACAGGCTCATTCATATCATGTTGCATGATTTTCAGTGTGTTTCACAGAAGGTCCTGATTTTGGTTTCCAGGTGGTGTTCCTCATATTTCAGACATGAGGATTGTGCTGCTTGGAGGCAGAAATAATGGGAAGAGTTCATCAGGAAACACCATCCTGGGCAGAAAGGAGTTTGGTACCTCAGGAAGAACAGCTGAGTGTGTGAAGAGAGAAGGAAAACCAGCAGGGAGACACATCACTGTAGTGGAGGCACCAGGATGGTGGATGAACTACACTGTAGCAGAAACTCCTGAACGTGATAAAAAAGAGATTATCCTCAGTGTGTCTCTGTGTCCTCCAGGACCCCATGCTCTACTCCTGGTCATACGTGTGTTTGACTCATTCACAGAGACACACAGAAGAGCAGTGCAGGAACACCTGGGGCTTCTGGGTGAGAGAGTCTGGAGTCACACTATAGTGCTGTTCACCAGAGGGGACTGGCTGGGAGACACAACCATTGAGCAGCACATTGAGAGTGAAGGAGAGGTTCTGAAGTGGATTGTAGAGAAATGTGGGAACAGGTATCATGTTGTAGAGAATGAGAAGAGTGATGGTGGCCAGGTGACAGAGCTGCTAGAGAAGATAGAAGAGATGGTGGCAGGAAACAGGGGCTGCTTTTTCCAGATAAACAAGAGTATGGATGTTCCTGTAAAATGTCAGTACATAACCTCAGACATTCAAAAACATATATCATTTATCTATAATTATTTTGTCAATTTAAACTGGTCTAAAATTATGAAAGATAAGAATGTCTTTATATATGCATGTACAGTCAGAGAACACAACCCCAGCAGATCATCTGGATATGGATCTGCTGAGTCTGGACCCAGATCAGGGATCATGAATTTATTTAAGCGTCCTCTGTCTCAAAGAACCAGTGGACATGGACATGGTGCAACTACGGAACAGGATTTAACTTTGAGACCAGAACATGAAGACAGTCCAGCAACACAGAATACTGACATACAATGTATGTCTAAAGTTTTGTTTTTATTTAGTTTTTTCATCTGAATGATATGATTACTGATGCAGCATTTGTGTACCTTTTTAAATCTTACCTTCATAATCTGATTTTGGGGTATTATGTCTAGCCTTTAGTCATTGATATGCAGTGTCCATAATTTACGGCCATGATCAGCTAACTTTCTCTACATTATTGTATCAGTTTGCATTTTCAGGACAAAACACGTCATCTTTTATAAAAGCTTATATATAATTTATGTGTGTTTTATTTGAGATACTGTATGTAATATCATTTTGTATGTTTCCTGGTTCTAGACTACCTGAAGAAAACCCCTTTTGTAGATGCATCTACAGTAACAGTGAACCACAGTCAGTGCATTGGAAGAGGATCCTATGGAGCCGTTTACAGAGGGACATATCAGGGAGCTCCTGCCGCTGTAAAGATTCTATCCATGGAAGACAGTTCAGTGATTACAAATGAGTTTCTCATACCCTTGTAAGTGTGTGGGTTTGTGCTATGGAGATATTTGTTTGAATTCAAAATGAATCTGAATATTTTGCTTTGAATTGAATCCCACTTAATCTGAAACTGTGTTTAATATTTTCAAATTGAATCTGGCTAAATCTGATTGAAATTCCATTCTCTGTCTATGTCTGCATTTACTTGTGTGTGCACGCCTGCTTGTATGTTGTTGTTTTCTTCGTTATATGTTCCGGTCGCAATGTATTAATTTATATCAATCCATAACTTTGTTCTTTGAGGTGACAGAGCGTGTCTGTAGAAAAAAGAACAAGCAACATTGATACAATGACTGACTAGCAAACTGGCAGCGAACACAAACCAAATGTGGCACAGAAACTCACTTTCAGTTTCATTTTCCTATGCCCCATTCAGTTAATGTTAACTGTTGCATCAAATTTTTTGATTATTTTCCCTACAGACAGCACTCGATCAGTGACCTCAAATAGCAGAGCAGTAAATTGATTCACACCAGATTTCACTTTTAAAGAGTCAAATACATTTTTGTGAAAACATACTATGCAAATAGCACCATAAAGCATTTAGTGCTGTGTACATTCATCACATAGATACACACACTTTGCTCAAGTCCTCAGTATTTCCCTCCCCAGGTGTTTGTCTCACCCCAACATCGTGAGGATGATGGCTGTAGCCAAGACTGAGTCCCAGATCTTCATTGCTAATGAGTACATCCATGGGGCCAACCTACAGCAGGTTCTTCAAACAGACACTCCCATAAAGGTAGGACATGCGATTTCATTAAAACATACTGTATTTGATGATCTAGCAAGTTCTTCATAGAGACACTCAGATAAAGGTACTCTGGGATTCTAACTTATTTCACATGAATGCACAATGCTTTCACACTGGCAGCAAGAAATCATGATGATTTAATTAACTCTGCAAAACATTTTACCAAGTGGAATAAGGCACAATGAAGCAGAAATATTATACTATGTCATTTGGAGCAAGAAAGATAATGGTGGTTAACAACAAATGAGGGTTTGTTGTCTATGGTTTAGAGGTTTCATGGAAAGAGTGTCATATTACTGTAAACATAATCATCTGAAAAATGTGGGGTAGCTGTGCATTGCATGTTGCATGGACAAATTACTACCCAAAATATCTGTGGCAATTATAATAGATTACTGCCACTACAGGATACAGACGCCGCCATCACGATTGGACATGACATTTTGTAGGCATATGCCCCACCAGATTAAACAGTCTTGCTGCCCATATCTGAAAAGATAACTTTCTGAACATCAATGTTTTTATAGAACATTGAACACAGTTTTTTTCCAACATGAAGGCTAATACCCCACACATACATCTGATCATATGCCCAGATAGAGATCTGTTTCTGACGTTTCTAAACTGCAGGGTGAATGGACAGCCTAGGAAGTCCAGGCACATTTGAATGAGTATTTAAGAAACTGCGGAGACGAAGGGACAGGGACAGTATCACAGAACACCACATCTGCTGCCATGTCTGTAGGTGACCCTGTAAATTGCAGCGTGTTGCCGTGCCAGCCAGTTAGCATCACAGCAGATACACTGGATGTATATTATGTATACACCACCACTTCATGTATATTTACATTCATGCTTTTTATTCAAAGACGTACATCTGTCAGCTATCAGGCAAGTCTGCTCTAGAGCAACTTCAGGTTAAGTGCCTTGCTGAAGGGTACAATGGTGGAAGTCAAGATTCAAACTGACAATTTCCAGACTACTACCATGCCAGCCAGGATCCTTAACCGCTACGCCACCATCACCCCATACTCACACCCCTATATTCAGTGCAAGACTGAGCACTGTGTAGGCTATGGCATAGAAGACTGGACTGGTGTCAATGAATGCTTCACGTCGAGAAAGAGTAGGGATACGCCATCGCTTTGACCAATTTGCTGATTTTCCACCCTAAACAACTGAGTTTACTCTACAGTACTGGCCTATGTATGGACAGGTTTACAGGACCCACACCTTTACATGAAAACAGGTTAACCAGCCTAAACTATATGTACTCTAGATGTGATATAACGTGCAGCGAGACATCTCCCAACTTCTTCCATACCACTATACTATAGTTCTGTAATGTATTTGCACTGCATTGAACTGCATCACATTGATTTTCAATGGACATCTATTAGTTACATGTCTAAAATAGCTATGTAAGGTGTATTCAGTTATCTAATCCAGATATTTTCTAAAATCCCATAATCTCTAGATGTGATAAAAGAAGAGTTGGGATTAGACTCAACCTCATTCAGTCTTTAACCGGTATATAGTCCTGTATCACAGAGGGGAAAAAGTGTATGACTGATACATTTTGACCCATGTAATTAATGGAAAGATAAATTATCCATTCAAACTGTATATTTTCTAAAAGCCAATATCATCTACATGTGATATAACATAGATTAAGACATATCCCATCATACGACACACTTGCAGGCACCTACACAGGCTTGAATTGTGAGATGTATTGGGTATGGGTATAAAAACCAGTAAAAATACATCTAAGCTCCCACTCAGAAAAGGTCATCAGACCAAAACATGTACCTCAGACACAGAGGATTATAAAAATCCTTACCAGAGTTTGTGACCTTTGGTGATTGCAACTTCTGCCCTGGCCCAAGGACTAAATAATGAATAATGGAAATTTGCTGTTTCATTTTCAGTTAAAATATGAAGATAAGCTGTTTGTGGCTTTAGATGTTGCCATGGCTCTTCAGTACATACATGACAAAAAGATCATCCACCAAGATCTGAAGCCAGCAAATATTATGGTCTGTATTTCTGTTTATTTTCCCTAGTGTTCCACATTCATTTTAGAAGAGTTGCTCACAGTGTAATTATGTCAGATATTCCTCTTTTTTGCATGTCCACATTATGCATTAAAATTTAACATAGACACATGTAGGCCCACACCAAAACAAGTTTGGCAGTTTCAGCTTTCCTGGCAGGTCGTGGAATATATCTACCATGGAAACAGGGTTTCCACTATTAGAATAAACCAAAGTATCAACTCTTATTAAAAGTCCTCCAATGCACCTTTATTGTTTTGTGGTTAAGCTTGCAGAGAAGGACAAGAAAGCCTATCTCACAGACTGGGGTATGGTAAACTGGAAGGAGACCATGTTAATGACAGGTGGAGCTCACCAAAGTGGAAGTCAATGTGGACCACAGGGAGGAACTCCACCCTACATGGCCCCAGAGTGCTTAGTGGACTGTGAGGACTGCAGCACCATGTCAGACATGTGGTCATTTGGGATCACTCTTCTGGAGATGTTCACTAACTTCTCAGCCTGGTCATACACTAAAATATCTGAACTACGGAGGTTTCTCCACAACAGACAGGCTCCACATGCGCTGGCTAAACTGCAGCGTCCAGCCGATGCCATTGTCAAACCTTTACTGGAATATAAACCCAAATCTCGGATGAATGCGAAAGACCTGGTGATACTTTTGAAGTCAAAAGTTGATCTCACCCGAAGATATGGGTACACTTGGTAAGAACCCTACAAATTTGAAGTATATAATGAATAAAATAATATTAAAAGTATAATCTATGTAGTGATAATGTGCTCCTATCTACTGATAATGTAATAATGGTAATCTGGTGAAACAAATTCAGTCTGATTTGTAGTGGAAGGTTATCTTGTCCAGTTTTTGTTATATGGATGTTTGCATTTTTATATTAAAGTTGCCCTGAAACACAAATCTGTTTTTACCTGTTGTTTTTGAAATATGATAGGTCCATATGTGTTTGTGTTATATGGTGCATGTGAAAATGTAATACTATCTTTGCTGTCTGCAATAGCCAAATGAAACAAAAAGAACTGAGAAATCAGAACAATTCAAAAAGTTGGTCAGTTTTACGTAGCTTTGATCATCTTAAGCTAAGGTGTGGCTAGGAGTCCATCCCTGGGTGGACATTAGGCTTGTTTGGGGGGGGGGCAAAAAAAATCACTAAACTGGATCCATACTTATTATCATCTCCAGCACTTTGAGCTTCATACACAAACATAACAAGCTCTCCGTTCTTGTACGTTTTGCTCTGTTCAGTCCCCAATTAGGATTGAAGAACCAGCATCAGTGAAAGTTAAGTAATAAACCCCATTTACTGGGGCAGTGAAAACTACTGTGAAAAATTATATTTAATAATCAATTAATTATTGGTGTAAGCACTATAAAAAAAAAAAAAAGCATAGTATAGTATAGTCTATAGGTCTATACGTAGTATCATATGTGGGACACAATTGACTACATACCTGTGTGTCGGTTAAATCAATCACTGAGGTTGGTAAGAACCCTTTTAAACGACACAATTTTATCAGTGTTGAAGGGTCCCATGTGTCCATTTCCATGGTCAAAGAGAGAAACTGAGGATGCCACTTTTGTGTTGTCTGTGACAACAGAGCAATCAAATCAATGCACCCATCAAATCAATACCATGCATTTTTATTGTGCTGTTTTTCACTGTTTTGCATTGTAGTAGGTGTACACTGTTGAAACTGTTGTCACTGCAGGCTCGGTGGAGTAGTGGTTATGTTACTTGACTGACAATCAGGTGACTGGGTTTAATTTACGAACCCCACATTGTGAGCCTTTGGATAAAAGCATCTGCTAAATATCAGTCATCTTTACTGTTGTGTTTTCTGAAAGGAAAATGTCTGCTAAAGTGTTTGGATGAATTGGTGAGTTTGGAGCAGCTGCGTGAAGACATCCCATGTTTCAGGGCTGAGGTGCAAATGGCTGCAGTGCTCATAGCACATTTTTGCCCATTGGGACTCTGGGTGACCAGCAGCCATTTCCCGATCTCACACCATCTCTCTCTCCCACTTCATTCCTATCTACTCTTCACCATTCAGTCTTTAAAACAAATGTTTTCCTTACCTTCATTAGCCCTGTTTTGTAGCTTTATCACCTGGTCTCCAATGCTATATTCCTGGCTTTTATAAGTTTCGACTCCTCTAGTAAATTTGAGTGAAATTTTATATCAGTTTAAGTTCATCCTAAAAGAATCACAAGCCAATACATTATTTGGCTTTTTTTGCCACTGAAGTGACTGCAGGAGTAATTTGAGTATATTTCTCGTATATGTCAAACGTGTAATACAGTGTCAGAATCCCAAAGTCTTCCTCAAGCCTAAGCCCTAATGCTGAACTGGCTTGAATCAGACAACCATAAAACTGATTCATGCCAGTTTAGGATTTGAGGATTCAGGGTCTAGGGTTTAAAAAGGATTCAGCCAGTGATTTAGCCTATAATGAAAGAGAGAGAGGTTCTCATGTGACTGGATCAACATTTACGCGCAATCCCCCCAAACTCGCTCCCTCAGTTACCCCAACAGCTCCTCGATGGCATTCAGTCTGGCCTCTATGTTTCTCAGATCCCTGAGATCTGAAGGATCAGTTTACGGAAGACTGCAGAGCATTCTGAGCGGGTGTTGCCGAAAATAAGGCCAACAGATATCAGCAGCAGACCATAGAGCGATCTTCATCTTTGTACTCAGGTCTACTGATACATTTGTTGTTCGCAGGTAAATTTAAGGAGGAAGGTACGTAAATAATTGACAAACACATGAATTGTTAAACATTAACAAGTTCAAACATTAACCATCACAGCATGATTGGAAGATGAGTTTGAGGAGGAAGACTTGGCCGATCATTAAAATTTGTCTTGAGGTCTCAATCCTTCCCAATCCTTCCCCATCTTTCTCTCCCACTCTCCACTGTTCTATTTGATTAAAGACAATAAAATCTCAAAAAATGTTCTCAAAAAAGTTGCTTTTCTCTGTCATCCACAACTGGCATCATAATGGAAAAGCCATTTACAGAAAATGATGTCTGTCCTTAATGACTGTAGTTATAGTACTAATGTTCTCTTTTATTGAAAATGATGTCTGTCCTTAATGACTGTAGTTATAGTACTAATGTTCTCTTTTATTGAAAATGATGTCTGTCCTTAATGACTTTAGTTATAGTATTAATGTTCTCTTTTATTGAAAATTATGTCTGTCATTAATGACTGTAGTTATAGTACTAATGTTCTCTTTTATTGAAAATGATGTCTGTCATTAATGACTGTAGTTATAGTACTAATGTTCTCTTCTATTGAAAATGATGGCTGTCATTAATTAGTACTAATGCTCTGTTTTATTGCTCCACTCAAGGATCAGTACTGGACTTTGGATCAATGTGACACTGGACAAATCCCAGTGTCCCAATTGGCGGTGGTAGCGTAGCGGTTAAGGAACCTGGCTAGCATGAAAGTAGCCTGAAAAATTGTGGGTTTGAATCCCAGCTGCCACCGTTGTGCTCCTGATCAAGGCACTTAACCCTAAATTGCTCTAGGGGAGACTGGCCCTGAACAATTGATAGTTGACAAAAATGTAAGTCGCTTTGGATAAAAGCGTCTGCTAAATGCGTAAATGTAAATGCAATGTTATCTATAAGCCCTAGGCCCTGAACCTTCAAAGACGTTATTGGCATAAATTGACTTCATGATTGGTTGATTCATGCCAGTTATTCATACTCTGACAGCTGAAAGTTTAGGGCTTAGCGATGGCATTGGAATTCAGCCTCTGACTGAGAAAGTTCTTTTACCTTGCCTTACCTTACCTTGCAAGCAAAGACTGTTAGTCTGAGAAATGTATGCCTAGCATGTGAACATTGGTACTAATTTAATCCACGGTAATTTAAAATATGACATCATTATTATTCAGATGATGCGACAGCAACATCATTATCATGAATATTTAGAGGTCTGATGAGTTTACTTTGTCTACTGTATGTGTGCATGTGTGTAGCCTACAGTATCAGAAATAGGAAGTGCCACTATATACAGTATAAGGTCACAGAATCTGAGTGTATAAATGCAATGTGGTTACAGACTTGTGCTTAGTGTGATGCATGCCATTACTGCCACCTACAGGCTAAGAGAGGCACATTCACCACATAAACTAACAATTATAACAAATGGCTAGTATATTATTCATTTGCATGTTAATAAGCTGCTAATTAATGCTGAATATGTGTACCCTAATCTAAAGTGTTACCACAAACATTTATGTTATACAGTAGTTACTGCAGGTTAAAGTTGTTCAGTTCAGTTTACTTGACCTGTTTTATTCAGTTTAAGCTAAATGATATATATTCTACCTCACCCTCACTGTGAACTTAACTTACCTAACTTATAACAATCAGTGCTCTGTTACAAGTCTACTTATGCCCTGGCTTTTGTTGTCTGTTGTCTGTCTTAAATGCTCTACTTAAGTAGTAAGTAGTAACTGCACTTCATGTATATCTATAATGTGTGTGTACTAGCCTAAGTGTGTACTAAATGTAGCCTAAGTGTGCTCTAAATGTAGCCCAAGTGTGCATTAAATGTACCCTAAGAGTGCACTGAATGTAGCCTAAGTTTGCACTAAATGTAGCCTAAGAGTGCACTGAATGCACCTGTGCACCTGTCTCAAAGTCTTTTTATATATCTAAAATGTAGCACCACTTGAATCTATGGTAAAATGTAGTTTTGTCTCATTGCATACAGTGTATTTGGTTGAAATGACAATAGAACCCACTTGACATGACTTGAATATTAGTCTCATTTTGAATTGATCATTCTCTGATTTTTAACATGAATGGTGTGACTTGGTTGGTACTTATTCTGAGCCTAGCTGGATCGGGTTACATTACTGGGCTGGAAAACTGGCTGTGCTGCTCTGCCCTGCCTTTGCTGGTACCTGCATCAGAAGAACCTTTTTTAAAATATCTATTCAGTGAATCCTTAAGGCTCCTGGTTTCTTCTTCTATTTTTCTCTTTTCTTTTCTTTTTTGTGCCCCTGACTTTTACTGAGACATGTTGGCATACTGTGCTGATCAAATGACATTTTTGATTAAAGGCCAAACCATTTTTGTGTTGGGGGTGGCAGGGGGCTTCTTAATCCCTATTTCAAGGACAATAAAGGTAAAAACAACTATAAATAATTTCTTGAACGCAAATATTACACATAGGTATATTTTACAATAAAATTGAATAATTATTCTGCAATTTCATGAGGGCCCAGTTCTATACAAGCATCCATATAAGCCTGTCATGGTCTCACTCTGCACGGGCAACCCTCCTCCACATTGCACCCACTCAATCACCTGCCACGCCCACTCTGCTCACTCTGTCTCCTCTGCTCCCCTCGTTAACATTTCAATCATTGCCTCCACCTGTACCTTGTTTCACCTTCAGTATTTAAACCCACAGTTTCCAGTCAGTCCCTGTCAGACCGTCTTTGTGTCATGGTGTTACTGAGCTGTTTCTCTGCTATCTGTTTTCCCGATATCGACCCGAACCGATCTGGCCATCCCTGCTCTTCTGGCCCGGAGAACCTGTCCCTTTTCCTGAGTCTAGCCCGTGTGTTCCTGGCCCTGCCACCTCCACGAGGGTATCCCGCCGTCAGCGCCACCCTACCAACGCGCGGACAATCCAGTCCCCGGCGCGACCCACGAAGACGCAGCCTGCCTCTCGCTGACGTCCACCTGGGTCCCCCACTCCCTCTCCCCTGCCCTTGAACTCAATAAACTGTTCTTGTTTGCAAAGTGTTGCGCTTGGGTCGTCTGTGCTGCACTCTTACACAAGTCATACAAGAAGCAGGGTTTCACTTCCTGACACAAAATCAAATGTGGGATCATTGCGCACAGATGGATGTTGACATTATTTTACAGTGTGTGTGTGTGTGTAAACTCCCGCCCAAAACAATGTAGGCCCATTTCAGGAGTACAGAACTTTTGAACAAAGCAAAATAGCATCTCAGAAATTCTTCAGCACAGACCTTTCCTTATGGACTTGAGTCTTGAAATGATTAGTACTTTGCACTCAAATCTACTGGTAAACAAAAACATGTATTTTATTTCTTTTTTTCACATCAACTTTTGGATATGATTCAAAGAACACAAACATAGAAAATTTTTATCTAACAGTCTAAAGCTGTTAACGGAAAGGCAGTCTATACACACAAATAGAAACAGTGGGTTTGAAACATCGGTTGTCCTTCCAGATGACTCATGAAGATATAATTAATGTTAGATTTTTGGATTACTAAGCAAACATTGTATTTGATTTTTTTGATTTGACATGTTCTGAGGGGATGGTAAAAGAGAGGTGCTTGATCTTACACATTTACACACTCCACAATGTGGCATTCTATTGCCACGGAAAGAAGAATTTTGTCTACATTTCATCCTCTCCTTCAAATAAGGCAGTACATTTTGCATATTTACATAACAACATCATTTAGGAGAAATTAAAAGGCTTGAAACTTTTGAACAAGATAACTAACCATCTCCATTTTTTCTTAACTTATACATTTCTCATAGACCAGATGTTTGCAAAGTTCTGAAAATGTAAGTGCTCTGCATTCAAGATGACATGAGAACAAAATTAAGCTTTTTTTCTAGATTGAAAAAAATCATCTGTGTTTATTTCGATGAATAACACATCAGTGGTTGGACGGACTGTAATTCCAATGTGCTTTAGACATCTGTACATGATACTACCCAGTGTGCAAATTTTCAAGAAAAAAATTCATTGCATTAAGAGAGGAGTTGAGTACATATAAAAAATGGTACTCTCAAAAAAAATGAAATTTGCAGTGTTTTTCCTTACCATGTCTAGCCATGTTTGAAGAGCCATATCTCAGAAACCAAACAAGATATCTTTTTGCTTTATAAGACATAGAGGAATGTTTCAAAAAAAAAAAAATGGTGTTGGGCCCGTTTCAACTGATATGGAATTGCCAATAAGGTATAATAAGCTATAACCATCCTTGTTCAATAGTTTACATAGCAATTTGAAATCAATTCAGGCACCAACTATATATGATGTGTCTAACGTGCTCTCAAACAACATCCATTTTCTCTCTGAATTGCTCTCAGACTATTGGTCACATGTGCACATCTTGCATTTCAAAACAAAACTACATGTGAGCTTCTGCATGGTGTCATTTGCTAGATGCTGTGATAAAGTTAATCTTGAAATTACTTACATTTAATCAATTGAGCATATTGCATTAATCTGTAAAACACTCTTTTCCTCTGTTGAACTGCTCTCACAGTATTCATAACGCATAGCATACCAGATATCATGTCAAAGAATTACTGTGGATTAAATTAGTACCAATGTTCACATGCTAGGCATACATTTCTCAGACTAATAGTCTTTGCTTGCAAGGTAAGGTAAGGCAAGGTAAGAGAACTTTCTCAGTCAGAGGCTGAATTCCAATGTCATCCCTAAGCCCTAAACTTTCAGCTGTCAGAGTATGAATAACTGGCATGAATCAACCAATCATGAAGTTGATTTATGCCAGTAACGTCTATGAAGGTTCAGGGCTTAGGGCTTATAGATAACATTGGGATTTGTCCAGTGTCACATTGATCCAAAGTCCAGTACAGACCCTTGAGTGGAGCAATAAACAGAGCATTAGTACTAATTAATGACAGACATCATTTTCAATAAAAGAGGACATTAGTACTATAACTACAGTCATTAATGACAGACATCATTTTCAATAAAAGACAGCATTAGTACTATAACTACAGTCATTAATCTCTAAAACACTCTTTTCCGCTGTTGAGTTGCTCTCACAGTATTCATAACGCATAGCATACCACATATCATGTGAAAGAATACAGTCTAAACTTTGCAATGGGACTAGTTGATAAATGGTTCACCAGACAGTTAACTATGAAATGACCTTGCATGTAAACATATTTAATTCTGCCTAACTGCATTCATCTTAGTGCAATAGCTCAAGAACTCTACACATTTCTAGCTCCACTACTGAGCATGCAAACAAAACAGATAGGCTACAGACGAGAGTTTTGTCAGCTGTTGGATAAGCGATAAGTATCTGAAACTGCATATACTAATTCTCTAAATAGACCTATGTGTCTGAGCCAGGGAATCATTGTGTGAACTCTAAATGTTGGTTATTGCTAATTCCATCTGTTATTTTATTTTTGATATACAGAAACATTTTTTTTCTGTGAGGGGGCAAAGTTCATGATCAGTCTTGGAACTGTACACTGTACTTGGTTATGGTGAATGAAAGAAATAGAAATTTCATTCTGGTGGCACCGTTGTTGTGCTACAGGATGCCTACTCCTTTCAGGGTAATAATGACTCTCTTTCTAAAGACGTTTAGTGTACTTTTGTAAGACTCATGACTTACAGTGCGCTTGAATACAGACTCATGACTTACAGTGCGCTTTAATACAGACTCATGACTTACAGTGCGCTTTAATACAGACTCATGACTTACAGTGCGCTTTAATACAGGCTCATGACTTACAGTGCGCTTTAATACAGACTCATGACTTACAGTGCGCTTTAATACAGACTCATGACTTACAGTGCGCTTTAATACAGACTCATGACTTACAGTGCGCTTTAATACAGGCTCATGACTTACAGTGCGCTTTAATACAGGCTCATGACTTACAGTGCGCTTTAATACAGACTCATGACTTACAGTGCTCTTTAATACAGACTCATGACTTACAGTGCGCTTTAATACAGACTCATGACTTACAGTGCGCTTTAATACAGACTCATGACTTACAGTGTGCTTTAATACAGACTCATGACTTACAGTGCTCTTTAATACAGACTCAAACTGTACAACATGGTAGGCTGTAGTAAAAAGGGGAACCAACACTAGTTAGTTTATATGTTAATTTCAAATGAATATCAGAACAACACAGAACATTGTCACACTGGACATTTTGTCAAATTGTGTTGCAGCAAACAGGACACAGTTATTTGTCTTACTGCACCTGGACGTGTGTGCGTGTGGGTGTGTGTGTTCACAAGCAAGTTCAACACTATATTTAACATTATAGTCAGACGAGATGAAGGCTGAGCCTATTAAAGAAGAGCCTATTGATGACTGATTTTGATTAGAAAAGATGCCTACACCTCATATATATCCTATAATATCTACATCCTGAGAGATGACTCCACAGAGACACTAGGTCATATAATATCTACATCCTGAGAGATGACTCCACAGAGACACTAGGTCATATAATATATACATCCTGAGAGGTGACTCCACAGAGACACTAGGTCATATAATATATACATCCTGAGCGATGACTCCACAGAGACACTAGGTCATATAATATATACATCCTTAGAGATGACTCCACAGAGACACTAGGTCATATAATATATACATCCTTAGAGATGATCCCACAGAGACACTAGGTCATATAATGTATACCCTGAGAAACAACTCCAGAGAGACACTAGGTCAGATAGTTAAAGTACAGATCACAATTATTGTATCAAACCTTGAAACATAAGAATGTGCTGCTCAGATCCTAATATTCATCATTAAAAAGGTGTCATTGAGATATAGCCTGGAAATACAGATGCACCACCAAACAAATTAGATGTGGATCTGGTTTACTGACCCAGGGCTTGAATTGACCTCTAATTACCCACAGTCAGCACTGGTTTCACACATTTTACCTGATTTCATAATTTTGCTGTCTTGGCTCTATCAGATTAATACTGCTTATTTTCATTCCTATATGAGATATAATCTGCAATGCCCACATTTATGCAGTAAAAGAAATCACGTTGAGTTCTGCTTCCCATTGCGCTTTATCATCATTTTGCAAAGGTGAGGCAAAGTAGGAAGTAATGTTAGAAATCAGATCAATATAATTGGATACGCTAGACCAAGGATTTCAAAGTAAAATCAAATGTGGGGTTGGCAACAACTACAGTAAAGATAATCACATTGAGTCCTGTCATTGTGATTTAATAACAGTTTGCAAAGGGTAGACAAAGTAAATTCAAAGATGCAGTTGGCGTCATTATCCACAAAGGCTACTAGGAGTTAAAATTCTAGTGGGTCTACATGCCCACCAAGTCTCAACAGGCCCAATGTTTTGGTGATGATAAAGATCTGAATAAATAAATAAATAAATAAATAAATGCAAACAATCAAAAGCTACACTATTGCTGTCAGCTGCACTTTGCTGAGTCATGATAAAAAGACAAAAGCAGAGGAATTGAAATTGAGATGGACTGTCACCTCATCTGCCCTTGTGAGGTGCAGAAATTCCTAGTGAAGCGTTCTGTGTCATGATTCTCCCAAGTGGTGTTCCACACATTCCAAACATGAGGATTCTTCTGCTGGGAAATATTCATCAGGAAACACCATCCTGTCCATGAGGCCATTCTTTCAAAGGTTAGTCATTATAAGGGGGGTCCAGGAGCAGCATGATGTGAAATGTGCAGACTTCAAGCACACACGTCCAACTTGCACCTCCTCTTCTGTGCAACAATGAAGAGCTGAATGGCCCGTGGGACAAAGGACCTCCTCAATCTGTTTGTTGGACATATCAAAGACAGTAGCCTGCTACTGAGCATGCTTCTCTGTTTGGAGAATGTGCTGTGGAGGGGGTGGTGCTCATTATCCATTATTGATAGATTGATTGATGCGCTATTATTGATGTGTTTCGACGTGCTTATTAATTGATGTTTGCCTGAGTTCACCTGGTCTAGTGTACATGAGCAGTAAAAATATTCTCAAATCCACGTTATGCCTGAAATGCTGTAAGAGATCATTCATGCTAAAGGCACATGAGGCAACATCTTGTGCTGATCTGCTTCTTAATTGTCACCTTGATGGTTAAACGGTTCATTACGAGGTGAATGAAGACTCTCTAGGCCCCATCTAGTGCTACATGCAGTTACACTTTTAAAATTTTTGATGGCAAGCCAGCGTCCAATGAAATGAAAACTGGATGAAACTGAAATCATATTTATTACCTTGTCAGTCAACATAACTCTTTGAATATTCAAATGTGAGGTCATTACACCCACAGAAAGATGTCCACATTATTTTATAGAGTGTGTGTGTGTGTGTGTGTGTGTGTGTGTGTGTGTGTGTGCACATATCTCTTTGTAGCCTTTCCTCAGTTCAGCAATTGCAGACCTACAGTATAGTTCACGTAGTTTACACACGCTAGGTCTGCATGCAAATAAAGACTAAAACCTCACTCTACATACAACAGCACTTCTACACGTTAATCATCAGTAACCAAAGTAAACATTATATAGTGAACATACACTGAGTTCATCATACATGTATGTAGCAACGTAAGACGCAAAAGAAAAGCTGCGACATGCGATCTTTATACACACGGGAGAAGCCTTTCAGCAGAGGAAAACTTCTGAAAACTGAAAACCTCATGCCATCTTACAAAACAAAATAAAGAAATGAAACACAAAATCACTCCATTTGTATCTTAAGATGCATGATCACTATCTTTTGCTACTCGTTTATCTTTGCCTTATAAAGCATCTGAATCTGTTTAACACTAAAAATATATACATATGGTTACTATCTATGAAACAAGCACACCTTTCCTCAGTTCAGCAATCAGACTGAAGGAAAAACCGTGAGAGAATAAAACGACAGTAATTCTGTTTCAGATATTCACATTTCTGACACAAAATCAAATGTGGGATCATTACACCCACAGAAGGATGTCCACATTATTTTATAGCGCGTGTGTGTTTGCGTGTGTGTGTGTGTGTTTGTGTGTAAATTCCAAAAAATGGGCAGGAAGGTGATAAATTTGGGCATTGATGGCATCACCTCTTCCTTGTCTCTAGTATGACTGTGCCTGGAGCTGCTCACTGTCTCCCTCTGGTGGTCATATAAACTCAAAACTCATGGTATTTACAATTATTAACATGGACAATTATTAACAAACATTTAATGTTGTACATTAGTTACTACAATGAACAATTGCATTGACATTTCAGTTCACCTGACTATTTTGTTTAGTTTAATCTAGAAATACTATTTTTGATTGGTTATTCTCTGATTTTGAAAGATTAAAAACCTGCCATTTACGTAAAGCTCTCCTTAATGCTGTATTTTTCACTTTGCACACAATTTGTTTCATACTAGAGAATGCAAGCAACACAGATACAGACATGGTGACCAACTAAAAGAAGAATATAACTTTTAGCAGAGTAGGCCTGCATAGATTGAGTAGGGCCAATACATGTTTCCTTTTTCTTATGAATTCAATGTGTTGATATTGCACACCATGGACAACAGAGGGAGTTCGCACTGTGAGTACGTGGCCAATGGTTTTTTTTATGAACTCAGGTGTGTCACATGCCTGTTGCAGCCTGCTATTTTCAGTTTCTGTCCCCTCTCTCAGCCGGTTTAACCTGTGTAATGTCGTCAAACAGGAGAGAAGGGGCAGACACAGCTTAGTCGACAAAAGTAAGAGATTTAATCAAACTACCTACTCAAAAACTCTTCGACTTGAGGTCTATAGGCTACTAAGGTAATTTAACAAAACAAAACCTGGACACTGGTGTTAAACGTTTGGCTACGAAGGTGATTTAGATGAAGTTTGTGCGCGTTCACAAAAAGGCTGAAGGCAAATCGATTTTATGACCAATTAATCGCTTATTTAATCTGTGGAGTGAAACATTTTCCTGTTTTAAAGAAACAGTAAAATCCTTAACTCGATAGGAATAGGCGTTTTGCGTTCATCCATAATTGTTTATTGTTTTGATCGTTAGTTTCTTTTATTTTAGGCTGCGTCGCCTTGCTCCTCTCATACCTCCACTTGCCAGCTGAGCCAAAGATGGTCGGCTGAGCTAGTTCAGCTCAGTGATGATTTTGTGAGAAAGCACGTTAAATTTCTACACTGGCCTTTACAAAAAATACAACTAAGTACTATTTTTTGACTTTAGAACTTTAGACTTTAGGGTTTTTTTTACTTAACTTTTTTTACTTAAAGTATTTAAGACTTTAATTTAAGTTAGACTGATTGTGTTGACCACAAACACTCACACCCCTGAGTTTGATGGCTCTTGACGTGGCCAAGCCCACTTTCACTGCACGCTGGAAATCTGGGATTCGTCTCTAAACGGCCAGGGGCTAGATAGGTTTTTGGTGTTATAGTACATTAAATTACATCACAGAACTATGCATTGCACATCCATGGTGTTGTGGAAGTTGGAACATGTCTCAAAGAGGCCAACAACCCATTAGAAAACAGAAGTTATAGCCTTGTAAGTTAATAGCCTATGATGAATAGGCCAAATAAGGAAAAAAAAAAAGAAATTGGTTATTTTATTTATTTTTAATAGGTAGGCTGTATAATTAATCAGGGTCTGTTATCTGACTTATTTTCTGCCCTCAAAAACTCTGTATTTCCTCTCTCTCTCACTCTCTCTCTCTCTCTCTCTCTCTCTCTCTCTCTCTTTCTCGCTTTTAGCACATCAAATCATTAGCCAGCCTGCATGTTTGGGGTCACATTCAGGGGTGTAGTGGGGAGTGTTGGACACAGAGTTGTAGAGTACCCCACTTCTTGGAGCGTTTACATGTTTCTTACTTTTTAAATATGTTATTCATTTATAACATTATTAAGCATTGTTACTAGTGATATCAATAAGGGCACATGTCAAGAAAACCTCTCCACTAAGCCCTCTATTGTCATCTTATAGGATGCTTTTCTTAGACTATCTTTCTTTGCAATTAGGCCAACATCATTAAAATTACTTACCCACACAAAAAAAATCTCCACTACACCTCTCATCACAATCATGAGAAAGATGTTAGAAAATGTCCATCCATTTAGGGCAATTCAATACATTTAGGGTAAACTAAATGTGGCATAGCCTATATGTGCCATATGATTTACAAAGCAACAAGGACTTGCTAGTGTTTCTTTAAACTCAGGATGTAGATTAGTGTTTCTTTAAACTCAGGATGTAGGCTAATTTAAAGTAAGAGTAAGATGCTTTTCCTGTCATTCTGTTTCGCTATGTCCGTCTACTCATATGCTGTCGCACTTAAAACATTCATGCAAGTGCCGTTTTTAAAGTCTCTAATGAAGCGACAAAGCCAGAGGGGTTTTCTTGTTGCCTTTTATCTCATAAAAATCATGTAGCCTAATAATGTAGTCTCATATTTTTAATTATTTGTTAATGTTTCTACGAGCCTCAAAAACACATTCCTTATGAAGCCCCTCAGTAGTATTGTTTCTAGGATTTCTTCTACGTAGCTTGATTGTTAATCCTCTTTTGTAAGTCGTTTTGGATAAAAGTGTCTGCTAAATGCATACATGTAAACGTAAATGTTGTTCAATTGTAGCTGCCAAAGACAGTGCCATTTAGCCAAAATGGACCATTTCAATTCCCATCCTAAGTATAAGGTTGTAATTGGGCTTGTACAATTGCATTAGCCTGCCTTTTGCCCAACCTACTAGTGTAACAGATGTCAGCTAGCCTAGCTGGGTGTGTAGAACATTCCTAACACCTCAAGGGCCTCTGAGTCAGTTGACTGGGAGCCTGGGCTTTTTGGTTTGACTCCTGATCTGAAGTTTCTGTGAATTCATGGGGTCAGGCCCCTGTCTGGATAATGCAGGATGACCTCAATTACTGTGGCACCATGACCCAGATGGGAGTGAGATTTAGAGGTGTTAGTGTAATGGATGTCAGCTAACCTAGCTGTGTGTGTTGAACATTAGTAAACCTCCTTCCCAATACCTCAAGAGCCTGCTAGTCAGCTGTCTGGCAGCTTAGGCTTTTCAGTTGGCTGGCTAGCATACTCGACTCCTGATCCGGTGTTGCTGTGAGGTTGCAGTTACAAGTCTAGGCCTGGGCCAAGTGGGATGACCTCAGTTTCACATATCTTCTCTTTAAACATCTCAGTCTTGTCAATCACTGCACATACACTGAACTCACACACTGAGGATGCATAGACAGGTAACCAGTCACATCAGAGCATCCAATAGGGATTTACGCACACTATGATGGTCTTAACAGGTATATTCTGTATTGATATAACATGCCCTGTTCGCTACACAAGCTGTGCATAAGTGTAGCGAATGCAGCTTTCTACTGGCACAGGTTAGCCTAGGTTAGCCTGCCTATGTGTACCTGCGTGGCTGGTGTGAATACTATAAGTATGTAGTACTACAAGTATATACACTGTACTCTTGATCCTGTGGGGGAAATTTGGTCTCTGTATTTAACAGAATCATGATTTAGTGACATACACAGGGTGAACACACAGTGAAATAGAGCACATTCTAAGGCAGTGGCAGCTACAGCTGTGTCCAGGGAGCAGTGAGGGGTTAGGTCCCTTGCTCAAGGGCCCTTCAGCCGTGGTCTACTGGTCAGGGATCGAACCGGCAACCCTTCCTCTTTCTCTCAGTATATCACATACATCATGAAATCCCTCCCCAACTGCACTATATGCCCAGTGTCCCACCCCACCCTCCAGCCCCAACAGTAGGCTATGCTACACACTTTACTCCCTGCTCTGTCCTGCACTACCTTAGTTTCACTGCGTTTATGACACCCCGTAACTCCATGTATGCGACTATAGAATTTCTTTGTATTCTTGGATCATTGCCTTTCACTGAAGACCTGTTGTCCTCTGCAGACTGAATGTTAACAGATATGGGCCTTAAAAACACCACTGTGTGTGTTTTTACGTTCTGTGTTTAGTTGCAATTTTCCTGTGTGCTGCCAAAGAGGGACCATGACTGAGGAAGTGCAGGAACTTCGAGAGCAGCTGCAGAGGTTAAGGACTGAAAATGAAAAACTCAAACAACAAGGTAATGAGCTCCAGCTCTCTCAGTCAATAGTTGAGGTAGTAGAAAGCTGTACTGGAGGTAGTAGGTAAATGTATATATAAATATTAATATCTATAGTCATTGGATTGAGATGAAACAATTTCAGTTGACCATCATGAGGACGCAGAGGTGATGAAGGTGCAGAGGTGATGTTTAGGGTTTTAGTGGGACAGTAGTCCCTCTAAGACTTACATAATTTTACACCATTATTTTTTTGACAGAAAGAAGATCTAAGTCCAAGTGAGGATCTTGAAATACCCTTCTGCTGTCAAAACTTTTATTTTGTTGTACCTCAATGGTGAAACTACTGCCATACTGTTGTATTGGTCTATCCTATGCACACTGTAAGGCCAGGCTACATACAGATTTACAGCATGACAAAGTAGTTATTTTCACACAATACCCACAATACAACAGCTTCAAATTCATGGTGATACTACATGTGTGACCAGTTGCCTGACTGGTCTTGCTGATTAAATGGGTGGGTGCAAAATTAGTAAAGGAATCAACATAATGAGTAAAGGAAATTAAACATTGTTAAAATTAACATTGTGTGTCATGATTTACATCTCCAGCTGGTGTTCAACAAATCTCAGACATCAGGATTGTGCTGCTTGGAAACAAAAAAGCTGGGAAGAGTTCAACAGGAAACACCATCCTGGGAAGAGGGGAGTTTGATACTTCACAAATAACAGCTGAGTGTGTGAAGAGAAAAGGTGAAAGAGCTGGGAGACACATCACTGTAGTGGAGGCTCCAGGATGGTGGAAGGACTACATGTCAGTAGAAACCTCTGAGTATGATAAACGAGAGATTATCCTCAGTGTGTCGCTGTGTCCTCCAGGACCCCATGCTCTTCTCCTGGTCATAGATCTGAATCAGTCATTTACAGGGGAAAACAAAAGAGACGTTAGGGAACACCTGGAGATTCTGGGTAACAGAGTCTGGAGTCACACTATTGTGTTGTTCACCCATGGGGATCAACTAGAAAGCACAACCATTGAGCAGCACATTGAGAGTAAAGGAAAGGCTCTGAAGTGGGTTTTAGAGAAATGTGGGAACAGGTATCATGTTGTAGATAACAATAAGAGTGATGGTGGCCAGGTGAGAGATCTGCTGGAGAAGATAGAAGAGATGGTGGCAGAAAAAAAGGACGATTTGGACCATTTGGACTTCTATGAAAATGTCATCAATGAGCTGAAAAAGAGGAAGAAGACAGAGAAGAAAACAGCAGAGGAGAGGAGAATGGAGGTGCAGAAGCAGAGAGAGATTCTCAGGTCATCAGCAGGTGAGAAACCATCAAACACCCGTAGACTGATATTGATATTGCTAACTGAAATAGCACCTTTGTACTGGTCCAGAAAACTGATACCCATTTTCAAAAAAGAATTTCTTCCTGAGAAAATTGTATTTTCTTTTCATTTAGGTGGGACAAAGTACATAAATAAGTTTCATCCAATCACAAAAAATGCTCAGTAGTTTCAGTTCATGACTGAACCAAAATGATTCAGCATCACTTCACATCACAGTACTTTACCACCTAGGGGTTAGGGTGCATCTGCCATGCATTTGAAGGGGTAGATCTAATTGTCAGAGGAGCTTCGCCAGTCACATGGTCTGGAACTTTCCATATAGTCTGATTTATCTAACATGACTGTGGCTCAATAATCTAATCCAAATGCCACTGACAAATCAGGTCAGCCAAACAAGACAATATGGCTTCAAGCTCCAGACCAGAGGTGTCTGGTAGCCTTGTGCCATGAGTGGAGATTGTTTGAGGATAGAACTGCTGGGGTTATAAAAACTAAACTATTTAAACCCACCTTCCACATACATGTTTACTATACTCTGAATGGTGTGCATTCACAGACTGAATGTGCTGAATGCAACACAGACATTATTTCCTGCTTGATTGGAATGATTTTGTCATTTCTAAAACCCCCAGATATATTGCTATGCAGTAGTGCTAATGTTTAACAGTCTGCTGTATGCTCATTTTCTATATCCTACAAAGGTACTATAGCAAATACAAAGTCTTCTGCATTTAATAACCAATAAAGACACCAAAAGCCTTCAACCTACAATACATGTGATAATACTGATTTTTCATGAGATTTAGTGAAATCATAAGAAATGCAGAGGTATAATCATGATTCTGTGCGTTTTTTTTCCAGGTGGTGTTCCTGGCATTTCAAACATGAGGATTGTGCTGCTCGGAAAACGAAAGGCAGGGAAGAGTTCATCAGGAAACACCATCTTGGGCCAACAGGAGCTTATTACCACAGGAAAAGCTGCTGAGTGTGTGAAGAGAAAAGGAGAAACAGCAGGGAGACACATCACTGTAGTGGAGGCACCAGGATGGTGGAAATACTGTACTGTAGACCTAACTTCTGAATGTGATAAACAAGAAATTACCCTGAGTGTGTCTCTGTGTTCTCCAGGACCCCATGCTCTACTCTTGGTCATTAATGTGAGTGAGTCATTCACAGAAATGAACAGAAGACAAGTGCAGGAACACCTGGAGCTTCTGGGTGAGACAGTCTGGAGTCACACTGTAGTGCTGTTCACCTGTGGAGATCAACTAGGGAAAACAACCATTGAGCAGCACATTGAGAGTGGAGGAGAGACTCTGAAGTGGGTTGTAGAGAAATGTGGGAACAGGTATCATGTTGTAGATAATATGAAGAGTGATGGTGAGCAGGTGACAGAGCTGCTGGAGAAGATAGAAGAGATGGTGGCAGGAAACAGGGGCCGTCACTTTGACTCTGATGAAAAGATTATGAAAGAACTGATGGAGAAGAAGGAAGAAATCAAGTCAAGGGCAGAGGAGCGGAGGGTCATTATGCAGAAACAGAGAGAGAGTCTTAGGACATCAACCGGTGAGAGAAATGTTCAGGTGTCACATATAAGATATTACATATAACTGATTTAGTTCCTCTAGCAGGTCTAATAAGCACACAGTTTCACAAAAGAATGGAGTATTTTTAAACTGAATCAGTTCTGCACTGTTATTTTAAGTGATAAACCTGATATGCTTAGTGTGAAACATAAAACTGGTCTTGATAAACCAAGACTGCACAACTGTATCTACATTAACTCTGTACAATGTTATAGTAATTCTTATAAATGCTACTGGCTACCCACCATCTCCCTCTGGGACCACTAATTCATCATCATCTTCCATTCAATTGTGACATTGCTGCCTACGGAAGTGAAAAAAGTGTGTAACTGCAAACTGCATGTGTGGTTTGAAGATGTCAATGTGTTTTTTAACACTGGTTTCCAAACAGTAGGTCGCGACCCACAGTTGGGTCATGTGAGATTTTGTTTGCTTCGCCATATTGCGAAATTGTATATCTGTAAATCACCCAAGTTTGTTGGCTATAACAAAATATTCTGTATATTTACTGACATTTAGTGCAAGCTGGACTACAGCCTTGAGGCTCTTAGCATGAAAATGACATTTACTCATTTTGGGCTTCTTGTCGTGCGTAAGATCCAACTACTGACGACTTGCGTGTCACTGTTTTGCAATATTGGAGGGAATCTCACATAGCAAGAAGAAAAAGATACAATTCATGATCTGCAGTAACCAATACGTTTTCTTGGTCATGCATACCCCGCCCTCTCCTCAAGTACACACAGCGCTCTCTGTCTCCTCTTCTAAACCCCGCCCGTAATTCACCCATACAAAGAAAATGCATTTCTCTCTCTCAAAATAAAATGAAATATACTTTATTGGCATGACAAATCACGTGTTTCATTGTCAAAGTGTTTACAGAAATAATAAGAAAAACATACATAGAAAAAATCTTACCAGTGGGGGGTTGGGGTGAGTGGCGAGATACGCACTTTGCTTACAGTCGTTGACCTTTAGGCACCACTGACACAGCACACATTCTGAGAACACAGCCATTTCCCATTACTTCATCATCCAAGGAGCAGGTGCCTTGTAGAGTCATGTTTGGTTATGTAAAATTACTTGAAAAGTTTAAATATGAGGTTAACATGATATTCACTGTGTCTTGATTTCAGCAGTTGGTGCTCCAGAAATCTTAGACATGAGGGTTGTGCTGCTTGGAGGTAGACTTGAAGGGAAGAGTTCATCAGGAAACACCATCCTGGGCAGAGAGGAGTTTGACACATCAGGAAGAACAGCTGAGTGTGTGAAGAGAGAAGGTGAAACAGCAGGGAGACACATCACTGTAGTGGAGGCACCAGGATGGTGGAGCAACTACACTGTAGCACAAACTCCTGAACGTGATAAAAAAGAGATTATCCTCAGTGTGTCTCTGTGTCCTCCAGGACCTCATGCTCTACTCCTGGTCATTGAGGTGAGTTACTCACTCACAGAGGAATTCAGAAGAGCAGTGCAGGAACATCTGGAGCTTCTGGGTGAGAGAGTCTGGAGTCAGACTATAGTGCTGTTCACCAAAGGGGATTGGCTGGGAGACACAAGCATTGAGCAGCACATTGAGAGTGGAGGAGAGGCTCTGAAGTGGGTTGTAGAGAAATGTGGGAACAGGTATCATGTTGTAGAGAATGAGAAGAGTGATGGTGGTCAGGTGACAGAGCTGCTGGAGAAGATAGAAGAGATGGTGGCAGGAAACAGGGGCCATCACTTTGACTTTGATGAAAACATTTTAAAAGAACTAATGGAGAAGAAGAATGAAGAAAAGAGAAGAGCAGAGGAGAGGAAGATGAAGGTGAAGAAGCAGAGAGAAACTCTCAGATCATCACCAGGTGAGAGGACTTGTCAGCTGTCATACCTACATATGAGATGAGACACTTTTTCTGTCTCTTCCACACATATTCACAAACACACTCAAAGAGCCATTCATTGTCACACATACACAAATGCTGAAACCCTGTGTGTGTGTGTGTGTGTGTGTGTGTGTGTGTGTGTGTGTGTGCGCGGGCGCGCGTGTGCACCGATACCTATTCTTACATCTTTATTTACACATCACAGTTCTATACTTCTACATTCATATATAATATCCTTTTTTCTCTCTCTTTCTCTTTTAACAAACACACTCAGACACAAACACACACCAAACACATGCACACATACACACACATTATCTCTTTCTCACACACTTACATACACAGTCACACACAAACACACATAAATACGACATTCACACTACTCTCACACATACACACTACTCTCACACAACACAAAATCAGACATGCAAACACACACACACACATAGGTTCATTCATATGACATTGCATGATGTTCAGTGTGTTTCATAGAGTGTAATGGTTTTCTTTTCCAGGTGGTGTTCCTCATATTACAGACATGAGGATTGTGCTGCTGGGAAACAGATATAATGGGAAGAGTTCATCAGGAAACACCATCCTGGGCAGAAAGGAGTTTGTTACCTCAGGAAGAACAGCTGAGTGTGTGAAGGCAGAAGGAGAAACAGCAGGGAGACACATCACTGTAGTGGAGGCATCAGGATGGTGGAACAACTACACTGTAGCACAAACTCCTGAACGTGATAAAAAAGAGATTATCCTCAGTGTGTCTCTGTGTCCTCCAGGACCCCATGCTCTACTCCTGGTCATTGATGTGAGTGAGTCATTCACAGAGACACACAGAAGAGCAGTGCAGGAACACATAGAGCTTCTGGGTGAGAGAGTCTGGAGTCACACTGTAGTGCTGTTCACATGGGGGGACTGGCTGGGAGACACAACCATTGAGCAGCACATTGAGAGTGAAGGAGAGGCTCTGAAGTGGGTTCTAGAGAAATGTGGGAACAGGTATCATGTTGTAGAGAATAAGAAGAGTGATGGTGGCCAGGTGACAGAGCTGCTGGAGAAGATAGAAGAGATGGTGGCAGGAAACAGGGGTCGTCACTTTGACTTTGATGAAAAGATTATGAAAGAACTGATGGAGAAGAAGAAAGAAGAAAAGAGAGGAGCAGAGGAGAGGAAAATGAAAGTGAAGAAGCAGAGAGAAACTCTCAGATCATCAGCAGGTGAGAGGACTTGTCAGATGTCATACCTGCATATGAGATTGCTCTGGGTTAGTGTGTGTTTACACACTGTGCCCTATCTGTGTGTGTGTTTGTGCGTGTGTGTGTGTGTGTGTGTGTGTACTGATACCTGTGTTTACATATTTACGTGTTTATTTATACACAGCTCTTATATGCTTCATTCATTTCTCCTATTCTCTCTCTCTCTTTCTCTTTCTCTGTTTCTTCATCTTAGTCTCTTCAACAAACACGCTCACACACACATACACATACAGAAAAACACACAAACACACACAGAGAAAAAGACACTTTTTCTCTTTCTTCCACACATACACACAAACACACTCAAAGAGCCATTCACGGTCACACATACACAAATACACTAACGCAGAGACAGGCATGCAAACAAACACATACAGACCCAAAGATACTGTGTGTGTGTGTGTGTGTATGTGTGTGTACTGATACCTATATTTACATGTTTATTTATGCATCACAGTTCTATACTTCATTCATCTATCCTTTTCTCTCTTTCTCTGTCTGTCTCCTCATCTTAGGGTCTTTAACAAACACACTCAAACACAAACACACAAACATGCTAAAAGGCGTGCAAACACATACAGACACAAAGGTAATCACACACACACACACACACACACGCTTATTCATATGACAGGGCATGATGTTCAGTGTGTCTCACAGAGTGTAATGGCTTTGTTTTCTAGATGGTGTTCCTCATATTACAGACATGAGGATTGTGCTGCTGAGAAACAGAAATAATGGGAAGAGTTCATCAGGAAACACCATCCTGGGCAGAGAGGAGTTTGGTACCTCAGGAAGAACAGCTGAGTGTGTGAAGAGACAAGGAGAAACAGCAGGGAGACACATCACTGTAGTGGAGGCACCAGGATGGTGGAGCAACTACACTGTAGCACAAACTCCTGAACGTGATAAACGAGAGATTATCCTCAGTGTGTCTCTGTGTCCTCCAGGACCCCATGCTCTACTCCTGGTCATTGAGGTGAGTTACTCACTCACAGAGGAATTCAGAAGAGCAGTGCAGGAACATCTGGAGCTTCTGGGTGAGAGAGTCTGGAGTCACACTATAGTGCTGTTCACCAAAGGGGATTGGCTGGGAGACACAACCATTGAGCAGCACATTGAGAGTGGAGGAGAGACTCTGAAGTGGGTTGTAGAGAAATGTGGGAACAGATATCATGTTGTAGAGAATAAGAAGAGTGATGGTGGCCAGGTGACAGAGCTGCTGGAGAAGATAGAAGAGATGGTGGCAGGAAACAGGGGTCGTCACTTTGACTTTGATGAAAAGATTATGAAAGAACTGATGGAGAAGAAGAAAGAAGAAAAGAGAGGAGCAGAGGAGAGGAAGATGAAGGTGAAGAGGCAGAGAGAAACTCTCAGATCATCACCAGGTGAGAGGACTTGTCAGCTGTCATACCTGCATATGAGATTGCTGTGGGTTAGTGTGTGTTCACTTACCGTGCCCTGTGCCTGTGTGTGTGTGTGTGTGTGTGTGTGTGTGTGTGTGTGTACCGATACCTACATGTTTATTTACACATCACAGCTCTTATCTGCTTCATTCTTTTCTCTTTCTCTCTCTCTCTCTGTTTCTTCATCTTAGTCTCTTTAAAACATGCGCACAGAAACCCAAATACACACACCAAACACACACACAGACACACTTTCTCTCTCTCACACACATGCACACAAAAATATTTAAAGAGCCATTCAAACTCACACATACACAAACACACACACACACACAGATACACACACACACAAACACACACACACACACACACAGGTTCATTCATATCATATTGCATGATTTTCAGTGTGTTTTACTGAATGTCATGGTTTTGGTTTCCAGGTGGTGTTCCTCATATTACAGACATGAGGATTGTGCTGCTTGGAGGCAGAAATAATGGAAAGAGTTCATCAGGAAACACCATCCTGGGCAGAGAGGAGTTTGGTACCTCAGGAAGAACAGCTGAGTGTGTGAAGAGAAAAGGAGAAACAGCAGGGAGGCACATCACTGTAGTGGAGGCACCAGGATGGTGGAACAACTACACTGTAGCACAAACTCCTGAACGTGATAAAAAAGAGATTATCCTCAGTGTGTCTCTGTGTCCTCCAGGACCCCATGCTCTACTCCTGGTCATTAATGTGAGTGAGTCATTCACAGAGACAGACAGAAGAGCAGTGCAGGAACACCTGGAGCTTCTGGGTGAGAGAGTCTGGAGTCACACTATAGTGCTGTTCACCAGAGGGGACTGGCTGGGAGACACAAGCATTGTGCAGCACATTGAGAGTGAAGGAGAGGCTCTGAAGTGGGTTGTAGAGAAATGTGGGAACAGGTATCATGTTGTAGAGAATAAAAAGAGTGATGGTGGCCAGGTGACAGAGCTGCTGGAGAAGATAGAAGAGATGGTGGCAGGAAACAGGGGTCGTCACTTTGACTTTGATGCAAAGATTATGAAAGAACTGATGGAGAAGAAGAAAGAAGAAAAGAGAGGAGCAGAGGAGAGGAAGATGAAGGTGAAGAGGCAGAGAGAAACTCTCAGATCATCACCAGGTGAGAGGACTTGTCAGCTGTCATACCTGCATATGAGATTGCTGTGGGTTAGTGTGTGTTCACTTACCGTGCCCTGTGCCTGTGTGTGTGTGTGTGTGTGTGTGTGTGTGTGTGTGTGTGTGTGTACCGATACCTACATGTTTATTTACACATCACAGCTCTTATCTGCTTCATTCTTTTCTCTTTCTCTCTCTCTCTCTGTTTCTTCATCTTAGTCTCTTTAAAACATGCGCACAGAAACCCAAATACACACACCAAACACACACACAGACACACTTTCTCTCTCTCACACACATGCACACAAAAATATTTAAAGAGCCATTCAAACTCACACATACACAAACACACACACACACACAGGTACACACACACACAAACACACACACACACACACACAGGTTCATTCATATCATATTGCATGATTTTCAGTGTGTTTTACTGAATGTCATGGTTTTGTTTTCCAGGTGGTGTTCCTCATATTACAGACATGAGGATTGTGCTGCTTGGAGGCAGAAATAATGGAAAGAGTTCATCAGGAAACACCATCCTGGGCAGAAAGGAGTTTGTTACCTCAGGAAGAACAGCTGAGTGTGTGAAGAGAAAAGGAAAACCAGCAGGGAGACACATCACTGTAGTGGAGGCACCAGGATGGTGGAACAACTACACTGTAGCACAAACTCCTGAACGTGATAAAAAAGAGATTATCCTCAGTGTGTCTCTGTGTCCTCCAGGACCCCATGCTCTACTCCTGGTCATTAATGTGAGTGAGTCATTCACAGAGACAGACAGAAGAGCAGTGCAGGAACACCTGGAGCTTCTGGGTGAGAGAGTCTGGAGTCACACTATAGTGCTGTTCACCAGAGGGGACTGGCTGGGAGACACAAGCATTGTGCAGCACATTGAGAGTGAAGGAGAGGCTCTGAAGTGGGTTGTAGAGAAATGTGGGAACAGGTATCATGTTGTAGAGAATAAGAAGAGTGATGGTGGCCAGGTGACAGAGCTGCTGGAGAAGATAGAAGAGATGGTGGCAGGAAACAGGGGTCGTCACTTTGACTTTGATGAAAAGATTATGAAAGAACTGATGGAGAAGAAGAAAGAAGAAAAGAGAAGAGCAGAGGAGAGGAAGATGAAGGTGAAGAAACAGAGAGAAACTCTCAGATCATCACCAGGTGAGAGGACTTGACAGCTGTTATACCTGCATATGACATTGCTCCAGGTTAGTGTGTGTTTACACACTGTGCCCTATCTGTATGTGTGTTTGTGCATGTGTGTGTGTGTGTGTGTGTGTGTGTGTGTGTGTGTGTGTACTGATACCTGTGCTTACATATTTACGTGTTTATTTATACACAGCTCTTATATGCTTCATTCATTTCTCCTATTCTCTCTCTCTCTTTCTCTCTGTCTCTCTGTTTCTTCATCTTAGCCTCTTCAACAAACACGCTCACACACACATACACGTACAAAAAAACACACAAACACACACACAGAAAAAAACACTTTTTCTCTTTCTTCCACACATACACACAAACACACTCAAAGAGCCATTCACGGTCACACATACACAAATACACTAACGCAGAGACAGGCATGCAAACAAACACATACAGACCCAAAGATACTGTGTGTGTGTGTGTGTGTATGTGTGTATACTGATACCTATATTTACATGTTTATTTATGCATCACAGTTCTATACTTCATTCATCTATCCTTTTCTCTCTTTCTCTGTCTGTCTCCTCATCTTAGGGTCTTTAACAAACACACTCAAACACAAACACACAAACATACTAAAAGGCGTGCAAACACATACAGACACAAAGGTAATCACACACACACACACACACACACACACACACGCTTATTCATATGACAGGGCATGATGTTCAGCATGTCTCACAGAGTGTAATGGTTTTGTTTTCTAGATGGTGTTCCTCATATTACAGACATGGGGATTGTGCTGCTGGGAAACAGAATTAATGGGAAGAGTTCATCAGGAAACACCATCCTGGGCAGAGAGGAGTTTGGTACCTCAGGAAGAACAGCTGAGTGTGTGAAGAGAAAAGGAGAAACAGCAGGGAGACACATCACTGTAGTGGAGGCACCAGGATGGTGGAACAACTACACTGTAGCACAAACTCCTGAACGTGATAAAAAAGAGATTATCCTCAGTGTGTCTCTGTGTCCTCCAGGACCCCATGCTCTACTCCTGGTCATTCGTGTGTTTGACTCATTCACAGAGACACACAGAAGAGCAGTGCAGGAACATCTGGAGCTTCTGGGTGAGAGACTCTGGAGTCACACTATAGTGCTGTTCACATGGGGGGACTGGCTGGGAGACACAACCATTGAGCAGCACATTGAGAGTGGAGGAGAGACTCTGAAGTGGGTTGTAGAGAAATGTGGGAACAGGTATCATGTTGTAGAGAATGAGAAGAGTGATGGTGACCAGGTGACAGAGCTGCTGGAGAAGATAGAAGAGATGGTGGCAGGAAACAGGGGGCTGCTTTTTCCAGATAAACAGGAGTATGGATGTTCCTTTACAATGTTAGTACATAACCTCAGACATTCGAAAGCATATATCATTTACTTGTAATTATTTTGTCAATTTAAACTGCTATAAAATTATGAAAGATTGGCTCACTGAATGTCTTTATGTATGTGTGTGCAGTCAGAGAACACAACCCCAGTGGATCATCTGGATATGGATCTGCTGAGTCTGGACCCAGATCAGGGATAATGAATTTCTTTAAGCGTCTTCGGTTTCAAAGAACCAGTGAACATGGACATGGTGCAACTACTGAACAGGATTTAACTTTGAGACCAGAACATGAAGACAGTCCAGCAACACAGAATCCTAACATGCAATGTATGTCTACAGTTTTGTTTTTATTTCGTTTTTTCATCTGAATGATATGATTACTGATGCAGCATTTGTGTACCTTTTTAAATCTTACCTTCATAATCTGGTTTTGGGGTATTATATCAGTCTAGCCTTTAGTCATTGATATGGAGTGTCCACAATTTACGGCCATGATGAACTAACTTTCTCTACATTATTTTATCAGTTTGCATTTTCAGGACAAAATGTGTCATCTTTTATAAAAGGTTATATATAATTATGTTTTATTTGAGCTATATTTATGTGTGTTTTATTTGAGATACTGTATGTAATATCATTTTGTATGTTTCCTGGTTCTAGACTACCTGAAGAAAACTCCTTTTGTAGATGCATCTACAGTAACAGTGAACCACAGTCAGTGCATTGGAGGAGGATCCTATGGAGCCGTTTACAGAGGGACATATCAGGGAGCTCCTGCCGCTGTAAAGATTCTATCCATGAAAGACAGTTCAGTGATTACAAATGAGTTTCTCATACCCTTGTAAGTGTGTGGGTTTGTGCTATGGAGATATTTGTTTGACTTCAAAATGAATCTGAATATTTTGTTTTGAATTGAATCCCACTTAATCTGAAACTGTGTTTAATATTTTCAAATTGAATCTGGCTAAATCTGATTGAAATTCCATTCTCTGTCTATATCTGCATTCACTTATGTGTGCACACCTGCTTGTATGTTGGTGTTTTTTTTCTTCATATGTTCAGGTTGCAATGTATTCATTTATATCAAATCAGTCCATAGCTCTGTAGTTTGAGGTGACAGAGCGTGTCTGTAGAAAAAAGAACAAGCAAAATTGATACAATGACTAAATAGCAAAGTGGCAACAAACCAAATGGGGCACAGAAACTCACTTTCAGTTTCATTTTCCTATGCCCCATTCAGTTAATGTTAGCTGTTGCATCAAATTTTATGATTATTTTCCCTACAGACAGCACTCGAGCAGTGACCTCAAGCAGCAGAGCAATACATTGATTCACACCGGATTTCTCTTTTAACGAGTCAAATACATCTTTGTGATAACATACTATGCAAATAGCTCTATTAAACATTTAGTACTGTGTACATTCATCACATACACACACACTTTGCTCAAGTCCTCAGTATTTCCCTCCACAGGCGTTTGTCTCACCCCAACATCGTGAGGATGATGGCTGTAGCCAAGACTGAGTCCCAGATCCTCATTGCTAATGAGTACATCCATGGGGCCAACCTGCAGCAGGTTCTTCATACAGACACTCCCATAAAGGTAGGACATGAGATTTCATTAAAACATACTGTATTTGATGATCTAGCAAGTTAGCATAGAGATACTCACATAAAGGTAGTCTAGGGTTCTATCTTTTTTCACATGAATGCACAAAGCTTTCATACTGACAGCAAGAAATCATGATCATTTAATTAACTCTGCAAAACATTTCACCAATTTAATATCAAGCAATACAATGCTACGCTACAACACTAGTAGAATAAGGCACAACTGAGGACATAAGGCACAATGAGGCAGAAATATTATACTGTATGTCATTTGGAACAAGAAAGATAATGGTGGTTAACAACAAATGATGGTTTGTTGTCTATGGTTTAGAGGTTTCATGGAAAGAGAGTCATATTACTGTAAACATAATCATCTAAAACATGTGGGGTAGCTGTGCATTGCATGTTGCATGGACAAATTACTGCCCAAAATATCTGTGGCAATTATAATAGATTACTGCCACTACAGGATACAGACGCCGCCATCACGATTGGACCTGACATTTTGTAGGCATATGCCCCACCAGATTAAACAGTCTTGCTGTCCCTATCTGAAAAGATAACTTTCTGAACATCAATGTTTTTATAGAGAAACTTTTTTTCCAGCATGAAGGCTAATACCCAACACATACATCTGATCATATGCCCAGATAGAGATCTGTTTCTGATGTTTCTAAACTGCAGGGTGAATGGACAGCCTAGGAAGTCCAGGCACATTTGAATGAGTATTTAAGAAACTGCGGAGACGAAGGGACAGGGACAGTATCACAGAACACCACATCTGCTGCCATGTCTGTAGGTGACCCTGTAAATTGCAGTGTGTTGCCGTGCCAGCCAGTTAGCATCACAGCAGATACACTGGATGTATATTATGTATACACCACCACTTCATGTATATTTACATTCATGCTTTTTATCCAAAAAAGTACATCTGTCAGCTATCAGGCAAGTCTGCTCTAGAGCAACTTAAGGTTAAGTGCCTTGCTCAACAGTACAATGGTGGAAGCCAAGATTCGAACCGACAATTTCCAGACTACTACCATGCCAGCCAGGTTCCATAACCGCTACGCCACCACCACCCCATACTCACACCCCCTATATTCAGTGCAAGACTGAACACTGTGTAGGCTATGGCATAGAAGACTGGACTGATGTCAATGAATGTTTCACGTCAAGAAAGAGTAGCGATACGCCATGGCTTTGACCAATTTGCTGATTTTCCACCCTAAACAACTGAGTTTACTCTACAGTACTGGCCTATGTATGGACAGGTCTACAGGACCCACACCTTTATATGAAAACAGGTTAACCAGCGTAAACTGTATGTACTCTAGATGGCATATAACGTGTACTGAGACATCTCTCAACCTCTTCCATACCACTATACTATAGTTCTGTAATGTATTTGCACTGCATTGAACTGCATCGCATTGATTTTCAATGGACATCTATTAGTTACGTGTCTGAAATAGCTATGAAAGGTGTATTCAATTATCTAAACCAGATATTTTCTAAAAGCCCATAATCTCTAGATGTGATAAAAGAAGAGTTGGGATTAGACTCAACCTCATTCAGTCTTTAACCGGTATATAGTCCTGTATCACAGAGGGGAAAAAGTGTATGACTGATACATTTTGACCCATGTAATTAATGGAAAGATAAATTATCCATTTAAACTGTATATTTTCTAAAAGCCAGTATTATCTACATGTGATATAACATCGATTAAGACATATCCCATCGTCCTACACACTTGCAGGCACCTACATAGGCTTGAATTGTGAGATATATTGGGTATGGGTATAAAAGCCAGTAAAAATACATCTAAGCTCCCACTCAGAAAAGGTTGTCATACCAAAACATGTCCCTCAGACACAGAGGATTATAAAAATCATTACCAGAGTTTGCCACCTTTGGTGATTCCTACTTCTGCCCTGGTCCAAGGACTAAATAATGAGTAATGGAAATTTGCTGTTTCATTTTCAGTTAAAGTATGAAGATAAGCTGTTTGTGGCTTTAGATGTTGCCATGGCTCTTCAGTACATACATGACAAAAAGATCATCCACCAAGATCTGAAGCCAGCAAATATTATGGTCTGTATTTCTGTTTATCTTCCCCAGTGTTCCACATTCCTTTTAGAAGAGTTGCTTACAGTATAATTATGTCAGATATTCCTCTTTTTTGCATGTTCACATTATACATTAAAATTTAACTTAGACACATGTCGGCCCACACCAAAACAAATTTGGCCGTTTCAGTTTTCCTGGCAGGTCATGGAATATATCTACCATGGAAACAGGGTTTCCACTATTAGAATAAACCAAAGTATCAACTCTTATTAAAAGTCCTCCAATGCACCTTTATTGTTTTGTGGTTAAGCTTGCAGAGAAGGACAAGAAAGCCTATCTCACAGACTGGGGTATGGCAAACTGGAAGGAGACCATGTTAATGACAGCTGGAGGTCACCAAAGAGGAGGTCAATGTGGACCACAGGGAGGAACTGCACCCTACATGGCCCCAGAATGCTTAGTGAAGTGTAAAGATTGCAGCCCCATGTCAGACATGTGGTCATTTGGGATCACTCTTCTGGAGATGTTCACTAACTCCTCAGCCTGGTCATACACTAAAATTTCTGAACTACGGAGGTTTCTCCGCAACAGACAGGCTCCACATGCGCTGGCTAAACTGCAGCGTCCAGCCGATGCCATTGTCAAACCTTTACTGGAATATAAACCCAAATCTCGGATGAATGCGAAAGACCTGGTGATACTTTTGAAGTCAAAAGTTGATCTCACCAGAAGATATGGGTACACTTGGTAAGAAGCCTACAAATTTGAAGTATAGTGAATAAAATAATATTAAAAGTATAATCTATGTACTGATTATGTGCTCCTATCTACTGATAATGTAATAATGGTAATCTGGTGAAACAAATTCAGTCTGATTTGTACTGGAAGGTTATCTTGTCCAGTTTTTATTATCTGGATGTTTGCATTTTTATATTAAAGGTGCCCTGAAACACAAATCTGTTTACCTGTTGTTTTTGAAATATGATAGGTCCATATGTGTTTGTGTTATATGGTGCATGTGAAAATGTAATACTATCTGCTGTATGCTGTCTGCAATAGCCAATGAAACAAAAAGAACTGAGAAATCAGAATAATTCAAAAAGTTGGTCAGTTTTACGTAACTTCGATCATTTTAAGCAAAGGGCTGTGGCTAGGAGTCCATCACTGGGTGGGCATTTGGGGGGAGGCAAAAAAAATCACTAAACTGGATCCATACTTATTATCATCTCCAGCACTTTGAGCTTCATACACAAACATAACAAGCTCTCCGTTCTTGTACGTTTTGCTCTGTTAATCCCCAATTAGGATTGGAAAACCAGCTTTAGTGAAACTTAAGTAATAAACCCCATTTACTGGGGCAGTGAAAACTCTTGTGATAAATTATATTTAATAATCTATTAATTATTGATGTAAGCGCTATACTCTGCTGTCAGATAGGCTACAGTTAACAGACACTTTACTACAGTTTATTAGATGTTCATAGTTATTCATAATTCTCCAACCATGCATTGGACCACAGGTGTGTGTTAACAATGCAGCATAGTCTAGCATAGCATAGTAAAGTTTGATATAGTATAGTACAGCATAGCATAGTATAGCATAGTATAGTATAGTATAATAGGTCTATACGTAGTATCATATGTGGTATACAATTGACTACATACCTGTGTGTCGGTTATATGCATCACTGAGGTTGGTAAGAACACTTTTAAACGGCACAATTTTATCAGTGTTGAAGGGTCCCATGTGTTCATTTCCATGGTCAGAGAGCAATCAAATCAGTGCAGCCATCAAATCAATACCATGCATTTTTATTGTGCTGTTTTTCACTGTTTTGCATTGTTTTAGTTGTACACTCTTGAAACTGTTGTCACTGCAGGCTCGGTGGAGTAGCTGTGATGTTTCACTGTTAATATGTAATGAGGGAGACTTCTAGTGGCCATAATGTGCCGCAGTAGCGCAACATTTTTGTACTTTAGAGTTGCCGTAGTTAGTAGGTTTTAATGAAGAAGCAGAGCAGTGGAGGTTTTTTTCTTTTTTCTCTGCATGCATGGCCAAAGGACATTTGCCTGTGAGTGAATTTGTGTTCAGCTGGTGTGTGGGTTCAAATTGAGTGTCTAGGATATGGACATTGGTTAGTGATTGAAATTGTGTTTCATTTCTTGAGTTGGTTGTGAAATGCTAACCGCTAGCCTTATAATAGTTTTTTCTATAGACGTTAGCTTAAGCCTAGACTTTATTTTCCACCCGTTTCCGTGTATACCATGATATACCGTATACCGTGATACCAATGTAACTAAGGTATATTTTGTATGTTTGCTTGCAGTTTTACAGTACCTCTTAATTAAAGGTCTGAAGACAATTCTGGCATCCTTCCTTCTTGAGAACCTATTAGCTATCTGCCGAGCTTGTAGCCTTGCACCCACGCACACACAAGCAAGGGGCAGAATAGTAGCGGTTATGTTACTCGACTGACAATCAGGTGACTGGGTTTCATTTACGAACCCCATGTTTTGAGCCTTTGGATAAAAGCATCTGCTAAATATCAGTTGTCTTTACTGTTGTGTTTTCTGAAAGGAAAATGTCTGCTAAAGTGTTTGAATGAATTGGTGAGTTTGGAGCAGCTCACAGCAGAAGACATCACATGTTTCAGGGCTGAGGTGCAAATGGCTGCAGTGCTCATAGCACATTTTTGCCCATTGGGACTCTGGTTGACCAGCAGCCATTTCCCGATCTCACACCATCTCTCTCTCCCACTTCATTCATATCTACTCTTCACCATTCAGTCTTTAAAACAAATGTTTTCCTTACCTTCATTAGCCCTGTTTTGTAGCTTTATCACCTGGTCTCCAGTGCTATATTTTTGGCTTTCATACGTTTCAACTCCTCTAGTAAATTTGAGTGAAATTTTATGTCAATTTAAGTTCATCCTGAAAGCATCACAAGCCAATACATTATTTGGCTTATTTTTTGCCACTTCAGTCATTGCAGGAGTAATTTGAGTATATTTCTCGTATATGTCAAACGTGTAATACAGTGTCAGAATCCCAAAGTCTTCCTCAAGCCTAAGCCCTAATGCTGAACTGGCTTGAATCAGATAACCATAAAACTGATTTATGCCAGTTTAGGGTTTAAAGGGTCTAGGGTTTAAAAAGGACACTAGGATTCAGCCAGTGATTTAGCCTATAATGAAAGAGAGAGAGGTTGTCATATGTGACTGGATCAACATTTACGCGCAATCCTCCCAAACTCGCTCCCTCAGTTACCCCAACAGCTCCTCAATGGCATTCAGTCTGGCCTCTATGTTTCTCAGATCCCTGAGATCTGCAGGATCAGTTTACGGAAGACTGCAGAGCATTCTGAGCGGGTGTTCCCCAAAATAAGGCCAACAGATATCAGCAGCAGACCACAGAGCGATCTTCATCTTTATACTCAGGTCTACTGATGCATTTGTTGTTTACAGGTAAATTTAAGGAGGTATTTCGGTAAATAATTGACAAGCACATGAATTGTCTTAAGCACTAACATTAACCAATACTGCATGATGGGAATATGAGTGTGAGGGGGACGACTTGGCTCATGGTCATAATTTG
Organism: Tenualosa ilisha; assembly: GCA_015244755.2. Lineage (NCBI taxonomy): Eukaryota > Metazoa > Chordata > Actinopteri > Clupeiformes > Clupeidae > Tenualosa > Tenualosa ilisha. The sequence goes on from PYXC01001670.1 coordinate 1,162,284, forward strand.
TCTTGAGGTCTCAGTCCTTCCCAATCCTTCCCCATCTTTCTATCCCACACATTCCCTCTCACCTCTCCACTGTCCTATTTGATTAAATCTAAAAAAATTTTCTTATTAAAAAAAAATTGCCCTTTCTCTGTCATCCACAACAGACATCATAATGAATACAAAAAATGATGTCTGTCATTAATGACTAGTTATAGTACTAATGTTGTCTTTTATTGAAAATGATGTCTGTCATTAATGACTGTAGTTATAGTACTAATGTTCTCTTTTATTGCTCCACTCAAGGGTCTGTACTGGACTTTGGATCAATGTGACACAGGACAAATCCCAATGTTATCCATAAGCCCTAAGCCTTGACCCATAAGCCCGTTACTGGTATAAATCGACTTCATGACTGGTTGTGAGAGTTTAGAGCTAGGGATGACACTGGAATTCAGCCTCTGACTGAGAAAGTTCTTTTACCAGCTGCCTTGCAAGCAAAGACTATTAGAGCTTTATTTTGACGATCATATGCGCATTGTCTAAAGTCTGTCGCGCAAGTTGCTTTGGGGGCGTGCCCGACACAATTTGGTATTTTGACGGCGGGAAAAGCGAACATTGTGCCAGGCGCATGGTTCAAAAGGGTTGGTCTTCAGTAGTACTTCAGTAGTCATAGGTGTGTTTTGGGCGTAACATACAATTAACCAATCAGGATTTATACTCTCATTCCCTTTAAAAGCCAGCGGCACATTTTCCATGGTGTGTTGCTATTACGATGGCGAATTTACACGGAAGACAGGAGCGTTTTTCAATGGAGGAGACCGATCTGCCAGTGCGTGAGGTAAAAGCGCGTGAACAATTTATCTTCGGGGATGGAAAGAATCCCCCCAAACCTCCACGGGTCAAGGAAGTATGGGAGGATATATCCTCAGTTGTGTCCTCCGCCTTTGGTAAAAAAAGAACATCGAACAGTGCCGAAAGCGGTACAATGATGTTAGAAGACAGGGGAAACAAAAGCTTTCAACGCAAATTAATATATATTGTGATATATGTGATGTACATTTATATTTCATATTTCCAGGGACTCCATAATCTTTTTCTCCACATGAAAAACTTTTGTATAAACCCTGCTGCGCGCTCCTGCTGATGAGAGAAGCATGGTGTTCGTGCATTGTGCACGCTTTCATATCCCAAAGCGCTGTGCGCCCCTAAAATAGCTTTTCAGCAATGCGCAACTGACGACAGACCAGGGTTTTGTTGGTCACTTTAATTTTTGCTTATAATAGCATCTGGCACGCTTTGCGCCAGACCACACCTCTTCTTTTTGCTGACACACCCATGACGGCGCAGTGTCATCTGCTATCTAGACAACGTGATTTTTTGCCAGAAAAAATGAACGATGCGCTGGCACAGAATAGTAATGACACCATGCGCATGTCGCGAATGCACAGTGCGCCGCGGCATGATAGGGCCCCAAGCCTCCCACACATAAATGATGCAGCCAGCATACATCTAGCCTGCACCATAGCAAGCCTATCCCTCTTCACCCTACTCCATCTGGTTGCAGATAGAGCCCTGCACAGGAAAAAAAAGTTTTGTCCCCTCAGCTCCTTCCTTGGTTAAGTTTATGTTGTCTGCTCTGTCCACTGTCTTGAGAAAGGGGAGGGAGGAATTAGGTCATATGTTGGGTATGGATATTTAGTGTTATATGTGTTACATGTTCTGGGTACATGTATGCCATCCCTTGGAATGCACTGTTGCTTGTGTGAAAACAATTATCCTTCAGGGGACGATAAAGACTATGTATACTACATGAGAAAGAACTGTAATACACTAACCAAATACTCCTTTAAAAAAAAAAAAAGACATCTGGGTCTTCATTGAGACATTGAGACAACAAGGCTTCTCAGGACACACTCCCTCTTTAAGTTAATGTCATTGCACTGAAACATGGGTGACAGACACAAACATAAATGACACTCAAAAAACATGGACAAATCCCCAAACCATCTTGCAATTGCGCATTAATTATCCTGCAAAGGAGAGTAAAGACAGTTAGCACAATTAACTCTCGTAAGGTCTTATGCTACACAGGAGATCCTGCTAAGTCTGGTGGACCCATTGCATTCTGGGGCTTTTAAATCAACCGATTTTTTCATTTCTGATTTATGTTCCTCACAGAAAATGAGCCAAGGCCAGTGTGAAAATTGTTTGTATCATTTTTCTTAAGATAAAAACTGAAGGAAAAAGGTCCAACAGACCCAAAGACCTTACAAGGGTTAAAATTGAACATATGACAATGATACAGATCATGCCAACAGGTGGTCTCGTACTTACAATCACTGAGAGGTTGCCTCCAGTACACCTTGGTACCGTGGATGAAACTGCAAAAGATGAGAAATTCAGTTCAGTGCAAGTGTAGGGATCCCCATAATTTCACCAAGTTGACAATATTTCATGAGAACATTTGTCAAGTTTAGTATGATTTCACCAACTAAAATGCAAAAAACGAGTCCACTGTTTTCATGTGTTACACACGTCCTAGACAACCATATTTAGTTGCAGAACGTTGCACAAGTTGCAATTCGTTCAACTAAGAAAGCGTAACGAAATGTAGTAAACTGGTGCATCAGTTAAAGTCGCCCATCAAACTTCACCACCTATCTTCGCCCTTTCCCTCAAACAGTCCACGAACATAGCACACAAACCTAGTCCGATAGAGGAAAGTCTTTTGCCACAGCCCATTCGCGAGCAAGGTCTGTTATGTCATGCACGTGTCTGAGTCAGCGCAAAGCTCTCCCGCTCGCCAGCAGACCCTGCCCAAACAAGTGCGAAGTGAAGCAGTGAGAATCACGTTATCAGAGAGCCTACATATGTCACAGTACTGACCAATGCCACAATAAAACGGAAATTTCGACAAGTTTGCACCTACTAAGAGGTCTTAAAACCAACACACCACCTGTAACGTTTGTAACGTTTCAAGTAAACAGCTCCAATGGCTATGTCTGCGTGCCCAGTGAGGAAGGGGTATTGGAGGAGGGGCTTGGATCAGTTTTTTGAGTGTAATATATCATATCATATAAAATCATAATATAATATATCAATGACAAATGGAGAAAAACAAAGGTGTTGAAAATAGAGAAGAAACGAAACTGACACATTTCAGTCATGAGGATTGTACTGCTAGGACACAGATTTGCTGGGAAGAGTTCATCAGGAAACACCATTCTGGGCAGAGAGGAGTTTGGTACCTCAGGAAGAACAGCTGAGTGTGTGAAGAGAAAGGGAGAAACAGCAGGGAGACACATCACTGTAGTGGAGGCACCAGGATGGTGGATGAACTTCCCTGTAGGACCCTTTGCTGTACTCCTGGTCCTTAGTTTGAGAAACTCATTCATAGAGGCAGACAGAAGAGCAGTGCAGGAACATCTGGAGCTCCTGGGTGAAAGAGTCTGGAGTCACACTACAGTTCTTTTTACCAAAGGGGACTGGCTGGGAGACAAAACCATTGAGCAGCACATTGAGAGTGAAGGAGAGGCTCTGAAGTGGGTTGTAGAGAAATGTGGGAACAGGTATCATGTTGTAGAGAATAAGAAGAGTGATGGTGGCCAGGTGACAGAGCTGCTGGAGAAGATAGAAGAGATGGTGGCAGCAAACGGGGGTCGTCACTTTGACTTTGATAAAAAGATTATGAAAGAACTGATGGAGAAGAAAAATGAAAAAAAGAGAAGAGCAGAGGAGAGGAAGATGAAGGTGAAGAAGCAGAGATTAATTATCAGATCACAAGGTAAGAGGACTTGTCAGCTCACACACAGACAGTTCATTTTACTATGTTGTTCTCTATAATGTTACATGATGTGCAACGTGTTTCACAAAATTGGCTGTGGTTTCCAGGTGGTGTTCCACATATTTCAGACAGTGCTGACAGTGCTGCTAGGAAACAGACTTGTAGGGAAGAGTTCATTAGGAAACACCATCCTGGGCAGAGAGGAGTTTGATACCTCACGAAACACAGCTGAGTGTGTGAAGAGAGGAGAAACAGCAGGAAGACACATCACTGTAGTGGAGGCACCAGGATGGCGGAAGAATTATGCTGAAATACAAGTAGGTGATAAACAAGAGATCATTCACATTGTGTCTCTGTGTCCTCCAGGACCCCATGCTCTACTCCTGGTCATTGATTTGAGTCACTCATTTACAGAGACTCACAGAAGAGCAGTGGAGGAACACCTGCAGCATCTGGATAAGAGAGTATGGAGTCACACTATAGTGCTGTTCACCAGAGGAGACTGGCTGGGAGACAAAACCAAACTCTTGGCATTCCCTCAATCAGGTTTATGAGATAGTAATTTGGAATGGTTGTCCTGAAGGAGTTCCCAGAGGTGCTGAGCACCTGAGCACTGGCTGTTTTGCCTTCACTCTGCAGTTCTCTCATCCCAAACCATCTCAACTGAGTTAAGGTCAGGTGATTGTGGAGACCAGGTTATCTGACGCAGCACTTCTTCACTCTTCTTGATCAAACAGCCCTTACATAGTCTAGTGTGTCAGCCATACTAGGCTCTCCATCAGCTACGTCCACTACCCACTCTCCTGAAACTCCTGCTTCCTCCAGAGGAACTTTAATGCATGGGCTTGTCTGGGCTTTGGTCGGGGGACCTCAGCCAGTTAGGGGCCTCCTAAGATTAAGACATGATAACTAATAAAAATTATAGTAGCCGTACATTATTGGAGATGTGAAATCATTGAGCACATCAGAACCATATATACGGATCTGGAACACATCGCACAACAGTGACATCTGGTGGTAGTGACGCAAAGAGAACCCCCTCATCCCCTGTTCCAAATAAAATGTAAAAAGTAACATTTAATGTCAGAGGCAATCACATTTCTTCAACAAGCAGCTTGAGTGATCACAATGTGGCTTTTGCATATTGATGCTCAGAAAAGAAATAAAGTCAATCTTTTACAATTATTTACTGAGTCCTTGCATAAGACATTTAAGCAATAATAACAATCAGATAGGCTACCAGGAGTTAAGTAATAAATACTCTCCCAGCTTGAGGTAAAAGAGGATGGACATAGAGAGCCAAATACGGTATGATCACCGCTGTCTGCTCATATAATATTGCATAATCACTGTCTGTATTTTCATGTACATTGGGCATGGACATTTTGTGAGAAATCAGCTAGTCCTACATTATCATATCTAGCTGAGCTGTTAGCTAGCGATGATATAGCAGTTATGATGAACGTATGCTCTGCAAAAAGTCATTTTGTCTGTTCTTTCAAAAAAAAGGCAAAAGAAATAGAAAGTCCATTCTTCACAAAGACTGTCACTGTACGAGCAAGCGACAAACCTTGGTTCACCAGGGAGGTACGTGAGCTTCTGAGAGCACGCAACACTGCTTTCAAGTCCGGGGAAAAAGACGCCCTCAGATCAGCCAGGGCCAACCTGCACCGGGGTGTGAGAGCAGCCAAGCGGGCCTATGGACAGAAAATCCACTCGCACTTCAGCGACACAAAAGACCCCAGACGCCTGTGGCAAGGCATCCAGTCAGTCACAGACTACAAACCAACACCCCTGCCGTGCGAGGACAACACAGACTTCCTCAACTCTCTCAACACCTTCTTCAGCCGGTTTGAAGAAAACAACACCACCACTCCAACAAAAGCCCCTACTGGCCCAGACAACACAACATTCCAACTAGACCCTGCGGACGTGCGGAAGACCCTACTCAAGGTGAACCCCAGAAAAGCTGCAGGTCCGGACAACATACCCGGGCGTGTGTTCAGAGACTGTGCAGACTCACTCACGGATGTCCTCACAGATATTTTCAACATCTCACTGAGCCAAGCCGTCATACCAGAAAGCTTCAAAGCTACCACCATCGTACCACTACCAAAAAATCCCTAGCTACATCACTAAATGACTACAGACCCATAGCACTCACTCCAATAATGATGAAGTGCTTTGAAAGGTTGGTCAAGGCCCACATAACATCCAGCCTTCCCACTACTCTGGACCCATACCAGTTTGCGTATCGCCCCAAACGCTCCACTGATGACGCCATAGCAACAGCACTCCACCTATGCCTGGCTCATCTGGAAAAGAAAAACAGTCACGTACGGATGCTGTTCATTGACTTCAGCTCCACTTTCAACACGGTCATCCCACAGCACCTGGTGAACAAACTGAGTGCAATAGGCATCAGCACTTCTTTATGCAACTGGCTACTGGACTTTCTCACTAACAGACCACAGACAGTAAGAGTCGGCAAAAACTCCTCAGAGACCACCCTCATTAACACCGGGGTCCCCCAGGGATGTGTGCTGTCTCCATTGCTGTTCACACTGATGACCCATGACTGCTGTGCCAGATTCACATCGAACCACATCATCAAATTCGCTGATGACACAACAGTGGTGGGCCTCATCAGGAACGATGATGACTCAGCATACAGAGAGGAGGTACATCAACTCATCAACTGGTGTGACAGAAACAACCTACAACTCAATGTCAACAAAACAAAAGAAATAACTGTAGACTTCAGGAAACAACACCCGACACACACCCCACTCACAATCAATGGCAGTACCGTGGAGTCTGTGAAATGCACAAAGTTTCTGGGAGTGCACATCACAGATGACCTCACATGGACCACCAACACCACCTCCCTGGTAAAGAAAGCACAGACACGCCTCCACTCTCTGCGCAGAATGAGGAGATTTGACCTCCCCACTTTTGCACTCACCACCTTCTACAGGCGTGCTATTGAGAGCATCCCTACCTGCAGCCTCTCCGTCTGGCACGGCAGTTGCTCAGCTGCGGACAAGAAGGCTCTACAGAGGGTTGTGAGGACTGCTGAAAAGATCATCAGATCACCCCAACCAGCCATTCAGGACTTATACACATCACACTGTTCCAAGAGAGCCATCAATATCATCAAGGACACCACCCACCCAGCACACAAACTGTTCTCCCTCTTACTGTCCGGAAAGCGCTACCGCAGCATGCAGTGCCACACAAATAGACTGAGTAACAGCTTCTTCCCACAAGCCATCAGGCTAATCAACACAATGAAGAAGATTCCATGAACATTCCATTAACATGTTAGTGACATCCAAAAACAATCTCTCACACACTGAGGTCCATGCTGCTTTCACACTTGCACTTTACTTAATTGCACCTTCACTTATTGCACCTTACATATTGCACATTTCACTTTTTTTCCAACCTACACCAGCTACCAAGAAGAGCTACCTCAAACTTTCCTTCTTGTTGGAATGCGTATATGTTTACCTGTATGTCGTATGTCTTATGTCTATTTATTGTCAATGTCTGTGTGCACTTCATGTCCATGAGTGTAGCTGTGTGTTTTTTGCGTGTGTGTGTGTGCGTGTTTCTAGTTTAAATTGCACATTTGGTGTCTGGTGAAACGCAATTTCAGTCCTCTGTGTAATGCCTCTTACATAGTCAATTGACAATGAAGTACACTTTGACTTTGACTTTGACTAATACATATATATACTGATATATACAAGCTAGGTGCCTGCAGGAGTTTTGTTTTGTCGCTGTCTAACAAGTGTCGTCACTGGCTGTTGCAGTTGCAACTTAAATTAAATTTTACATTAGGCTAAGCCCAAGATAGGCAACTGAATAAGTTTTTTTTTTGGTTAGTTTTATGTTAAGGTATTTTTTTTATTAAATTAAAATGTGGCAACACCAAGTTTTGTTTCTTTCTATTCTTGCACTGCTGGCTATTAGCTGCAGTGTTGTGCTTTCCAAATTAATTATGCATAACTTTTAGCTTAGATCTAAATCTAAAACTAGAGTTTTGCCTTATAGCATTTATTTGGTCAAATTATGATGTTTATTTCCACTTCATTGGGCCTACTTCATTTTCTTAAAATTGCATTTAGGCCTTATGTTGTGTGGTTGTGTCCTTTTCCATTTTGCATGACAGCATATAAGGTTGCCTAATCGATCAGTCCAACATCCTGACCTATGTTGTAGCTGGCCTACAACAGGTTTCAGTCCATGCCTTCTCAAAGATTTTACTATTCCTAGTTGTGTTTGATAGCCTTGGCCAGTGGTTCCCACACTTTTAACTGCTGCGTACCCCCAGAGACATTCTATGTCCTATCCCCTGCAGCACGGGCAGCTTGCTATAAAAATTCTAATTTTTGGATAATTATTGCAAAATAAACTGTGAACTATAAGGCACATCACAATGTATTGGCAATTTAGTTGTATTGCGGATAGGTTGGCTGTATTGGTGATAGTTTCCATATCTGTATCTGAGTTCCCCCAGGGCGTTTGTCAACCACTGGCCAAATCTAGTCTACCATCATGAGGTTTTAATAGTCCTTGGTGAATTCACTTTTTGCAAAACATATTAGCAGTGGTTTGCAATTTCACCATTATACTTTATTTCTTTGCTTTAGCTGCCACAAGCTGTTTCCAGCAACGCTGACATATGTCCATATACATATACAAATGTTCTATACTACTATAAGGCCAATATACAGATGTACAGATATACAGCTGTAATATGGACAAATATACAAGTGTGTGCATATATTAACATGTTTACATGCAGATGTACAGATAGGTGAAGATAGGTGCTATGAATGTATATACAGTAGTGCTGTGAACAGATTTTGCCATGGTGTAGCATGAATGGGAAGGGAAGGTTCAGTAGGGTGACAGCTGAGGGGAAGAGGCTTTTCCCGAACCTGCTGGTTTTAGTCTGAAGGCTCCTGAAGCACCTTTTGGAGGGAAGGAGCTGAAAGACTGTGTTAGTTGTATGAGAGGAGTCCCTGAGAATGCTGCACGCCCAGCATAGATATCTTCTCTTGTGGATGTTCTCAGTAGCAGGCAGTGGAGTCCCTGTGATGCGCTGGGCGGTTTTAACCACCTGCTGCAGTGACTTGCGGTCAGCGACAGAGCAATTCCCATACCAGACTGTGACACAGTTGGTCAGGATGCTCTCTATTGCACAGCGGTATAAGTTACCCAGGATGTCAGCAGACAGGTGGTTCTTCTTCTGTATTCTGAGAGGGACTGATGGGCCTTCTTGACTGGAGGCTGCAGGTGTTGGTTGACCAGGACAGGTTCTCTGAGATGTGGGTCCCCAGGAATTTGAAGCTGGAGACATGTTCAACAGCCATGCCGTTGATATGGATGGGGTCATGAGTGTCTCCTTTCTCCCTTCTGAAGTCCACAATGAGCTCCTTGGTTTTGCTGGTGTTAAGGAGTAGGTTATTATCAGCGCACCATGCAGCTAAGTGCTTTACCTCTGCTTTGTAGTCAGACTCATCATTGTCACTGATGAGTCCAGTCACCGTGGTGTCATCTGCATCTGCTTTTGTGCATAATGGCATTTTTCCCCTTACATTACTTTTACTTTTATACTTAAAGTAATTTTGACACCAGTACTTTTACACTTTTACTTGAGTAAAAAGCTTGAGTTGATACTTCTAAACTTCACAACTTCTAAAGAAGTCTTTTTAAGCTCTAGTATCAATACTGCTACCTGAGTAATGAATGTGAATACTTTTGACACCTCTGTTACCAATGCTGATTGGAAGGGTTGCCAACAGTCCCAAATTGTCCTGGACATCCTGAATTATGGGTGATTTTGATTTATCCAGTTAGGGATAGCTCCAGTCCCGTATTCTAATCACTGCCTCGTTGGTCAATAACAGGTTACAGTAAACGCGCCAAAAATCACACAAACGTTGTTATGGGACACGGTTGTTGGTGACGGTGTGTGTGGACTGGTCACTGGTGAGCTTTATTGTGTGTATCATATTTAGATAGTGGCTCCCGGACACCCGCGAGTGACATAAATCTCAAGCGATCGCGCAATTTTCATTAGCGAGTGGGAGCAGCGTTCAGGGCAAGTGGCAGAAGCAGCGCAGGTGAATGACACCGAGACAGGAGCGCAAGGGAGAGAAAGAGAAAGAGAGAGAGAGAGCATCAGTCCTGTCTAGAATTTTTACAGACTTATGCTACCTTAACAGACGAACGTGATTGCGTCATTGCGGTAAGCGTGCTACATCATTTCCTCTACACTGTGTTTGTAGCTGTGTGCAACGCTAGTCCAAATCGCAGATATTATTCGTAAATTAGCATACTCTCTACCCACTTATCCACTTTGTTTCTTAAACTATACCTTAACACAACTGTTAAAATTGTTAAACTATACCTTAACACTTCCTACAGTATGACTTCTCCTCCTCGCTCTCTCTCTATCCGTTGCCCGGCTTGTCAGATGTTTAGCTACTCCCCAGCCTCCTTTAGCGGTTATGATACGTGTAACACTTGTAGACAGCTGGCTAGCCTGGAGGCGAGGATCACTGAGTTAGAAAGCCGCTTCCACACATTAGAGAAGACTTACTCAGCGCCAGATAGCACTGCTGCCCCCTTAGCAAGTGTGGATGTACCAGAGAGATCATCCCCTAGCAAGCTAGCCAGTGAACCGGCGGCATCTCCCTCGCAGCAGGGAAAGTGGGTTACGGTGAGGGGCACTAGCCGCAGAACGAAACCCCCTGCACACCACCAACCAATTCATGTTTCTAATCGATTCTCCCCCCTAAGTAGCTCCTCCAACCAAGACAAAACTCTGGTAATTGGCGCTTCTACTGTACGAAATGTGAATCTAGCGACTCCGTCGGCCGTAGTCACTACAATCTCTGGGGCTAGAGCAAGCGACATCGAAGCCTATTTAAAAGTGCTGGCGGCTAAACAAGTAATGAAGTACCCCCGGATAGTTATCCATACTGGCACTAACGACATCCGATTAAGGCAGTCGGAGATCACTAAAACGAGTTTTATTTCCTTGTGCAGGTTGGCACAAACGATGTCAGACTCTGTAACTTTCTCTGGTCCCATACCTATTAAACGCGTTGAAGAAATGCTCAGCAGAGTTTTTTCACTGAACCGATGGTTGTCAGGATGGTGTGCCGATAACAATGTGGGCTTCATCGATAACTTTAGCTCCTTCTGGGGAAAGCCTGGACATTTGAATCGAGATGGTATCCATCCGTCTTGGATGGGTGCTGAGCTCCTTTCTAGGAACATTGACCGTCACCTAAACTCGGCTTGTTCCTGACGAACCAGAGTTTGGTCCAGGTAGCAGAATTACTGTCCTACACAGTTCTCTGCCGCCGCGCCGTCACCTTAGCAGCAGACAGATCGTGAGAGTGTCCGCGACTAAAACGTTTTCAGAACGACCCGGTAGAGGTATAAATTATACCAACCTCACAAAAATAAAACCAGAAACAAAAAAAGAATATAGCCAGAAACCACAACTGAAATTTGGCTTATTAAATATTCGTTCGCTCTCCTCAAAGACGACTTTAATAAATGAACTTATTTCTGATAATCAAATTGACATACTCTGTCTTACAGAAACCTGGCTAAAACCTGATGAATACCTCCCACTAAATGAAGCTACCCCCCCAGTCATCTAAATTATCACATACCACGTCGTCATGGCCGTGGTGGTGGAGTAGCCACAATTCACAATTCAAATCTCATTATGGCCCCTAAGCTTGATTATATTTTTAAATCTTTTGAAGTTCTTGTCCTTAACTTGATTCATCCTGATGGGAATGGTGCTAAACCCTTAACAATTGTAACATTATATAGACCTCCAGGCCCCTACACTGAATTCTTATCAGAATTCTCTGACTTCCTGTCCGCTCTAGTCATTAAAACAGAAAAGACAATCATATTAGGTGATTTTAATATCCACATCGATGTTGCAAATGATAGCCTGGCAATTAGTTTCCAATCTTTGCTTGATCACATTGGCTTCTCCCAAAATGTAAACACACCTACACATCAAGGTAACCACACCCTTGATCTTGTTCTGACACATGGAGTACAACTAGAACAACTTACAACCCTACCTCAACACTCTACACTAACTGACCACTACTTACTAACTTTAAAAATCACATTAGACTATGTAGCACCTAACTCAGTCTACTACTACACTAGAAACATAACTCCCAAAACTACAGATGACTTCATAGCAAAAATTCCATCTCTCCTTGAGCCTCTGCTGAGCCAATATAGCCCTGTATTAGAAGGCTCTATGCCAAGCCCACCCCAAGTTGATCAATTAACTGACAGTGTTGTAAATGTACTATACTCCACATTCAACACAATTGCACCACTCAAAAAGAAAACTAGGAAACAAGAAAAAATTGCCCCATGGTATACCACACAGACTCGCTTACTGAAACAAGCTGCTCGTAGACTTGAAAGGAAATGGTATGCCACTAAACTTGAAGTGTTCCGCCTTGCTTGGAAAGATAGCTTAAAAGAGTACAAGACAGCACTTAACAATGCCAAATCAGCATACTATTCCTCACTTATACACAATAATAAACATAATTCAAAATTCCTTTTTGACACTATATCCCATTTAACAAAGAGCAGGAACAAGGTGTCCCATTCCATTCCAATAACTCTAAGCAGCAAGGACTTCATGGACTATTTTAATGACAAAATTGAATCTATTAGACTTAAAATACACAACTCCCTTGTAACCTCAAATCCAGTTGGACCACATGTAATGGTTACAGCTAGCTCTAGTCAACCTGTAACATACTTTGATTCATTCACACCCACCAATATATCAGAAATTATCTTTGATCTCTTTAGCTAAAGCCTCAACATGCTTATTGGACCCTATCCCAACTGATCTTCTTAAGGCAGCTCTCCCTCTATTGGCTGAGACGATTCTTAAAATTATAAATGACTCACTCATAGCTGGGCATGTCCCAAAATCTTTCAAGACATCTGTTATTAAACCATCAATTAAAAAACCAAACCTTGATCCTGATGTCCTTGCTAATTACAGACCCATATCTAACCTCCCATTTGTTTCAAAAATACTTGAGAAAATAGTGTCTAAGCAAATCTGTAGCTTCTTAAATGACAATAATATCCAGGAAACCTTCCAGTCAGGCTTTAGAACTAATCATAGCACAGAATCAGCCCTAGTTAAAGTCTTCAATGACCTCCTTACTGCATCTGATAATGGATATATATCAATATTAATCCTATTGGATCTTAGTGCTGCCTTTGACACTATTGACCATGGTATCCTACTACACAGACTTGAACACATGATAGGCATCAAAGACACTGCATTAGCCTGGTTCAAATCATACCTCTCTGGTCACTACCAGTTTGTACACGCTCATAATGAGTCATTAACCCATACCAAAGTAAAGTTTGGTGTACCCCAAGGCTCAGTGCTAGGTCCCCTGCTGTTCTCCCTGTACATGTTACCGTTAGGATCTGTTATAAGGAAACATGGTATCACTTTCCACTCCTATGCTGATGATACCCAGCTTTACCTTTCTATGAAGCCTAATGACTATATGCCAATGACTAAACTTGATGCATGTCTCCTAGACATCAAAACCTGGATGACAAATAATTTCCTTTGTTTAAATTCTGATAAAACTGAAGTTATGATGATTGGCCCTAAACAGCTGACCAACACTCTACCCCATCACCAAAACTTACTCAGTGGCCTGTCACTGTCATGTAATGCAAAAGTTAAAGACCTTGGGGTAATTATTGACCAGGACCTCTCTCTAAATAGTCATGTAAAACACATTTCAAAAACATCTTTTTTTCACCTACGAAATATTGCTAAGGTTAGAAAGTTCTTATCCTTTGAGGATGCTGAAAAATTAATACACGCATTTATTACTTCCAGGCTCAATTATTGCAATGCTCTGTTCTCTGGGTGTAGCAATACTTGCATCAAAAACCTACAACTAATACAAAATGCTGCGGCCCGAACTCTCACCAGGACTAAAAAATATGAACATATCTCTCCTATCCTTGCTTCCCTACATTGGCTCCCTATTAAAAGTCGAATTGATTTTAAAATACTCTTCCTAACCTACAAAGCCCTCAAGGGCGATGCACCAACATATATTAAAGACTTACTTGTCCCTTACCACCCTCCTAGAACCCTAAGATCCCAAAATGTTGGTCTCCTTGTAATCCCAAGAATATCAAAATCTACGATAGGAGGAAGAGCCTTTTGTTACCGTGCACCCCTCCTGTGGAATAATCTCCCCCCCCCACATCCGACCCACTCCTTGGGTTTAACACTATGTATGGCCACTGCTACACTGTCCAGCCATAATTCCTGATAACCACCTATGAACTGACTACCATGTAATGTAAAGTGGGAAAATACTCTGGAACTATTATGAACCTTAGCTAAAACCATAGACAACTTGTAGTCTATCATGGTTACTATGATTGTAATTTTCCTGCATGACCCCTGGCAGTTAGGTTAGCACCTTGAGTCGTGGATCTGCCCAAAGTTTCTTCCTAGTCTAGCTAAACATAAGGGAGTTTTTCCTCGCTCCCGTTGCTCTTGGGTGCTCCTTCTGGGAAGCGCCACGAGACAATACTATTGTAAAAGGCGCTGTATAAATAAGACTGATTTAAATGATTTTGTGGCACACTGGAATGATATTCTTATAAATAACCCCTCAAAATCATCAGGAAACTACCATTTCTGGATTGTGAGGTACTTGTTGAGAATGATTGTCACAAAGGTCTACAGGAAACCCACACACACCAACCAATACCTACTCTTTGACTCTCATCACCTATTAGAACACAAACTGAGCATCATCAGGACCTTACAACATTGGACAGAGAGCATCCCATCCAAAACAGAAGGAAAAGAAAATGAACATACACATATCAAACAGGCACTAAGAACTTGTGGCTACCCCAACTGGGCATTCATCAAGACAGGGAAGAGACAGGGAAATGGAATAATTGCTTTGTATAACCTCCCATCTGAGCAACAACAACAAATAAAAAACAAATATACATTAACAAATAAATTAGGGTTATTTTGAAAACATCTTAAATAAAAAAGGCTAACTGTCCTATTATTGGCGACTGTCTAACAACTTTAAAGTCACCGAGCAAGTAAGGAAAACTAACGTGCCCGACGGAATCTGTTCAAAATGTGAGTCCAGGCTTCAGTTTAGGTTGCTTTATTTTGTATCAAAATTCTTCAGTAATGCAAGTGTGGGGAGACTATAAGACTGACTGGCTCCTCAGCCAATGAGGGGGGCACGACAGTTATGGAGGGAGAGTGAGGAGGCGGGACACAAAAAGCAACAAAGCAGAGCGGATTGAACATGGCGGCGAGCAGAGGCCCGGCACAGTGAAGCTGTGCTTAGATGTCCGTAAAATTAGGTTGTGGGTGTGTTGGAGGCTCGAACTCTTGGACAGCATGAGAGTGGTGACAGCTGGCGGTCCATGAACGTTGTTCTGCTTCAAACAAGGGTGAAAGTTTGTTTCCTCATCTGTCTCTCCCTCTCCCTCCACCGTGAGTATTCCCTGCCACTCAACTTCACCCAGACAGCACTGGTTTGAGGAATTCAACTGTCATCCGATTATATCGCTGAACTTTCTCTCAGCTGAATTTATAATAGTAAAACGGACACTGCTAATCGCTACTTTCGTTTTGAGGAAATGTGCTTACAACACCGTTAAACAAAGACTCGGACACCGAGATATTGATGTGGACTATATATGATGTGTGTGAGCCAATTGTGTAAGGAGTGGTGTTAAAAGTGTTGTATTTACATTGTGGTAGCCCACCTTTTGATAGCCTAATCTTAAAATTAATCCAGGGTGGCTGACTAAGTTTCTCAATTTTGAATTGGTGAAGCAGTAGGCTTGCATCTAAAGTTAGCCTGTTTAGTAGGCTTTAGGTACAGTGTTATTGGTACGGTCCCGGGACATAGTTATATTATATTCTTGAACCTCTAAAGCTTCACCAGTGTGAGTCAGTAAAAAGCGGGTGAAGTGTTTTGAGTAAAATTTATATGTGTATGTATAATGCTATGTTAAAGTGCAACTGAGCATCTCTTTCTGTTACAGTCATTTGATTATTTTGTAATCTCAATTTTTCTATTTCTGAAAGGTTAAGTACTGAGCTGAGAGCTCTATTAAATATCTTAGTTTGTTAACCTGGTCTGTTACTTGAGGTTGAGGGGTGGGAAAACAGAGACAGATAGCCTACACACCCTCCAGGTAGCCACTACACTGATCTGTAGCCTCGAACATAGTCTAGCTGCTATTAGGTAGAATTATTAGTAGGCCCCAGTAACTGACAGGTACACTGTGGTCTTTACACAAGCGTTAAAAAACCTCAGTGAGTCAGTTCATAGACATCCGTAATCCATAAACCTCATAAAACATCCAAACCGTAATCCACAAACAGCAAGACTTTAAGAATTCAGTGCAAAGTCTTAGCGGTCAGCAAAAAGTAGGCTTTCCCCATCACCCACTCACTACTAACTGTCACCTAGCAAATGAACAGGTGATATTACAAATCTCTACTGTGATCAAAACCATGTGACCCCAATTAGTGTGTGTCATTACGTAGGTGCACCCAAAACTCAAGCCAATGTCTGTCCGTGACATTCTGGCCCCTATTTATTACATTACACAGCAATAATTACACATCCAACGCCATAAGCCAGGACATACAACACAACACAACATGTTACATCACATCAGAGTCTTAATGAGACAATACAACACTCTGAAAAGGTCCATCAAAACCCATTCTCCCTTTACTTCTCTATGTCAGTCATAGGCCAGAGGTTGCCAGCACTTAGCCTAGATATCAAGTCAGTCTGTGACTTATGTGTAATGGTGTTGTCAATGTCAAGTCAAAGTCTGTTGTAGTCACATTAAGTTGGTTGGGTCAAAGATGTCGTTGTCAAGGGTCAGAGGCCTCCTGAAGAAGGCATATCTTTGTGACTGGTCTGCATTCAGGGCTGGTCTGGGTCTTAATCCAGACTTGACTTACAAGCCCTTTCTTGTCTGGCATGGCTGCTGTAACTCTGCCAATGATCCAGGAACTGCGGGGTGCACAGTCGTCTACTATGAGGACCACGTCTCCTGGAATGAAGTTGCGTTTAAGCCTTGTCCATTTCTGGCACTGTTGAAGTTGTGGCAAATACTCTTTAATCCAGCTTTTCCAGAATAGATCAGATATGTATTGGACCTGTCTCCATCTCTTACGTGCATAGATATCATTTTTCTGGAACAGACCAGGTGGTAAGCAGGGGTTAAACTTGAGAAGAAGGAGGTGGTTCAGTGTTAAAGCTTCCAAATCATTTGAATCGGTGGATTCCTGTGTAATAGGTCTACTGTTAAGGATTGACTCCACTTTGCAAAGGGCAGTTTTGAGTCCCTCCTCGTCCAAATGCTGTGTCCGCAAGGTGGAGTTGAGGACCTTCCTGATGGAACGAATCAACCGCTCCCATGCTCTGCCATGGTGCGATCCAGGTGGAGGGTTGAAGATCCAGCTCACTCCCTTCAAAGACAGCGCATCAGAGATCTTTTCCTGGTTCCACTCTTCCATGGCTTGTCTCAGCTCACGCTCTGGGCCCACAAAATTGGTGCCATTGTTGGAATGCAGCTCTTGAACCTGGCCTCGTCTCGCAATGAAACGGCATAAGGTGTTAACAAAAGAGTCAGTGTCCAGAGATGAGGCGACCTCAATATGTACAGCTCTAATCACCAAACACATAAAGATGACTCCATATCGCTTCACAAGACTTTTCCCATGCCTCACTTTACAAAAGCCAAAATAGTCCACTCCAACAAAGCTAAAGGGAGGTTTCTCAGGGGTCACTCTGCTTTCAGGCAAGTCAGCCATTTGCTGCTGGCCTACAGCTCCACAAAGCCATCTGCAGACCACACCCCTTGACATAATGCTTCCTATCAAAGCACTAGCACCAGGAATCCAGTATTTCTGATGCAGCCTTGAGAGAATGTGGTCAAAGGACCACCATCGTCATCACCATCATCTGCTTGCAAGATGTCAATAGCAGACACTTTGACTTCAGGGTCCCCATGTTGGAGTTCCTGCAGGTTCTCTGGGTTTACAGGCCACTATTTCTCTGGCTGCATAAGAAATACAGGACCAGATATCCATTCAGTCATAATTAAAAAAGGCCCTGCCCTCATACCTCTGGAGGCAAGGTCTGCGGGGCTGTGTGTTGTATTCACATACCTCCATTGGGAGGCCCTAGAACAGGGGTGTCCAAACTACGGCCTGCGGTCCAGTTTTTATTGACCCGCAGCAAAATCTGAAAATATAATCGAATATGGCCCGCGGAAGAAGCTTGAGCTCAACTCTGTTGCACTTCTCAGTTTCAATACTAGATGGAGCCAGCCACGGAAACGGTACTTCTCCACTAAACAAAATTAAGCAAGGAAAAACTTTTACTGCTACTCACCAGAAATGGCAGCACCGAATAAACCTAAAATTGCTAGTGAGTGTAGAATATTTCAAACACAGTGGGAAAATGAATGTTTCTTCAAAGAAATCAACGGAAAGTGTGTCTGTTTGATTTGCAATGAAGATGTTGCTGTGATGAAAGAGTATAATGCCCGTCAGCACTATGAGACCAAACATCAGAGATACACATCGTACACCGGTACCGAACGAACACAGAAGTTCAAGCAAATGGCATCTACCATGCAAGCTCAACAACATTTTTTTTTGTGCTAACAAAATACAGGAAAACGCCACAACAGCAAGCTATGAAGTCGCTAAACTTATTGCCCAGCACGGCACGGCAAACTTATTGCCCAGCACGACAAATCGTTCTCAGACGGTGATTTCATAAAACAGTGCCTCATCAAGGTCACAGAAATAATGTGCCCAGAAAATATGCAGGATTTCAACAAGGTGAGCTTATCCAGAAATACAGTGGTGCGGAGAATCGAGGACTTGCCAGCTAACTTGAAACTTCAGCTCAGCGACAAAGCTTGTGCTTTTGATTTTTACTCGTTAGCATGCAATGAGAGTACAGATGGCACAGACACCACGCAGCAGTTAATTTTTTTGCGAGGAGTAGATGATAAATATTTTTGAAGCTGTCAGAGGCAGTTGAAAAGATGGGGCTTAAATGGTACAAGCTCCGTGGAGTAACACTGGATGGAGCTCCGGCCATGACGGGCGAGCACAAAGGAATGGCATCGATGGTGTGCACCAAGGGAAAAGAGAGCGGAGGTGAGGCTGTTAGGATGAACTGTATGATCCACCAAGAAGCACTGTGTGCCAAGACTGTCCAGCTGGGCGATGTGATGAACACTGTTGTAAAAACCGTCAACATAATTCAAGATAGAGGACTGTACCACAGAGAATTTCAAGCTTTCTTATCAGATGTGGATGCTGAATACGGGGATGTACTCTACCACTCTGAGATGCGCTGGCTCAGCCGCGGTTCTGTGCTGCTGCGGTTTTATTCACTGAGATCAGAAATTGACCAGAATTTGAAAGAGAAGGGCTGACCACTTCATGAACTGAGTGACCTTCTGTGGCTAACAGACCTAGCATTTTAGTTGATCTTACTCATCATCTGAATACACTGAACAAGAACCTACAAGGCAAAGAACAGCTGGTGCCACACCTGTATGCACCATGAAAGCTTTCTGTGTAAAGCTTCGCCAGTTTGAGACACAACTACGAAGCTTTAATGCTGCACACTTCCTTGCGCTGTCTGAAATTAAGTCTGCTTTTCCAAAGGCCGACCTTTCTGCTAAAAATGAGACATGTGTCTGTGATTGCAGCTCTCGTGACAGAATTCAACCAGCGTTTCCAAGATTTTTCTGTCATTGAAAAACAAATCAAGCTGTTTTTGATCCCCTTCCTGGTGGATGCAGAAGAAGTGGAAGAGAGTCTGCAATTAGAACTGATTGAAATGCAATTTGATGATATTCTGAAGAGTCAACATCAGCTTCTCTCCCTGCCTGACTTCTATCAGAGTTTGGATAATGCCAAGTTTCCTCTGATGAGACGCCATGCAAAAAGAATGATAAGCCTGTTCGGCTCAACATACATATGTGAACATGCAGGAAAAATTGTGATATCCTATAAATGAATAATAATGTGATACAAGGGTATGCCATGTGTAACCTGAGTCTTAAGAGTTAGGACAACAAACCAGAGCAGATTAGGGTTAGGAACGTGGGAAACAGAGGGTGCTGGTGAAAACCAAATAAACATCTATCTTCAGCAGGACAGGGAATAGATATCTATCTTCACCAGGACATGGAACCTAAACAAGCTAAAACAACAGGAGGGCGAGAAGTCAAATGTCATTGTGAGGGCAGAGGGGTCTGCCATTTGGTTTACATGTGATGTCTGCTCTGAGGGTATAAAAGGGAATCCCAGTATCCAGGAAGAAAGGCTTGTTACTATACATTCCTTGTGTAGGTTTGTGTGGGTAACTTGTCTCTGGCATTGTGATTAAAGACAGTGATCCACCAAGTTGCCTGCCTGGTATTTTTTGACCGCAAACAAATATTTTCTATGTTAAATCAGAACAAAAGCAGACTGAGAATCAGAATGACTGATAGCCATCTCTGTGAAGTCCTTTGTGTCTCAACCACCAAACTTTCTCCTGACATGTCAGCCATCCTTCAATCTAAAGCACAGCATCACTGCTCCAACTGAGTGCATTGTTCTTCACATTATAGGTGAGTTAGAAATACACACAGTATTCATGTGTCAATATGTCACCTCTAGTGTGTGGCCCGGCCCTTTGTTTATTTTTCTGTATTTGGCCCTCACTGAAAAAACTTTGGACACCCCTGCCCTAGAAGCCTTGAGAATCTCTGACACTCGGTTTACTTCAAAAACACAGAACCTAGATGTCTCGATATTGATATATTTCAGCACGGAGGTACTGTCTGTCCAAAACACTGAGTCTAGGAAAGGTAGCCTTAGCTCCCTCCTCCACAGTCTATCCATGCAAGCTGCCACAACAGCCACTATTAACTCCTTGCGGCAACAGGTAAGTAACACCACCATACTCCTTCTCACTTGCATCTGCAAAGTGGTGCAACTGAGCAGCGGTCATCTCTCCAAAGTCAGAAGGTTGTAAACCTCCTCGGATGCTGATGTTTAACAAGTGCAATTTTTCCACCCAGGCTTTCCACTCTTCAGCATCCGCCGATTGTATAGCGTCCCAGCACAAATGCCCTTAGCACAAATGACTCTGAGGTCTGTGTAGAGACAAATGGCTTCCTCTTCAGAGTCTATTGAGACAAGGCAGTCATCCACATAAAAACTGTATAGAATGGTGTCAATTATCTGCTGGCTGAAGTGTGCCGTGTTATCCTCTGCACATTTCCGTAGAGCATAGTTAGCACAGCTCAGTCACACCAAACAAATGGACACCCTTCTTGTCCTCTTGCATGCTCTGCCACCAGAGAAATCTCAACAAGTCTGCATCTTCCTCTGGCACACACACCTGGTGAAACATGGCTTCAATGTCAGACATGAACACAACAGCCTCTTTCCTGAACCTAGTCAACACACTAACAAATGCATTTGTTAAGTCAGAGTCATTCAGGAGTTGTGCATTAAGAGAAACACTTTGAAACGATGCCGCACAGTTGAAGACGGCCTAGATGTTCCCCTTGGTGGGATGGTAAATCCCCATGGGAGGGGATATACCAAACTTTGCCATCACTGCACTCCAAGTCTGTGACTGGCACCCTCTGTGCATAACCTTTGGATATGAGATCTTTCATGAAAGCAGTATAGTCTTGGTGGAAGTCTTTTCTCTGAACCATCTCTTCAAGCCTTAGGCACATTGTTCTGCCATCACAGGGTTTTCAGGCCTTCTTCACAGCCACAGTCAGAGTCACAGTCTCACTGACCAACTTCAGGAACTTGAAATCCTCTCTTGATAGCCCCAGTTGCTCATCATGGCTGCTCTCAGGGCAGTCAATCTTGAACTGCTGTTTCCATAACTCATCAAGTGTAACAGCAGAAATTCTGTTGATGGTGACTGTCGACAAACATCCTAGCCTTCCACAGCATTCTTTACCTAGTGGCCCATTTACTGTCCTACCGAGCACAGTCTTAATGGCAACAGGGCCCATCATCTATGCTCCAGATGACCTCTAAAGGTTCCAAGGCTCTGGGCATGTTCATGCCAATCAAAAGCTCCACTTGATCCTCAATTTCTGGCAGATGAATATGCTTCAAGTGCAGTCATCCAGGTCCCGCTGCCTTGGGATGTTACACATATTGACAGGCATTCTATGTTGAGTGAAGAGGTCAGGCTTTGCGCCGTAGACATCACTGTCCAGTCCAGCAACTTCCAGTTCAGACACAATAGAAGTGTTCACCACTTTCTCTTTCATCCACTTACATCCCATGGTACGCAAGAGAATCTTGGTCTTCCTCCCATTGAGATTCAGCTTGTCCAGGTGACTCACTGTACAAAAGGATGCTGAACTCCCCTGGTCCACGAAGACATACTTTGCCTGGTATGATGGCAAGCTTACATTCTCGTTCACCGGCCCCAGTAAGACCACTAGTCTGGACTGTAACGAGAATGTTATCTGCCTCAGTGCTAGGTTTGACCTCGTTCTTCTCCTTATGGTGGATATGGAGTATACTTGGATGTCTGAAACTATAGATTTTACATGAAAGCTGCATTCTTTTCTGATGTGCCCAGTACACAAGCAGCCAAAACAGATGCCATTCTTTTTAAAAAAGGAAATCTTCTCATTATGAGGTTTCTTATCAAGCAAAGGACGTGACTCCAGTGTGTATCTTTGCAGCACAGATAAATCTTCTCAAAGATGTAACGATCTTGAGCCTTTGTCCGATTCTTTCTCTCCACAGCACTGAGAGTTGTGCCAGAGCTACTTCCTTTAGCCAAGGAGGCCATGGACAAGAATTACATTTCCCTCAATCACTGCCCTTGGCTGTTAGATGGTTGGGTGCAGTATTGCATAGGTTTCCAAAGACAGGATCTGTGGCTATTTTAACTCAGTGCTCAAGATAGAAAACAATGTCAATGAAGGTAGCTCTATGCCACTGCCTCTCCTGAATGTCATATGCTACTGTTCGCCATTTGTCTTTCAACTTGTATTGCAGCCTTTTAATCATAGCAAGCACATTGACAGGTGTGTTTAATTGAGAGAGGCCATGGACCTCTTCCATTGCATTGCAACAATCATGAAAGAACAGACAGTACGCTTAAAGAGCCTTTCCATTCCAAACATATGTTGACAGCTCTTGACAAGTTCATTGGGCTGTCCCCTGGTGCACTGTGCAAGGTAATGCAGACAGTCATCAGCATTGTCAGTTTTTGCTTCTATGACCTGCTGCAATGAACGCATGAAAGCTTTGAGGTGCAGAGGATTGCCATCAAAGACTGCAATTTCCCTTTTAGGAAATGATGAAAGGATTTGTTGATTGACCAACATAGTAGTTTATTTTGTTTCTCCATAATGGACAGATTTTCACTGGTTGCTAGGTGTGCAGTGGCAAACGTGCCATTATGCTACATGATCTAAAAGGATCAGAAGGCCCCATGACGGGAGGCACAGGATTATCACTTATCACACTTTGTTGCATGAGTTTTATTTTAGGCTCCACATTCTCTGTACCTGTATTTCCTTTCATATTTACGGGAAATGCCAGTGGAACAAAGGTCTCTGCATCAGCATTAAGAATTTCAAGAGTTTTTTCTTTTGCTTTAAGATATGATTCCATTCCATTGCATTTCCGTGCAACAGTGCCCCGCACAGTGGATCCAGTTCTCAGCACATTCACTTTTGCAGCAGCTGCAGCCAAGTCTGCGTCAAGCTGATGTTGTTCCTTCTTTCTCCTCAATTGCTCCTACTGTTCTTCAAGAGCATGTTTCTCTTATGAGTATATGTTGATGTGTGAGCAACGCAGCCATTTCGGATTCTGCCCTGAGATGGTTGAGCGGTTAAGAAACCTGGCTAGCATGCTAGTAGCCTAGAAATTTGTGGGTTTGAATCCCAGCTGCCACCCTTGAGCAAGGCACCTCTCCCTAATTTGCTCCAGGCCTCCTAGCCCTGATGTACTTGATAGTTCACAAATGTACAGTAAGTTGCTTTGGATAAATGTGTAAATGGAGTCTAAAGATTCTAAATTATTTCACATGAATGAACAAAAAAAGTAATTTTTTTGACTCTGCAAAAAAAATACCTTATACTTTAACATCAAGCAATACAATGCTACATTACAGCAATTGTGAAATACTGCACAGCTAGGGATATAAGGCACAATGAAGCAGATATCATTATACTGTATGTCATTTGGAGCAAGAAACATATTTGAGGTTAACAACAAAGGAGGCCTTGTTGTCTATGGTTTAGAGCAGGGGTGGCCAAAGTTTTCTATTTGCAGGCCTTGATAACCTTGCTTACAGGCCCTTATTGACTTGTTACACCACTGGGCTGCATAGATTGCATGGATTGCTTAGTTCTTCAAAGCAATCAAAGTCCACACCAGGGAATAATGTTGAAGTTGATTTTATTTCAGTAACATAACATAAATGCCACTGGGGGAAGCAGAGTGTCTAGACTAATCAGCTCAGATGTCATCTTCTGTTTTTCCCAATTCCCTGCCATTTTAATTGTTTCCATTTCTTCCCTTTTTGTTCTTCCTGTCTCTTCCCCAAATCCTTCTCCGTATGCACCCAAGTTTTGTATGGTGTTACAGATTTACATGTAACAAATGAAATGTCTTAGGGCACTTTCACGCCTAGCTTTTTGAAACGGAACATGGATTGCTTGCCCCCAGAGATCGGGTTCGATTGGGTATATGTGAAAGCAACAATCTTACTCTGTTCCGGAACAAAACAAACTGATCCGGACCGCTTGGACGAGGTGTTCTCGGCTCCTTTTCAATCGATCCATAGAACGGTTTGTTTACAGTGTGAAAGCTATCCGGCCAGTGTAGTGGGATATCACATTGTTTTTACTGTACAGTACAATATTTAATTTTCATAGGATAAGCAGCTACAGTGAAAACTTTCAACTCTCTGGATCACATATAATTGTAGCCTGTCCACACATGTAATTTTGTAACGTTGCCTAGGCTATGCATTTGTGCCCCACCACCACTAAAACCAGTATTTTTAAAAGCTAATCCCTAAGTCAAATAAATCCTAATGTAGCCAAATGCATTATTTAGGCTAGTTTGTTTGCATGACTTTATGGAATTATCATCTACTGGATAGGCTACTTAAGGGAGAAAGCTACAGTGCCTACCTGATCAGTCTCCTCCTATTTAGAAGTTTGGTGATTCGTTGGTTGTATAAATTAATAAGAGCTCATCTCCTGTGGTGTCTTCTGTTGGTAGCGCGCCTCCTCATAAGGTGTAGTGCCACATTATTTTCGAGACGTAGTCTGGACTCACGCTCAAATCGAATGTATTCTTGATAACAAACACACTGGTAGTTAATCAGTGCTTAATCAAAAAAATGCTGGTTGTTCAAATGCATTACTTTACTGTTTGGGAGTGTTGCTTTTTTGACAAAGAATTTGTGAACTCTGAATGCAATTTGGCATTTGTGAAATTGCTTGTTAGTTTTAAACTGAAAGCTGAACCTGGCAACAATATTACCTTAATGGAACATCTTTGAAGAAATTCCAATTATAAACAAACTCCTGATAAGGAAAATGACACAGGATTTCCTCCTGGTGACTTCACGGTGACAACATGGATGTCGGACTGTCTTTCTGACATATCTGCATGGATGAAAGAACATCACCTCCAACTAAACCTCTCCAAAACTGAACTGCTGGTCTTCCCAGCCAAGGAAACCATACATCACAACCTCAGCATCAAGGTAGACTCCCTATCTGTTGCTTCCACCAAGGTTGACCAGCTGACCTTTGCACGTTGCCTCTGTAGCTTGTTTGTGCCATTTTTTTTCTATTCAACATAAGGCAGATCAGGCCGAACCCAACATACAACCCCAGACAGACCCTGGTTATCTCTCGCTTTGACTATTGCAATGTCCTCCTATCAGGTTTTCCCGCCTGTACTGTGAGACCACTACAGATGATCCAGAATGCAGTTGGATGGTTTTCAACCAGCCAAAAAGAGCACGTCACACCTCTGTTTTGTTCTCCGCTGGCTACCCTTAACCACTTGCATCAAATTCAAAGCACTGATGTTGGCCTACAAGGTGATTGATGGATCTGCTCCTATCTAACTTAATACTCTATTAAAGAACTATGTCACCCTCCAGCCACCTCGCTCCTCCAAGAAATGTTATCTAGCATGGCTAACACCTCTCACAGGTCAATCCAAACTCTTCTCATGTGTTGTTCCACACTAGTGGAATGACGTTCCAAGTGCTGCCAGAGCAACAGATTCCCTCTGCACCTTTAAGAAATTCTTGAAGACCCAGTTCTTCCTTGAATATCTCAGCTTAAACGTCTGAATAACAGAAATGCACTTACAATGCACCTCCCACTCTCTCTCCATACTGCACTTTTTTATTACACTATTGCACTTTTGTCATCTCAAAATACTGCAAATTTCATGTTAGCAATATGCACTTAGTTAGTTTTCATTGTGCTGTAAGTTGAATGTTTATCCTCTTTTTGTAAGTCGCTTTAGATAAAAGCATAAAAGCAAAAATGTAAATTTATAGTCAGAGCTGGGTTGTGGGCATTCAGAGGTTTCTGGCAATTCCTGCACAGTGACTAATAAAGCTAACATCCGGTACATTGCTGGTAACAGGCATTTTTAGACTTTTTAGAAAAAAGTTTGAAACAAACTCATTAGTTTCAAACTTCATTTACCCTGTTTGACCTTGTTGTTATGCAAAATCCAATTACCGATGAGTGTCTGTGACTGTTTTGCAATATTGTGGGGAATTTCACATAGCAAGACGAAAAAGGTAAAATTCACGATCTGCAGTAAACAATACGTTTTCTTGGTCATGCATACTCCTGAAGTACACACACAAACACAAATGCATTTCTCTCTCTCAAATTAAAATTCAATTCCAAATATGCTTTATTGGCATGACAAATTATATGTTGCATTGCCAAAGTGTTCACAGAAATAATAGTAAATACATAGAAAAGAAATTGTGCTTAACTTGGTTGTCCACTTGGAGGCGCCACTGGCTTACACACAAATCAAAATTGCAAAGTGTGACTTCCATCAGCTTGCATTTTTTTACATTTTTAGGCGGAAATTTACATCCGGGTATGATGGGTTTGAAAAAATTGGTCCACAATTGAGAATGAAAGGCCAAAAACTATTGAAAACCATACTTTGCAGCGATTTATTGTATCAGCATATCAGTGAACATTACTGACCACTCAGTGAATTTCACATCTTTACAAATGAAAGTTTAATGCATTTTAGGAAAGATTACGGCAGTACACCTATGCAGTCATTCTGTAGGTGAGGGGTGCTACCACCACAACTAGAAACTCTCAGAACAAAGGCATTTATCAAACTTTCAATCTTAACTATTGTATTTCATCATAAACTATTAGAAGACAAGGCTTAAAGTGTAAAAAATCGAACCTAGCCTTTAAATAAATTAAACGGATAAAAAAGGCCTTGTAACTATAAGCAAAAAAAGGTTTGGTGGTGATGATGCAGAAATAAAACAGAAGAGATGAAGCAAACTGGAAAGTTTCAGAGTGCAAAGGGTAGATTGCTCATGTGTATCACTGGGATAGTGGCCACCAACCATAAAATGGGGATTTTATTACATGTAACTGCAGAGGTATCGTGTGGGTGTTTGTGTGAGTGTGTGTGTGTGTGTATTTGAGAGAGAGAGAGGAGGGCAAAGTCTAGATACTATGGCCAGGGATATAAAGAAATAAAATAGATTTCTGTGTGATTGTGCTTCAGCACTAGAAGACTGTCTTGCATACTCAGTATGGATAAGAATGCTTTAAGCCACACAAGAAAGTTTCGGCACTTCTGTCTTCTGCTGGACAAGGTATACTCCAGAGTGAGTTACAGGACGCTGGGACCAACTAAAAGAAGAGTTTGAATCAGCTGCTTCCTGGATGATGGTAAGCATTCAGATTAGGCAGGTATTCTCAAAATGTTGGTGGTCATTAGTTCC
The DNA here is from genome assembly GCA_015244755.2 of Tenualosa ilisha. NCBI lineage: Eukaryota > Metazoa > Chordata > Actinopteri > Clupeiformes > Clupeidae > Tenualosa > Tenualosa ilisha. The sequence continues at coordinate 1,190,244 of PYXC01001670.1, forward strand.
ACTTGTGTTGTTGTTCACTGCAATACAGAGGTTCTTTTTTGAATAAACAGTTAATCAGATATCATGACTAGCATTATTATCCTATTGGAAGAATACTTCAATACTATATTTTTTAATTTTGTTGCAATATTTATCAGCATGATTTATCACATTACAACTGAGCTTTGTGACTACTTTACGTTTCAAATACAGGTGAAAGAGGTGATGGTGTTTCACAATATGGTATGGATAATCTGTAGACATATACAATCTAAGGGGGTAGGCAAATAAAAAGTGCTAGAAATTGTGATAAATTCAGTTTGCCCAGGAGTGTACTATAAAAACTTTAAATTGTCCAGTAATAAGAGTGAAGGACTTTTCATTGTAATGCACTGTTTTGCCACTTTTCGTATGATGCTAGATGTAAGTCCTGCCACTTTACCTTTTTAATCATGACCTGTTTAACAATCATAAAACACTGTTATTGTTACTTTTAGCCCTTTTTCAATAAGGTTGGTTTCATATTCCAACGTATGCAAGCTCCACTGGCACTGACACTTTGACCTAGTAAAAGAAGGATTTGAATCTGCTATTTCCTGTTGGAGGAGGGGAACACATCTTAAAATGTACAAGCCTAAATGACTGCATTTAACAAAAAATCTGTGGTGGGTGTGAGCACATCTTTCTTGTGAACAATCATTTTAAATGCAAATTAAAGGAATATACACAGCCAACAAGCAGTTTTACACTGACACGTCTCTGTGCATCATATATAGCTGCCCAAATACAAGCATTTGTGATTGGCTCCTGGATATTGGTAATTCAGTAGCCTACATTGGGCTTGATACTGCTTGAGTGAATTCAGATTTGCTTGTAGGCCTGGGTTCATCCAAGCTCCTTTACAATCTGGTTTAGGACCCACATGATTCTGAGACTGCATTTAATTTTTTCCTTGCAAAGCCATCTGACCTCTCTCCCAATGTAACTAGGATTAAAAACACGTTATCAGATCAGACATTATCAGATCTGTGACCAGAAACTGATACTTACAATTGATATCAAATGATGAAATATGGTGGACATTTCATTTATTTTTGACCAATTTGACTACTTTTATCTTAAAATTGAAAAATGTGTTTAATCACTTAAATGTCATTGCTTCAGGTGGAATCCACACGGGTCAAACATGAGGATAGTGCTCCTGGGCCCCAGGCTTTTTGGGAAGAGCTCATCTGGAAACACCATTCTGGGCAGATATGAGTTTGATACCTCAAGAAGGACAGCTGAGTGTGTGAAGAGAAAAGGAGAAACAGCAGGGAGGCACATCACTGTAGTGGAGGCACCAGGATGGTGGAGGAACTACACTGTAGAGGAAACTTCTGAATATGATAAACAAGAAATTGTCCTTAGTGTGTCTCTGTGTCCTCCAGGACCCCATGTTCTACTCCTGGTCATTAATGTGGGTCTCTCATTCACGGAGGCAGACAGAGGAGCTGTGCAGGAACACCTGGGGCTTCTGGGTGAGAGGGTCTGGAGTCACACTATAGTGCTGTTCACATGGGGGGACTGGCTGGGAGACACAACCATTGAGCAGCACATTGAGAGTGAAGGAGAGGCTCTGAAGTGGGTTGTAGAGAAATGTGGGAACAGGTATCATGTTGTAGAGAATAAGAAGAGCGATGGTCGCCAGGTGACAAAGCTGCTGGAGAAGGTAGAAGAGATGGTGGCAAGAAACAATGGCCATCATTTTGACTATGGTGTAAATATGATCAAAGAACTGATGGAGAAGAAGAAGGAAGAAGAGAGAAGAGCAGAGGAGAGGAAGGTGAAGGTGGAGAAGTGGAGAAAAGCTCTCAGATCAGCACCAAGTGAGGAGTTGTCAGCCGTCATACATGTTTATTTATACTACTCCAATACAATTCTTTCTCTTTCTCTCATTCTTTGTCTATATCTCATCTTGTCTGTCTGTCTCTTTGCATGTTTCACTGTTTGTAACACACACACACACACACATGCACGCATCAAGAGCATACCATTTGACAACAGATTGTTGCGTGACAGTAAAACCATAAACAGGTGCATGATGTCACATAATGTGCAGTAGATTTCACAAATTGGCATGGTTTTGGTTTCCAGGTGGTGTTCCACATATTTCAGATATGAGGATTGTGCTGCTAGGCACCACAGTAGGAGGAAAAAGTTCATCAGGAAACACCATCCTAGGCAGAGAGGAGTTTGACTCCTCAGGAAGAACAGCTGAGTGTGTGAAAAGAGAAGGAGAAACAGCAGGGAGACACATCACTGTAATAGAGACACCAGGATGGTGGAAGACTGACACTCTAGCAGAAACGTCTCATCATGATAAACAAGAGATTATCCTCAGTGTGTCTCTGTGTCCTCCAGGACCCCATGCTCTACTCCTGGTCATTAATCTGAGTCACTCATTCACAGAGGTAAACAGAAGAGCAGTGCAGGAACACCTGGAGCTTCTGGGTGAGAGAGTCTGGAGTCACACTATAGTGCTGTTCACCAGAGGAGACTGGCTGGGAGACACGACCATTGAGCAGCACATTGAGAGTGAAGGAGAGGCTCTGAAGTGGGTTGTAGAGAAATGTGGGAACAGGTATCATGTTGTAGAGAATAAGAAGATTGATGGTGGCCAGGTGACAGAGCTGCTGGAGAAGATAGAAGAGATGGTGGCAGGAAACAGGGTCTGCCTTCTCCAAATCAACAGCAGCGTGCATGCTCTATTTGAATGTTAGTTCCCAACTTTTGACATCTTTTGATTTCAAATGGAATAGAATATAATGCATACTATTATACAGTACATTAAAAATCAAATACAGTATGAAACCGAGAAATGTTAGTTAAATCAACGAATGTCTATAATGTATGTATATTTATGTACAGTCACAAAACATATCCCTAGTGAAACATCTGAAGATGCATCTGCTGAGTCAAGACCTGTGTCAAAGTTGAATCATTTTAAGCGCCACAGCATGGCTTTGCCACCCAATGAAAGAAGACTTTGGACTGAAACCAAAAGTATGCATTTCCATTTTGCATTTTTGTCTCAATGTTAACTTGTGGTGCTGCACTGCTGCATGAATACCTTGTGAGTGAATGGCGATGGAGATCAGGCTACAAATGAAACAGTAACGGAATACATTGGGGAATGACAAAGCATCTTTGTACCCTTTTTAAAACATATTTATGATGACATGTTTGCATAGATAGAAAGTAGACTAATTGAATTTGATTATGAATAATGTGCAACACTGTAACGCATTATAGAAAGACCTATGTTTTTATTTTTGCATACAGTTAGAATGTTTTTCCCCCTAAACATATGGTGACAAAATAATTTTCGATTTTTGTGCCATACCAATACCCTCTTAGTAAAAAATGTTGTGAACATGTAGGATAAGCTTTAAAGCATCAACATAATTCTTGGCATGCAACAATGAGCAACAACTAGGTTTACAATGAAATGTCAATGATGCGTAAATGATGCTACGACAAAACTGTACTCACTAAAAAATAGTTATCTTTCATGAAACGCAATCCATGAATGAATGAATATAGCCTACGGTAAAAGCAGCACTGCATAAATAAGTAGTTATCTTTATTAAAATGTGATTTGAATTATTGGCATGCCACTTTCGTATTTTAGTGCATGCCAGTGTCAAAATACTTAGTGGTAGTTCATGTCTATGGGAGCAAAGTGGGACTCAGTTATAGGCTGCATAATAGACGTCATTAATGTGCTTGGCTGTAGTAAATAGTACCGTGCACTAGTATAGTTCAAAATAAACTCGGCGGACACCTGAGTGGAGAGTCATACTATGACAACATTTTCCTTAAATGGGCCAGAGGGCTTGGAGATCATGATTGTGTCTGAAATGTAGGGGCTCATGGGCATTGCTTGTGCTTGTGCATAGGGCCCAGAATGGTGCTACGCCCTTGCCTGTTGTAAGAATAATTGAATGCTTGGCTGAAATGTTTTTAGAGCATTATATTTGAATGTAGTGTAACTGTGTGAATGTCGGACTCAGAAATTGAAACTTAAAGACGGACAATAATTCAGAAATGGGTATGGGAAATGCACTGTTTACATGTCCATTTTCTATGACTCACCCCACGTGAACAACTTTAATTGAAAAAAAAAAACTGAAATGACTGTTTTTTTTGTCTTCGCTTTCCGTTTAACTATTAGTTAACTACAGCTCTGCACTGAACAATGTTTGTGACATTTGTAGTCTATATAGGCATAGTTGCTCTAGGCAAAGCTACCTGTATGTAAACTGTGTGGCTGCCTGTGAGATCGAGTGGTGCTTCTCCACATAAGAGCACAAGTTAAAATTGCGATAACAAAACAGCAAATGACAAAGCTCACATTTGACACCACATTGCTCTCTGGCCGATGTTCTTATGTCTGAATTCACAGGCTTACTGCTAGTTGAAGACCAACTAAACACTGAAGACGGTATTGTCAAACACTAAAATATGTGTGCAATGGAAAGGATTACAGTTTTTCACAAACATCAAATTATCAAATAGAATTGATGGAATCTAAATAAGTAGGGTAAATAAGTTAAACAGCCTAACTTGTATATTTTCTAGAAGCCTACACACTGTAGATGTGATTTTAATAATTATGCACTGAGACAAGTCCCACCTTCTTCCACACCATGGACAATGCCTCTATAGTATTTGCAACGTACTGAAATGCTTTGTGTATCCCAACCTAGGTGATACATCTCAAAATTATATTCATAAATTCATTAAATTCATATTCAACATAGCCAGACTAACCAAACAAAAAGTTTGGTTGGTAGAGGTGTACTGTAAGCACCCCTAGCCCATGGCCTAATAGCTTAATTTACTAATAGTTTTATTTACTTATTCAAAAAGCAGCTGAGACCTACTTCAGCCAGGAAAAAGGCAATTCTTAGGATGAGATAAGAGCTCTGTTGCTATGGTTGATGTCAGCTCTCATCCACAAGCCTACTTGCATTTACATCTGTTTGATGAGTAACGGGTCTATGCAGGTAGGCGTGTGCTGCGATATGTTGTTGCACTGCTGCATGAGCACCTTTAGAGTGAGTGCTGACAGAGATAACAAGCTGCAAACAAAACGGTAACATAATACACTGCGGATTGACAAAGAATATTTGCACTGCATTTATGATGATGTTTGCATCGTATCGTATACTTCGACAGTGGTTTTTGTGGCGTTATTCTGCATATTTATTCCCTGATAGCAGATACCTTGAATACATGACCCATGTGCGTTTCAAAAAAATACGGACGTGCTGCATACAAATTGCTGCCTTAGGATGTTTTATGAATTGATCTTAGTGAGTTCTTTGTGAATTACTCCTAGTAAAAAAAGTCCTAAAACTACAACAGACTTTTTAGGAGTTACTCCTAAATGTGCCTGTTAGGAGCTATTTTTAGCCTTACGATTCCTTGTGAATATGGGTCCTGATCTGTAAGGTATAGTTCTAGAATGATTAAATTTTTATCTCTGATCTTGGCATTAATTATGCCAATTTTGACAATGGTCCACCACTTAGATTTTCCTAGATTTTTAGTATGTGATAAGGGAAGGTTTAATGAACATATACCCCAAAATAATTTCTGTTGCAATTAGTTTTGGGTTGGGTGAAATTTTCTTGCAGATTGACTGGACTATAAAATGTGCAAATTATCGCATATTTCAGTGGATAATAGATCATCTACATGCACTTGCAATACAAAAAAAGTATTGTCTTAATGTAAATAAACAGCTGGGGAAGTTTTGAGGGGGTATCTATTGGTTCAAATTTTTACCCTGTTCACCCATAATATATCCCTTTATAGGCTTATAATGGGTATAGAGAGGGTGATAACACACTAAAGCTACCACAGATGTAGTGCTACCATTTATTTTCTAACTGGTTTTGGTTTCCAGGTGGTGTTCCTCATATTTCAGATATTAGGATTGTGCTGCTTGGTGGCAGAATGAGTGGGAAGAGTTCGACAGGAAACACCATCCTGGGCAAAGAGGTGTTTGATACCTCAAGAACAACAATTGATTGTGTGAAGAGAGAAGGAGAAATGGCTGGGAGACACATCACTGTAGTGAAGGCACCAGGATGGAGGAGAAGCTATACTGTTGAACAAACCCCTGAACGTGATAAACATGAACTTGCTCTCAGTGTCTCTCTATGTCCTCCAGGACCCCATGCTCTACTCCTAGTCATTAATGTGGGTCACCCATTCTCAGAGATATACAGAAGAGCAGTGCAGGAACACCTGGAGCTTCTGGGTGAGAGAGTCTGGAGTCACACTATAGTGCTGTTCACCAGAAGGGACAGCCTTGCAGAAACAACCATTGAGCAGCACATTGAGAGTGGAAGAAAGGCTCTGAAGTGGGTTGTAGAGAAATGTGGGAACAGGTATCATGTTGTAGAGAATGAGAAAATTGATGGTGGCCAGTTGACAGAGCTGCTGGAGAAGATAGAAGAGATGGTGGCAAGAAACAATGGCCATCATTTTGACTATGATACAAAGGTTATGGAAGAATTGATGGAAAAGAAAAAGAAAGAAGAGAAAAGGGCAGAGGAGAGGAAGATGAAAGTGAAGAAGCGGAGAGACACTCTGAGATCATCAGGTAAGAAGACATCATATTTGCACACATTTCATGTTCTGTTTTAGTTGAAAACTGCTCTGCAATGACATCAAAAATCTACATACATGGATCTCTCAGTGATTTTCAGTGATCATCCATGTTCCACTTGTCAACATTCCACTTGGAAATTTCACTTTCAGTTTGGGACATTCTTACTGTACATTAACAACAAGAACTACTAAAGCTGTAAAATCAGCAGAAGTAATTCACTTTATATTGACAAAAGCGTGAAGAGCAACAAAAGCGATGGTCATCAAAGTTTGGTTAACTAGTGCGACAAAAAAAGAAATAAAAACAACTTTATGCGAATTAGTTATGATGCGCTTTGGCTGTAAATGATATGGCATGTCATGATCAATTAGAGCGACATTTTAGCAGCCAGGAGCGCCGCCAGGAGGGGAGTTAGGATGACTAACTTTCACTTACATGCTACATACAAACTGGTGCCTTCGGATGTTTTGTGAATTAGGACTTTTGGGCTGTCTCAGATGTTGGTGCTACTTGTAGTGCTAAATTTCTTTGTGAATTACACTTAGTCATAAAGATAGGAGTCCTAAAGCTACAACTTACAAGTTCATTATTTTTAGGAGTTTCTCTTAAATTCGCCTGTTCTGAGCTACTTTTAACCTTAAGATTCAATACCCATGAATGCAGACTCTTCAGTTTGTTTGTAAACTGAGTAATTCAAGTTGTTAAGCAGTTTAGTTGGTGGGTTTGCTTAGTGATTGCAATAGCTAGCATAATGTTAGATACCAATATCAGCGGTGAACTGAAGGCAGCATTTGCAAAGGATTATTACCAAAACCACTGAAATCGCAAATATGTACGTAATAACCATGACAGCAAGATGCTAGCAGGCCGCTGTTGGGCTGCTGCCAGCGGGATGCTGGCTTTTTGCTCGTCACATTTCTGGTGGTCTGTTGCACTTTCGCCTATGTTTTCCGCTGAAAAACTGTTAAGCAAAAACACTAGCAGACCACCAGCATTTTACTATGTGGGCTAAGCTAACCTCACTATCAACAAACTCTGAATATATAGTATGCAATACAGACAGCAAGAGGCTAATGATACCCTGCCGCTTTGCTCGTTGTTTCACTGGACCACTGATATTTCTCAATGAGTTGTTATCGGCAAACTGGTGAGCCCTTAACAAAAAAAAAAACTGCATTGTGTGACAGGAAAACTGCAGTACTGCAATATTGTTGTGTCCAATGCAGCAAATCGCAGTTTTTTGTAGTATTTTTTTATGAATGCTTTTTTTTGTGTTCAAAATATTTACTGCAGTAATACTATACTGTAGAATACTATAATATACTATATATACAGCTATAATACTGCGGTATAACGCAGGTTTTTTTTTTTATAAGGGAGGGCCCATCAGTATACTGCCGAAGAACTAATGACCAAAAATAACAGTGGACCGACAACCTGGTCTCTGGTGGGTCTCCGCCCTCTTACTATCAGTGTCTCTGGGTTGTAAACTACTACATTTGGACAGGTTTTACGATTATTACAGGAATTATTATTATTATAGGGTATCTTATCAAAAATTATGTGGCGAATCATTTTTGTGTAAAACGGTAACCCTCAGTTTTGTCTATGAACATACGGTAAGTTGTAAGGGCAAAGGACTTACGGATTAGATGATTTGTTATCTGTCATCTTAAAGGCCAGGGGTTACTCCAATTATAATACAATCATATGAAGAGCAGGGATATAGACATTAGATTACTTGATGTTCATTTTGTGGTGATTTCCATTTCCAGGTTGCAATCAAGTCATTTCAGATATGAGGATTGTGCTGCTAGGATACAAAAATGCAGGGAGAAGCTCATCAGGAAACACCATCCTGGGCAGAGAGGAGTTTAATACCTCAGAAAGAACAGCTGATTGTATGAAGAGAGAAGGAGAAGTGGATGGGAAACACATCACTGTAGTGGAGGCACCAGGATGGAGGAGAAGCTGTACTGCTGAACAAACTCCTGAACGTGATAAACATGAACTTGCTCTCAGTGTCTCTCTATGTCCTCCAGGACCACATGCTCTGCTCCTGGTCATTGGTGTGGGTCACTTATTCTCAGAGATATGTAGAATAGCAGTGCAGGAACATCTGGAGCTCCTGGGTGAGAGAGTCTGGAGTCACACTATAGTGCTGTTCACTGGTGGAGACTGGCTGGGAGACACAACCATTGAGCAGCACATTGAGAAAGGAGAGTCTCTAAAGTGGGTTGTAGAGAAATGTGGGAACAGGTATCATGTTGTGGAGAATGAGAAGAATGATGGTGGCCAGGTGACAGAGCTCCTAAAAAAAATAGAAGAGATGGTGGCAGAAAACAGGGGCAGTTACTTTGATTTTGATGCAAAGATTATAAAAGAACTGACGGAGAAGAAGGAGGAAGATGAGAGAAGAGCAGGGGAGGTGAAGGTGAAGAAGTGGAGAGAAATTCCCAGATTATCACCAGGTGAGAGGACTTCTTAGCTTTCATACCTATACAAAGGTACACAAGGTATAATTATTTACACATCACAACTCTCTATACTTTCATGTAGCAGCCAAAAACACAATAATAGCGAATAACATAATAACTACCAATAATGTAATAAATTTGGCCATTTCTATTGTAGTAAAGCCAATAATGTAACAACTTGCCAATGATGTAATACAATGTTTGAACCCATAATGTAGTATAACTTTTGGCTCTATATGCCCAGATAGCAAGACACTGGCAGTCCATTGGCTGGTGTTTTGCAGTTCTCCTGGCTGGCTGTTGCCATTTCACCATACCGTATATGGTATTTTTCCACCAGAGAACTAACAAGCAAAAACACTAGACAACCATTGGTGGACTGCCAGAATTTTGCTCTCTGGGATGTGGGCCTATGTAACCTTGGTGGTGTCTATTTGCTATTATTTTATGCTAGTTTGTCAACCTGAACATTAAGGTACTAGTTCAGTACTCCTTTGATCAATCTTGTTTTGCTAAAGTTCAGAATATCAGTTATCTAACCTAGCCATGCAGGCTGTCAGTCAAGGGCTGATCCAATCGTTTTAAACTTCCAGCAAGCAATCTTTTCTCACTACTGAATGTAAGTATAAGGGGCTGGTTACCAGGCTATCACTTATCAGTCCCTCTAGGATTTTGCGGGACTTTTTTGATATTGTTGTGATCAAAACTGCCTAATGTTATTAGGCATGTTGTTGCAAAAAATGGCAGAAGCTGGTGATTTGTTTTTTTTTCTAAGGCAAGGAAGGGGGGGTGGTTGTTGCATTTCATAAATAATCATCATCATATTTGACTTGATTGACTGCATTGAGTAGACTTGGATTAAAACAAAATCTGATTTAAAAGTCATTTTCATCTAATAAATGAGAGAGCCTGGCTAATAAGCATTACATTCCATTCACATTGAAAACTGAGCAAAACTTTCAAAACGGTGGAAAAGGATTTGATATTTGAAAACAGGGGAAATATACAAACTGAAAAAAATGATGCTGCTGGTTAGTCTGAAAGATCAGATGAGGAACAGGGTAGCAGAAAGTGAGGTTGAGAGACTCTGGCTCTGGCTTTGTTGCATTCTTCATGGAGGTAGCAGCCAACTTGCAACTCTGCTAAATATCCTCCTTCATCTACAGTTTTGGAAATGTTACTTTGGAAATGTAATTAATTACAATTACAAGTTCCCCCATCTAAAATGTAATAGTTGTGTATTTTGATTACTTTAGCAAAGTAATGTGACTAATTACATTTTATTAATTTCTGATTACTTTTCTAAAGTTTGAATAAATATTCTCTAAATATTCAACTATTTCAGTTTTAAAATCTTGCAGCGTTAACCTTACAGCATTACTTAACACTGACTACTGTCAAAATCCTTTTTTCAAATCCCTCAACACAGCCACAACCCCTCTTCATTACCTCTTTGAAATCATGTGTAGTAGGGCCATCTAATTGGTCCATAAACAATGGCACCTGTGACACGGACCAGAGTGATTAACATGCAACTTCCTCCAGTACCAAGAAGTGTTCCGGTGATTTTTTTGTAACACACGTTGTCTGTGCTGGAAAGTGTGGGAGTTGTAGCTGTTCAGCACATCCTGAAACCCTGACTTTCCTGTTCTAACTCCCCGGGATAGGCCTACATTGTTGTTTTTGTTGTTGTTTTTATCACAACACACACATTTATCACAACAGCCCTCAAGGACCCCATGCTCTACTTCTGGTTATTAATGTGAGTAAGCCATTCACAGAGACACACAGGAGATCAGTGCAGGAACACCTGGAGCTTCTGTGTGAGAGTCCGGAGTCACATTATAGTGCTGTTCACCAGAGGGGACTGGCTGGGAGACACAACCATTGAGCAGCACACTGAGAGTAGAGAAGCAGCTCTAAAGTGGGTTGTAGAGAAATGTGGGAACAGGTATCATGTTGTAGAGAATAAGAAGAGTGATAGTGGCCACATGAGAGAACTGCTGGAGAAAATAGAAGAGATGGTGGCAGGAAACAGGGGTTGCCTTTTCCAGATTAAGAGCAGTGTGGATGCTCCAGAGTGTTAGTTCTCAACTTGTTTCCAGTCTTTTGAAGTCAGATGGAATAGAATATAAATGTATACTAAAATACATTAAAATCAATTACAGTATAAAACTGAGAAACATTAAATTACTAAAGGTCTAATCGATGTGTATTTGTGTACTCATCCCTAATGAAACATCCGAAGATGCTTCTACTCAGACAAGACCTGTGTCAAAGCACTTTAAGCGCCTCAGCATGGCACCCGAATGTCAAGGACCCATCGCTTGTGAAGGCAGAAAGATTGAAGACCCAAAACATGAAAAAACACCTTGTACGAAGGAAAACGGTAGGTACACATTTCAAATTTCATTCAGTGTTTTAATTAGCAACGCATTTTGAAATAATTGTGTATTGATTTACTGAACGCCTTTTATTTATGCATATGTACAGTCAGACTCAGATACGCACACACACCGCACAGGTCTTGTCACAGGTGGCTTGAACTCAGCCGATCCCATGAAGTCAACCCAACCATGACTCACACCACAAATATTATTATGACCCTCAAGAATATCTGTAGCCTGTGTAGACTTGGACCTTGCCCTGTAAGTTTTTTACAGTCAGCTTCATCCATGACATCACGAACCACAAGAGACTGGACAAAGCACAAGCTTCTCTCTGGTCGAAAGTAGATGATCTCTTCATGTACAGGCGATAGGGAACAATTGGTGGATATGATTAGCTTTTCCTATCAGTAATGCACTGAGAGGTAAGGAGTTAAGGACACTTCGGTTTGTTTGTAGGAACCCTCTATTCACTACCACAAAAGTGTAATGTTTTGAGCTTTTCAATGATTTTAAAAAGCCTGGGTTCAAGTCCCGATCAAATACTATAGTAATGGAGTTATATATAGAAAATATATAGTTTATGCTGTTTAATGTGTTTACTTAACAGCACGGGCCAAAATGTTTCATCTGTCCAACTGTGTGAGCTGGTGTGTGGTGAGTGTTCTCCCTACAAAGCCTCTGCACTTCCACAGGGCAGATTTCAGCCTTCCAACCACATTGTTGCTTCCTTCTGTATGCCTCCTCTATAGAATCATCCCAGGGACAGTCAGCTCAATAATGAAAACCTTCCTAAGAGATGGGGAACAGAATACCAAGCCAGGTCTTAGAGTGGTGGTAGCATATACCAGATATTGCCTGTTTTCCTTTGCCCACTTACACACAGATGGAACTGCTGGCAGGGTATTGGACTCTGGAGGGTGTTTTAGAGTTGGCTGCAGTTGGCCTGTGCTCCAGGGTGGCAGCAAGGCTCTTTAAAACCTGGTGGTGACACCAGGTATAGTGTCCCTGGGAAAGACTCACTTTACGCCCAGTGAGAATATGCTTAGAGGATGCTGGCTTTGAGCAGAGTGGACAGCATGGATCCTCCCCTCGCCACTGCTATAGATACACAGGTGTTGGAAGAACGTCATATGTCACCCTGATAATAAAACTGTGCCGCTTGGATTCCATACTCCAAAGGTCTTCCCAGCTCAACTTCCTTTTCTCCACACTGTCCCACCTGGTTCATTGTCCCTGCTTACCAAGTGATACCACCTTGCATCTTCTTCCTGGTGTTTCACCTCATCCACCATCATCCTCCTACATTCAGCAGCTGAGGCTTTGCTCCAGGCTGGACAGTGAGCAGTTAGTGCCAAGTCTCCTCATCCATGCTGAACATGTCTCACAATGTCCGCAGGGCTATGAAAGTAAGACAGCGTGGAACTCTCAACCACCTCTTTATGTGGTTTGTAAATTCCCTTTGCATTCTCTCCACAGTTGAGATTGGCACCTCGTAGAGTGTGAGAGGCCACAGCAGCTGGAGGCAAGAGGCCAAACGGCAAACACCAAGGGCTGGATTCACAAAAATTTTAAGAAAAAAAATGTTCTTAAGTGGTACTTTTGTCCTAAGATTGATATTCTAAGATTTGATATTGTAATGGTGTTGTACAGACAACCCAAGAGCAGCACTTTGCAAACACAAACAGTTTATTGAGGTCGGAATCAGGGGAATGGATAGAAGTGGACCAGGCAGGCAACAGCTGAGTCAGAGATGGGTTGCAGGATGCACAGCAGAGACCAGATGGACCAGCGGAGAAAACCCAGACGAGGAGGAAGACAGAACTGGGAGGCAAGCCACTGGAACTGGGAGCAGTGAAACCCGCAGAGAGTGGTAGTTACTGAACAGCACAGTGATGTTTGTTGAGCAAGGTTGTAGGAAACACAGAACAAAGAAAGAGAGTGACTGACCGGATGAATGAGAGGAGGAGATGACTGAGTGAGTGCAAGGTGGGCGTGGGAGATGATTGAACGGGTGCAGTGTGGTGGAAAGTTACCAGCACAGAGTGAAACCATGACAGATATTCTCAAATGAAATTATGTTTTTTCTTAACTTTCTTCTTTAGTTTTGTCTTAAGAAAAAAGTTAAGAATAATTGAGATTCTTGAAAACTGCCTAAGGTTTATGAATGCACCAATCCAGCTTTTTTGATTCCGATACCGATCCATATCTCCATTAAATTAATATCCTGGCCTCGTCTTTTAGTTAGCCAACTCTCCTGACTGACCATCACCTTCACTACTAATACATAGTAGGCTTTAAAATATATCAGACAGAAATATAATAAAATATTATTTACACTACATCATTAAAGAATAGTGTATGCTCCAAGAATGTTGCTGTGTTGTATTTGGTTGGACTAGGTCTAATTAGGTGTCTGCCACTTTGTCAGCATGGATCTATGTGAAAGCAGTGAAACTTAGATATGGTGTAACTTTGTTTCTAATACAAGGTGCTAGTGGAAATCAGTGCTGGAGATAAATGCATTTGATTATGTTTTCATCAGTGAAAATAAATATTCATAAACTTGAGGAAAATTTTCATTGGATTATAACAGATATTTGCAACATTTTAATAGTGATTTTGGTGAGCAATGTTAGGCTGCTCTTACTGACAAGCAGACACGAAATGAGCTAGTTGTATGGCATGCTATGCTTACCTGATAATCCGGGTGTAAAGTTTAAGAAAAGTGTTCTTAAGAAATGAGACTGATCTTTAAAAAATGTTTGGGAATTGCAGATAATTCTTAACCCTTTAGCTACCAAGGTTTTTTTTTCCCAAAAAAATGGATTTTGATGTCTGAAGTTCAAAAGGCTGTAGCTTGATATTGGTAACAAGATAGACCCTGACTGTAAATGAGACAAATATTGAGGAAGACCTAAAGTTTATATTGGGAGTAAATTTACCCATCTAATTTGCATATTGTGATGTCACAGAGTATTTTTAATGAATATTGAAATTAAAGTTTGCTCTCCTCTAATCTGTTGTTATGTTGTACACAAATTGTAAACCACCAGTGTAGATTATAGCTAATGTAGGGCCACATAATAACAAACGCATGTAAACACTAGGCAGATTTTTTGCGTGCAGGCCTAACATGACATCTAAATTTCAAAAGGCTGTGGCATGACAGTGGTGATGTTGAGTATGACTGTAAATTAAGCAAATATTGAGAATGACCCACAACTTATGTTTGGAGTATCTGATTTGCATATTGTGATGTCAAATGGACCCACCCGTCATCATTATCGTGTGCACCTGCAAGTGGAACAGGCACCACAGAACGTCTGCCTCTCCCTCTCCCTCCCCGATATTCCCTTCACGGATCACACCGTCTCTACGTCACTACGCAACAAGGCTTGCACAGGCACACCTCCAGCAGTGCGGTAGAAGACTCCCATTCCTAAAGTTTTTCCAGCCCTATTCTCATTACATTCAGTGATACTACAACGTCCCGCAACCCTCCTACGAACAATGCCACGGGATTCATTTGTGTCACCTTCATCAGTGTTAGCAAAAGGGTTGGAAGTGTCTGCTTGTGCACTGCTGTGCCCCGACATGCTTTGCCCAGCCACGGCATTGAAAGGCACAGGCGCGCCAGGAGAAGAAGGGTCACTGAACGACAGATCGTCATCTGCTGAAGGCATATATTCACCTTCAAAATCAGAATCTGTGAACAGTACACCTAAGACAATATCTCGAGACAGTTTTTTGTTTCCCATTTTGGCATAAATCCACAATGTTACCACGAAAACGCTAGCTAAACAATAGCTTGCTTCCACACTAGCTCCGTGGTAAATCCCCCAGTTTCAGTGGAACTTCCTCGGAAAAATGCATTGGAAGATGACATAATTCTGAGTTAGGAATGAAGTACGACATGTCTGCCAACTAGTGGATAGGAGTTTTGACAACATTAAACACTGTACTTGACACAACAGGCTGGTTTATTGAGTATTGCGTCCGGTCGCAAAATTGCGACCGCGGTATTAAAAGGGTTAAGAACCTCCTTAAGAATTTTTAAGAGTTTTGTCTTAAAAAAATGTTTGTGAATCCAGCCCTAGATCATTAGCCTCCCAGGTAGCTCTGTGTTTTCTATGGTGTGCACTCTACTGCTGATCTCCCTCTGAAGTTGTATTACTTGGTTCTTGTCTCTCAGGCTTAAGTCAAAACATCTTCCAAGGCTCTTGACTGACCGTTCAGACACTTAAGGGATTGGCTCATCTCTGATGAAGACCTTGAGGTCAGTGAGCACTCCCTTGACAATGGAAATGCTGTGCAACTTGGAAGGTTTCATCTTCATACGGGCCCAACTGATGTTCTCCTGTAGCTTCCTGAGTAGTCGCCTGGTACACAGAACACAGGTGTTTAGGGTGGTGATGTCATCCATATGGTCTGAGTGGAGGGAGACAGGAGTCATTGTTGAGTCTCTGTCTGCCCACCACCCATTTAGAGGCCACTGTGCCACTGTGAAAGCCAAGGGTGAGACTGTAAAGCCTGCTATGATGCCAACCTTCAGGCATTGCCAAGAGGTGGTAAACTCTGTGGTGGTGAAGCAAAATTGCAGTTCTTGGACATAAGACCTGACCTGGGCTGTGATGTCCAGGATACAGAAGAATTTAAAGGCAGACCAAAGGACCTCATGGGGCACTGATCCAAATGCATTGGCCAGGTCTAGAAAGATTTGGTGCCAGATCACCTGGGAAACCTGAAATACCTGCCTTCTCTACAGATGTATCTATGTACTGATTGTTAAGCAGGTACTCAAAAATCCTTCGAGCAATCACTGCAAAGAAAATCTTCGGTCGAAACTGGTCAATGTTCTCTGCCTCTCTCTCTTTTGGGATTAGACCCCTGCTGCCACACTTTGGGTATGCTCCTCCTTTGCCAAACTGTTCTCATAAGTTTCCAGAGGAACCTCAGGACATCAGGTGAGTTTTTATACACCATATAAGCGACTC
Organism: Tenualosa ilisha; assembly: GCA_015244755.2. NCBI lineage: Eukaryota > Metazoa > Chordata > Actinopteri > Clupeiformes > Clupeidae > Tenualosa > Tenualosa ilisha. The sequence goes on from PYXC01001670.1 coordinate 1,206,751, forward strand.
CATTTGGCTGAAGCCGTCCTTGCCCTGTGGACTGCTCTTTCCAAGTTGGGGGGCCAACATGAATCTGATGTTCTGGGGAGTCAATTGGTGGCAAAATGCTCATGCCGTTGCGGATCTGAATATGTGATCTTCAAGTGGTCTCACCACTGTAGCCTTCTCTGTGCTTGAGGTTACCTCTCCTGCAACAGAGGTACTATTGCACTGCACTGCATGTTATGGTTGGCGTCCTGTTGCTGTGCTTAATTCATCTGACTCGACCCCTTTCTTAAAAAGTAGTCAGTGTGAGGCCTCTGTGGCTCTTCTCTCAAGGATCCTTTCTTTGGTGTTCTTTGGTGTTCCTCAGTCCCAAGTGCTATGTTACTTTACGCCAATCGCAGACACAGTTCTGCAGCTTGTGGCCCATTACTATAATTGTAGTAGATGATGTGTCTCATAGTCATTTCCAGTCCAGGGTCTGGTGTTGACGTAGTTTCGGCTTAAAAGAGTTGAATTTATTTTGCATCAAAGGCCTATAACAGAAGCACTGAAAGATACTAAAGCTTCAGCAAAGTCATCAGTTTTAATTCTACTTGAGTTGTCTGCAGCGACACTGTGAAACATGATATTCTTTGCTCTATTCTATCTGGATTAGGAAATGCTCTCAGTTTTGATTCTTAGCTAAAAGGACATTCTTTCAGTAAGGGTTATCAAAGTGTCATGGCTGAAAACAGGACTGTACCCAAGGCCCTGTGTTCCCAGGGCCGTATGTCCCTAGAATCCAGATTCCAGTCACATTAGGGCTGACCTCACTAAAATCTGGGTCTCTGGGGTCAATTCTTGGTCCCCTTCTTTTCTCCATCTACACCACTCCTTTATTCAAGATTATTCACTCCCATGGGTTTTCCTATCATTGCTTTGCAGATGACACACAACTTTACATGTCTTTTCAACCAAATGACTTTACAATAATCTGCTGGGATATCTGTATGTTTTAAAGACATTTCTGTCTGGAAGAAGGAACGTCACTTTCAACTCAATCTCTCCAAGGCTGAGCTACTCATATTCTCTGTCAACCCAGCCATTTCCCACAACATTGATGTCAACTTTGATTCACACTTACTCCAAGTAAATCTGCACATAATTTGGGTGTCATAGTTGATGATAGAATGTATTTTTCTGAACATATTGCTGCAATGACCATGTTTCGTAGATACACACTGCACAATATCAAAAAAGATCAGACCTTATCACACAGTACTCAACACAACTTATTGTACAGGCTCCCTACATGTGCTGAGAAATCTTTGCAGATGATTCAGAATGCAGCAGCACATTTGTTCTTTGCTCAACCTTAAAGAACATGTCATTCCACTCATATTTTCCCTGCACTGGCTTCCAGTTTCAGCCAGAATTAAATTCATCCAATTTCAATGATCTGATCCAACTTTATACTCCTTCCAGACTGTTTCGCTCAGCTAACGATCCCTGGGCGGTGGTAGCATAGTGGTTAAGGAACCTGGCTAGCATGCTAGTAGCCTGGAAATTGTGGGCTTTTGTGATGCGCGCATCAAGGATTTTTAACACCGGCACCAGCCCAACCCATCATGACAGCCAACCCGCTCCGCCCGACACACAAAATTATGCTTGATTTTTAACCCAACCTGACTCAACCAATGTGAGAAAATAATAATAATAAAAAAACATGAGTCTACGTTGTGATTTTCAATTACCTAACGAAAAACACAGGGTAACCTGGGCCTACTTACGAGAGAAATTTCCTCACCTTGCACTGCTGTTTGGTTGTCTCAATTTTTTAGATGATGGATAGCCCAGGCTACTCAATCTTAGTTATAACGCAACGGCAAAAAGTTCCAAAAATGTTTTATTCTAGAAATATTTAGGGAAACAAACAACATTTTAAACATGTGCAAACTTAGACTATATACCCCGTACTTACCTCTCGCTCTCCATCTCTCAAACTCACTCACACATACACACAAACAAACACGAGTGCACACATGCACACCCCCAACATGCGCATGCAGGCACATGAATCAATAAAGCCTGAGAACATCTGGACTTTTCATCCATTAACCACCATCATTTAGCAGAAATAACCACTGAGAAGTTGGCTGGATACTGAACACATTTTTTATTCCAAACATAATCTCACATAAACATTTGGCTAGGGTATATCGGAATAGGTCAAGTGTTGCATGACGATGGAGAAATGCATGGTAGGCTATTATTTTTACTACACAAATTATGGATAGGAAGCTATACAGGCAGGAGATCCTGCAGTCTCTGCCGGCGGCCTGTGTGCATGTATGACAGAGCGGGGAGGAGACAAAGAGAACATTTTATCCTCACACAAAAAACAAACCAATAAACTGATACATACAACTCAAACAGGTAAAATTACTGAGTTTTTGACCCAACCCACCCGCAACCCACATTTTCCTCCTGAAAAACAACTCGCACCACCTGAGCTGTGGCGTAATCCGCAGGCCCTGGGTCGCCCAAGCATCACTAGTGGGTTTGAATCCCGCCTGCAACTGTTGCGCAAGGCACTTAACCCTAAGTTGCTCTTGGGGAAACTAGCCCTGATGTAATTGATATCTGACAAATGTAAGTCGCTTTGAATAAAAGTGTCTGCTAAATGCATAAATGTACATGTAATGAGTGTTTACTGTGCCAGCTTACAAAATAATGGCAAGAGAGATTCTTTTCTTTTGTGGTACCTCAGTGGTGGAATGAATTGGATACAGTTATGTTGTTCTGACAGCTTAGAGATTTTAAAAGACATTTAAAGACTCATCTCTTTACTTCATACTTAGGCTAGCTGATTATTTGTCTGCCATGTTAGTTAACACATCTGCATTTTGTATTTTTTTTTTTTATTTAAACATTTTTGTTTAATAGAACCTCCTTATTGAAATTTTAATTCTACATTTTGTATTCCCAATTTATATTCAACTCAAATACATCAGTTGAATTTGAATTCATGAGTCATTCTCAATTCAAATCTCCTTACAACCCTGTAATATAGAACTGAGAATCATTAAATCACTTGTCTTGTATAAGCATTTTTGTGTGGTCATAGAACACACGGTTGGTGAAACATCTGAAGATGCTGTGTCAAAACCTGTGTCAGAGCTCCTGAATTACTTTAAGCGCCTCAGCATGGCACCCGAAGATGAAAATACCAGCAGTCATAAAGGCAGACAAATTGAAGAACCAGGTTTCATTTTGAAACCAAAACATGGAAAGAAACTTAATGCTGAGAAAAAGGGTAAGTACACATTTTAAATTTCATTCTGTGTTTTAATTACCAACTTTAGCATTAACAAAAATTCGGCTCAAAAATATACATGTCTGCGTGCGTTTCCATCAACTGCGCAATGCGAAAAAAAAAATGAAAATGAGTGACGCGACCAGCTGTGGGATCAATATCATGGACAGAAACACGGCAAATGCGAATATAAGCAAATTAAACTGTTTCCATAGACTTGAATCATATTATGCCTTATTCGCATCAAGAGTTAACCCACAGACAACATTAAAAGAAGGTGGAAAAGTGGCGGATATAAAACTACTTCCCAGACAGAACATATAAATTGCTGAAAGCCCTACAGTGCAAAATTATTTCACTACAATATCACACAGTCATTTGTCCCTGTAGGAGATATACGACTCATGCATGCACTGTTACACTTTAAAACGATTAGCCTAATTATTTATCAATATGATTAGTCATCGCAGTCCTGGCTACATGAAGGACTATCATAATAACAACTTCACAGCTCTCTGACAGGAATACTCTGCTGTGCTGCAAGCCCCTAACTCTAAATCATGCACCATGATACACCATGTCCTGTGTAAATACAGCTTATTACAACTCACATTCAGATTGATACCAAGTTTGCATGTTATGACTGACACACTCATTATTTTTAGGTTATCCCAAATTTGCCTGTTATGAGCTACCTTTAGCCTTAATATTCTTTATGAATAGGTCCCCAGGTCTCAATGTAACATGAGCAGAAAACACTAACCTGCAGCTAACCCTTTAACCTACAGACTTGATGGGAAGTGGTGGGACGTGTTTGGTTGCAATGTGTGTGTGAGGTCACTTAACCGTGGCTCTCACCGCCCTGTTGTTGCTTGTTTTTTATTGCCGTCGGATTGACAGAGGTGGTGTACACCTTTTGATAATCTGATCGCTGCCCATATATAAACATGCAATAGGATTGATGGACTAAATTTTTCTGTCTGCACATGTGTAGGCATAAATATGTGGTGATGCATGCATGTATGCACACACACACACACTTAGGAGATCACAAAGACTAGAACACAATAAATTAATAAATAGATAAGTGCCCTCTATTGCAAATTACTATGTAGCCTCTACTGCAGTCACCAATTTGTTGTTTTTTACCCCAACAGCTAAAATTCATGTGATACACGAAAGCAGACACAAAATGGCAGGTCTTTTTTGTCATTTAGGCCTACTTTGATCATCATTTGGGGTTGATATCATGTCAGATTTGAGGGGCATGGGTGTCTTGATTAGGCTAAACAAAATGGGCTTTTAAAGCCTAAATATCATTCTCATCTTGATTTAGGTCAATATTTGCTTATTCTGCTAGTGTTATTTCAGAGCTCACACTAATTAACAATAGGCCTACATTACTATGCAGCATAACATCATAATTTTAACACCCACCAGTATCTAATAGAATTTGGAATCTAACCCCCCTCAGCACTCATATGGAATGGGAGATAACATGCATGTCATTTTGGGTTGACTCTGCCTCAGACAAAGCCTGATATTTGTCCTGATTTCTGGACGTTGTGAAGGGTAAACTTTCATTCTGCAACCAATTTGAAATGTGGTATAGGCCTATGTCATTTAAATCTGGGGACGTTTTGTGGTCAAAAATACCAGGCAGGCAACTTGGTGGATCACTGCAGTCTTTAATCACGACGCCGGAGACAAGTTACCCACACAAAACCTACACAAGGTCTGCCGAGTAACAAGCCTATATTCTTGGAGACTAGGATTCCCTTTTATACACCCCCCCCCAGAGCAAACATCACATGTTGTAAAAACAAATTGCAGACCCCCATGCCCTTGACCTCTTGCCCTTCTGTTGTTTTGTCTCATCTAGGTTTCATTATTTACTTTTCCTAATTTCCTGGTGGAACCAAATCATCACCCTTCTGGTTTTCACCAGCACTTTAAGTTACGCATTAACCACATTTTGCTTAGTTGGCTTTCTTGTCTCTCAGGGCTGGGTTTTACATAGGGCATACTTTCTGTATCACATTACTATTCTCTTTTGCGGACATTCATTTCTAGGATATAACAATTTTTCCTACATCTTCACCCAGTTATCCAAGTGGAGCCCTCTTCATGGGCTCTTCTCTCCACTGCATTTGTGTTGTCAAGTCCACTTTTCTCTAATGAGCTGCAAGTGTTCAGTGCGCTCTGTGTCCAAATCAATACCCCTATTCATCAGCATATTTTGATGGATTCAATCATCTCCGCAATATCTGACCCCACGCATAAAAATACCTGTGGTAGTAACACTGTTGCCACTGTAATTACAACAACTACTTATTTTTCTATAGTGCTTTTTACATGTGTAAGAGAGGTTTGCATTTCGCTTGGAGTGTGAGAAACTCATTTTGAGATTCTACAGATTTCTATTGACAGTAACAACTTACAGACAAAAAGTGCAAGACCTATTGAGATTAATGTATCACACTGTCTAACATCCATAACAAATAAAATTGATTATTAAACAGCACATCAACATGGCTTTAACTGAAGACCATCACATGGACATCCAAAATCGCCATCGAAACTGTGAAAACACAACCATTACACAGCCGTCTAGTTCCCCCAAGTTAATTCACAGTCTACATGTCAATGCCAGCAGAATGTGGGGCACTCTTCCACCTCCTGTTGGTGTCTTTTGACCTTTTTAGCTGTTCTTAGACTATTATGCTTCCAATTTGCATTGGCTGACAGGACAATGTTAGCTTCAATTCAAATCTCAAATACAACCTTGTAATATAGAACTGAGAATCATTAAATCACTTGTCTTGTATAAGCATTTTTGTGTGGTCATAGAACACACGGTTGGTGAAACATCTGAAGATGCTGTGTCAAAACCTGTGTCAGAGCTCCTGAATTACTTTAAGCGCCTCAGCATGGCACCCGAAGATGAAAATACCAGCAGTCATAAAGGCAGACAAATTGAAGAACCAGGTTTCATTTTGAAACCAAAACATGGAAAGAAACTTAATGCTGAGAAAAAGGGTAAGTACACATTTTAAATTTCATTCTGTGTTTTAATTACCAACTTTGAATGCAGGAATCATCTTAAATTAGATGGGTTTCCATTTTTCCAGCTTATTTACATCTCATATTAGCATTAACAAAAATTCGGCTCAAAAATATACATGTCTGCGTGCGTTTCCATCAACTCCGCAATGCGAAAAAAAAAAAGAAAATGAGTGACGCGACCAGCTGTGGGATCAACATTATGGACAGAAACACGGTAAATGCGAATATAAGCAAATTAAACTGTTTCCATAGACTTGAATCATATTATGCCTTATTCGCATCAAGAGTTAATCCACAGACAACATTAAAAGAAGGTGGAAAAGTGGAGGATATAAAACTACTTCCCAGACAGAAAATATAAATTGCTGAAAGCCCTACAGTGCAAAATTATTTCAAACAAAATCACAGTCATTTGTCCCTGTAGGAGATACACGACTCATGCATGCACTGTTACACTTTAAAACGATTAGCCTAATTATTTATCAATATGATCAGTCAATGCAATCCTGGCTACATTAAGGACTATCATAATAACAGTGTTCAGTGCACTCTGTGTCCAAATCAATAACTCTATTCATCAGCATATTTTGATGGATTCAATCATCTCTGGAATATCCGACCCCATGCATAAAAATACCTGTGATAGTAACACTTTTGCCACTGTGATTACAACAACTACTTATTTTTCTATAGCGCTTTTTAAGACACCCAAAGTGCTTTACAGTGGAAGAGAGGTTTGCATTTCGCTTGGAGTGTGAGAAACTCATTTTGAGATTCTACAGATTTCTATTGACAGTAACAACTTACAGACAAAAAGTGCAAGACCTATTGAGATTAATGTATCACACTGTCTAACATCCATAACAAATAAAATTGATTATTAAACAGCACATCAACATGGCTTTAACTGAAGACCATCACATGGACATCCAAAACTGCCATCGAAACTGTGAAAACACAACCATTACACAGCCGTCTAGTTCCCCCCTGTCACTCCTGTGACAAAAAATTCGCTGCATGAAAGTTAGGGCTGTCTGGCCTTTCACTATTCTCCTATGTTCTTCTGTACAAACACTAGGAGGTTGTCATCGTTAGGCATGTAGCGGAGGAAGCCTACCCATATTTCTGCCTTCATCTGATCCAATGAGCCTTGGTTGTGGAGAATAGCTCCCTTGTAATAATTTTGCAAAGCTTTACATTTATTAGCAGCCCATGACCTTTGGCCCCTAATGCTGAGCAGGTAGTGTCCAAGTGCTGTATCCATGTGCTTGAGAGTATGATTGATAATGAGCATTCAAGCTTCACTATTTAATGACTAGGGTATGGGTTGAGAGGAACCACCTCCTTGAACACATGCTTTGTCCAAAATGACTTACAACACAGAACAAAATTAGAACTGAGTACTTATTGTCTGTGTTGTGCACATATAAACATGCCCGTATGTACTTGTGTACTAGTGTAACTATAGGTTCAGTTGTTTCTTACGTTGTAACCTCAAAATTAAAAAAAAAAAAAAAACACTTTTACCTACTTAATTCTCTTGAGAAGATAGTCTGCAATTTGTTTAGTTGTGCTAGGATCAGCTGGCTGATTGGAAATTACAAAAAAATAAGTAGTGACAATTTATACTTGGACCCCTGAATGCAATGCAAAGCAATGCTAGTTCTGATAAGCTACACTGAATTATTGCAGACTTTCCATGCCTCTGCAGCACCTGTCACCCTCACGCATTCTGCGCTCGAGCAGCAAACTTTATAAAACCTGTTATTCTCTGAATCGATGCAAAGTTTCAGTCCATATCCAGCACAATTTGGACAAAAACCCAATTTCATTCAATCGTGCAACATGAACTGAGCCACTGTGGCACGATAGTCACTCATTGCCTGCACTGATTCACTACTTAAACTGTCCTGTTTTTTTAATGACAGTTTACGTAATGATGCACTTTTCAAAGAAATTTCATCATCCGTTTTATTGTTTTCTTATGGATCAGATTGTCTTACCAGTGTCAGCATTAGGCCATGTACACACGTAGGCGGGTATTTTTACAAACGCACATTTGCTGTCCTCTGTTTTCTAAAAACTCTTGGGTCCACACACGACTGTTTTATATATATTCACATCCACACAAAACCGCAGAATTTCGCGGTAACAGGCTACTCAGTTGATCTATGCTGTCAATTGTCTGACATAAACAAGGGCGTACATTTGACGTTTACGCATCAATTGTCACAGTTAGTGACGTTTAAAAACGTAAAACTCCAGTTATTGATATCCACACTGAAACGCCAAACAGGAGTTTTCCCAAATCTTCACTTTGGTCGGAGTTTTTCAAAAGCTCAGTTTTAAAGGAGATAATCCTGCGGTTATGTGTGGATGACAGGCCAAATCATAGAAAAATATATTCGTTTTATCAGATACCCGACTACGTGTGGACAAGGCCTTAGTCTGTGGAAGATCTAAATCGTCGCGCTGCAGCAAGCATTTCGATAATAGATTCATCAGAGTGCTAATTAGAAAGCGTGAGAGTATACCTCGTAATGCATTCGAACCAATCGCCTTGTCGGAATTCGAGCCCAGCCAATGAGATCTCAAAAGACTCCCGTAAACTTTTACAATTGGTGGTTGATAGAGCATAACTATCCTGTTTGGATTACAAAATGTGACGCAGGAGAATCTCTGCTTTAAAATTATACCACATTTGCCATATGTCAGAGACCAGTTGCGATAAGACTTTTGGTGAATCTTCGGTCAAATTCACAGGTGCAAGTCATCAAAGTGTAATAAAACAACCTGAAATGTGTAATTTGGACATTTTCTTTATAGCAGTGTGAAAAATTACATGTTAAGGATGCAATCTATCTCATAATCTCAAATTTGACCAGTTCATGAAAAAGCGATGTTTTCACCCGCCGTGTCTCACCTTAATAAATTTGGGAACTGCAGCCAATAAGAAGCTTATATACTGGAACTAGGCTGTTTATCAGAAAGCCAGCTGTTGTCACAGCGTCCATTCGGAGAACTGCATGGTAGCGGTCAACGGGTAGTATGGAGCCCAGTACGAACCATGAACCTAAAAAAAAAAGAAAGAAAAAGAAAAACTTGCAAGATCAGAAGTTTTGCAAAATCGTGCAAAGGTTTTGTGAGATCTCGCAAAAGTATGTGCATGTTTTTTTTTTTTATTAATTTTTTATTGAAAGTATGTACATTTATTTTTGTATTCATTTATTTTTTAATGTCACCTTCGTGACTCCGAAATTTTCATGATTACATGGCATGATTTTGATTTCCAGGTGGTGTTCCAGATATGACGATTGTGCTGCTTGGAAATGCATTTGGTGGGAAAAGTTCATCTGGAAACACCATCCTTGGAAAATATTTGTTTGATACCTCAAGAAGAACGGCTAACTGTGTGAAGAGAGAAGGAGAAACAGCAGGGAAACACATCACTGTAGTGGAGGCACCAGGATGGTGGAAGAGTAACACTGTAGAACAAACTCCTGAACATAATAAACAAGAGATAATCCTTAGTGTGTCCCTGTGTCCTCCAGGACCCCATGCTTTACTGTTGGTCATTAATGTGTGCCAGTCATTCTCAGAGACAGAAGGAAGAGCAGTGCAGGAACACCTGGAGCTTCTGGGTGAGAGAGTCTGGAGTCACACTATAGTGCTGTTCACATGGGGGGACTGGCTGGGTGACACAACCATTGAGCAGCACATAGAGAGTGGAGGAAAGGCTCTGAAGTGGGTTGTAGAGAAATGTGGGAACAGGTATCATGTTGTGGAGAATAAGAAGAGTGATGGTGGCCAGGTGACAGAGCTGCTGGAGAAGATAGAAGAGATGGTGGCAGGAAACAGGAGCTGTTACTTTAACCTTGATGGAAAGATTATGAAAGAACTGATGGAGAAGAAAAAAGAAGAGGATATAAGATCAGAGGAAAGGAATGTGAATGTAAAGAAGCAGAGAGAAATTTTCAGATCATCACAAGGTGAGAGGACTCATTTATCAAACCAACATAGATGTTTATTTATGTATCACAGCACACATCATCTGCTTCTCTCAATCAGGTTTTGTTTTACTCCCTCAATATGTATTCCTCTTTGTTTTATTATCTTTGTTTAACTGTCACACACACACAGACACTCAATCCTACATTCATTGTTTGTCACACTGAGCGACGGGTGAACATTTGTATCTCACTACCAGGAGTGCCCAAGGCTTGGTCCCAGGGTTTCTTCATTTTGCCATCACATGGCTTCTTGTATCACTGCTATAGTGATGATACCCAACACTACCTATCATTCCCAACTGATGATCCCATGGTCTTGGTGTAAATCTCATATTGTGTCTCTGACATACCTACATAGACAAAAGGACATAACCTTTCAAACATCTAAAAAACTGAATAGCTAAAGAAAACATACATCAAACCTCTGCATTAAAATTAACTACCCATCTCTTACTCCTAGTGAGGTTGCAAGGAACTTGGGTGTAATGACTAATGACCAGTTGACCTTCATCAAGTGATGGTGCTGGACCCTATTCAGTCCCAGATAGCAAGAGGCTGGTGGTCTGCTGGCATTTTTGCTTCTCAGTTCTCCAGTAGTGAATGGCAGGCTAGCACTCAGTTCCATGGGTAGAAATTCTAGCAACCAATCAGTGAATAGAAGTTGAAGGCAGAACCAATAGGTTTGAAGTTAAAACTGCTCAGCCAGAGCAAAGTAAGCGCAACCCTAACAAGAGTGTTCAGGCTCTGCATAAAGTATGAGTTAGTAATAACCGCTCACTATCAGGGCTCAAAACTGAACCAGGCACATGGATTTGTTAACACTTTATTTTCTTACATGTTCTATTGACTTTATTTACTCATTTAACAAAAAAAAGTAATGAAATATTTGGGGGGCAAGTGGACCATGGCTTAAGTGCCTTTTGAGCAAGTTGAGCGCCGCTATAGCAGGCAGCCAACTGCTCCAGGTTAGTGTGTCCTTCACTTCACTGCGTGCTGTGTGTTTCACTAATTCACGATTGGGTTAAATGCAGAGACCAAATTTCCCTCATGGGATCAAAAGAGTGTAGATGATGATGATGATTATTATTATTATTATTATTAACATGTCAACCCTTATTCAGAGATGCAACATCTTGGAATCTCACAGCCTATTTATATGCGTAACTGTTCTGTTGCAGACCTTATTGGGAAGAATGGGGGTGCAATAGACATACAACAGCATCAGAAACCTCTCTGTTGCTCTCCTGGGTGCTGAAATCACATTTTTTTTTGTGTGTGCCTTGGCTATATTCAATACAATTATATTTATACAGTGCCTTTTTACAATAGTATTGTCTCATGGCGCTTTACAACAAGAAGCAACAGGGGAAAGGAAAAACTCCATTATGCTTAGTTAGTCTAGGAAGAAACCTTGGGCAGATCCACAACTCAAGGGGCTAATCCAACTGGCAGAGGTCATGCAGGAAAAGTACAATCAGTAGTAAACATGATAGACTAAAAGTTGTCCATGGTTTTAGGTAAGCATCATAATAGTTCCTAAATATTGTCCCATACCATTACATGGTAGTAAATCCATAGGTGGTTAGCAAGACAAATATGACAGACGGGGGTCTGAAAACAATTTCTGATATGGAAAGTAAATATTTATTTTGGGGTGGGAGGGGAATGGGGCCTTGAAAACAAGGCTCTCTTGTAAAGCACTTTGGGTCAACTTCTGTTACTTTTAAATGTGCTATGTGAATATATTGACTTGACCAGGAGGTGACAGAAGCACATGGGCATAATTTGGCACAGTCCTCTGCAGATTGGTAGACTAGTTTCAGTTGGTCTGCTGCTTATAGTTTGATAAACACCATTTCTTGTGAATGTTGTTGAACACGTTTGTCTTGTTAATGTATTCCAATTCACTTTCATGTACTCCCTGAATGTTGTTGTGTTCCAGATCTTGGCCTAAAGTTCCATCAACCCAGCTGGTTTCATATGGTTGTCTAGCTAGCCTACAGGCAGGAAATATATGAACGTAAAAGGGCTAAATATGTAAACCTGGATATATTTATTTAGACCCATGTCAAGTCATTACTAGCCAAAGAGGCAAAGTCCAAGTTGAGCCTTGAGTCAATAGCATTCAAGTCCAAGTCGAGTCGTAAGTCATGCCTAATTTTGTCATGTAAAATCTGAAGTCCTTGAAATCATGACTCGGGTCTGACTCAAGTCCAAGTCATGTGACTCCAGTCCACATCTCTGGTAAAAAGCCCTGAAGACATACCAAGTGGTAGGTAGGTAATCTAGCTGCTTAAAGTAGCATTTGAGTCTATAGCAACCGGAGTTGCTATGCTTGAGACTGATGAGGAAACGAGTGTGTGCATGTGAAAACAAAATATTACTAAACTCAGAAACAGACAAAAACGGGCATAACCAAAGTAAATATCATTAAATTCAGCCAACTGCTAGACATGTCTCATTCATTCGTTTCCCATCCATGGCGTATTTTACCAATCATCAACATGTGGTGACCATTTTAGAAAACCAACAAGCCCCCCTTGAGGCTGTTGTATACGGAAAAAAAAATCTGCTGTCTAACAACACCCCTTAGCTGTTATGTTTTCCAAATACAATGGTGTCTCAGGATTTATTGCTTAATTTTATGACAGGGTATGTGGATGTGTTATATGATGTGTAGTGTGTGTTACAGAATGTCATGGTTTTGGTTTCCAGGTGGTGTTCCTCATATCACAGACATGAGGATTGTGCTGCTTGGAAACAGAGTTGGAGGGAAGAGTTCAACAGGAAACACCATCCTGGGCAGAGAGGAGTTTGGTACCTCAGGAAGAACAGCTGAGTGTGTGAAGAGAAAAGGAGAAACAGCAGGGAGACACACCACTGTAGTGGAGGCACCAGGGTGGTATAACGACGTCACTGTAGAACAAATTCTTGAATGTGATAAACAAGAGATTGTTCGCAGTGTGTCTATGTGTCCTCCAGGACCCCATGCTCTACTTCTGGTCATTGGGGTAAAACAGTCATTCACTGAGAGACACAGAAGAGCAGTGCAGGAACACTTGGAGCTTCTGGGTGAGAGAGTTTGGAGTTACACTACAGTGGTGTTCACCAGTGGGGACTGGCTGGGAGACACAATCATTGAGAAGCATATTGAGAGTGAAGGGGAAGCTCTGAAGTGGGTTGTAGAGAAATGTGGGAACAGGTATCATGTAGTAGACAACAATAAGAGTGATGGTGGCCAAGTGACAGAGCTGCTGGAGAAGATAGAAGAGATGGTGGCAGGAAACAATGGCTCTGTCTTCCAGATGAAGAGCAATGAAGAAAATGTTCCTGAACATTGTTAGTACAACTTTGTTATGTTTTCAATCACTGGAAAGCTACATTTATTTCTTAAAATAATAAATTATATTTAAAATCAATTGTGACACTGAGAAGATTTACATAATGCTTTTTTTATGTATGCATATATATGTGCAGACAGAGAACGCAACCCTAGTGGAACATCTGAATATGGCTCTTCTGATTCAAGATCTGTATCAGACCTATCAGTGTTATTGGAGCAGATCAACAGGGATTTCCCAAATCTAATAAAAAAAAACGAAGGTGGTGGGAATAAAGGACAGGAAAAAACAAGCAGGTATAAGCGTAAATGTAAGTGTGCATTTTTGTCTTCATTCACTTTTTACTTGTACCAGCAATAAAGCAGGTTTTGTAGCAACTGCCAGGATCTTGTGATGACAACAATGTACACTATAACAATGTCCAAGAATGTTCTATCACCCAGCTCTAAACGTGATAATAATCGTTCTCTGTCAATAGGGAAAAATATACTGTGATCAAATTTTTTGCCATATCTCTCTGCTCAAGTATATAATATTGTGGCTTGTTCTCCTGGTTCTAGGCTGCCACCTGAAAGACCATTTTGTGGATGTATCTACAATAACAGTGAATTCCAGATTTTGCATTGGAAGTGGATCCTTTGGAGCAGTTTACAGAGGAACATACCAGGGAACTCCTGCTGCTGTAAAGATTCTAAATGTGGAAGACAGTTCAGTGATTGCAAATGAGTTTCTCATAGCCCTGTAAGTGTGTGTGTGTTTGTGTGTGTGTGTGTGCGTGTGTGTTTTGTGTTTGTGTAGCTGTTTGTGTTTTGCTCGCAATGAGTGCCTCAGTGTTCTGTTTACAAAACTAGTTGTAATCTGAGTCTGAAGAGATCAAACATATTGAATACTTAATGTATTTTATTACTGACACTGATTTATTTCCATTGTCAGTTAATCTGTCAATTATTTTATCAGTCAGTTGTGTGAACAATAAAATCACAGAAAATGGTGAAAAATCGATGTTTCCTAAAACCTAATATCATCCTCAAATTGTCCTTATTTTTTGGCCATACACCTAAAACATTTAGTTTACATCATAAGTTTAAGAAACTGAACTCTGAGGTGCTTTCTGTATACAAACAAATGTTGTTTATTAATTCAATCGTTGATGACTAACCAATCAACTGTTGCATTACTATATATTGTTCATATGCATATTATGACTACGAACACCCGGCAACATTTTGTGCTCTCTGCATGTCTCATTTTCTCTTGCTGATATTTTGACAAACTCACAAGCTAACACAATCTCCTCCAGGCGTGTGTCTCACCCCAACATTGTGAGGATGATGGCTGTAGCCAAGACTAAGACCGAGATCCTCATTGCTAATGAGTACATCCATGGGGCCAACCTGCAGCAGGTTCTTCATACAGACATTCACATCAAGGTAGGACGTGAGATTTTCTCCAAATGGTCGATGAGTTAAGACCCAGATTACCCATTGTAAATGTTATTATAGTTATATAACTTTACCAAGTTTCCTGTAACAGGAAATAGTCTGGACAGATACAAGACTAAATATTTGTGCCTTGTGCCAAAACGCATTTTCTCTTGGTCAAACTGATTGTAATAAAACAGCCATCTGCTTAACAGGATTGCTGTTTAAGGTTGCCAAGTGCTGTCAGTAGGAATAAGAATGAGACAATTTAGTACAACATAGACTAAATTTGCGCATTGGTAGCTGGTGTTAACTCAACAGGCCACAGGAAAATGAAACAGAAATGAAATTTTCTTGCTGCTGTTGGTTGCCATTTAGATCTTCGTTCTACGTTGTTAATAATTCCGACTGATGTGCATAAGTTTAAACCAGAGGAAAAGATGTAGAAGCAGGCCTGGGAAGCAATACAGGGATTTATGTATGACTGTCAGGTCTGCATCAGACCTGGCCACAACCACGCCCCCTCACTCCGCCTCACAAACCCACAGCTCGTCTTCCTGTTCTCAACCACTTCCTAGCGTACGTTCACCCTCACCTGTTTATTGATTGCCTTCACCTGGTCTCCACGTTACTTAAGTGTCTCTCCCTGATTCCCTGATGTCTGGCCTCGTCAATTCACCCTTGGATTTGCTCCGCGTCAGTCGTGTTACCTGCTTTCTCCTGCAAACTCTGATTACTTCCCCCCCCCGCGTTGCGTTCTGGACTTCCTACTGGTATTGTTTGTCTCCTTGGTTCTTTGTTTCCTCTTGTTAGTGCCTGTATTAGTTTAGCGATCTTTTGTGTGTTAGTTCCATTTTGTATCTTCTGTGTTTTTATAGAATCCCTTTATCCTCCGCTAGGTGTAGTGGATGTTGACCTTAGTTGATTTCTGTTTATCTATTTGCAAATAAATCCCCTTTTGTTTGAAAACTCAAGTCGTGTCTAGTCTGTGCCTGACAATGACATAACGAAAATGCACGCAGGAAGGGACAGAAACAGGGCCAGAGGGGACAGTAGCAGGGCTGGCTCTAGCTTTTCTACTGCCCTGGGCCAGATTTGAATTTTGCTCCCTCTTTTCTAGAAATACAAGTGAAGTGTTTAGATTGAACAATGTAATGTAGCATAATTTGACCAAAAGTAACACTGAAACGGTGGAGTTTATTTTTATGCTCTGTGAGTCTGCAGCACCACCAAAAGCATGGCCGTTTGATGTAAAATCTACCAATTCAACTACATGTCCCATAACTCTTTGAGAACCCTTAAACAACTTGTCACTGGGTTCTCATTTTGGAAGCTGCTTGATCTTAGCAGATAATTTTGACTCTCTACATTTGCAAACAGCAAAGCACGAAGACGTATACTGGAGAGAAAATGCCCAAGATGCAGGTAGTCTGCCTATTAAGTGACAAGCATACATTGTTAATGTATTGTACATGCTGACAGGCTTAATTTGCCAAATACGGTTTTATTAATAAAGCATAGTCAAACAAACATATTGAGCTCCAAAATTATGCCATTATAATGATGTCACCAACCATGCAGAAATTAGGCTACAACCGTTGACAACTAGTTGTCAGCCATTGTCCAAAATGCTTCAACTTTTAACAGGAATCATCCAGTTAAAATATCAGAATAGGTATGCTTGTGTAATGGATGGCAGCTACTCATGCCTAGCTGTACAAGTAGAACATAAGTAACCTCCCTCCGCCTGACATATCAAGAGCCGAGTTGCTGTGAGCTTGCGGTTTCGAGCCCTGGGCTGGACTGAGTAGGATGACCTTGGTTACACTGGTGCCGTAACCCCTGGATGGGGGTGTGGTTAATGGGGGTGAGTGTAACAGATGCCAGCTAGCCTAGCTGCAGAACGTGTAGAACATTAGTAAACCTTCCTCCCAACATCTCAAGAGCCTCCTAGTCAGTTGACTGTTGCTAGTGAGGTTGCAGGTTGAAGCCCTGGGCTGGACTGTGCAGAATGACCACAGTTACACAGGTAAGCCTGGTGGGCTGACATCCACACAGGGAAAATTCTTGGGGCTTATGGCATTTTTGGGAGACGAACAGACTCTGAGAAATGTTTGCCAGTCAAGGCTGTAGTTCCAGTCGGGCATATAGGCTGGCACTGTGTGTTGACTTGTGTAGCCTGATGGTATGGGGGAGGCAGCAGGGAGTTGTGTCTTCTCCCGGGTTGACTACTGTGGGTGTAATGGTTGCTGGAGCCCCCTTTCAGGGAAGAGGACATCTGGAGTAAAGTTAGCCACGACTGGAGACCAGAGCCAGGATGGGAGATCGCCTGGGGGTTGAGACCAGAGCAGACTGTCGGCAGACAGAGATGGGAAGGACACCTGAGGGTTCTTTCAGCAGTGGACATTCACAGCCAGGATCCCATAGTCACCTCTGGGTGGGGAAGGGGACTTCTCAGTCCTGCTGCTCATGGGCAAAGTGGGTTGCACTTTTGGGTTGGATTACCAGGCAATAGGTAGTGGCAATAGGTCATGATATATATATATGTTATATATATGTTACAGGGTTTCTGCTGGTGTCAACAACTTAAATTTAAAACTTTTTTAAAGACCTTTTCATGACTATGATGAAATTTCAGACCAACACGAAACTAGCCTGACTAGTCTGACCACAACTGATAGAGCAATCTCAATCCTAGGGGTGGAATCAGTGGTTCAAACTGGATAGCGCCATGACCAATCAGAGCAACGTCGGCAAAACACCAAATAAGACTTTTGAAGCGAATGACTTGAGTGCCTTTTTCTGCTCAACTTTCAAAGAAAAGCCAGAGTTTAACTTCTCTAAAGTTGATGCCAAAGCCAATTCAAACAACCGCTATTCCTTGGACAGTTGGTTAATTTGCACCGTCAAAGCTTTATTGTCATCATGATAAGCCCGCCCAATGACTCTCTACAAAGAGTGTTGGGATTGGTCTTACCAATGGTAGAACGACTGAGGCCCCAATGGTGTGTGGCTAGACTTCTGAAAACTGTTTGCTACCACTAGAGTGTGTCGAAACTGCACAGGTTTGTAGGATTTGAAGTGAAATTTATAGATTCTACATCCATAGGACATTCTTCTAATAATGATGCTATCGACTACAACTACCAACTTCACATAAAAAAGAAGCCACTTCCCCTGAAATAGAAGACAGACTTCAAGCAAATGGCATGACCCATATGAAATGCACCACAATGGTGGACCTGCAGTAATAATTCACAATGCAGACCAATGTTAAGACCCAACTAAATGTATTTTAGACCTACTGCACAATATTTCAGCACATTTAAGACTTTTTAAGGCCTATTTCGAAATGTTAGGTAGGCAGTATGGGTTAGTGTAACAGGATCCTATTAAACACTTAACAAACCCAAGAATTGCAACTATTTTCCCCAGGGTCAGTTTTTTCTTTCCTGGATATTTGACACACCTATACCAAGCAGTCTTGACAGCTTCTATAAAATGGTGGTAAAGGTGTCTTTCGCTTGAACTGACTTTTACCCATCCTATGGAGAAATTGTGTTAAATGGACCCTAAACAATGACTGCGTTTATAAGCACTTCAGTATCCTGAATATGAAGCTCATCCCAGTTTTGATCATACAGTTTGTCATGAATGCAGAGAAAGAAATGCAGAGATTACTGATATCTCTTTTTACATGATAAATACTAGTATTCCGTTTACTTATTACACCATGTCCTATCGGCAAATGGCACAATTGAATGTTCAGCTAGTTTGCATGTGGAATCTCATATTTCTCATATTTATAGTTATAGCATTCTTTGCGGTGTTCTATTCTAAAGACTACTTTGGATTAAGTTTCCTTTAATGTTCCTATATTCAGATGCAATCACTTTATTGTGGGAGCTCTTGTTATTTATATTTTTTTGTAAATCTCTTTTTTAGAATATTCAAAATTCCATTAAGGTTATCTTCAGTAGAGTTTAATAATATTCTACTCTAATGTAAAAAGATGTTGGAAATAAAAGATAATTTAGTAGAGTAGTAGAGTTACTTTATTGATCCCAAAGGAAATTAAGGTGTCCAGCAGCATCCATCAGGTGTCCACCAGCAGCACTCCTCAGCTCTGTCAAATTGCCCTCCTTACGTTTCTGTTTAAGCATTAGCCAATCAATGGGAGAAGTGAGAGGTCACAGGAGAAGAAAATCCTGCGTAGGAGAAATATACTCTCTTTCTGGATGCTGACCTGCAGGAGTCGAGCACGTCTGTGGACGCTGAAGTGAATTGCGCTGTATCTTGATCTTAGTTGAACCATATGGTTGTTAGACAGACAGCCTATTTATTAGTTGCACGAAGAAGTGGTCGATATAGAGGCATTTTCTGAACAAACTCAAGCTCATTTAATAGCTATTTTAAAAGGTTTGCAACTTGCTAGCTTATTTTGATGCTAGCTAGCTAACGGAGACAGCCTATGACCTGTGTTCAACGAACTCGGCTGTGAGTGGAGATTGGATTGAACGACAGATGCCGTTTTGCCATTCACAAGGATTGCGGAGCTGTGGGAAAGTTGGCCCTGACTCCACGGAATTCAACTGGCGCGACGGTGCAGGGACTTGGGTGCATGGGTGCATGGTTTGTTTTGCTGCGCAATCAGCGAGAAGCTGTTACATTTTATGGCTTCAACGCACACAAGCGACGCCATGTCTTGAATAAAAGGCTTTGCACGGCTAAATATCAGTCAGTTCATTACAAGTGTTCATAACACCATAACGTCCAATTCAACCAGATCATTTCCCTTTTTACCCAGAAAGCACTAAGCCATTAATGACGCAAAAACCAATAGCAGTTTACAATCTATACAAATGAAGGGAATTTCTTTTAATAAATATTAAAGCATTTTGAGTGTTTTCAATCACGTTAAACATAGCCGACGCCAACATCAATCTTATAAAGCCAACATGACTTACCAGTCGGGGATCTTTTTAAAGCTTGAGAGGTTACTGAGGCATTGATCATTCTCAGAAACTAATTCCATGCAACAAGCTGTACTGACTTGTAGTTGTGTCTTGTTTGTTTTCATGTCTGTGAACATTTTTTGTCGTAGATTGTGTTTGTGGTCCTGTGTGTATGGGAATGATTTAGAGCACTTTTCTCAGTATTGTATTTGGAAATCCTGACTATGGAGACAAATATAAAAAATTAGAAAACAGAAAATGTGACATTATCCCACTGTCACCACTCTGTCCTGTCCTTCTCTGTTTCCTCATGTTTCCTCCCTGCCTCCTTTGTTAACAAGCTTAATTGGTTTCTATCACGTTATCTCACTTCCTCATTTCCCCGTTAATCACCGGATTGTCTTCACCTGCTTTCACTGGGTGTTCCCTATCATTCTCCCCAGCTATGTCTTGTTTTCCCCTAATCTCTGTGGGTATTTATTCCCTCTGTTTCGTCCACCCCTTGTCAGTAAATTAGCGAACCTGTACGCGTTATAGCCGAAGGCAAGCACTGTAATTCTGAGTCCCGTATCTGCTTCCCCGTTCCTGTTTTGATACCTGTGTCTGTTCCAGTCCGTTTCCTGTCTCCCTGTCTGGTCCCCGGTCTGTCTCTGTGTAGTTTCTGTTCCTGCATGATCATCTGCCGTTGCCGAGCCCGGACCGTCTTGACCTACGCTCTGCTCGCCTGCCCTGGTTGTTGACTCACCGCCTGCCCCCGACCTACGCTCGACTCCTCTACCCTGGCAAACCGACCCGACGTCTGTCCGTCCCCGAGTCCTCTGCCTGCCCTTCCCTGCTCTGCGCGACTCCTGCATCCCCGCGCCGAGGGGGTGCTTTCGGAGAACAGTCCCACTCCCCTTCTCTGCAAATAAAGACTATTTGCAACTGACGCAATCGTGGTCCATTCTGTCTGTTCCGTGACACCCACAGAGTTTACTTTACCCATGAGCCCCAAATGAATAAAATACAATGCACTTAACCAAAATACTAGTAGATAGTTGCAGTTTTCCTCTCATAATGAGTTTTTTTTTAAAATATTGCTCTTCTAATCTTTCAGTTACAGAACGAGGATAAGCTGTTTGTGGCTTTAGATGTCGCCATGGCTCTTGAGTACATACATGGAAAAGAGATCATCCACCAAGATCTGAAGCCATCAAATATAATGGTCAGTAAAGATGCTTTGTGTATTGTTCTGTGAGTTTTTTTAAAACCATCTGTTAGGTATTCTATCAAGCTAAAGACTCCTGGCTAATTTCTCACTAAATTTAGTTCCGTAACTCTTGCTAACGACAATCCAAGGTCAGTTTCTGGGGTAACTTATGCTACTGAGTCTGTTCCATAGTAGGCTGACTGTCAAATGTGCAAAATTTCAGAGATGTCATCAGTCCCAAAAGACGGTTCAATCAAATTGGCTTCATATTCAGTTCAAATATACTGTAAAGGTTCATTATCAATTTGATAGAATACATTTAAATGTATGGGCCTAGCATGTAGGCACGCACATACTTTCAATGAAGCAATATGTAAGAAACTATAAAAATTACCAAGATGTATCATCAGCATCACATTAGATCAGAATACTTTCTTCACTGACAACAGTAAAGCCTGTAAATCCACTGCTGAAATTGGTATTTGCAACTCACAAGTCCTGTTTGTGTTTTTGTTTTGGTTCATTGCGCCACCTATCAGTCAGATCGCTAGAAACTGGGTTGCCAGTAACAAAGTAAATGCCTGTTGTCTGGAGTGAAAGGCAGCCATGGATGATCTGAGAAGTTGGGTTTTATTCACAGAATTGTTAGCCAAGGTAGACTAAGACTGTAGTTAACACTGTTAGAGCTGTAGAAAATAAAATAAACCGTGCTAAATCGCTGGGGAAAAACATTGTTGCCTGAACAAGACGTTGCAGAAGTTTTAAACTCTAGGGTAGTTTCTACAATCACAAACTAATTTGAAAACTGTCTATTCACTTACATGCACAGCATATGCTATTCAAAAGTCAATGTTTTTCTTAAAGCAAGATCACGAAAAGGGGGTTTGATTTGGGAATATTCAGATTTAGCCTACATGCTCAATAAGCTGTTCTGAGCAGTGTGGGCTGCCTGAATAACTGCATGTAGGCTTAAAACACGTTATTGTGTAAACATTAATAAATTCCAAGCTCAGCTGTGATTGCAAGTTTTATGCTTATTAGAACCCCACAGAGGATAGGCTAGGTCAGCTGCAGACCATGCAGATGAAATTTGCAAGTTTATGCCCAAAATTATTAGATCATCCGAGTACAGTTTGTGCCCCACTACTTCCAAATGCTTGCAATAATGCAACAACAACTTCTCAACTTCTCAGATACTGAATATGTGCAGATGCAAAAAAAAAAAAAAAATCATGATCCAATTTGCAACACAGTCTGTTTAAAATCTGTTTAAAACAAATGCCTTGCCATGGATGTTCAGGGTCTTAGAAACCAGAAATTTGGAATAGGCTGTCCCAATTGGATATAGGAGTTTAGGCTTGGACTATATGACCCTCATGCATCTCGAATGCTGTCAATATTTCAGCCAGGAATATCTGGAGTAGCCTAGGCTATGCTGTGCATGTAGACCTAAAGAACTGATGGAATGATGCAAAGTAGCCTATGGAGCTTTGTGATGGGCAGATTCTGATCCAGTGCATGATAGCTCACGGATATGAATTAGAAATAGTTCAAAATGGAGACTGCCAGCTGACGTTTTGCTTTGACTGACTAGGTGGCTCATATTAGGCTGCTTAAGAGGGACAGCCTACTCTTATAGCCTATAAGCTAATTTTGATGTACTGCATGCCAAAAAGTTTGGAATTTGCAGTAGGCAGGATCTGGCTGGTAGAGTGAGTAGCCTGATCTAGTCTTGCATAACCTTGTTAGGTCAGAAAGCCAAGGCATAGCTATACAAACGTTTGTCATCATTGTATTACTAAAACATGACATGACAAAATATTTTCATGGAGTTTAATAGCCAATGGTCCTTAACGTGGCAACCCGTGAAAAGCTCATTTTGATCGAGGCAGCAATGCCAACATGAAACACTGGAGGGAGCAATCTTACATATGGCTCCTTCAACTTTGGAGCCCTGGCACAGGTAGAGCACTTCAATGGAACATGACACAAAATCAAAGCAGTCTTAAAAGCAGTGGAATTTGGGAGAATTAACTGCATGATAGTGCGATATCATTTTAAAGTGACACTGT
Organism: Tenualosa ilisha; assembly: GCA_015244755.2. Lineage (NCBI taxonomy): Eukaryota > Metazoa > Chordata > Actinopteri > Clupeiformes > Clupeidae > Tenualosa > Tenualosa ilisha. The sequence continues at coordinate 1,230,076 of PYXC01001670.1, forward strand.
ACCATTTATTAGTGGCTGGGTTTCCATCCAACTTGTTAATGCACATTTAAGTTATGTGAATAACAAATCCTTGGTCCCCTAATGTGAATATTAGGAGGGTGGGTTAACTCTTGAAACAGTTTAATTTGTGTATATTCTCAATTAATGCATTTCTGTCCGTAGATGTTGAGCTGAATTTTTGTTAATGCGAATATGAAATGCAAATAAATTTATTTGAAACCCAGCTACTAAAGTACTACGACTCAGCAGCATTATTTCAAATAGAATATCCAAGCATGGCCTACAACAACTGATTTTATTTTACTGCAGTTGTATGCATTCAAACTTTTTCTATGAATTAAATATTGTGTAAACAATAAGTATTTAGGGCATGTACCACCTACCAAATAACCAGCCTGTGGCCAATAAATGAGAGTAATCCAAAGTATTCAGATTACGTTACTGACAGAGTGGCATAAAGTAGTTGTAGGGTATGTATTCTGTAATCTGTACTGGAATACATTTGAAAATTAACCTTTCCAACACTGTTTCCAGTGAATTTCTTATTCAACTGTCATACAAATGTGGTTTCAAATGTGATTCTGAAGAGTCAGTGCACTTAAAAGAATGCCTGGCTAGTAAGACATGTTGGCCTTACAAGACTGAGGTTGACTTCAGCTATATTTAACAGGATTCTTTTCACTAGAACTTTTAGAAAATCCCTTCATTTGCAGAGCTTGTAAGCTGCCATTGCATTTACGTCTCAATGTTTTTTAAAAGTGACATCACCTGGTTGATATTCATGGTGTCTATGTGCAGCACATATTATTTTAATTAGGGTACTTATCTATATTGTAAACAGTAAACTGTTGTTTGTTGGTCAGTGTTGCTACTAAGGCATTAAGGGCCGATGTCCATATATCGTTTTTTTTTTTCTCAGCACTACTGCTTTTTTTCAATTGTTTGCTATGAGGAGAGAGTGTCTCCCAGCGCCTTTGGCGGCTGCTTTTGTGCGGCCACTCCGGTGGCTCCAAGTTGAAAATAGTAAAACTTTTCAGAACAGCACTACAACATCACAGTGGACTGTTGCTAATCTATTGTAGCTGAAAAAAGGTAACAGTAACGGTGAACCAACCTCCATATACGGCAGAAATAACTTTAGTTTGGCCTTTTTCCTCAACTGTTTTTACAAAGTTAGTGAGAAGTTGTACCTACACAACCTAAAAACCTTGTCGTTGTAACATAAGGATATGTGTGGTGTAATTTTGGAAGATGTTTATCAGCACACTATCTACGTTCCAAGATATTAGCAAGCTAACTACCCCAGTCATTATGCTTTCAAACTAGTTGTTTTAGAAACTAACAGAACAGCTTTTTGAGAAAGCGCTGGACTACAGCTGGATCAAGTGATTACCAGCGTATTTCTGCTTGAAAAAAGTGCTATATGGACATCAGCCCTAAGTCGGCGTATCTAAGGGGGGTAACACAGGATAGGTCATTTCAGTATACTGAGTAACTGTATTGACGTTACTAAAATTTAAACTGTAATTTGTAACTTTATTTCATCACTGATAAAAGTAATAACTTTACAGTGACATGTTACTTTGTAACTCTTTACCCCCAACTCTGCTGCACTCAGTTATTCTCTCAGATTGACTCAGCTTGACTAACTTACTGTCTACGCTTTTTTATGCTTGATGAATAATAGTTGTTGTTAATGTTTTAAGATTGCTGAAGAGAACAAGAAAGCATATCTTATGGACTGGGGCATGGCAAATTGGAATGAAACAATGGCAATGACAAGAGGCGGTCACCAAAGAGGAGGCCAATGTGGCCCACAGGGAGGAACCCCAGCCTACATGGCTCCGGAGTGCTTAGTGAACTGCGAAGACTGCAGCACCATGTCAGACATGTGGTCATTTGGGATCACTCTTCTGGAGATGTTCACTAACTCCTCAGCCTGGACATACAAAAAAGTATCTGAACTACGGAGGTTTCTCCTCAACAGACAGGCTCCACATGCACTGACTAAACTGCAGCCTCCAATTGATGTGATCGTCAGGCCTTTGCTGGACTATAATCCTGAGTGTCGAATGCATGCCTCAGATTTGGTGAAAGAGTTGAAGTCAAAAGTTGATCTCACCAAAAGATATGGGTACACTTGGTAAGTGGGCATCAAATTGTGAAGAGAATGACATGATCTTCATTAATGTATTACATTAAAAATAAATAATAATTAAAAAATATATTATTACAAATTTATTATAATGTATTAATGTGTATTATACGCCTCTCCAGAATGCTGCAGGAGGTTCCATTCATTTTCATTTCATTTTTTTTTTTTTGAGTGACTGTAGGGGGAGCTCAGGAAGTAAAAAATTGCAGGCTTGCCTGGTATGCTTTAAAAGCTATTAAAAAGTAACTTGATTGTGTTGCGTGTGTAGAAAGCACAGTAAGTAGGGTTTTTTTTATTATTATTACTGAACATAAGTTCTCCTCATGAAGATCAGAAGTAACCTGTATAATGACATTATATTTGCTCATTTATTTTTGTATTGCTTCTGTTACATTAACATGTAACAAGTTATACATACAGTATATTTCAAATTTAGCCTAGTAATTTTGTTAACAGTGAAGTGTTTTTTACTTTATCTGTCCATTGCTTTGAACAAAAGCATCTGTAAAATCCCATAAGTATTAGCTCACAACCTGAAAACTTATCAGCAGCAGTTTGTTTCATAACCCTGCTGTCGTGAGTTCTTTTCAATCTGGGTAAAACAGTTCAAAATACCAATCACTTTACTCTTTACTGTACAAGACTTTACTTGGATGAAGGAAGTCTTTATAGCTATCCATTCATTAAGTTCAGGATTAAGTAGTGACAAAATTTAATTCTTTAAGTGTAAACAATGTCATTAATGTAAAACAGTCTATCAGCACAGACATTGGCAATGCCAGCTTCTGTTTGTCACTGTAAAAATCCTGCCCGATACCATATAAGGTTTTATGAGAGAGTAAATCCAAATGTACTAACAGGTTCATCTGGGTTTGTCAAAGCTAGGTTAGCAGTATAATATTGTTTCTACACACAAGTGTTAGGCTAGTATTATTGTAATGATAAATGTAGGGTTTTCTTTATTATTGCAATCAGCATGTCGCTTTGGATAAAAATGTATGTTAAATGCTAAACATGAGCAAAACTTCCTAAGCTGAGGGCTGACATTTCTCAGACAAGCCTCAGTGGACAATACTGTAAATCCTAAGATTCATAAAGATTTTCCACATGTTCAGTGAACCTGATCAATCTTTTACATGTGCAAGACTTTAACATTAAAGACCTTTGAAATGTGAAAAAATGGTGAAGTTGCAAAGTGTCTGCTTTTTGAAAACTGCCTGTTTAGGTTGTATAATTTCCTTTCTGAAGCTGGAGGAGAGTGTGTGACCATAATATTAAGAGCTTTGTTGTTGTTTAATATAAATGTATTGTTGTATGCAAATTACACTAGTTGCAATTAATTACTGGTAATAGGCATCAGAACACTCTAATCAAGGGGTCTCCACCAGATATCTTGGGAGCTACCAGTGTCTCGCCACCTGCTTAAGAGCTCTCTAAAGGGCCAAATGAAAATGTAAATAATCTCATAACATACAACAAAGGTATTAAACTTGTTGAAATGTCTATGAAATCAAATCCAATCATCCTGCCATGTCTGGTACAATGATCCCAATTTTACTCGTCTCTGATGAAAAATGATATTAGTATGAACACCAGATTTACAAGGATACAGGGAAATTATACATCATCATGGGGGGGGCAATTACAGTACTCCCACACATTGTGGTGTATATGTGGATAAGGGGCTTACTGGCGAAAGGCAGGCAAACAAGGTCTTTGGGTTGATGGGTGGTATTTAGGAATGTTATGGGTGGAGAGATGTAAGTCCATGAAGTAGTGGGGGATGTATAAGTGCTGAAAATCAGGTGTGTGTGTGTGTGTGTGTGTGTGCAAAGTTGTGAGGAAGTGTTTGTGAGTGTTGAGGAGTCAATGTGTACAAAGTCAGTATAGTGTGTGTTTATAGTTTCAGATGGCTGAGGATAGAAGCTTCTCCTGAGTTTCTCAGTTCTGGCCTTGTGACTTCATAGGCATCTTCATGATCTTAGTGGTTTGAACAGTCCATTATTTGGATGAGAAGAGTCCTTCAGAATTTTTTGGGCCCTTAGTAGGAATAGACCAGAATAGAACTGGAATAGATGTCTTGCAGGGCAGGGAGATGAGTTCTGATAGTGCGTTCAGCTGAACATACTACTCTCTACAGAGTACTACAATCTTTGACTGTGGAGTTCCTATACCAGGTGATGATGCTACCTGTTAGAACACTCTCAGCAGCTGAAGTGTAGAAGGCCTTCAAGATGGATGGTGAAACCTTAAATTTCCTTAGCTGACAAAGAAAGAATAGTTGTCTGGACTTCTTCAGAACATGCTGGGTGTTAATAGTTCATATTAAGTCTTCAGTAATGTAGACATCAAGGTATTTAAAACTTGTGACTCTCTCTACAGGTTGCCTGCTGATCTGTAGTGGGGTGTAAATGCAACTCTGCTGCCTCCAATAATCCACTACCATTTCCTTGGTTTTACTAACATTCAATGTGACTAACACCACTGTGCCACCTCTTCAAGCTGATCCAAGAAGGCCCATCCATTGTTTTTGCTAGTCAGGCCCATGGCCATTGTGTCATCCGCAAACTTGATGATGGAGGTGTGACTACTGTTGGCTTTGCAGCAAGGGGCTCAAAACACAACCTTGTGGGGCAACAGTGCTGATGGTTAATGTATCAGATGTCAGACCACTCACTCTAACCATTTATGAACGGTTGGTGAGAAAGTCAAATATTCAGTGACACAGTGTGGTGCTCATTCCCATGGCCTTCATCTTTGTGACTAAGGCGAGCGGTACTATCATGTTGATTGCTGAACTAAAGTCAATGAACAGCATTCTCACATAATTCCGCTTTCCCTTCTCCAGGTGAGTTAGGGTAGTGTGCAGGAAGTTTGAGATGGCATTCTCTCTGGACCTGTTGGCTCTGTAGACAAATTGGAGGAGGTCAAAGCAGCTTGGGAGGGAAGAGAAGATAATGTTTTAACACAAGTTTTGGCACAGGAACAATAATGAACTGCTTTAAGCAAGTAGGAACTGTCTCTTGAGCCAATGACATGTTGAAGATGTAGATGCACACAAGGGCTAACTAAGCAGCGCAGGATTTCTGAACCCTGTTAGAAATGCCATCCGGTCTGGCAGCTTTATGCAATTAAGACATTGCTTAAATCGACCTCAGAGACACAGAAAGGTGTATCCCTAGCCTCACAACACACTGTAGCTTGTAGATCCTCTGTTTTTAACATCAAAGTAAGCATAAAAAGCATTTAGTTCATCAGGGAGGGATTTACTAACACTTGTCATTGGAGGGGACTTTCTTTCAAAGCCTGTGATGGTTCATAGTCCCTTTCACACGTGTGCTGGATCACCCTTAAATCAGCTTCAACTTTGTCACGATAGTGCCGCTTAGCGTCTTCAATAGTCAATTTTAAACTGTACAATGCTACTTTGTAATCCGACATATCACTTGAAATAAGCCCTTCATTATAAGTGGCGGTTGGTTTCTTTAATGCCATTCTTACTTCTCTGTCCACCCATAGCTTCTGGTTAGGGAAGCTACAGATCTTTACAGTTGGGATGATGGAATCAGTTAGCAGACTGATCTGGGGTAAGAGTACCCATTAAGCCTATGTACCATTTAAGTCAAATTTTTCAAAAAGAAGAAAATTTGATGTATTTCACTTTGATGTATTTCACTTTGATGAGAATTTCCTCCCTTTAACGAGTTTTTTTTTCTAAACTCTTGTGCAGAAGTGTTGATAACCATTATTTTCGTTCTTTCACCTTTTTAACCTAATTTACAACTATAAAAATAGGCCTCCACACATTATAGACCAGAGACTGCTTGTACTTTATTTCTAATTTATACAATAGGCAACAGCTAAATACATATCAGCTGTTTTCAGTTAGAAATGGGTAATAAAAAGAAACATTAATATGCATATCTTGTTTAACATAGGTAGAGATGCACTGTTGTGACTTTCTAATCAAATACTGGTGTGATTCCTAGGTTTTGGGATTTCACAGATAAACAGCACGGATCTGATCTTATTCAGCTTTAGGCTGTAGATTTTGTTCACAGTGAGAAATACCCTGCTGATGACCTAAACATAAACATGAACTTAACATAGACTGAATCTGAGTAGATCATCCTCAGTCGAAGTACCATTTATAGGTGTGTATCTACAGAAGTTAGTCCTTCTTTATACGAGGGAATTAATGAAGAAGTAAACACATTAAGAAAGATAGAAAAAAGGTAAAAAGAAATAAGGAAAAGGACATAAAACAATAACAGAAATAAAGAAAGGACATCTGTGAGGAAGTTATGATTCAGTCTAGAGGCAATTGTGTCTGTGCTTCTTCACAGCCCCTGTAGGTCCCATATAAATGTTGGTTAGGACTTCACCTGAGCAGACCCAGACTTGAAGTTGAAGTTGAAGGGCTATTTTCTATTTTATTTATTTATCATGCTACTGAATTGATGCATTGCTGTTTTTTTATTTTTGTAAAGCAACAATTTATTATATTTTATTAAAAATAAAAAGCTTATTTGGAACATCCATGGGCTTAAATGGTGCCACTGGACCAATAAAGTATCATTATTATATCTTTTCAAATCTATAAAAATGAATGAATAATTTTTCAAATGAGAGATTAATCATGCAGTTTGACAAGATATCTCTCCTGCCAACCATGTCAATATCAATGAAAAATGTCTGAACTTGGATTTTGGTGGGCTTGGGTACAACTTAGCCTAACTCGACTTGACATCAACAGAGGTTATTCAGACATCTCCCAGTCCACGCTGGCTTCTGATTGGTTGGTCCAGGGCTTGACCTCCTTCGTCACTGGGGATTCCTTCTGACTTCTCTGTTCTTATAAAGGCAGTAGGAAAATGTTAAGATTTGGCTATTACTGTGGAAAATAAAGGCATATGTAGTCGTTATGTTTGACCTTGGCCTAACTCAACTGTCTTTCCACATATGACATGACGTTTTTTTTTTTCATTCTGTTCCTGCCGTTCCCGTCATTAGAGATAAGGTGGAATATCATGTTCTTGGGTTGTTTTGGTGTTTGCACTGTCTAGGTTTGTCCCATGCGTCAGTGACTATCTGCTCTATCTGCACGCCGGGACTAATCTTGGTCTCATTCAGTGGGGGCCACGTCAACTGGGATGACCAATGCCACTTTCCGTCAACCTGGAACTGTTCTTAAAGTCACGTTTCTTTCTAGCCATTGTCTGGCTTAGTCTCCTGCTATACTGATGTAACCTAATAATTCCTATCAGTGCCAGTACTGGGTGTAAAATGTTGTCAAAAAGATGGACAAGACCACAGCGAATATACACCGTTGGCACCCAAGGTGTTAATTATGGCTAGTTAATGATTACTGGCAATCTTGCAGCAGACTAGTGAACAAACAAACCATCTCATAATCTGTCAAAATTACACTTTTCATTTTCCTTAATAGTTGTACAAAATCTATCAATGATGGAAATTTAGTTAACATGACTTGACATGATATGACTAACATGACAACTCAGACCTGTATAGTGTGTGTGTGTGTATGTGTGTGTGCGTGTGTGTGTGTGTGTGTTGGAGAGAGAGAGAGAGAGAGGAGGGCAAAGTCTGGACATTGTCAGGATAATCAGATCAAATGTACTTCATATTTCAGCAAGTGTGTTGCAGCACCAGAGGGCCGTGATTTGTCTCATTCAAGATATGAACAAGGACACTTGAAGCTAGGCAAGAATGATTTAACACTACCAGCCACTGTGTGTGTCATACTTCGGAGTAAACAACCTACTCAGACATTACTTTGACCCACTAAAAGAAGAGTTAGAATCTGCTACTTCCTGCAGCATGAGCGGTAAGCATCTGAAAAGGCACAGCCCACTGACTCTCTATAAATACTGTATGTTCTCTTATCATTAAAAGTTCCTCATTTATGTGAGCTGGAAAGGAAAGTGAGGGAAAGTTTTTTTTGTTTTTCATTTGTTTTTATTTTTCAAAATGTGAACTGCTATTGATTTTGTTCTTTACTTCATTTCAATACGGAAGTACATTTCTGAACGAGGGTGAAAAGTCCAAGATCATCTTGTAAATGTACACATGGAAAATGGCTTGTTTTCTTGTTCACACAGTAATCAAAGGGACAGGGACAGGGTTTTTTCATTCTGATGGTTGTAATGAAATGATTTCATTTTGTCTATTCATACTAATCATGTGGGGGTAGAAAAATCCCGTCTTTTAAGAAAGTATGTTTAATTCTGTACAATAACACAGCCGCATATCACTCTTTCATTGACTTATTACTCACTATATTTAATATGGCATCTGACGTAGTACAACATGGTATTGTAGGAAGGCCAGTCAATACTAGTTGGTTTGCATACAGTACCTTGAGGAGGGTATATTAGAGTGAATAGGCATTCATGACATTATGTCAACAATGATTGTTTCTCTGGATTGTGTTGCTACACTGTATGTTTTTGATGGGAAGGCAAGAGCAGGTCAAAGTGTTGATACTGTAAGCCAATGTAAACAGATATAACAGATATAATAATAACAGGTCAAAATATCTTGTAATGGTTCATCAACACACTTGATCATAAACAGTGACACTTTTCATTCTGCTGACATTGTGATGACTGGCCTTAGTTTGTGTACAGGTTATCTTAAAGAAAAACTCAGGCTCATTTCAACCCATAGCCCTATTGTTTGAGGATGCTGAGTGCTCACTTGCCCTCATTGGTTAGATTCAGATGCTGGTTTGCTATTCAGACTATGCTGTACCAAACTCCTTCATTTCTTTACTACAGCACTCAGCATTAGTAAAAGAGCCATAAGCAGTAACTGTGGACACCCTTCATGAATATCTCTGCATCAGCATATAGCCAATGTGTGCTGATGGTGTCAGTTTTAAATGTTATGGACATGAATTTCCTTTAAAAATGCATAAAATAGCTAAAATAAGTATTTCAAAACTTAACAAGAAAATATGCTTGTGTGTGTGTACTTCAGAGAGTTTAACATACCAATTAAACTCCAGCGCACTTCAACCCATAGTCCATTTGTTTGAGGGTGCAGTGTGCTGTCAGTAGGAAAAAGAATGAGAATATTTGGTACAACACAGGACTAATAGTGAAAGTTCTGCATTGAAACAGGCATTTGCATTAATATGATGATAGATAGTGTAAAGTGTGCTTAACAGATTGGCATCATTTGGGTTTCAAGGAGATATTCCACATATCGCAGACATGAGGATTGTGCTGCTTGGAAACAGACTTGCAGGGAAGAGTTCATCAGGAAACACCATCCTGGGCAGAGAAGAGTTTTGTACCTCAGGAAGAACAACTGAGTGTGTGAAGAGAAAAGGAGAAACAGCAGGGAGACACATCACTGTAGTGGAGGCACCAGGATGGTCGAAGGATGACTGTGTGACTCAAACTCCTGAATGTGATAAAAAAGAGATGGTCCTCAGTGTGTCTCTGTGTCCTCCAGGACCCCATGCCCTACTCCTGGTCCTCAATGTGAGTGAGTCATTCACAGAGACATACAGAAGAGTTGTACAAGAACATCTGGAGCTTCTGGGTGAGAGAGTCTGGAGTCACACTATAGTGCTGTTCACCAGAGGAGATAGGCTGGGAGACACAACCATTGAGCAGCACATTGAGAGTGGAGGAGAGGCTCTGAAATGGTTTGTAGAAAAATGTGGGAACAGGTATCATGTTGTGGAGAATAAGAAGAGTGATGGTGACCAGGTGACAGAGCTGCTGGAGAAGATAGAAGAGATGGTGGCAGAAAACGGAGGTTGCCTTTTCCACATCAACAGCAGTATGGATGTACCTCTTGAATGTTAGTGCACAACTTTCAATAATATTTTTTTAGTGTTTTAAAAGCTAAATGACTTAGTAAGTAATATAATTACAGCAATAGTTCAGAGTCAATCAACCCCATAGCCCTGTCATGAGTACAGAGTTCTCTAGGTGTAAGAACGAGAATATCTGTTATGACATAGCCCAAATAGTGAACTGGCAGCCAACGCTAACTGATGAGGACAAGGAAACTTCATTTCAGTTCCGTTTTCCTGTGTCTCGTTCAGTTGGCGTTAGCTGTCAGCTTGCAAATTCTGTCTGTGTTGTATCAAATCTTGTCATTCTTATACCTACAGTTTTAACAGCACACAGCAACACAACGGGGATATAAGTTGGTTGACTCTGGGATTTTTCTGTAATACAATTACATTTAAAATACAAAAAACATTCTTGAGTTTATTTACTCAAAGTATTTAATTTTTGCAAATATGTGTACAGTCCGAGAACTCAACCCTACAGGAAAATCTGGATATGGTTCTGTTGAGTTAGGATTTGGATCAGAGCTCACAAGGTCCTTTGAACACCTCAACTTGGCTTCACCAGCAGTTATTCGAAGACCCAGCACTCAAGGAGACTGTGAGATTGAAGAAAAGGATTTAACTTTGAAGCAAAAACATGAAAAAGGAATTGGGACTAAAACAAAATGTAAGTGTACATTTTTATTTTTATTCTGATTTAATTAGCATTAAATATATAAAATTAACTGATGTGTTCAGTCAGAGAACACAGAACAGATGAAGTTCTGAATCAAGACATGTCAGAGCTCACACATACTTTCAAATACAAATAATCCATTCATGTTTACTGTTTTGCCATGAGACAATACACAAGCACAAACATGCACATATACACAAAATCATGTATCTATTATTATTATTTGTAATGTGTTGTACATGAATAAAATATTGACATTACAATCAGTGTTACAAATGTGCAAATGTAAGTCATATGAACATAGAGTATATGAAAACATGCGGACAAAATCATTTATTTGAGAATTAGGTTTTGATACCATAGGCTGGTGCATGAAAGGGACATTACATGATGTGCCAAATATTTCACAGAATATGATATTACTTTCCAGGCGATGTTCCACTTATCTCAGATATCAGAATTGTGCTGCTTGGAAACAGACTTGCAGGGAAGAGTTCATCAGGAAACACCATCCTGGGCAGAGAAGAGTTTTGTACCTCAGGAAGAACAACTGAGTGTGTGAAGAGAGAAGGAGAAACAGCAGGGAGACGCATCACTGTAGTGGAGGCACCAGGATGGTCGAAGGATGACTGTGTGACTCAAACTCCTGAACGTGATAAAAAAGAGACTATCCTCAGTGTGTCTCTGTGTCCTCCAGGACCCCATGCCCTACTCCTGGTCCTCAATGTGAGTGACTCATTCACAGAGACAAACAGAGGAGCAGTGCAGGAACACCTGGAGCTTCTGGGTGAGAGAGTCTGGAGTCACACTATAGTGCTGTTCACCAGAGGGGACTGGCTGGGAGACACAAGCATTGAGCAGCACATTGAGAGTGAGGGAGAGGCTCTGAAGTGGGTTATAGAGAAATGTGGGAACAGGTATCATGTTGTAGAGAATGAAAAGAGTGATGGTGACCAGGTGACAGAGCTGCTGGAGAAGACAGAAGAGATGGTGGCAGGGAACGAAGGTTGCCTTTTCCACATCAACAGCAGTATGGATGTACCTCTTGAATGTTAGTATACAACTTCAAGGTCTAATACCATGTTTTCAGTCTTTTGACTTCTAAATGGTATAATTTGTCGGTCCTCGTATTAAAGTACAGAATGTAATATAAATTATACTAAATTGCTTTTAAAGGCACACCAGGCAACATTTTTAGGTTAATTTACCAGCTTTGTAGTGACCTCAAATTCAATTAAAAATTCAAATGATTAAATAACTCAGTTATTGAAGTTATTTAAGTAATGAATGAAGGCCCTCTCGGTCACCTTTTGTGTGGATTCCATGGTTATTACATTTGCAGGATCTTAAAGAAGTTAAACAATACTGAAACTGAATGCAACTGAAATCACGTTTACAACCTTGTCAGGCAACGTAACACTTAGAAAATAATCATCGCTGGGTCCTATTCTTTGGTTTGCAAACAAATTCATATGGATAGGTTAGAATGTGCAATGTTGTTGCTATTTTGTTTTAAATTGGCGACTGTAGAGGAAGCTCCAGTGGTAAAAAATCTTGCCTAGTATGCCTTTAAAATAAACTCATAGTACATTTGACAAGCATTGATTCACTGAAAGTGTTTCACTTCAAATATGTATACAGTCAGGGAAGACAATCTTAGTGGAACATCTGGATATGGCTCTGCTGAATCAGTATATGGATCATGGTGCACAAAGATTTCAACAGCGGTAATTCAAAGAATCAGTGCTCAAGCAGGCAGTGGGATTGAAGAAAAGGATTCAACTTTGAAAGAAAAACATGGAAAAAGACTTAGTAAGTGCACATTTTTATCACATCTGTTTCTGCAGCTTACGTCGATGGGGCCCATTATGGTAGCTTTGACACGACATGACTCATTCGATCCTCAATTTTTTTGTCTTCACTTGTGTTAGTACTTTTGTCATTATTTGAGCGCTCAAGTACAATCAACTAGTCAAAGCTGACTAAGTTCAACTAAGTTCAAGTTTGGTGGCAATATTGATAAATATTGGCGGATTGTGAGGGCCAAAGCGGGGACTCTAATATGAGGTGTATGAGGGAATTTGAACACGCCAATCATATGGAACCAGTTAAATTCAGATTTATGTATTGGCTGATTAAAGGGATATTCTGGTATATTTAAACCCATGGTCCAGTTGTTCAAGGTCACAGAGTCTGTTGATGGAAAAAAGAACAAGAAAATCTGGTATAACAATTTTGTGAACCGGCAGCTAACACTAACTGATGGGGCAAGGAAAAGAGTTTTCATGCCTTTATGAGATTATTTTTGGCTCCAACTCTAAAACAAGTATTGATTATCAAATACTGATTTTAAAAACTTGGGCAGCGCTTGTTCTGTTCTCAAACATGATGTGACGAGATTCCAAACAATAAACATTTTAATTAATTTGTGAAACTTGACCCAAAAGTTCGAACCAAGGAAACAACTTGAGTCGTACTAAGTGAACTGAACAAAACATATTGTAAATACCCCCAAAGCTGGAGTCTGAACTATTTCCGACCATAGCCCTGTTGTTTGAGCCTAATGAGTGCTGTTGGTAGGAGGAAGAACAAGAGAATTTGGTATATAAGCACTTTCAGTTTCATTACCTGCAGCACCATTCAGATAGTCTAAGCTATCAGTTCGCTATTCGGTCTAGGTTGTCTCTGGTTCTCTGTCAGCCTTCGGTGAGCTCCAACAACAGGGCTGGAAGGTTGGAAATACTATAAGGTTGGAAATCCTACCACTTTAATAATGACATTGAGTTGCTATGTTAATTCTTAGCCTATTGAACTACTAGGCCCCATCATTGCTGCTTGGAGGTATAATGCATATATTTTATATAATACTGTACCATGATCTTCTCGTTCCAGACTACCTGAAGAATGCTGCTTTCGTTGACAAATCTTCAGTAACAGTGAACTACAGTCTCTGCATTGGAAGTGGATCATATGGAGCGGTTTACAGAGGAAAATACCAGGGAACTCCTGCTGCTGTAAAGATTGTACCCACTGGAGACAGTTCAGTGATTACAAATGAGTTTCTCATACCCTTGTAAGAGAGTGTGTGTATGTGCGTGTGTGTGTGTCTGTCTGTCTGAGGTCAAACATATTGTATAGTTAATAATTAGGCATATTATGACCAGTGCTGCAGTTAAGGATTGTTTACAGTCAACTGATCTATCGATTATTTTCTTAGTCTGATTATTTGTATGGTCAGTAGAATTCCAGAAAATGAAAAAAAAAAAAAACTTCCTTGTTTTGGCCACAGCAAAGTTATTATGTTTGCTGTCAAGTCAAGTCAAGTCTCCTTTATTGTCAATATCTTCACATATACGATACATACAGAGGAATTGAGAGTATGTTTTTCGCTATCCCCCAGCGAAGAAAAATGCACAACAGATAAGACATTTTCAAACACTAAACTAAAAGGTGCACAACAGATTAGGACATTTTCCTAACACTAAACAATAAACTGTAGATAAAAGACATTTTCTAACAAGCAACAATATCATAAGAAAAGATCATATCATAGGCAGAAGCTGAAGATAGTGAAGTTTAAGTTCATTATGATCGCCGCTAGCGAAGCTTAAAAAAACTTAGCTTAAAATTCATCAAAAGTCCATATCTTGGCATCTAATTGCTCAAATTTGGTCAAAGTTGACATGCCAACTCGAAACAGCTTTCTTTTCATGTGCACCAAATTTTGCGACATTTTGTTACAGGCGGCGTTGTTTCTCGTCAAAGCTAGGTATTCAAAAACAGTTTTTGTTAAAGAACTCCTCAAAAATTTTGCCCAAGACAACAATTTTGTGTTAGTATGCCAGTGTTACAGAGGCGTATTAACACAGCCCATAAACACTCACTTGTAGCATAGCGCCACCTAGTGATATGGGTAAATGCAAAAATTGGGATTTTGAATTGCCAATATCTTGGGCTGAGAAGGCGAGAACTGCACAAAATTTGTCATGTATGATCAGCACAATGACCTCTGAAAGCATAGGAAGTACCACAAAATTTGGCCCATAGAGGGTGCTGTAATTGTACAAAATATCATTTTGCTTATTATCTATGGAACGCTAAAGTTTGCAACCAAATTTTTTTGTCTTGAAATCCATTGACCCTCACGCATTGAAAACACTGGTCGACGCCTAGTTCCAATAAAAATAATTCAGAGAAATTTCAAAATTGCGAGAGTAAAATAAGACATGTACATACATACTATGCCAACATCTATCTCTTTCACAAATCACTCCTACACACTACGCAAACACACAAAATGTCATTCCTTCAAAACCAACATCCATGCCCATTTCCAGCAAATAATTTCCACACAAATTCTCACCTCACAATACTGACCTACCACAAACTCATCATACCAACGGTACCCACATTTCAATAAACTGCGGCTGTCATACCATGTACCGCCATGCGGTACATCTAGTATAAGTTTCAGTAAATTCATGATTAAAATAATTTTGTTTAATAGTTGACAACTGATTAATTGCTAATTATAGCCCTAATTACAGTGCTATACTACAAAGCACCACACCTGATAACATCAACATATGTTTTTTTTATTTCCTACTGTGCATCAATCCTAAGTAAAACTCAGACAATCTCTTTCAACAGGGGTTTATCTCACCCTAACATTGTGCGGATGATGGCGATAGCCAAGACTGACACCAAGATCCTCATTGCTAATGAGTATATCTATGGGGCCAACTTGCAGCAGGTCCTGCATACAGACACTACCATCAAGGTAATGTGAAATAAATGTCGGAATTATAATAGATACTACTCATTTAAACTCATTAAAGGAGAAATCCAGTGTGAATCAACCAGTAGCCCCTTTGTACAAAGCCTACAATGTAGACTGAATAGCACACAGAAAACTAATATTAACTGAATGGGGCATAGTGAAATGAAACTAAATTTCTTCAGGCGGTGGTAGCGTAGTGTTAAGGAACCTGGCTAGCATACAAGTTGCCTGAAAAGTTGTGGGTTAATATCCCAGCTGCCACCATTGTGCCCCTGAGCAAGGCACTTAACCCTAAGTTGCTCTAGGGGAGACTGGCCCTGAACAATTGATAGTTGACAAAATGTTAATCGCTTTGGATAAAAGCATCTGATAAATGTAAATGTTCTATTTTGTCAACTACATCAGGGCCAGTCTCCCCTAGTGCCATTTGGGTTAAGTGGCTTGCTCAAGGGCTCAACAGCAGCAGCCGGGATTGAAACCCACAATTTCCAGACTAGTAGCATGCTAAGCAGGTTCCTCAACCACTACGCCACCACTGTCCCCAGAAATGTTCATGGGGCAATAAACTATTTGATAAATATAACGGTTTTAAAGACTTGCTTTCACATAACTGGTGCTCAGCATGTGCACATTAGCTGCCAAATTTGCCTGCAATATCCTGATGTAGCTGGCTAACTCTCGTATTTGCTAACATTTAGTGTTAGCTCCGGTTAGCTTGCTAACAGGCAAATTGGGTATAACAGTGAAACACGGCTTACTGGCTGACCTTACTTTTTGAAAATCGTATCGAAGATCGTATGGACATGTTAGAGTGTTTGTATTGTTTCTATTTGTAGAAAAGAACAAGATCCAGTTTCACTGTAATTCATTTTTTATTTATTCCTTTAAAAAAAACAAAACTCACCACCATGAGTAGGAAACATCCGTTCCTTCCTCCTCCATTCACTATCCTTAGCCCAGTAAAACCACCGCTTAATTGCTGCTGTGATGTCTGCGCCCGTGGCAGTGACACATGTGGGGTTTCTTCTCACAGCATCTGAAAGTGACAACACACAGACAAAGAAAAAACAAACTGAATAACTAAATTTGTTATCTAAGTAGCTACAACACCATCCAGAATTACTCGGACACTTGGTTGAATAATGATGTAGTGCCTGTGATGTAGTGGAAAATCGAAACTATATCCGCATGAAAACCTTGCCCTGTTTTGTGTGTAGTGGTGTGGTTACTGGTAATATTTGAAGATAGTAAAGTGCACTTACCTTCTTCAGTGATTATGCTGGAGAAACTGAAGTAGGAGGGCGTCTTTCTCACCGTAATGAGGTTGAAAATTCATGGACATTGGTCAGTCTTTTGGCTTGCCATAAAGTTGCCAAAATGCAACCCGAATACGTTACAATGCTGTCCTGCTCTTCACACAATCTTCGGGTTGACTTGACATATGCCATAACTCAGCCATAGGATGACTTACCACTGGCGCCTTTTGATGTATTATGGTAAGCCATAATCACACTACAATGAAGCCAAATGCCAGGGTTTTGGCACACCAGACATATGCCATAATTCAGCTGTATCACTGGCAGCTTTTAGTCTTTTTTGGTAAACCATAACCATGCCAAAGTTTGGCCAAAGCCTTAATAAATCCAAAAAATGCCAGATGTATGACAAACCACAGCCAAAATGTTTGCTATCTGGGTAAATTCTTCCATAGTTCAACTGAAAAATGTGCAAAATCTACTTATTAATGTGCAATTTCTACAAGCCTTACATAAACAGTGTCTTGTGGTGTTTATTCCTGTTGGCTGACACGTTTAAACGTTTAAAACCATAACTGCTTAAGGAGGTCCAGTTGCATTTGATCCAACAACAATATGAATCCACTTGGTTTACCCTGCAATGGGCTAGTGTGCGTTACATTTAGTCCTTGAGCCAGAGGGTTCTGAGGGCAGCAAGGCAAGTGATTTTTGGAATTGTATTCCTCCCTAGAGTTAGCAAATAAGAAAAATTTCTGTGTTATCATCATCTGTATGCCAAATATAATTCTTTGGAGGGATATACTGGGTGAATATAGTAAAAATTTTAACTGTACACAAAACTTCCCCAACTGATTATTTACATTAAGACAATACTTTTTTGTATTGCAGGTTTTCTGAAATACATTGTACATACATGTAGATGAGCCATTATCCACTGAAATATGCGATAGTTTGCATACATTTTAGGGCATGGGGATACAGTGGGCATACAGTGCACCTCTTCCAACCAAACTATTTTTTGTGAAAAGTCTGGCTATGCTGAATATGAAATTGAATGTTAACATGGACAATTTTGGGATGCACTTATTAAAGGCCCTTGGGTGTTGCATTTCAATACGGTGCAAACACTATAGAGGACTATGCATTGTCCATGGTGTGAAAGAAATTGGGACTTGTCTCAGTGCATATTAAATCATATCTAGTGTAGGTGTAGTGTAAATATATACAGGTTAGGCTGTTTAACTTGTTTACCATTACAGTACAGGCTAAAAGTTAGATAATTATTGCATATATTTAAGTACGATGCCTTATGATAATACTGTAATAATTGAAGGCTTAACAGAGTACTAATACATTTCAAATTGCATCATAATGACTTGATTATTGTTATTGTTTTGTTACACTTTCAGTTACAGTATGAAGATAAGCTTTTTGTAGCTTTAGATATCGCCATGGCTCTTGAGTACATACATGAAAAAAAGATCATTCACCAAGATCTGAAGCCAGCAAATATAATGGTGAGTGAAGTTGTTTATCTCTCTCAAGGTGTTTCCCAAACCATCTATTAAAGAGGTCCCCAAAGAAGAAGATTCCTCATAAAGAGATCCTTAACAGGCTGGGGTTACCCACCAATGGCTTAACCTACTAGCCCAAACTCATGATTTGCAAGTGAGTTCCAGGATGTTGTCAGATAGAGGCAAGAGTGCAAAAGACAGTTTCAAGCTTTTACTTATAGTTGACTCAGATGGAAGTATAACTTCTTCAAAGAAAAAAAAGGTGTAGAGAAAGAAGGGTAGTGACAGAATGTAGCCTTTTGAGAAAACCCAGTATTGGTTACCAGAGCCATAGCTGTCTCTCTATGGCTCTGGTTAGTACATAACAAACTGTGTAATTCTGTGTCAACTCAGGTGACGAAGGTGAGTACGACAGTATAAGTTCCAATTGAGTCCATTGCAAAATGTAGACATAGGTGGATCACTTTTGCCCTGTCTTCCTGGAGTAGCTTACAGTCACACTCTGGTGGCCAGATAGCCTCACGACAATTGTTTATGGTTTCTCAAAGTTTAAGCTACGTGTGGGAGATGCATAAGAAGGAGTCAAACTGGAGCACAGACATTCCTCATTGGAAAATTCTTCAAGAAATTTAAGTAAAAATTAAATGTCCCTTAAAAAATAGTTGCAGTCTATAACTTAGTGATAGATTTGCATCATTAAGGAATTGAAAACTAGAAGCTGATTAATATGATACTTTTATGTAAAGCGAGTGGTTGTTGGTTGTAGTGATGTTACAAATGCTAGGGGATGCTCTTAGGCACAATGGAAAGCAGAGCAAAGCACTTACTGGTATCTTTTTAAGATAGATAGCTGGTAGTTGCAGTCGTCAGTGTCGGTTGTTGGGTTGAAACATGTTGGCATGTTATAATAAAGGTTTTTTATTATTATTTCTTATTGTTACTCTTTGGAGTGCTGGACTTACTGGTATCTAATGGCAAAGCTGAACAGTTGTATGCTGAATGGCTGTATTTTGATATAAATCATTAATATTTTCACTGAATTTCCACTGAAGTAATTGTCTCAATATCTCAATAAGATTGCAGAAGAGAACAATAAAGCTTATCTAACGGACTGGGGTATGGCAAACTGGAAGGAGACTATGTTGATGACAGGAGGAAGTCGCCGAAGAGGTCGATATGGACCTCAGGGAGGAACCCCAGCCTACATGGCCCCAGAGTGCTTAGTGGACTGTGAGGACTGCAGCCCCTTGTCAGACATGTGGTCATTTGGGATCACTCTTCTGGAGATGTTCACTAACTCTGCAGCCTGGTCATTCACTAAACTACAGGAGCTACTGAGGTTTCTCTCCAAGAGACAGGATCCACATGCACTGACTAAACTGCAGTCTCCAAATGATGAGATTATTAGGCCTTTGCTGGAATATGAACCTGAATCTCGTATGAATGCGAAAGATCTGGTGATACATTTGAAGTCAAAAGTTGATCTCACCAAAAGATATGGGTACACTTGGTAAAAAGCCTACAAATTATATTAATTTGTATTATATAGGCTATATATATATTATATATAATTAAGAAAATAATCCTAATAGTATGATCTTTGTAAGCTACTGATAATGCAACAATGGTAATGCGGTAAAAAAAAAAAAAAAAAAAAAATTAAGTCTTTGTACTTGTTTTCTTGTGCAATACTCTTTATCTGGATTTTGCTTGCATTTTTATAAGCAAGTTTACTTGCATTGTTTTCATTTCATTACAATAAAATATAATAAAGCAACAACAATATATATATTATAACATATATTATGGGATAATGTACCTGTAAATGACACAGGCTGCTGCTTTGGGGTACTTGATCCAAAGTGCATCTGTTTATTTACTTACAATAATATCAAAATATCCTTAATTTCAGTGCGGTTCATCAGTATGTTCAATAAAATTACATTTATGTAATTCATACAAATACATCCATATTGTTATGTCATAACATAACACTCATGTTTATGTATCCCACTAACACACATTGACGTTTTCATCTTACACAAGTGATGAAAGACCACTATGGCTGAATAGTGCAAGACATGGAAATTCCATAGTATTTATTTACCGTCTACCTGTAGCTGCCTAGCAAACCACCTAACTAAACATTCACACTGAACTGAATCCCACAAAGTAGTAAAGTGTAAGAATAGCACAGATAAAGATGTCATTCAATGCTATGAAACACTTAACCCATTTAAAGTTACTCATAAAACAGCACAATTAATGTATCAAAGTCATTACAGTTACATCTTAATTTCAGTCATAGCGTATAGCCTATACTTAAAAAAATCCTTAGATCAATTTAGTTATTTGTTTGTTTGTTTGTTTATAGTTATATATATATATATATTCCTTATCAAAATATTCATGTCTTATGACAAGCGTGTATTTATCTATTTATACCCTTAAAACTTTAAAACCCTTAAATTTTGTATCTTATCTCCAGAGCGTTTTAACTTATTTATATTCATCAAACTTCTTAAAATATTCGTTTCATAAAAGCAGTGGGCGAACGTATTTATTGCAGAGTTGCAGACACTACAACAAGGACAGGGGGTTAACCAGCACTATCCTGTAAAACAGGTGGATAAAATAAGGAGATTACACAGGTTGCTGCTTTCCGGTGCTTCATCCAAAGTGCATTTGAGGGTTGAGCGGTGGTCCGCCCCCTTTGCAACCCGGACGAAAATGCTTCACCTGTGTCATGTCGTACCTACTAGGCACTAGGTCGTTCTAAAGTGATAATAGGTTAAAAATATTTATGAAAATACTACACAAAAGTAGTAATACACCTGCAGATCTGTGCTCTGTATATTTGGGTGCTCCACACATAGATAGATACATAGATAGATATGTTAGATATGTTTTTCATCCCAAAGAAGACAACACAAAATATCAAATGAACAATCTTCATTAGACTATGTAGCACACTTTCAGACAAAACTCACTCTGATCAGTCACAACACGAAGTTCCACTTGGTGGACATACTGGAGGCCAGTGTTTCTCAAACTATGCATACGGAAAGTCGTGCTGCCCGCCGGCCCCACTGTACTAGTAAATAATTTCAGATCATGTAAAAGAGCGATTCTGGCTGGCTGGCTCTGCTTTCCGTGCTTTTGTCACTGCGTGCCATGTATGGTCCACCCTTGCCGACTTAACTTTTTTTTTTAGCATTCTAGAATGAAGCATTGCTGTCCGCTTTGCCTACAACCAATCAGATCGGGTAAGAGCTGTGCGCGACGCCGTGAGCGCAGGAAAGGCTACTACCAGCATTCGCTGGTAATTCGCTGTGGATTTAGTTTCCATTTCCCGACCATTCCCCATCTCTCTCTCTCCCTCCCACTCATGTCCCTTCACTCTACTGTCCTATCGAAATAAAGACAAAAAGACCCAAAAATATATTTTTTAAAAAGGTAGCTGTGAGATAAATCTATCCACACAGACCTGATTGGATGCAATTTGTGAAAATTATTTACAAATAATTTTCACAGTTTCTGATACACACTAGGTCTAGCTGATTAACAGCTTCTGATAAAATTATGTTTTTCCTGTAACCTGTCAACATGTTTCCATGTTGGCTTGGAGGCCCACTGTGCTCTTCAGTTTTTCTTTAGTACCTTTAACCATGCCAGCATTAATCATTGACAAATGAATGTTTCTGTGTATGGGTTCATGTTTATGGGTAGCCTACTAGGCAAATGCTTTTTTCTCAATGTCCTACTGAGTCTGGCCCATTGTAGCCAAAATATAGCCCATACTAGATCTTTGCATGACAACATAAAGGATAATTCTATTTTTATTACTATTTAAAATGGAAATATGCAAAATCACTGTTTTGTGTGATTTTGTATTTCCATTTGGGTTCCTGAAACTTCATCAACCACTCCAAGTATGAAAGTAAACATCCATCTTGTTTCTGTGAATCAGTTTAGAGATTTAGATGTCAGAAAACACAATGAGCCATTTGGATGTCTAGCCTAGACTGATGTCAGGCTAAGGGCGCTAGGCAAACCCCCCCACCCCCACCCCCCAATCTGAAATTCCCCCTACACACTAGATACAGTCCATTTATTAGATAATTGACATTCCACTATTGTTGGTTTGTCACTTGTCAGTCACTTTGCCTGTCAGCCTGTGATTTAGCCTGTAATGAAAGAGAGAGAGGCTGTCATATGTGACCGGATCAACATTCATGCTCAAACATCCCCAAACTCATTTCGCTCCCTCCGTTACCCCAACAGCTCCTCAATGGCATTCAGTCTGGTCTCTATGTTTCTCAGATCCCTGAGATCTGCAGGATCAGTTTACAGAAAAGTGCAGAGCATTCTGAGTGGGTGTTGCTCAAAATAAGGCCAACAGGTATCAGCAGCAGACCACAGAGCGATCTTCATCTTTATACTCAGGTCTACTGATGCATTTGTTGTTAAAGGGTAAATTTAAGGAGGTATTTAGGTAAATTATTGACAAGCACATGAATTGTCTTAAGTTTAAACATTAACCAACACAGAATGATGGGAAGATGCCAAAATTTGGCTTGAGGTCATGTCTCAATCCTTCCCCATCTCTTCCATTCTCCACTGACCTATTTGATTAAAGACAATAAAATCTCAAATGCTAATGTTCTGTTTTATTGAAAATGATGTCTGTCCTTAATAACTGTAGTTATAGTACTAATGTTCTCTTTTATTGCTCCACTCAAGGGTCTGTACTGGACTTTGGATCAATGTGACACTGGACAAATCCTAATGTTATCTATAAGCCCTAAGCCCTGAACCTTCATAGACGCTACTGGCATAAATCGACTTCATGATTGGTTGATTCATGCCAGTTAAGTCTGACAGCAGAGAGTTTAGGGTTTATGGATGACATTGGAATTCAGCCTCTGACTGGGAAAGTTCTTTTACCAGCTGCCTTGCAAGCAAAGACTATTAGTCTGGGAAATGCATGCTTAGCATGTGAGTATTGGCACTAATTTAATCCACAGCAATTTAAAATATGACATCATTATTATTATTCAGATGATGTTAAAGCAACGCTATTATCATGAATATTTAGAGGTCTGAACTTTGTTCTTTAGTATGTGAGCATGTGTGTAGCCAACAGTATCAGAAATAGAAAGTGCCACTATATACAGAATAAGGTCACAGAAGTGTACAAGTGCAATGTGGTTACACAGACTTGTGCTTAGTGTGATACATGTCATTACTGCCATCGACAGGCTAAGAGAGGCACATTCACCACATAAACTTGCTGCCTATTTAGATAGGTTGAATTACAGAAAGAATATGCTGATCGCAGTACTGATCCCAGTTCATCTGATTTCATGGTAGATTATACTATTAATAGTGAAAAATATCAAAATATTTATTAATCACTGTATCATGGAGCACCAAAGTACAGGTTTTTATTGTGTAAAATGTTATGATTAAGGTTGTGTTTCCTAATTATTAATCAAAGTCAATGCACAAAAATTCTTCATGGTTATGGCCATGGGAATTTGTTTACTGCGTTTTAATTTCCCATCAAATCGTGATGAGATTCTGATTCATTCTAGGTATAGTGTCTCTGGTGCATCTGTGGTTAATACAAGGGTTCAGTCAATACACAGGTGCTTTCAGCACACGGTTTGTTGTTTGTTTGCATAAAACAGTGGCCTGTGGTGTATACACAGTGCAACTTACAGTATGCTTTGGAAACTACTGTAAATGCTTACTACTGCTGTTTTCATTCCACTTACTGTAACCTAGACATTCAGCTCAATGGAATGAGACACATGTAGTGAGTCTAACTTCTAGTTAAGGGTCCCTAAAAAGACACAGTACAAACGAATTAAAACCTTTAGCTTCTCATGATCTTGTGCTGACAGCATGTTTGATTTCACAATAATTTACTTTTTGCAGTCCAATATCATTGCACGCAATGCAAAGAATGCACCCATGTGAAGTCTACAGAGAGAAAATGCACAACCTAGAGCAGAAGAATACATGAACATGTGCAAATGCAGAGTGCAGCAGAGCACAAAAACAATCTTCATGAGGAAACTCTCATATTTCTCATAATTGAGAGAAGTGTCTTTGTGTTACAGGTCTCTTGTTTCAGAAATCCAATGAAAATCTGTCTCAAATAAACACAATAGAACGTATTCGTTTTATTTACACTGGTAAAATATTTCCATGTGCTGTGTGTTATGTGTCAGAACATACGCATTACAATACTGTGTCTCAAAGTATCATGATGGAATGAGTTGGATTTTTAATGAATATTTACACTGATACACACTAAAAATGGGAAATGACGGCATGGGGTGGGGACTGCAGTCAGGATCAGGGCCTCCCACAGCAGGATCTGCTCTCTGTCTGGGCTTCACTTGTTGGGCCAATGGAGGGGGGAAGAGTCACGGCACTGATGGAGCCCCTAGTGACCTCTCTGCTGGACACTTTCCTGTGGATCTCTGGGTAAAAGTCAAAAAAAAAAAACATTAGGAAGTCACTAACATGTCACTCACTCACAGGTCAGGAAAACATTTGTAAGCTATAGGTCAAGTCGATGTTAAAGGCACTTTTAAAAACTAAAGCAAATTTTTGGGAACTTTATTTGTAGTTCACCTTCTCTTCTTGGTTCCTGTTTTCAGACATGACCCCTTCAGGCCCTGGGAGTTATAGTCTAGATGGTGTCATCCACTTCCAGTGATCTATTCTAGGCTTGGCCAATGGTGTCAGTCTGGGCATTGCTTGCACAGAGAACAGGAGGGTATAAACCCTCTTATCTAACCCTGGGTTAGACAGCAAAGGCGCAAATTTCCCCAAAAGTTTTGCTTTAATATCCCAGAGAGGGAAATTCAGGTGGCGCAGGATATGCACAGGCACATACAGTATGTTATCACTTCACTTTAAGAAAACATCTTCACAGCTTTTTAATTGTCTCACTTTCCAAGCCTGGCCTTTATGAAGCTAAATGGCAGGTGCTACTGACTACTAGTGACAGCTGCATGGTATTATGAATGTACTCTGTGCTAATGCACTCTTTAGATAATGGTAGAACATCAAAGACCTGTTAAGACTTCAAGGAAGGCAGCTTCAACATTTGTTGACTCCAAGGCAGATGTCTCCATGAATAGCAAACCTCTGCTCTCTGTAAAGACACATCATCATTGGGGGATTTTTTTTTATAAAACTGTTTGTTTAGATAAGTCTTATTTTGTTATTTGTAACTTGTCGTATATCTTCTGTTTTCCTTAAAATAATACAATAAAACTGCAGCACCATCATCTCTCCCTACAGTGGCAACGTTATAAAGTAAGCAACTTGAAACATTTGAAATATTTTAGATGGATCAAATAGAAAATACCAAATACAATCCAAAACACTTAGATAAAGGCACCTGCAAAGTTTTTGGCCTCTTCAGTGGGTACAGTCCTCTGAGCATTTAGGTCGCTCTTATTGCCCACCAGCATGACCACGATGTGGGGGTCAGCATGGTCATAGAGTTCTTTCAGCCAGCGCTCAACGTACTCATAGGTGAGGTGCTTGGTCAGGTCATACACCAGAAGGGCTCCTACTGCTCCCCTGTAGTAGCTGAAGGGACCGTAAGCAAGCAAGCAAGTCATTAAACATTTATGCAGTACTGCAGGCAGCCTCCATGTTTTCTTACATCACAGACTGCTCTTGTGTGCCCCCCCCCCCCCCCCTTTTAACTGTAAAGACACTCCTGCAAGCTAATATGTCTGCTTCTACTGTATGTCTGTTCCTACTGATTCCTCTTTGATGTCATTTGGTTACATGTGTGTGAATTATACATAGGCCTACAGATGGCAAAATGCTGGCTGTTCACTGGTTGCCAAGCCAGCAGACCACTGGTGTTTTTGCTCATCATGTCTCTGGTGTTCCACCGGCGGGTTGCTGCTATTTTGCCATGTATGATATTTCCCAGAAAAAAACCTTCACACCATGTATGGTGAAATAGCAGCAGCCCACCAGAGACAAGCAAAGTGCCAGCGGACCACCAGCATCTTGCTATCTGGGGTGCACTTTAAGGGCATAGCAGGCAGGACTGTCTGATTTTCTATCTCTGGAGCTCCCCCTACAGTCGCCTTTTTAAAAAACAATCGCAACAACATTACACATTCTCACCAATCCACGTGAATTCACTTGCAAACCAAAGAATAGAAACCAGCGGTGATCATTTTTGTGTGTTATGCTAACTGACAAGCCGGTAATAAATGCAATTTCGATTTAATTAACTTTCAGTTCC
Organism: Tenualosa ilisha; assembly: GCA_015244755.2. Classification (NCBI taxonomy): domain Eukaryota; kingdom Metazoa; phylum Chordata; class Actinopteri; order Clupeiformes; family Clupeidae; genus Tenualosa; species Tenualosa ilisha. The sequence continues at coordinate 1,256,584 of PYXC01001670.1, forward strand.
ATTTCCTCGACCCAGTGTTTCAGATGCTGCAAGTGTAGTAACTGCGGAACCTACGCTAGAGACGGGTAAGAGAGCCATCATTCACCCTGTAATGAGTCATTTAATCATCAAACTGACTACGAAGCTGATAACCTTAAAACATTGCCTAGTGTGCCTTTAGTACTTTAAGTGTTCAGACTGTATAACCTGCAAAGCTTCTTGCAGATGAAGCCTCAAAAAGCCTTTCACTGAAGAAAGCAAATATCGCCTCACAGAGATTTTAGAGAGACTGATTCAGATATTTCATTCAGATTTTTTGGATCACGTGACACTGCTGTAAGATACTTTAGAAGTGGCCTATCATGCCCCTTATAAATAGACTAGAAGGGGGCAATGTGGCACAAGGGCCCTGTGGCCATAACACACTCATTAGCTAAACCAGGGTTTGAGTCTGACCTTCCAGACCTCTTCCCCATCTTTTTCTCTCACTTCATTTCTGTCACACTTCACTCTCCTGCCTGGCCATGCTTTCCTGGCACTTGTGCTTGATTATCATCTCCCTTCAGTGCTAGTCTGGATTTGATCCCATTGTGCTCATTGTCTCAGGAGGCATTTTAAGATGTCCAATCAGTGAACAGAGGAAGGAATTGTGAATGCAGAGCTAGAATGCTATAAGTCAAGACAAGCTATCAATCAGGGGCTGGTCCAGTCTTTTTAAACTTGAACACCTCGAGCAAGCAATCGAATCGCACTACCGAACGTCTAGACCCTCTGTGCGAAATGAAAGTGTAGCATGAGGGTCTGGTTTATTACCAGACTACTCTTGCCTGAAGCAAAGGAAAAGTCTGGCATAAGCCCATATTTCTGTGGCTTAAGCACACAGAGTGCTGTCTGTAGGAACCGGAACAAGAAACAATCCGAACAACAGACTGAATTTGTGAACCAGCAGCTAACACTTACTGAAAAGGTTAGAGAAAACTGAAACTGAGCTTCCTTGCGCTCATTAGTTAGCAATAGCTGCCTTTTCGCTATTCACTCCACGTTGTATCAAATTGTCTTGTTCTCTTCCTACCCACAGTATTCACTAAGTTCGAACAACAGGGGTATGTATGGGTTGATTGTTGTGGGATTTTTCCTTTAGGTCACAAAATCTCCAAAATATTCTTTTTGCAAAATACCGATGAAAAGAATTGTAGACTACAGTCCGAATGTAAATAATTCATGAACTGGAGGCTCACTCACGCTGAAGTAATGGCCCTGTAGCGTTCCAGTCCAGCGGTGTCCCAGATCTGTGCTTTGATGATGGTGGTGTCCAGCTGGATGCTCCGGGTGCTGAACTCTACTCCGATGGTGGTGCGACTGTCATGATTGAACTCGTTCTTTGTAAAGCGAGCCAGCAGGTTGCTCTTCCCAACTCCTGACTCCCCAATGAGGACCACTGCAGCATTAGATCCAAAAAATAAATGAGATTAATCAGCATGCTGAAGTTCCAATTTCAAGTTAGATTACTGGCTGAATCCTAATGCCTCCCAAAGTCCTAAGCCCTGAACCCGGGTTGGGGGGGTCTGCTTTCTGTCTATGGGGCTGTGAAGAGTGAGGAACACTCTGCATGGAGATGTGGGCATGATGGCAATTTCATGAATTCACTGTTATAGCATCACATTGTTCAGATGTAACTGAGTTCAGAGTTCCGACCACACACACACACACACACTTTGCATCACCATTCTGGAAAACTGGTGATACAACACATTGAACGGGACATACCTTTTGGTTGTGCAGATGTTAAGAAAATCACTAATAGGGTAGTGATACGACATACACACGTCTGTACTTATCACAACGCCTTGGACAAGATTCAATGGTCTGACGCTACCAAAGTGGATAGCTAAAGGACAGGATAGTAACAGAAAGATCATTCTCCGTTGTGCCAAAGAGGATTTGTTGTTGATCGGGCGTACTGTCACCCACATCTTTCTTTTGTATTTCTGTCTTTTGAAATGCATGACACACGTCAGTTTAGTAACACACCCAAAACAGGTGAGGCCAGCTCTATGTAACCCTGATGGTTCTCACCACAGACATACACTGGCCACTGCTAACTTACAAATGTGTTTCTTAGGCCACTACCAAATTGCAAAACTGTTTGCAAATAAATTACAAATCACTAACTGCAACACTCCTGAATACCCTGGTCCTGAATGGTCTTTCTGGAATAAAAGTCACACGAATGGATCTAGAATAAAAGCCACTCAAAAATCAATTCAATCAAGATTAGTAAAGTGTTCCTTACAAACATTTACGGACATGTCAAGAATCCATAATCCATCCATAATTCTATAATCCATAACTATCTATGTACAATACACTCAACAGAATTACTTTTCACATATAATCTATCCCATTCATAAACACACATTTATCTTTTGCCCATACATTCATGGATTGCTATGCATTGCAAATGTGGCAAAAAGTGTTTACATTAATTATGAAATTATAAGTGTGTCTGTCATGACCTTCCTTATTGCTCATCTGAGTTACACGTGATGGTGGAGGAGGTGTCTTATTGACTCTGACAGTTCCTCTTTCATTCTTCACACTTGAATCATCAATGAATTTTGATGGATTCTTGTACTCCGTCCACCAAATACACAATCTTTCCTGGCCAGTGGTACACTGGGCAGCAGAGAATTGTAGGACTTCCTTAAGTTTCTGTTTATAATTAACAACAATTATATAAACCTCTCCCAACAGTTCCTTCCTGGAACTTTAATTCAGTTAAATCCTTCCTGATTCCTGGATAGCTGGAACTCTAAATCTTTGTCAAGATCAAGTAACTTAAAAAAAAGAACATACTGTAACTCACCCTTGAAGACAAAGTTGTAAGTCAAATCGGTCCCCATAGTGCGGTCAATCTGTGAGCGTACGGAGGGTTAATCATGTACGGAGGGTCCCAGTGGAAGAGGAGAGGAGAGCAAGCTGGTGAACTCCTTCAGAGGGCCCAGGCTTGCTGAGCAGGCTGCACCTCAGCAGGAAATATGCAGCCCTGCCAGCCCGGTCTGAGTGTCACACACACACACACACACACACACACACGCACAGGGGACACGACGACAACAGGAGGGGCGTGTCGTGGGAGAAGGTGTAACAAGAAGAAGTGCTGACATGACGACAACAGACACACAATCTCAATGAGGAAAGACAATGAGATATCTCCTCTCTAGGGAGGAGTGTCTCTTTAGCCCTCCCATCACATTAGCCTAAATTCCTGCACTTCAGGTAGAGCCTGTAGCGTTGGCAAAACCAAAGCCTATTCAGCTCCAAAGATATCCCCATTCCTGGTGGCTCAGCTTCTATGTGGTAGCCCACACGGCCTGTTGTGACTAAGTGACGTAGCGCAGTTAATGAAGTAAGTTTGGAAGACTGGAATAGCTTTTTCTAAGGGTTAAAGGTACTATGATTGTAATCCAATGCTTGATTGTAATCCAATTTTTGTCACATTAAACTAATTTCTCCTCATGGTCCTCTCACCATCCAGAATGTGCTCGAAGGAACAATGGTATTAATTTATGGTGCTGTAAGATGGTAACTTAAAAATATATTTTTACACAAAAGGTTAAAGGTTCAGTCCTTGTTTTTATTCCACTTTTTTATCCATGTTCCTTTAACCCTGTTCATAAAGATCAGCAAAGTGAGTGACCTGGTATGACATGGTACATTATTCGATTCGCAGTTAGGTTTGAATAGCAATCATCTTTTTCCAGGACTGATCATTAAATAACTCAGATCAAGTCATGTGAATTGTCACAAATTCAATATATGTCATGAAGATTCCAGTGCAATCTCAGAAAAAAAAAACTGAAATGAAGAGACCAAAAAGGAACAGACAAAGATATAAAGCATGTTAGAGTTTCTTTTAATTTGCTTATATGACAGACAGCTATGATCTCTTTAACTCATCTCTGTAAAACACCTCTGGATTTTGTATTAGTCTTCACCTTTCTATATACTATGACTCAAAATAATCTGACTGATTAAATGTGTACTACATTCTGCAAGCATAGATTCATTTTTTACATGTATTTGGACAAAATGTGCATTGAGAACTTGTGTGGTATACTTCCATTTTTGCCCTGGGGCCATGCATATGCACTGCTGGAATATCGGTGCTGAAGTGCCTAAACAACAATTAGTATTATTTTACTTGAATGATATCCAGCAATATAGAATGCATATTCTAATACAGTACATGTTACAAAAGAACATTGCCTAAAATGTACTTCGTAGTGAAAACACAGATTATTCTCTTATTCCCAGATTAAAACCTTTATCTCCCTTCATTTCACATTGTGTCTTTATACTGTATGTCGTTAGTTCAAAACTGCTGGCTCGAAGTGATTGAATTTACAATTGTGACATTGTAGCAAAACTGAGTTAAAGTGACCTTGTTGAGCATTTACATAATCCTGTGATAATGTGCGTAATTCTTTCATAATGTGCTGACAATGGCATGACATTAGTCCAAGTCTTGTAGGCTCAGAGAGGCTAAATTGCTATACTTCATGACATTCAGAACATACTCTATGGATCTGATGCAACAGCTTATACTGACTCCCACCCTTTGGATGGAAATAATACTATATATTATTACTTTGCTATCAAAGCGAAATCCTGCACTAAGTGCAATTTGATGACATTTTTTATAGCAACATTGTATGTGATGCACATTCCCGTTTCACAGTTCATTTTCATTTTCAGCTCAGTATGGCTATTGATTGACTGGCTATACAGTATACGTTGTTATACATGCTAATGATTCATTGCAATCATGCAAATTCCTTCCTTTGTATGGTGTATCTCATAAAAGACAAAAGTATTTAAAAATCTGAGAAACAGGATGCATCTTCACAATGTTTCCATGCACAGGTAAGAAGTTCATAGAAATCCCTTTGATGAGAGGAGGTGAATAGAATGATCCAAGGATAGAGCCTGAAATAAAATGGATTAAAACAACACGTTGTATAGAAGAAACAAGCTAGAAGTGCCCAGTTACATTTATTCATCGTATGATAGGTGTAGCCAGGGGTGGGCCTGCACTTGTCAGTCAGGCCCATCCAATCAGGGCTTCTTTGGTTTTATTGACAAACCCTGACGTACCAAGGTCATTGAATTCTGCCAGATATCGGACAATAGGCCAATAGAATAATAATAAAAGAAAATATTATCCCTGAGGATAACAAAATATTTTGTCCAGTTAATTAAATTACCTTTTTTTTTGATGTCATTATGAACATAGCATTGAACATGTGAAACTTAAGCCTTGTTCAGACTGCCAGCCCAAATTCGATTTTTTGCATATCCAGATTGTATCTAGCTTGTGTCTAGCTTGTAACTAGCTTTCTGGTAGTCTAACAACTTGAATAGGATTTAAATGTGCTCTTTTCGTCATTTGCAATGCTACACAAACAACAACATGTGGAATGTAGAGGGATGGAAGAAATTGATTAAGGGTAACTCTGCTTTTTTAAATTATATTGCTTGCTATAATAACATGTCAGTGTGCAACATGTCAGTGTGCAATATGCACTGCAATGATGCACAGAAATAAAGACGAGTATTCCTCCATCTCTGATATTTGTTATATGTGGCGTTGTGCTACGGCCCCACCTAACATTTGATAAAGAAACAAACCTAGTTCTGCTCTATGCGGTTGTTCATCACTTCTGGGCATGATGCGTTAGGCTACCATAGTAACCAATGTGGATCTGAGAGATAAAACATGATCATGCAGATCGAATCTGAGCACTTTTATTACACAATGCGAACGGTCAGTCAGAAAGATCAGATTTTAATCGGATGTGCAAAAAAAACAAAAAAAACAGATATGGACTGCAATCTGAACATAGCCTTAGAGCCTAATATATTTTGGGCCTGGCCCACCCATTTTGGTGATTCCTGGCTCTGCCCATGTATCACGTACACACAATACACATACCTGACAATTTATTTACGTTATAGGAGGACTTTTGTATTTTACTGAATATCACAAAGAAGCAAAATGTAATTTCAAATCAACTAAATATTTGTCTTTGGCCCACATGGGGCAAGCCCTTTTGAAGTGATACTGTAAATGTTGTTTTGGCAATCGTACATACCTGTGTTATTCTGCTACCTGTACACCTGCACAGTTGTCTTTGCTTTCTGATGCTATTGCTAAGTATTCTTCCCTGTGTAAGATAAAAGTTGAGGGAAAAAAAAATATAATGTATAGTCTGAATATATATATATATATATATATATATATATATCTGACCTTTTTCACCAAAATTATAAAATAACTTACATTTCCAACAAAATGTAGCATAAGGCCAGTATGTACATAACTAGAATACAGTACTTAAGACAGTCATTTACAGTATTTCTATTGTGTGTGTGTGTGTTTAGTAACAAAGCACAAAGGACAATGACACATTGTGAAACGTGAATATGTACTACATTGGCAAATAAGGAAAAGTAAGAATAAGCTAACTGTAAATGTAGACTAGTCAATTGTTAGATTGCCATGAAGATTGATGAACATGTACTTTAAGAATGACTGAATCAGTCAATGTAACAACAAAACTTTCCTTCCAAACCATCAGTTGTCACTTCACTTGAAATACTACACCTAAATATTACACCTAAATCATGCGCTGATAAAAAAAGCCAAAAAACATACAAAAGAGTGGGTATTTTTAAGTTCTGGACCACTCAAAGAATAAGGGACCATGAATACAATCATATATCTTTGGTAGTATGGCTCTGTTCTGGGGAACTACAGCAAGAACCCCCCATGCGTTACAGAACAGAGCAGGCATCAATGACAAAAACATGACATTGATAAGTCAGACATGATTTGAAAGGAGGAGTTAGGGAGGTGGGTTGCAATGTGGTTGGTAAGGAAAGAAACATGGAAAGGCACAGTGAAGCTTTAAATATGGCACCCTAGGTTATATTAGCAAATGGACCTTTTTCACAGCAGTAATTTTTCCAAGAAGTGGCAAGGTAAGCACAGGTGTTATTCAGTGTAGCAGAATCAGATCCTTATTGGATGTCATTAATAACACCTGTGTTTACATTACTACTTCCTGGAAAAATGGCTGCTGTGAAAAAGGTCCAGGGCAAGCATAGCAAGGAAACAGCTGAGCTGAGACTCCATGGCCAGCCATAAGTAACGCTACATTACTTACGCGCTCGCCGTAATGCCTCCTCTCCAGCTGCCATGATCTTCCTGTAGCAGTACACCATCTCTACCAGGAGCCAAAGCTGTAGTCCAATGATGGACACGTACATCATGATCTCGGACACAATGGAGGCTGTGCCACGGTTCGCTGTGAGAGGGTAAAACATGGAGAGAGGGTTAAACATGGCTCACTCATATTAAGGGTGCAAGCTGTGATGCAGGATGATAATGTGCTTGTTTATGCGTGCATGCATGTCTCTCCACTGCTGCTATAATCTGTGCAATATCTTGGCTAATGTGCAGTTATTACCAAACCAACAGTCACATTTTTTTTTTGACTCTCCCCTCCCTTATTATTTATATACATATTTAATGTGCTCTTTTATGTTCCTATATGTGGGTTTTTTTCTGTTCTTACACCTTTGTGGTCTGATGACACAAAGCAATGACAAATAAAAAACTTGAACTTGAACTTATGTTTATGTGTGAGTTTATCTTTCAGCCAAACCAAGGCGCAACACTACCACATATGAAATTTGCTCTGCATTCCCATTCAGAGACGGGCCCATTGCAGCCTGCCAAAAACCCAGGGACCAATCACCACCACTTTTCTGACCTGGGGCGGGATTTATATGATTTTAATTATTTCAGCCCAGCTTTCCTACAATATCAAAGAAAAGTTGACTAGTATTTAGCAGACACTTTTATCCAAAGTGACACTGAATTACAGAGTGGGTTCGGGAATCTAACCCAGATCACCCAATTGTCAGTCAGTCGACAAAACCACTGCTACATCACACCCACATATCACATCAACTATATGTGACTCCTGTAATAAAGGCACACCAGGCAAGACTGCAATTTTTTATCTCTAGAACTCACAAAAAAAATTGTGACAACATTGTCCATTCTCACCAATCTATGTGAATTTACTTTTAAGTTGCAAACCAAAGACTAGGAAGCAGCGATGATCATTTTCGCATTTTGATTTAATTTACTTTCAGTTTAATTTCCTCGACCCGGTGTTTCAGATCCTGCAAGTGTAGTAACCATGGAACCTACGCCAGAGTCGGCCGAGAGAGCCTTTTTTCACCCCGTAATGAGCCATTTAATCATCAAAGTGACTACGAAACTGATAAATGAACCTAAAAATGCCTAAAAAAAGCCTAGTGTGTAACCTATAAGTACAAAATAATGTGAGAATGCAAAGCTGTGTTCAGGATGTCCCGAAACCAAATGTTTTTCCGCGAGATCTTACACATAGCAGCTTTGATGTTTCAACTTAACTTTAAATTTAATGCTGACTACGCCCCTGAAAGTGGAAAGTCAAGTTCATCTCCCAGCGATTCAGGTAGATTTTGTGTTTATCCAGGCTATTGATGACACAAAATGGTCAATTTGCTTCAGACTATGACACATGAAAACAGAGACATATTTGTGCACTACTGTGCAAAACACACTACTGTGTGTTTGTTTTGTGTTGTGTGTGTGTTTGTTTTGATCTATAATAAAGCAACAAAAACACATTAACAAAAAAAGGACATTTTTGTCTACTCTGTAAATTCCCAAGGCAGACGGCACACAAGGCATGCCTACTGAATAAATCAAAGATACAGATTTACTAGCTCGACAAGGTGGATGGCTGAATCTCAATGTCCCCTCTAAGCCCTAAACCCTGAACCCTCAAACACTTAAACGGCATGAATCGACATAATGATTTGCTGTTATTTGCCTAGAAATCTAGATATACCCTAGCAGTAGCAAATAGTTTTGCTCAGCCAGTACATCTAGGCCTCAGTAGGACTTACAAGGTTTGGTTGGACCACTCACATCACTGTCCTTACAGAGAGTTGCCCAGATGTACCCTTGCGATAGCTTATGAGCGCACAGAGGCAGTTTGAAAGGTAACCACTGATTCTGCCCCTTGGATTGAAGCCGGTCTATCGGTCATGGCCAGACTATACATTTTGATGTTATAGTCTGGCTTGTCAAGCTAACCAATTATGTTTTTACGCATTCCAAGCTCAAGGTTAGGGAGGACATTGGGATTCAACCCATGAGCCATTTCCCTGAGCCTGAATCTGTTAGTAGACATTCACAATCAAATCTTGAATTTCTTAATTGTACACTACTTTGTGAACCTCATATTCCCCTTTTCAGGTGCTCTACATCAAGTATACCGCATGTAGTTCAATGTGTTTTCATTGACTGCAGAAGACAATCAAACCTTTGGCCACAACAGTGAGCTTGACATCTTTGGTGGCCTCAGTGGCGTACTGATAATGTTCATAACTCAGGATTCTGTTGAACTGGCAGCGGAAGACTCCAGTGTCATTGAAAGTGACGTTGTTGATGTAGATGGATGCGTCCTGCAGATCTAGAGTGTGTTGGCTGCCGACCCACTCCAGGCGATCTTCAAAACGCTCATCTTTAATCATCGCGTTCTCGCCGTCGTAACTGTAGATCTGAGGATGGTAAGAAGATGCTTCCTGAATCATTTAAGAATTGCCGTGATTTCACAAACAACCATCAAAAAATGAATGTCTGCTCACAGATACAATGTGCTTCACTGCCTAAAATCAGATTGGGGACATCAACACATTGCTTTATTTCACAGCTATTTGCCCTTTTCCTACCCCAAAATATCTACTAATGACAGTAGTTGTTTTGAAGTAAATTTTGCATGATTGTCTGAGCCCTGAGGACCTCTGCACCCTGGCGCAGACAAAGTATGCAGCACTTCGCTTCCGACATTCGATTCCATCGTTTTCTATACAACCCCACACAATAGCACTGAACATCAGAGTCATTCCATTGGTTATTCCACAGGCTACTATGCTATTTTTGCTGTACTGTCAAATTCAAAAGTGCTCCGCCACAATGTCAGAGCCGGTGTGCGGAGGCCGTAACTGAGATGATAAGGCAAAAAAACAAAGTCTGTTCCAGCACACTGAACATTAGACAGACAGATAGATAGATAGATAGATAGATAGATAGATAGATAGATAGATAGATAGATAGATAGATAGATAGACATGCACAGACTATCACTGCCAGATGAATTGAAACAAATCAGAAATATAGCTTTAGATCTCTTTGCTCAGTGACTTAGCACTTTGCCTGTCATGGCCCAGTGTCATCTAGCAATGAGCCTGCCCCTCAATACATCTCCCTCAGCCCTCGGTGGAGTAGCATGTATATATAATATATAGATATTAGTGCTGTCAATGTTAGTGTGTTAATGCATGTGATTACTGTAAATATTTTTTAATAATTTTATATAATCTTTTTTAACGCAAATGAATAATTAATCATGCAGATACATACATCACACTACTCGCCAGCACCCTCCCAGATAAATTCTTCATTTGCATATACTGCAGGGACTGTTATTGGTTGAGTTCATCTACTCACTTTGTTTTGTTTGCCGGTGTATTTTAGCAGTCTACTGTAAGTACTTTTAGCAACATGCTAGTCAAATGTATAGACTTTGTAAATAATTATGACATCTTTTTGAATTCAGTGGCAGGATTTCCATATTGCACCTAAGTACCTATCTTTCAATAATGTTATAAATTCAGCGCTTCGTCAGCAGGCAGTACTTAGGCAGTCATGAGAGGTTTGCTTGTTAACCGAGCATAAACTGACTGCCCAGAAATGTTGTAAATAATTATAATATATATTTTTTTGTAACAACAACGAGGTTCTTGAAATATTCAGTGTCTCTTTTAACGTTAATGTTAAAAAAATGAAAACATGACAAAGGAATTCGCTAGACTCGACTGCATGGTTGAAGGGTAGATAGTGCAACTCAAAGCTATTTGGTGAATTGTGCTACGCAAACGCAAACACACTCAACGCAGAACCATAACAGGAAAAATGATGGCGACAAGGCAACGAGGGCCCTTTGCATTGCACTGCTTGGAGATAAGAGATAAGAGTTTCTCTTTGACATAAATACAAGCAGCAGAATACAAGCAGCATAATGACGGTTGTAGATGCATCAGAATGGCATTTTAAGCCTGTGGCAACTACACTCTTTCATGTTGGGTGGTTAATTGTGATTAATCGTGATTAACTTGAATTTTCTATTGTGATTAATCACATTATATATATATATATATAGTATATATATGTGTATACTATATATATATACTATATATATATAGCATACATCAGCTGTTAGTAGAAATGTATTACACACATTGTAGGTTTAAAAAGTAACAAAGGAAAGTTACTAACATCAACAAACTGGGTTTCTCCTTTGGCCAAGAAGAACCAATCAACAGTTGCAGTGGCCTCCACCTCTCCCCTCCTCTTGCAGGAGATGCAGCCCAGCTTGAAGCCCTGGCCAGCCACCGCCTCTGTGTCAGAGTCCACCTCAGCACAGGCCCCACTGACCAAGGACACTACAAACACACACAAACACACACACAAGACACAGATATGGATACCATTAGAATCATTTGTAGGCTACCATCCAGAAACTGACGCTTGAATTTAACACTTGATTCTCCATGACAAAGCAAATCGTAACACTCATCAAATCATACACATGTGAGAATAGGTCAGATCACACATATGTGAAATACAGTTGAAGAAAAATAATTCTGACATGTAGGGCTGTGTCAATAGTCAAGTCTCAACTAGTAACTGAAAGAAACTGCCCACTCACCATTCATTGCACACAACAAGGAAAAGAGGAGAACTTCCAATGGAGACATTTTAACTTGATGCAAGTCCATTTTTCCGGTACAGCACAAATTATTCTGTGAATACCACGTCTTGCTTGTGTCTCCTCTGCTGTAAATCTGAAAACTTTCAGTTCATGTACATATGCCCCTTGTTCACTAGGAGGCCATTTTAGTTGCACAGTGGTGTGTAACACTTCTCAAAGGTGTGCATACATTTGCAGTAATCCAGCTCTCAGAAGGGGTCTCTTCAAAAATTAAAAAAAAAAAAAATGACGGTAGTTGATGGCCCTCACCCAAATAAATCTTCTTGCTGATGCGCAGCCTACCTGCTGATGACTTCAGCAAGCAACTGCTTTGGACTTGGCCATAAACAATAACAATACTGATACAATTACACCCTGCTCTCCCACGGAAGACTTTCAGACCATGTGAAAATAAGATGTACAAAATAATCTGCTTTTAAACTCTCATACCATGCCAAACTGTGAATAGCAGATGACAGGCAATAAACTAGCAGCTTATAACTGAAATAAGTGCAAAATTAAACAAAGGCCTACCTAAGAAAGGTAAAAAGTGCTTCATATATTTGGCTCAATTGTTTCAACTGCTTAAACAATAGTTCAATGTTTACATCACCACTGATCTCTGTATTGCTTATATATTAGGTTGTTTGCCTTTTTTGCAAATAGATCTCATACAGTTGTATCAAATAAGAAACTTCTCACTCATCATTCGAACGACATTAATTGCACATTAGCTTAATGCCGCAACGTGTGCAAATCTTTTCCAAACGTTTACCCTGAGAATAATTTAATTTCCTGAGTTTACTTTATTCAGGGTTTAGTACATTAAATTTATCCTTACTTGAGTGATGGACAAGGCCTACAGCCACGGCAGACGTAAATAGGTGGCTCACACGAATACATCGGATATACAATTTTCCCCTCGGCTAAATATAATGTAATTTGTTCATAGTTGGGTGCCACCATTTTCATTACGGAATGATAAATGAACTATACATCTGAGTAACTGGATGATTTAAAAGCACTACTCTATCCAGTGTACCCTTGACCATGTATTCACTTTTAATTCATTTGACAATCCGCGTGCAAGGGCATTGAGACGGTCATCAATACTAGGCGATTTCAGATAAGGTCCATCAGCAATTCATAGGCTCACATTACTGTCCTGTCGCTGTCCTTCACAAATGTCTTCCTCTTGTTTTCCCCAATTTTCTCTCTTCACAGATTCTTCACCTCGTTTCCGGTGAAAATTCCTCTTTTGAAATGTTACAGTTTTTATTAATATGACATCACAGCCATCCAAAGCAGCGAAATAAAAAAGCAACACTGCCGAATATTTAGGCTAATCTACATCTCTAGCCTTAAATAGCATGATGAGACAGGCTGTCATCCTGCCCTGACCCTTAAACAGAAATGCAAAACCAAATGTAAAACGCCTCCGTAAATGCGCACTTCTGTTTCCAAGCCGTTGAGACGAACGTCGCGCCCGACGCTCGGATGGCGTTGAGCTCAGAGTGAGGCTGCGTCTGATGCATTGCGGTAAAAGGTGGAGGGGAAGAGCGAGGGGGAGGAAAGAAGCATGGGCGACGACACGAAAAGATGCTCGTGATAAATACCGAGGCTACTACGAGAGCCTGGGCACCGAGGTGATTACATCCATCCAGCTATCGCCTTCCCTGGGTAGACAGTGATCTCACTATGAAACGCTCCATCTTTTTGTCGGATAAGCATTTCATAGACTAGGCTACACGTCACCTTTGTCTACTTCGAATAAGTAGGCTATGCAGCCGTTGTCGGCTACATCACGAACACAAAATGGTTCAAATTGTTACTCCTTGATTGACAAAACGATACAGTTCTAGATGAGGCATGATAAATTACTATTTTAATCATGTCCCAAGCAAACGGCAAGAACTCCAGATGAGTTCACCCGAGTCTGGAGTTCATGCAGGTTCTTGTGTAAATACCCCATATTAATGACAGGCAAATAGGTCAAGCTTAACGACCCATATTTATTGTGCGTTCCAGTAGTTTTACTATAATGTTTTCATCATTAAGATTATAATAAGAATAAGGATCTTATCACATGTGATTGATGAATGCTAAAACTTCCTATTTATTCTAATGGATCACAAAAGTGTTTTTGAAATATGAAACATGATAATTTGATTATTTTTGTAATAAACTCATCAGACTTTAATAATACAACGGATTCTTTGATGACATATTAGACTTAGACTTCCTGTGGACGTCTTAATCAGTGAAACATAAACACAAACAGGAGCATTTAGAGTACAGAGCCTTTATTATTGTTTCCACAAGCATGATAATGGTCACTCACACAGAAGCATTGAGAAGGTCTGAGGAAAGAGAATAGGCACTAGATATACTAACAACCTATGGGTAATAACTGTATACTGTATGACAGACATATGAACTCTGTATCCTCATATCTAAAATTCAAAACATTGAAACTAATAAAAATAATCCTTTAAAAAGTATTCATTTAAGGATTGTTTGGCATCACTCATTTGTCTTGTCTGATGTCCCAATCTTTTTTTTTTTTTTTTTTTTTTTTTTTTTTTTACAATTCCTGCTTCATGATTGCCACCTGAATTTCAACATCCGAAGATTCGGAGGCAAATTCAATTTGTCCAAACTGCTCCTAAGAAAAAAAAAAACAAAAAAAGAGTGAAGAGTGCATCTAGATTGTTTCAAGTAATAAACTAACCAATGTCTCAGAAAATGTTTCAAGGGTTTGAGAAAGCTGCGAATGAAACTTACTTGTCAAAACTGTTCTTAATTGAAGGGAGCAGTGGGCTGTCGTTCCATTGATGCTTCACCACCTGCTGAAGGCGTTGAGGGCGTTGAAGGCATCCATTCAATTTGTCTCATCTGACGAGCCTTTCTCCCACCTTCCCTGTCAGCCGCAAGCTGTAGCCATCTTTTAATTGCAGCCTCAATTTCCATATCCGAAGATTCAGAGGTCATGCGATTTTGACGAACGGCTCCTATGAAGAAAACAAAATCTGGGGTTGACCCACTTCTGAACTAATCAAGAGTGAACTTTTACTTTTCACATGTTTTTGGGGAACTCCTCAGAGCACTTACTTGTCAAAACATCTTTTAACTGGAGGGAATGGAAGGCAGTTTTGCCATTGATTCCTCTCCAATTGATCTTCAAGGCAAGCGTATTGGTGAGGAGGTGACTCATCATTCTCCACACACAGTCTTTAACGTTCATCCCGCCCCTTAGTGCCAGTGTATTGATCTGTAAAAGTGAGTTCAATAACACACAGGGGAAAAGAGCATTCATTGCTTTGTGAAGTTTTTCAGGACAACTGTATTATTGTTTTAGGCAAACAGACAGATTGATCTCCCATCACCCCAAAATCTTTAACAAGAACCCTGTCTGTTTTAAGGTAAGTTGTTCATAATTTACTAAGCCCTATTTGAAATGATGGAGTAAAGTCAGACAGATAGACAGACAGACACAGAGATGGACAGAAAGATGGATAGATATATAGATAGATGGGTAGATAGAGAGATTGATAGATAGGTAGATGGGTAGATAGAGAGATTGATAGATAGATAGATCTGTTACTCCAAACCACAGGGCAGTACAGATTTTCAACAGCTCATGGTGAAAATGCACAGGGGTTTGTTTCTCCCAACACCACTGTTGCTCGTTGGGTATATATAGTTGGGTGTATCCTACCACATTGGTACATATAGGTTGGGTATATCCCACCACATTGGGTATATATAGGTTGGGTATATCCCTAACACGTTGGGTATATATAGGTTGGGTATATCCCACCACATTGGGTATATATAGGTTGGGTATATCCCACCAGGTTGGGTATATATAGGTTGGGTATATCCCACCACATTGGGTATATATAGGTTGGGTATATCCCACCACGTTGCTAACTTGCAAAGCAGATGACTTAGTAGCTATGGGGTGGTTAACACTAGAAGGATACCAAATGAAATACTAAAGCAGAGACGTTATTTGTAAAGTTTTCATTTACAAAGTTTTAAAAATATTTGTAGATGTCTTATAGATATCTATTAGTAGACTATGTCATTTGGCCTTGTTACTAGACAACCCAGATAAGTGTGAGATTTGGGTGTCATTTTCTGGCCATGTCTGTATCTCCTTTAGTTTACATTTACATTTATGCATTTAGCAGACGCTTTTATCCAAAGCGACTTACAACTCATCAACTATCAATTGTTCAGGGCCAGTCTCCCCTAGAGCAACTTAGGGTTAAGTGCCTTGCTCAAGGGCACAACGGTGGCAGCTGGGATTCGAACCCACAACTTTTCAGGCTACTTACACGCTAGCCAGGTTCCTTAACCACTACGCTACCACCACCCCTTTAGTGACAACCCTGTGGTGCTGGGAATCAAAGCCCACGTTATGAGTATGCATCTCACCAATTTATGTTTGAGGTCAGAGCTGAAGAGCAGCCGAGCCTCCAGGTCGTGCAGAGTATCCAGTTCCTTTAGAGGCAGGAGTCCCGGCTCCAGCTCATTGTCTCCGTCATCCTTGCTGTTTCCCTGTGGAGGTTCTATGGTCCTGGAGATGACATTCAGCTGCTCCAGGATCAACTCTTGATTCGTAAGAAGATTATGTAGGAGCGCTGGTATAAAAAAAAAAAAAAAAAAAGACGACAGGGAATATTTTAAAAAGGGGGGAATTTGTAGCCAGACTAACACAGCCTCTGCCTCTGCTCATGATCAGACTTCATGATTCATGCTAGTTAAAGGAGAAATCTGGTATAAATCAATCCAGAGCCCTGTTGTTTGAGGTCTCTGAGTGCTGTTGGTATTAAACAGGGAAATTTAGACCGCATAGACCAAATAGTGAACTGGCAGCTAACACTAACTGAATGGGGCACAGAAACTCACTTTCAGTTTCATTCCAACTGACATCTTCCATATTCTGGTTTGTAAAACCTGAATAAACCCCCTGGTTTATGCCTGAATTGCTGTAAACAGAATTCAGGGTCACCTTAAATGGAAAATGCTCCTTACCACAGCATTTTTTTTTCTCATGCGGCATGCTCAATTGGCATGACGCATCTAATACCAGGCAACTTTGAAGGCTACGTTGGTGACCTAACAGGAATATAGCAACTGATATGTCAACAAGAATATACCCGTTGCACACTACTCTTCCACACATGTAAACAAATTATTCAGGATCTCAGGACCCTAACTGGAATACTGACCTTACTCCAAATTTGCTGCACACGTAACAGCACTCGGTGTATTTCATGAGGCTTAGGATGCAAGTAGAGAGAAGTAATATCAGTGCTTAAAACTTACTACAAACAGGATCAGTCCCCCTGCTGTTCGTCTCAGGCATGGCAGGAATGTCATTGGGAGATCCACAATGTTGACATATGACTGTGGGTGCACTGGATGGCATGCCCTCATGCATTTGTTCACTGTCTTCAGAGTCATTCATCCTATAAATGGTAACACAAACATAAAATTATGAATGTCCCAATCCAATACCAAAGCAGTGAGTAATAGAAAAGGAAGTAAATTAAATAATTCAGCTAAATGGCTGAATTCCGAAGCCTTGAACCCTTGTGAACACTTTGATGATCTGATTATTGCCAGGTAGGACTCAGTCTTCGAGTGTTCAGGGCTTAGTGTTCGGGGTGCATTGGCATTGAGACATTGTCTCAAAACAGTCAAATGTCAAAAATATAGATGGATAGATAGATAGATAGATAGACAGATAGAAAGATAGATAGATCCTTTTCTTATTCCAAAGGAAGTTTTCTGAAGATAACCTATTTTCTTTCTTTTGAATGGTAATGACACCCATGTTGTACACTATATTTATTGTAGGTTATATATTGCTATTCATTCAAACTTGTTTTTATTGTACTGTATACAGTACAATAATGTAATGCTGTAGGATATGAAAAATGGCTTACATCATTTCCCGCTTTCTTTTGGAACTCCCTGGTTCCACTTCTGAATGAAGATCAGGTTGGTCCTCGACCAGTGACAGCTTCCTGTGTGCATCGCTGTAACTGGCTATTAACAATACCAACAAGGAACACATTACTCTCACAACTCACAAGCTTCCAATGTCAGCATTATGCAATTTTAGCGTGGTCACACTGTTGTCACTTTGGTTTGTCACATACCTGCAGTGTGCAACAGGCTTATTTTAAATGGGAGCCAGTTTGCACATGGCTGTTCCTGACACCTTGAGGCCTTCAGGATCCTTTGAGTTTTGTAGGGTGGCCATAGACAAACTCCATCCTTGACCCAATTTGCTGGAACTACCTCCACCTCTTCCGTGTCAATAAATTTCACAATGTGATACATGCCGATGCAGTTCTGGGCCTAGAAATGCACAATATCCAACCGTATTAATAAATTGAGTACCATTTACAACCGATCAAATAGCAGCATTAGCTCTAACTTCCCACGGAAAAGGTAAGTGTTTGTTTGAGGAGGTCATAACCTCATCAGCACAAGTCTTTCTTTCAGGCCGCCTTTTAACAACAACTGGTTAAAAATAGTGCCCAATAACAGGCTTTCTGTCCGCACCAAATAACACATTCTGCTGGTGGCATATTTTAGTGCCATTGTTAAACTCCTAAAACAAAGCCTAAACCATTTCACGAAGATGACAGTACTATGACCAGAATTAATTTCCCAGAAATACCATGAATTAGCCCTACAATATGTACAGACAAAGCCCACACATACGCAAAGTCGCGCAGACTTCAGAGGCTAATGACTTCACATCTTAAAACACCCTTTCTAGTGGCCCAACGTGAATGAATATTGGCCTTTCTAGGCCAAGTGAAATGTCAAGAGGACTGCGTGGTCTTCGATGGTCTTCAAAAATATATATACACTAGTTAGGCCTAATAGGTGTTCATCAAAATACTGATTTAAATTATTAAATTAACCTGCTTGCTCTTGTGTTTGTATAAACAGACTAACACAAGGATGTGTGTTTTAGGCCTGAATATAAGCATAACATTTTGTGCTACATTCTGTCGTTCGGAAGAAAAGTTGTTCAGGCTCACATAATTTATATGCAAAACCTTTTAATTACATATACATATGATATAACATAATGACTGCAATATCGGTCAAAAAGATCTGTTAAACGAGAAAAGCGTCAGGCTATTTATTGCTAAGGTTGGTCCTTTCATTCCTTTAAGGAAGAGAGACGTAATGCTACTGTACATCATGCGGTTTACAGACAGTAGCTAACATTAGTAACGTTATTCTTCAATGGAGAAATATCGAAAGCGTGGTGATCACGAGAAGTATAGCTGAATGGCAATGCCTCGGGTCACATGTCACCCATACATTAACGCCAAAGAAGACGGAAGAATAATCCTTGAAAGAAAATTGAAAAGCGGAGTAACATTAAGCAACCCCGGTTGGCTAGCAAGCTAACCAACTGGCTAGCTCGAGGTAGCAGCTAAAATTAGCTAGCTAATTGAGTTACCCATTCTCGGACCTTCCTTCGCGTTCATTCAACGGTAAGGTGATTTGGCAGATTTTACCTACTGCTATGTGTTTATGTTACCTTGCATCCGTTACTGCAGGTAACGACTAACTATGATCAAAGAGTTGTTTAGTCTGGTGGGTAATCCATGATCGAGTTAGCTAGCCACCTAGCAAGAGTTAGCTTGATAGGTCGTCGCTCTGCGGTGCTGCTGAAGTCGACAATCGAATTTGATACGTTGTATCATAATTGTTGTTCTCTGGTGCGTGCCAATCGATCGATATCGCTACATTTGACACAAACCTTTGCAAATAGTTATTAATCACGAAAAGGATGAATTACCTTATCGAGTTAGAATGCTAGCTTCTCAGTTTTGTAGCACATGCAGATAGCAGCTGTCTGGAATGGATCCGGCCCTAATCCGGCGCAGATCCGGTGGATCTACGCCAGATAAGGGCCGGATGCGTGCCAGAATCAGCTGGTTGCTGTCAGAGGGGAAAAGTTCCAGGCAACGGAAGATAACATTAGATAACTTAACTCAGGAGTTGAGTCTGGCCCTGGCAAAATGTCAGAGCATGTTAAAGTTATATATTGTCAAGAAATGTGTCTCATTATTTAGCTAGTTAGCCACCTTGCTACCTGGCTAACGTTGGTATTACTGATGAGATTATATCCACAAATAATACTAGATGCGACTTTTCTTAGTTACAGGTCGGACAAATAATACACTTCAGTTTTGTTGTCGTAAAATGACACCATTAAAACTTGGCACAAATAATATGTGCCATGTTTGTCTAAGCTTGCACCCAGGAGAAGTTGTCATCTCTCTGAAGCTAGCCGTAGGACACATTTTGTGTTCGTTACTGAAACTGTAATGTCGGTATGGTTGACATGTCAGCCATTGCATGCTGTTACACAGCCTGTGGCTACGGTTCATTTTTATGTAAGGATAATGATCACATCTGCCCTGATATCTGACAAAGTACCGATGCACTCGACTTTCAGGCCTGACCAATGGACAGGGCTTGCCGAGGGGCTACCGCCCCTTCTGGCACAGCGATCCAAGTGTGCTTTCCGGATGTGCAAGGAGCGCTCCTGGACAAACTGAACCAGCAGCGCGAGGATGGAATGCTTTGCGACCTCTCCATCCACGTGCAAGGACAAGTGTTTAAGGCCCATCGCTGCGTTCTTGCAGCGTCCTCGCCCTACTTTCACGACCAGGTAATGGTACATTTCATAAAGTCACAAGTGGAAAATAATTGGGATGCTAGTGGATTTGAGTTGTTTCAAAATACTGCGCAATTCTAAGGCTAACGAAAACTGAACTTGATAAATCTGCTTGGTTCTTTAAGTTGTTGGATACAAGTAACTTCAGCATGAATAAAATTCTCAGCTTATATATTTGGCTCATGCCTTTGTATAAATAAAGATGCAAGATTCAAAAAGGTTTATTGTGTCACATATGTCGCATATCACGTACGACAAAAAATGTCCTGGGTTTGAGGGATGTAAACTTAATGTTAAATATGTGTATTTACCCATGTTTAAATGTGTACTTGATGTGATAAAAATGACCACTTGACTCATTGACTGAAATACTGCAAAATATCATACTGATACCATGTGAAACAGTCCCAATGCCTTTTTGATTATTAAATCTGGATAACTTCTCTTTCAGGTCCTCTTAAAGAATGTTACCACTGTATCCCTTCCATCAGTCATGGACCCTATAGCTTTTCAAAGTGTCCTGAGCTCCGCCTACACTGGGCAGCTTAGCATTGTCCGTGACGACATAGTCAACTATGTAACTGTGGCTAGCTTCCTGCAAATGTGGCACATCGTGGACAAGTGTACTGAGGTGTTAAAGCAAGTGCGCCCCCTTGTGGAACCGAGTCCAGTGGAAATCACACCGCCTCATGGGGGCTCGTCCAGGCATCAGTCCCCGAGTAGCTCAGATTGCTTCTATGTAGACACAGACGACAAGGGTCGAGAGAAGAGCCAAGACTGCATATCACCCCTGGATAAAGGGCACAGGGGCATGGAGCAAAAGGGGCCCCTACCCCCTTTGGCTACCTGGAGAAGGCCCCACCTGACCACAAGGTGGCGAGCTCAGGCGTCACCACACCCCGAGTCCTTCACCCAACCCTTACCATTAGCCTCTGGGCCTGTCTTCAACCCAGAGAACAATGATGATCTCTCTGCTACCGAGGGCGTGTCCGTGCCTGGCGGCAGTGGCCACACACATCCCACAGCTGCCTTTGGACACGTAGGGAGAGGGTTAGAGACCGTTCCCACGCGACTGGAAGGGCTTGCTGATCCATCTCACCTCAGAGAAAAGACGCGGCCTAAAGGAACTCCCATGGGCCGCAGGAGGCAGCCCAGCTGGGACCGTGAGGGAAGAGATGATGAAGCCCTCCAGGAATCACACAGTGGAGAGAGGGGCATCGAGGCGGATGAAGGTGTTGGGGAAGGTTTGGTAGAAGAAGCCACGACCAAAACCCAAAGGGCTCAGCGATCTGGTAAGTGTTTGCTCTGAAATGTGTGTGTGTGTATGCTGTAAAGCCTGGCATTGTAAAGTATTAAAGCCATAGCTCAGAGTACCTCCTCCAACCATAGCCCTGTTGTTCAAGGTGGCCGAGTTCTGCCAGCAGGATAAAGAACAAGAAATTTTGGAACAGTCTAGACCAAATAACAAATCGGCAGCTAACGTTAACCGAATGGGGCCTGGAATAATGAACCTGATAGTGAGTTTCGGATCCCATCCAGTTAATGTTAGCTGCCATTCACTAGTCATTGCATATTGCTTACTGCAAAATTATCTCATTCGTTTTCCTACCAACAGGATTCGTGACAGGGCTATGGTTGGAAGTATTCAGGACTGTCACTTTAAGAAATTAAATTGTGTGCTGAATCATAATTATGATACATAATTCATATTGATCAATTCTGATGTACTTGCCTTTACACAAAAAACTGCGGACCACATCTGGATTGACCAAAGATTATGCCTCTGCATGAATGGCACAAAAGCAACAAGCATCCATTATAATGTTCCCCTGTGGTTTGAATGCTTTCATAGTGTGTTTTTATGTTGATTTAGATGTGTGCTTGCCTTCATGAAACAATAACAAGCTTGATTTGCCTCAAAATTGTAACGGCAACAAAATAAACACAACTGTCATAATTATTTGTCCTCTATGGTTTGAATCTTATCATAAAGTAAGTGTCTTTATCTCTTTAGTAGAATACACAACTAGTCCTTCACTACACGAAGGACAGACAGAGGCCTCAGAGAAGGAAGTAGAAGAGGTTCAGTCCAACATAGATGTCACAGACACTGCAGAGGGCCGTCAACCATTGCCCTGTGGGTCTGGTCTGTGTTCCGCTCCCCCGCATCCAGATCAGTGGCATCCAAGCCCATGGCTTCAGCAGAGAGACTACAGAAGAGAGGATGAGGACGAGGTGGAGGAAGACATGGACTTTGAGCAGCTGGGGGAAGGTGTGTTTGGCGGGGAAACTTACGACGAAATCGAGGACGGGACCGGACAGGTGTCTCAGAGACCTCTGCTGCCGTCACCGGATGATGGGCAGTTCATCCCTGGCCAGTCGGACCTCAGCTGGGTTGCTGGTGGCGGCGGAGGCAGTGGAAGCCACCACTCCCCATCCTCCACCCCCTTCCACCCCTCTGCCTCGCCCCCGATCCCCTCTTCCTCGTCTCCACAGCCCAATGCTGCAGGCCCATACACAGGCAGGCTTCACTTTTGCCACTGTGGCAAGGCCTACACGCTGAAGAGCATGCGCGACCGCCACGTCAAGATGCAGCACCTTAACCTCAGGCCCTTCTCCTGCCCCGTGTGCTCCAAGTCCTTTAAGATGAAGCACCACCTCACCAAGCACCTGAAGACCCACGGCAGCGTGCGGCCCTACGAGTGCGGCCTGTGCGGGAAGAAGGTGGTCTGGAGGGACAGTTTCCTGAGACACCAGGCTCGCTGCGAGCGACTGGCCAGAGCCGGAATGGCCGTCACTGGTGATGACGGAGCAGATGCTGGGGATGATGGGTACATTCCACACGATGGTGACAACTTCCTGTCTGACGGCAGCCATGTCAAAGTGGAAAAGATGGACTTTAATGGCGATGAGGGGCCTGCTGTGGTTGGACTAGACAATATGGCATTTCTGTCTGGTGGCAGCAACCTAGCAGCCCCAGAGAAGGCACTGGATGGGCATGTTATGAAACAAGAAGCAGGTGAAGGGTTTAGCTGACTTTAGAGAACAGAACTATCTGCTGTATGTACTGACAGTAAGCACAAGCATAAGAGCACGTTCTAAGAAATCTTTGCAACCAAAGTGATTGACTATGATCTGTGTTTATTTAGAAGGAAGGGCCAATGAATATTAACATACTGGAGATATGAAAATGCTGTATTTTTTAATGTCTGCACAGGTTCATATTTGTAAAAAAAAAAAAAAGTGAATAATTCCTAATGTTGTGTTTTAAGATGCTCATTTCACTGTACATGATTTGAGTACAATTGTGTTAACTGTGAAGTATGTTTTAACCACATAATTTTATTTGCCTTTCAGTATAACAGTATTTAATATCTCAGATAGCAAGAGGCTGTCGGTCGGCTAACGTTTCGCTCGTCAGTTGTCCAGGCAACCGACTGCTGGTGGGCCACTGCTGTTTTTGCCATATATGGTAGTTTTTAATATGTTGCTATCTTCAAAATGCCATATATGGAGAAACGACAGTGGCCTAATGGTAGACCACTGGAGAACCGATGAACAAGAATGCTAGCTGATCGCCAGCTTGGCCTCCGCTAGGCCACTTCCAGACCACCAACCTCTTGCTGTCTGCATTGTTACAGATCTCACTGCTTTCCCATTTAAAAGTTACTAAGCCTGAAGTGCTGTAGTGGGAGTTGGACTCAGGGGTTTATAACTTCATATCGAGTACCCCCACTAAAAGAATCCCCACTACACCTCTGGCATACATGAACATAAATGGGGAAACAGTTGTATCATCTGAACTTGCTTTAAAGAGGTACTGGAACAGTTAATGTACATCATCAAGTAATGCTTATCTTTTGTGGATTATTGGACCTTTGGAGTGCTGAATGTGTTATGAGCTACTTAGAGTAAGCTCTTATCTCAAATGTACATAGTTTGCACACATTAGCATTTGTCAGTGTATTCCTGACATTAAATGGACTGCATTTATTGACTTCACTAACAGTTTTTAGCCAAAGTCCCAAAGTCTAAAAGACTTCATAATGATTAGAGTTGCAGTTTCAGATTCAGTCCCTATTATTAAATCAGTACCAGCTAACCACTGTGTGAATGTGTTCTTACCTTTTTCTTTTTTGCACATTCACAATGGACTCTGTGCACATCCAGGAGGCGTTTCGTTCAGGATGGTCGAAAGTTTCCGGTAATTAGTTTTTACATTGGTAAACAATTGTGATGAGGCTAGTAGAATGAGCTAACTATGAAATGAACCCTGGAACCCTGAACACAGAAACATGGAGAGTTTATTAGGTAGGCTTACTTTGGATAGTACATTTGTATAACTACAGTATGCAACTAACACTTAGGCCTAATATCGATGTAGTTTAATGTACCTCACAAAAATAGATGTTCATCGGAAAAGAGTAACCATCACAAACAAAAGTTCTTCTTCGTACCGCCACCTGGGAAAACGAGAGGAAGGACCAGATACCCTCTTATTCCATGAATGAAGACAGATGATATCATGACATGCAGAAGGTTATCCATCAGCAAGGGCACCGCTAGAAATCTTGGGCCCTTTGACAGAAAATGATCCCCCCCCCCATCCCCCGAGGGTCCCCTGTCAGCGCCAGGCCCTTAAAATCTTCCAACACCACCCCCCCCCCAATTCCCCACCACAACAGGGCAAAATCGACTGCATAAATTAATTGTTTAAAGATATACCAACCTCTAAATCCCAGCCGTCATTTGAAATCATTTCTACAGACTATTAAATAGGCTTAAATATATTCCACCTCTCCACTACTCAACCTCTTCTAATAACATACGACTTGATGACCAATGACCAACATGCAATGCTCCATGTAGATCAACAGATGGCGACATTAGTCAAGCTAGAATGCGATCTGATGACTACGGAAGCGTGGCATGTAGTTTAATTTTACAAAAACAGGTGTATACGCCGTCACTGTCAGTGTCAGCTACAGCTTTCCACCTATGTTACCTCCATGTGACTATGGTGCATTCACAGGATAAATGTTCAAATTGCTGTTGGTAAACAAAGCCTACAGCAGTATATTGTGTGAACCTTGATTAACAAGTGTTGCATTTGCTGTTGTAATAAGTATGGGTTTTTAGACTTAATAGTTACTGCTATCTTTTAAATTTAGGAGCCTGTAAATGACCACAACCACATACTTAAGAAGCCACCATCTTTATTAATTCATAGACATAATTCTTAATTAAAAGAGCGAGAAATTGCAGTGACTTCAGGCATCATACATCACTCAATGGATTTCAATACACTCAGATAAAACACCCCGTCAGACAGCAGAACCAGAAACCCTCACAAGAGGCACTGCAGGCCATATACATAAAACAGCACACAAGCACTACCAATCACCACACAGAGAACTCTACTGACTAGATGCCCCCTGTTCCCCGCTACGCTCTCACACGCACCCACACACACGCACGCACTCACAGACACAGACACACAAACACACAGACACACACACACTTAAAATGTTACTTAGCTTCGCCACTGGCGACCCCCCACCCCCTTATTCCCCGTATTCCCTGTTACACTGGAATAGCCGGTTGCAGACTGTGAAGCTAGTTTCAGATTATCACTAAGAGACACATTTAAAAAACGCCCTGGCCAAACTCAAGACATTGCTTGTCTGTTTCTTCTTGTCACAGTAATTATGATTATTTTGGAAGGGCTTTTGGTGCCCTGCGCATTAGCAGTACTTTGTCTTGTGTTGTTAGTCTGTTTTGACTTTTTAGCTTTAGACACAAAGCAGGAAAAGGAGCCTCCGGGACCAAGGTCCCTCCCCATTCTGGGCAACCTGCTGCAGTTGGACCTAAGTAGGCCATATGAGGGACTCTGTAAGGTGAGATTTGTTTTGTGAATAAGAAGGGGGTTAAAGGTATTTAAATCACATAGTTAGGATGGACAGTTTAATTAAATTATTAAGCTATTCCTGAATTTCCTACATGATCAAAAATAGGCTTATCTATCTTTCTGTCTATCTGCTGATCTAGACAAGCTTCACTTCCTCTGTATGGTACCACTGTGGTGCCCATCTTGTGTTGCACTGTTTTTTCACAGCTATCCAAGAAACATGGATCTGTTTTTACAGTTCATTTTGGCCCCAAGAAGGTGGTAGTTTTGGCAGGATACAAAACTGTCAAAGAAGCCCTTGTAAACTATGCAGAGGAGTTTGGGAACAGAGACATTCTACCCATCTTTCATGATTTCAACAAAGGACACGGTAATGTTATAAATGTGTAGACCACTGTCACTCTCTTCATTATGTTGTTTTCTATGTCAGCTAAAAGGTGAAACTATAGTTTTTAGGGTTGTCAAAAAAAAACTGATACTCAGACATTAATCAATGCTAAAGAATATTGTTGAATTAGCTAAAACTTTCCAAAACTGTCAATACCAAAAGAGTTTTCTTCAACTACCTCAGCTGACACACAGTTTCTCTCAGCACTGCTGCTGATAAATGGGCACACACCCCTTCCCTCATTGGCAACTGAACAATTAGAACGCCAGTTAAAGAAATCCTGGGTGATTCAATCCATAGCCCTGTTGTATGAGGTCACTGAATGCTGTCTGTAGCAAAAAGGACGAGAAAATTTAATGCGACATAGACCAAACAACAAGCGAATAATGCCTCTGAATTTTTTGTCATTTTTCCCTTCCAGCATATGGAAAATGGTACTGGGTATCGGGCAGTTTTCTGGGCACCATTAACTTTGAAATTCTACTACCATAGCAACACTAGTACTTACAAAAATCCAAAAAAGGTGAAGTAAGTAAAAATCAACCAGTAAGCTTATGAAGAGCTTGTTCAAGAAGCTGCTTTTTTTATTAACGTTACAATCTGTGATCACACAGACTTAATGATGTCACAGGTACAGTTTGGTTCTTCTCAAGAAGTGCTCCAGTTTTAACTCTGGAAACAAACACAACTGCAGACCAGTGAAGGTCTCAGAGATGCAGAGGAGTGTGGTTTCACCTGGCTGTGATGGTATGTCATCATATTGTAATATGTGTCCTCTTATTCAAGATGTCATTTGCCATGTTTGTTATTTTGACAGACAGCAACATTTGAAAAACATTTGATGAAACATAGACTGATCAATGAACCGGCAAGTAACACAAAGTGAATGGGGCACAGCAACTTACTTTTAGTTTCATTTCATTGTGCCCTATTCAGTTAACATTAGTTATTGCTTCGTTATTCGGTCTATGTTGCACCAGATTTTCAGGTTCTTTTCCCTACAGACAGCATTCAATGACCTTGAACAACAGGATTCACACAAATTTCTCCTTTAAAAACACATTTGGTTGCCCTTGATGTGATCTAAATAGTTTTGTGACCAGAAACCACCTTGATTTTTGTCGGTTAGGCTAATAATAGGCCTATCATTGTTAGGATTAATTGAATCTGATGTTGGAATGAAACTCAAAATTTGACACAGCACCTTCTTCTCCAGAAAAAGTCTTTTTGCACCAGCTTTTTGCACCAGCTTGGATGAGTTGTCTCTGAAGAAACTTTCTGATCTGATTTCAGATCTCTTAGCTTATGTTATACAAAGCAACACACAACATATGTGGGTCACAAGAATGGGAATCTTACATGACACTTCTACACCAGATAAAACCTCTTTGTGTCATTTTCCAAAAACATGCACTTCAGACCCCTTTGCATTAACCTTTTGTACCTGTATGTTTCACACATGAGATCTTAATTGTCTTCTGAAAGACCATTTTCTGGAGTTATCTGTCAGGGAAACAAAATGGGCCTAGTCATATCACATTCATCAAAGTTTAATATTATATTTAGTAAGCCTTGTAGGTTACAACTAAACTATTTTCTCTGAACTAAGGTATATTATTTTCCAATGGAGAGACATGGAGACACATGAGGCGATTTGCACTCAGTACGTTACGGGATTTTGGAATGGGCAAGAAAGTCATTGAACAGAAAATCAGAGAGGAGACTCAGTACCTTATTGAAGTATTTCAACGATTCAACGGTAAGGTCTGTTCAGCAGCACGGTTTCATTACAATCAGTGAAAACAGAATATTTTATTTTATTAAGTATAATGGTCATTGTTTATGTGGTATACATAGGTGCTGAATTTGACACATCCCAGCCAGTGAATTATGCTGTCTCCAACATCATCTCTGCCATTGTGTATGGAAATCGCTTTGATTATGCAGACCCTGAGTTTCAGGTCCACGTTAATAGAGCCAATGAAACTGTTGCGATCACTGGCTATGCGTCAATACAGGTTGGCTGTTCTACTTTAATTGAGGATCTTTGATTATTCAAACATTCATGATATACACATTATATATATATTTCCATTCACACTGACCAACGTTAACATGTAAATAAACTAATGTCTAAAATTCTATGATTTCTGATTGGCTGCCAACTTTTTATTGTTCTAAAAATCGCTCTAAAAGTGATGCCAACGATATCATTGCACATGGCATTTGTCGTTATAGTTTGCAGTGTGGACATTGTCATTCATAATAATTACAGCAATTTATAGTTACTGCTCTTGATGTGAGCGGCCCTTAACAGTGTCTCACAGTTGTATGCATTGTATGCACTGTCTGTGGCCATTATTCTGTTATTCTGTTATACCAAGTGTGATTGATTCCTGTTCTCTGGGATCATCTTAGGTTTATAACATCTTTCCTTGGCTGCGCCCTTTTCTCTGGAGCTGGAAGCGTCTGATGAAGAATATGTATGATGACTTAGATGAGATAAGACAACTGGCCAGGAGACGACAAGAGACTTTGAGCCCTCAAGATTGCCACAGCTTCATTGACTCCTTCCTGATCAGGAGCAGTAGTGCAGAGGTGTAGACCTTTATTCTGAATTCTGCTCTGTCTGTTCAGTTCTGTTCTGTCCATTCAGTTTGTCTACAGAGAAAGGATCTGTGAAACTACTCTTGTTTTTGCAATATGTGGTTTGTTTGTGGCCAGTCTAGTGCTGCCTAGTATCTCCACTCAGTTGTGCATTTCACCACAGTACTAGTCAGGATACACTTCAAAGGCTTCGGCTTCCTTGACTAAAAATTGAAGACAGAACCAATAGGTTTAAAGTTCAGAGTTGCCACCCACCACAAAGTGAATCCATGCTCATCAATAGTGTCCAGACTGTTTGTACTAAGTGTTTCAAAGTGAAAGAGTCTGATCCACCAGGCTAGTTTGACCAACTTCAACTTTATTAATCCTACAATAGGCCTTTCTATCAATATCTTAGACTAGTGAATGTATGAGAAGACCCCTTGAGTTAGCAGTTCTGTCATAGCTTCTAATTTTAGAGAGAAACGGCAGAGAGATTTCATATGAAAATGCTGTTTATGTTTTCACATAAAATCTCTCTGTTCCCAAACACTCTTCATTTCTGGGTATTTTATCAGTTTCAGAGAACAGGCCTTGAATGTCTGAATGACTGTACTGAACATTGCGCCTGAACATTGCGCACGGTGTGTGTGTGTTTGTGTGTGTGTGTGTGTGTGTGTGTGTGTGTGTGTGTCCAGACAATGGGGCAGAAAGACTCCCTTTTCCATGAGGACAACCTAGTGAACTGTGTGTCTAACCTGTTTGCCGCGGGCACAGACACCACAGGGACTACACTACGCTGGGGTCTGCTGCTCATGGCCAAATATCCTCAGATACAAGGTCAGAGACATCAACAAACCTCTAACATCCAAGTGCTTTTTGTGCTTTAGAGGTTTGTCCCAAAATTATACAGAAAAAGTACAGAGTGAAAAAATAAGAAAGAAAAACTTACCTAACTAACCTAAATGTCCTAATTTCCCTTTACAAACTCTCTCTCTCTCCAGTAACTCTATCTATCTATCTATCTATCTATCTATCTATCTATCTATGTATCTATCTATCTATCTGTCTGTCTGTCTATCCATCTATCTACAATATGTGTCTGTTGATCTGTCCATTTTCACTATCTCTGTTGGTCTATGTATGAAACAAAAAGACAGGGATTTCTCCTGCTTGTTGGTAAGTAAGGACTTTGTTTGCTTTCAGATCGAGTGCAGAGGGAGATTGACAGTGTGATTGGTGTCCGGCAGCCGATGGCCAAGGACAGAAAGAGTCTGCCCTACACTGACGCTGTGATCCATGAGACCCAGAGACTGGCCAACATTGTACCCATGAGCATCCCTCACTCCACCAGCTGTGATGTCCACTTCCAGGGCTATTTCATCAAGAAGGTGACCTGGCTTTTTCCAGCTCCAGTTCTTACATGCAGTTCATAGCTGCATGTTCATCCCACCTATTCAAAGGCCTGATGCGGGACAAAAGCACAGCTGGACAAAAAGAATTGAATGTCTGCTCAGTGAATACGTCCCAGTGTTTAATTGGACTCAAAGGGCAAATGCTTTGACCCAGGCAGGACTACTAAGGCAATACTGGGAGATATTCTAATGGTCATTCATTTCTTTTTAACTTTTCCAGCTCCACCCTTCAGAGCTGTTGTTCAAACATATTGTATCTGACACATGAATGAACAGTCGGACATGAGCTACGTATGTATAGTAGGCCTGGTTGCAATGCTCACGCCATGGACAGTCCTGAGTACCAGTGTGGATTTCAGTTCAGGTCTGGGTCTGGGTCCTGTCTCCTCTCTACTGTTCTGTTACTAATGGCAACTAAAGGCACCAAAAGCCCATAAGTAAATGATTTCTTCTCTTTTACTGCAAATTTACTTCTGATGGGCATCTACCTGTTGTAGCATGACTAACAGAATGCAGACTTCAGTACTTTTCTTGCACTTAGAATTTCTATGTATGTACATTTTACATTCATGTTTTTATGCATTTAGCAGACGCTTCTATCCGAAGCGACTTACATTTGTCAACTATCAATTACATCAGGGCCAGTCTCCCCTAGAGCAACTTAGGGCTAAGTGCCTTGCTCAAGGGCACAATGGTGGCAGCCAGGATTCAAACCAACAATTTTCCAGGCTACTTGCATGTTAGCCAGGTTTCTTAACCACTACGCTACCACTCCCTATGTGACATTGAAAGTCCTTGAATCCTTGTTTTTTAGTTCTCAGGATGTGATTGCTTAGTGTAGTGTTCTTATAAGGATGTGATTAACTGAATTGTCTTAAGGTCTGTTCACACCTGGAACAATAACTATAAAGATAACTATAAATGATATTTCCATCCACACTGCCCAACGAGAACATAAGTCTGTTCATATGTGAATTAACAAATGTCTAAAATTCCATTGTTTCTGATTGGCTGTCAACCTTCTGTAATTGAAAAAATCACTCTGAAAGTGATCCCAATGATGTCGTTGCACATGTCGCTGTCAGTGTGGACGTTGTCATTCATATTAATTAGATATATATTTGTCGTTATAGTTGTAGTTTTCATTCTTGATGTGAACAGGCCTACAGTTGATGTTTTTGCCTTCTGTTCTGCAGGACACCCCAGTAATTCCTCTGCTCACCTCAGTGCTGAGAGACGAAGCCGAATGGGAGACGCCCTATTCGTTCAACCCAGACCACTTCCTGGATGGTCAGGGCAAGTTTGTCCAAAGAGATGCTTTCTTGCCTTTCTCAGCAGGTATTTTTATGCAGTTTATCGTGTGCTTAAAGTGAGTGTCTGGAGTGCTTCCAACCAAAGTCCTGTTATTAAGCTCACAGAGTGCTGTCGGCAGGAAAAAGAACAAGAGAATTTGGCACAACATAACAACATAGGCTAAATACCCAACCAATAACTAACGCTAATTGAATTGAATTGGATTGAATAACTTACTGTAAGCTCGATCCATTCAGTTAGTAAGCTGGGTGAGGGAGGAACAACAGGCCTGTGCCTCATCTCCCAAATGCATGTTCTGTCTTTCCGGTACTTAAATGAGATTGAGATGAGATAGTAATTTTAACCAATCTGACTCTAATTTAGGAAATACCCACTAGGTGGAAGTCAACCGTTAATCAGTAGCACACATCATAAGAATTTAGAAAGATAGGTTATGTCCAAACAGAACTGGGTGTGGTAAAATAGTTTGGTGATAGGAGACATAGGTGTTAAAGCTATCGATCAAAACTACATGTGGGAACAGCCCAGCACCTGGGCTGAAATGTTCAGCGGTCCAGAACTTAGTCTACACTAGCGGCCACAGAACATGACATTCAATCTTTTCTACCCCCTCTCAGTGGTAAGAGTGTGGATTAGCACCCAGTGAAACTCATGACTATATGACTAAAAGTCTAGAAACTCAAAGAATTTCAAACTATGGACCTCTATAGGCCTATAGGCCAGAAAAGGTATTTCAGCATGGCAATACTACAGATTAACAGTTAACAGTTTATTGTCACCAAAATAGACTCACAATCAATAAAACAGTATTCCTACAGTAATCCTAGAAATAATCAAATAGTCAATAAATCAATGAAACAAGATAATAGTCAAAAATACCATATAGCATACCTGAAATAGATACATGGAGGTCTGATGACAGCAGAACAACTCAAAGGTTATGTCTTTGTGCTCTCCTTAAATATCCAACCAGAGCAGAACACTTTGTGTTTACGTGTTAATTGGAAAGTGGCACCGTCTACATTTGGATACCTTTTGACCATCACGGGGCATTTCCAAATACAATAACAGCAGGAAGGGGAGTGTCTCTCCAGATTAGGGACAAAATCCCCCAAAGTTCAGAAATATTATATATAGATTTCTTAGGATTTCTTCACTTTGACCTTTGCACTTCTCACACCATTAAAATGATACCAAACATGAGCACAGTTGCATTTCATATATACAAGCCATGTTTTAAATCCAACATTTAAAATGAAGTCTCTTTGCTTCAGTGAGAACTGGCCTAGGAGAAGGCGAGTCAATAGTTTGTTGCTGGGTGACAAAGGGAACCGGCAGGTAGTTAAAATAGGGTTGTCAATATAGCCAGGCCCAGACACGGGGGTTCAGACTTAATTCAATTTACCAAAAGGTACATTCAATAATTCAGGCTCCTTCCTGTCTGTCAGAACATTATGCTATGTGAGCAGACTTTGGTGGGATAGGGCACCCCATAGAATAGCCTTACGGCTGCAAGTTCAATATTCGGTCTATGCTGTACCAATTTTTCCTGTTCGTCTGCCTACTGATAGCACTTGGAGAGCTCACACAACAGGACTGATTTACAGCTACACTTGAAGGGTTTCTTAGGTGGAGGCTTATGACCATGTGTGTCACTAATTCACAGATTTCCCGAATTTTCCTTATGGGATCAAAAGAGTGCATATACTTGTATATACTTATACAATAGTAAGAGGAGCTGACAGTGTTATATTTATCAATTATGTGTTGCTGTGAATATAGGTTTGTCACGTAAACAGTGTGTGTCAGAAGGTCATGACCTTTGCTCTACCGTGTCTCAGGGCGAAGAGCGTGTCTGGGTGAGAGTCTGGCCAGGATGGAGCTCTTCCTCTTTTTCACCACTCTACTCCAGCGCTTCCATTTCACACCACCCCCTGGAGTCTCGGAAGATGAGCTGGACCTGACACCAGCCGTGGGATTCACCCTAACCCCCTCACCCCACAAACTGTGTGCTGTTCCAAGGTCGTGTGGAGACTGACTGCATCTTACTATAGTCTGTATCACAGAAGATTTGGTTTGAGCAGATGTGTGTGTATGTCAGGTGTGTGTGTGTGTGTAATGAAATTCATGAATTGAAAAATAAGTTGTCAGTTTTTTATTGTATTTTTATTGTTGATTTATTCACCATTGTCATCACAACTTTAAATATATAATAATCTGGAAAAGGCTTAGAGTGGACCCAGATTCCAGTGATCAGTCTGGAGCTACAACTGCGTCTTTCTCAAACACTCCAACTCACACACACACGTACACAGATAGACAAACACATACTTTTTTCCCCCATTTCCATTGATATTGATATGAGAGATGCATCCATCTAACGTCACTTGATCATTAAATTAATAATTTTTTTTTTTTTTTTTAAAGAAGAAAATTATTAATTCATTATTTTTTTAAAGCCATGCTACCTGAGTCGGGAGTTGTTCAGTCGGGTTCCCTCTCATCCGTTTTCATTTACCAACAAAGCTGAACACTCAAACATCTTTTATTATGTCATAAACTACACATGGTGATGGAAGATGTACAAAATTAACCATACTATACACATTGGTTGAATGCAATGTAGATGAGATTATGTTTAAAGAATGAGAGATTAGAATGAGATTATGTTTAGAAAGCTATGCAGTTTCAAAAGACATTTTTTTAATAAACGTATACTAAAATGTATATATTTTTAATATTATTCATAATTTATGTAATATTTGCAGAGTGACCAAAAGAAGTTGTTTCCCTCGACAGCCTAATTCAGAAAGGCTAATGTGGCCCTTTTACTGAACGATGAGCAAATCACATTATTGGATTCCCTCTCAGGAACAGATCTAAGCCATGCAGTGTAATATAATGTGAGGCATGTGATGCATGCACCGCATGAATCAGATAAGATCATATTGATCTTCACCACCAGAGCGGAAGGCATTGAAATGGAGGAATAAACTTGCATTGATTCCGAAATGCTCATCTTGTTTCACACACACACGCACATGCACTCAAATGCCCACGCACACAGACACACACTTCACACACACGCACATGCCCACACTCACAGACACCCACCCGGCACACACACACTAGAGGACAGTAAAATATACTTGCTGCCATCTCGTGGTGACCAGACAGGAGGGAAGAAGTTGCCTAAAGTCAGACGCAGCCCTGTCTTTGTGGAAACACGCACCTCACACAGGAAGCTGTTTGCAGCCCTGGAGATGTCACTTCCTCGATAGTCCGACCCTCATGCTCTCTCATGCACGCCTACGCCTTATTGTCATGACAACAGAGGAGGGTGGGAATAGGAGCAGCCACAATAAGACGCCTTGTGGGGGGGGGGGGGGGGAGAGGAAGACGAGATGAAGCATGAGAAAACTAAGATGCTTAAAGGTAAATAAACAGGGGGCAAGCTACATCAATGGAAAGTCGTGGAGCGAAGAGAGAAGCCACCTGAAGAAAAGTGAGTTTCAGAGCACAGAGCACAGAGCGTGTGACGCACAGATGAGAAGAACCATGTCCTCTGCATGTTTGGAACCGCGTCTTGTGTGTGTAGAAGAACCATCTCTTAAGCGCGAGAACTGTGGGTGGAACAAGAGCAGAGGATCTATTTTAGAAAGGAGCCATCATTTTGTTCCCATAGCAACCTTAACAGATGTGAGAGCGAATAGTTTTCTTCTATTCCCTTCGTGTTATGTCTGTATCTAATCCCGCTTGTGGGCGGCTAGGTTTCCAAACCGAGGAGCATGGCGTGCACATTTTAATCAGCCCCAGTCATTTGAATACTGTATGATTTGTGCATCTCTCGTCTCTGCCTCCCATTGCAAACACCAATTAATGCTGCTCTGAGCTTTATTGGGAATAGGCCCAGCTAAAATGAAAGCAATCATTAAAACTGACCAAAATTATTTCAGGTTTAATTTACAATGGGGGTGTAAATTCTGTTCTAATACGTAGAGAGAGCACAGCCTTCCTGCAGAATTTGTATAAGTAAATGAAAAGTAAATATCTACCAGCCACTGACAGATAAATTGGTGAATGTCAGCAGCCATTCAACAGCAAATCAATATTTTTGGCCTAAAATCTACTAGGCAAATTAAAAATGAGCTTATTTTAGCTTATTTTGACCCCTGATTTTATATATTTGTGTTTGAATCACCAAAAGCATTTCACTTGAAAACATTCAGGCAAATAGAACTTTCTACCTTGAGGCCAAATCTGCCCAAAATATGACCTCTGATGAACAAGGATGCCTTTGATAAAGCACGTTTGGTGGGACACCGTTTACTAATTCCATGGCCAGAGGGAAATCTCACTACATAACTGCCTGATTAATTCAAGACTAAAGAAACTGTAATTCCCCAGATGTAAATATTTAAAGAAATGATTAACTGCTCAAACTGAAACAAAATGTCAGCTTTATGATCACTGATACTGAATATAGTGACATATTGAAGCATTTATGGATCACTGATTGTTAACCAAACAAGAGATTACCGACTTCCATCATTTGTTGTTCTGTAACCATTTTCAGCCTGTACAGTCAGACAGTTAGTCAGGTCCATTTCCATTCCACTTGATTCTCTCTGAACACTCCTCTGTGGTTTCAGAATAGAATTTAATTAAAAAGCTCTCTTGTAGTTAATTATTTATGCCACACTTTAGCTAAGCAAGCACACTCCATGAGAAAGCAAATACAATGAAGCGGGGATGGATTTCCGTGGTAATGATAACAAAAGCTATCCGTTTCAGTAAATCACTGAGCTAAATTAAAAATTCTACCAAAATAACAGTAGATGCAGGAAAGGGATGAAGATATGTAGGTCCATCACGACTTCATGAGCAAAGGTCAAAGAGGGGGGCGGGAGGACATGTCCCCCTGGATATTCAACCCTCCTATGAGTGACCCCTCAATTAAAATATGCTTAATTTATGAGTTTTACTATTGTCCTTCCACACAAGCACTCATCAGCACCAACATCACACACACACACACACACACACACACACACGTACACACATAACCAGTTGGTTTACGCCCTTGGCTTAGGTCGTGACCACCCAGCCGGCCAGAGAGCAGGACCCCAAAGGGTATACAGCCTCTTCGCTACTGTCATTAATATGCCACATGTAAATTATTTATTTCCCCTGTGTTTTTTTGCAAAGCTATTGCAACTTTACAAAGCAACTGCAGTGTGAGTCAGGAACATCCAGAGGGTAAACTCTTCCTCTAACCCCATGGGGCTGGAATCCTGAACAGAGTCATCACTTGTAAGGGAAAGTTGCATGGCTGATACTGCATCAACATAAGTAAAACACACCATACTGCACCTTACTATTGTAACATGCTGTACCGTTACAGTAGAATTCAGTGGTCTCATGGTGCTTTACAGACATTAACAAGGAGCAGCAAAATGTAAAAGGGCCAAGTAAAAACTCCCTTGCAGTAGTTATTCAAGGCCGAAAAGGAAAAACACCCTTGCAGTAGTTATTCAAGGACGAAAAGGAAAGACTTCCTTGCAGTAGTTATTCAAGGACGAAACCTTGGGCAGATCCACGGCTTAAGGGGCCGACCCAACTGCAGGAAATGTACAGTCAGTAGTTACCATTACGTGATTAAGCAACTACAAAAATAAATGACTGTCTTTAACTTACAGTATATAAGGAGTTATGTATTTCCACAGGAGTGAAAATACAACCGTATGCATGGCAACTATTACTGTGCTGTACTGTCCTGTTTGAGATGTCAGCAGAAGACAACACACACAGAGCTTCTCAGATGGTCAAATTGATTTCCAGACCAGAATCTTCTGCTGACTGAAATGTACACAAGGACTAACAAGCAAAGACAAGTTGTTTTTTTTTTCCATTTCATCTGCCGGTATGTAATTTTTCAAAAGCTATGATTTTAAAAACAGCCTACTCCAAATGGCTTTACTTTGCAGGGTGTCTACCTTCACAATGAGAAGAATAGCATGTTCCAACTGAACCTTCACGATTGTATTCAACGTCATAAATCGCAATTACACTATCACACTAATGCCATACCCTTCACACGTACAGTAGCATAATCCAATCTGCAGAGACAGAGAGAGAGCAACTGGTCGGCCCTGTTGCCATGGTGACTGTATACCCACAATTTGCAGGATTTGTAGCCATCTGTACCACAAAAGGGAGATTTGGCCAGAAGTACAGTGGCAGTAAGAGTGAGGGGCCTGCAGAGAGGAGTGGGGGTGTGGAGACGGTAGGGGTGTGTGTGTGTGTGTGCGCGTGTGCGCATGGCATGCATGTATTTATGGTGTGTGTACGTGTGTAGGGTGTGTGTGTGTGCGTGTGTGTGTGGTGTGTGTCCAAGTGTATGGTGTGTGTGTGTGTGTGTGTGTGTGTGTGTGTGTGTGTGTACTAGTGTGCATACTAGGTGTGTGTGTGTATGATGTGTCTATGCACGTGTGTATGGTGTGTGTACTTGTGTGTGTGTGTTCCAGAAATGCTACAATGGTGCAAAAGCAGAATCACCTACCACACCTTGACCCCTGCTAAACAAAGAGCAAGTGAAAGAGTGTGAGAAAGAGCGAGAGAAAGAAGGGGGAGAGAGAGAGAGAGAGAGAGAGAGAGAGCTCCAACAGCAAGGGTACAAGCATTACCATGGTTACCATTAGGACGGAGTTGGCACCTGAATCCTCTCCATGCCGACTGGAAATCTGAACATTCCAACGTGACAGCATCCTTGGTGACATCCCGCGGATGTTGCCATTTACACCTGCATCTCCTTAATCTTATCATGAGCTGCTCTCAGGGGGAGAGAGAGAGACAGAGGGGGGGGGGGGGGAGTGAGAGACAGAGAAGAGAGGTAGGAAATAGAGAGAGTAGGGAGAAACAGAGAGAGAGAGAAGGATAGAATGACTGTGTGATAAAGAGAGAGAAAAGGGAGAGATGGAAAAAAGGTGGAAAAAAAGCAAAGGAGGGGGTTGACATAGAGAGGGGACAGAAGGGTGGAGAGAGAGAAGGAAAGAGAGAGACAGAGAGAGAGAATCGTGTGTTCAGACAGGGAGGGAGAACCTGGGGCTGTGCCAGGCACATCCTCTGTGCTACGCTGCACAGCTCACCTCTGCTGGGGCCCTTCCTGAGCATCCACCACCATACGGCAGCCATCTTCCTCCCCCCACGGGCATGACTGATATGTGTGCTGACATAAGCAAGCAAACTGAGGGAGGTTAGCCTTTCCCTTGCTGGAGTGGTATCCAAGCTCTCGGCTCAGAGTTGGGTGATTCTCTCTAGGCAGCAGGCGGCACCAGCAGGTGGGCAGGACTAATGAGGATGTGCCCCCCCTCCCCTTTCTCCCCACTCTAGGGCAGGGGCACAGGATCCAGGTATTAGCCACTGAATGGGGTCAGTTTGTCGTCTTTACCCCCTTTAACCACAACCCCTGGGGAAAGAGAGCACTTTCTACCGTGAATGACAGGATAGGCTGACGTCGTATTCATCTGTCCCCACAGCTACACAGATTACAGCACATCTTTGAAATGCCAGCGTTTGAAGTCAGGTATGAGTGGCAGCACTTTTCCCCCTCCAAGAGCATCCTCCAGTCATGGTGTTATATCTAGCTGTTTCAAAAGACAGGAAAAAAAGGCTGTACTATGCATATACATAATTTATTCACACAAGATATGTTTCAGCATTCTGACTTCCTCAGTATGTTAAAATACAACAGTGAAAAAAAGGTTTTAAATACCCACAGCCACCACACTCCCCCATCATCACCCAAAGACATCAATCACGGTTTATACAATAATTCATCATACAATCATTAAAAAGTCTACTGGTCCTAAGGCCTCTATAAGACAGATCAAATGAAAACCATCTATGTGAATCAATGGTGTGTATGCTTAGTGCAGCCTACTTTTCCTGTCCTTCAATTGCACAAACATTTAGCCAGCACTCTGTCTGAGGGAAGCCTGATCCTCCCCTTATGATACCTGGCTCTTTTAACATGAGTAGTCTCCATGAGTCTCCACATAGTTTACAGGGAGATATGTAATGCACATTTCTCTATGTCTCTTTTTTTCCCTCCAAACAAAACATAATTCTTTGTCACTGCTGTTTTACTATGTGCTACTATGTAATGCTGTTTCTAGACACTATAGGTTCTTGCTTTCAGCACCGATGACGTTAAGACACATCACTGCTTAGTTTTTTAATTTTTTTATGTTGGTTCATTTACCTTCCATCCAGGATTCAAATATTTTAACTCTTGTGTTGCAACACTGTAGTAGTTATGACGGCTTAATGAGTTTTCTGGTGTCATTAAAAAAACCTTGAACTAAATTGAGTTACAGCTGTGAGTGAGGGAGTGGTTAAGTTACAGAGAGAGAGAGAGAGAGAGTAAAAGAGCCAGAGAGGGAAAGAGAGAGAGAATTTCTTTTGCATATGTCCTGAAGCACATCATTTTTTGCCGCCTTTGCGCCCCGATTACAGAGACAGGTGCTGCACGCGGAGGTGTGCGAGAGGGTGGAGGCGCGGTGGAAGATCTGACGAGTAAACAGTCGAGTTGTACCGACTTATTCTGCGTTCGCCTGCTTCGATACTGAGTGATTGTTCTCTGAAAAGGATCCAATGCCTTCTAAAGGCGCTGTGCATCAGAACCCAGCGGACTGCTCGAGTAGTATTAGCACTATTCAAACTGTGATTATGCGCCAGTTTTTTGGTTCATCTGAGAAAAGGCACACAGCATCTCCGTGACGACGCTGCTGGTTTTGGGAAGAGGATGCAATCGATTTCTTTCAGACCAATATCACTGGATTCCGAGGGCGTGCTCTGCTTTTGATTAATGCATCAAGAAACTCATCTGCCCACTTGAAATGCCGAAGCCCCAGGAATATGGATTGTTTCATGCTGTGTGTGGTTAGCTAAAGGACATTTACCTGGTTTCTTCTCTTTTTGACCAGACATGTCAGATCAGTCTTTATGATTTTCAAAATTAATTTTAATCCAGTGGTTCTTGCGGCAACAGTAATAGTCGCGACAGTTATCACAGAAACAGGCGCAACATGAGAGAATTCAAACAGAAGCTTGTGTTTTTGTGTTACCGAGAAAAAGCCAAAAGAATAGCGATCCAACTTGAACGCTGTAAGACAGCCAGAGGCAGATTCGATAGAAGGGAGCAAAGGGAGTCCGTGAGTACGGAGCCCTTCTCGGTACCCCGGCTGCCCAAACCGGAAGAAATGACCTGGGGGCAGTGGATGAAACAGTGGATAATGATTGGGAAATTATAACATTAACTTTTCAGGGGGAGTGAAACTACATAAAATTATAGCTCGTGTTTTCATCCATATATTTGTGGTCATGTTTCTATGAGATGACTGGTGACATTCTAATATGTGTCTCCTTGGCTAAAATGTTGATTTTGCTGCGTTTAAATATTTTGCAATGGTTGGCTCTCATAACAGCAACTACCGTGGTTTGCCCTCTTGAGAAACTGTCTAATGGCCCTTTAGGTCTGCAGTAGATACATATTTCATACTTAGAAAGCGTAAACCAATTGCATCCATAAGGCCCTGTTGGATGAACAGTGGGCATATTACATGGAAAATATCATATTTTTTTCTCAGAAATGTCCATCCGAAGTTGAGAATGCGAATGAATGGAAATTGGCATATTTTATACTGATCGAAGGGGCTCCTCATTTGCAGTCGGCATACCAGTCACATTTCTTCGTAGAACTGAGAATAGCCTATACAGAGAAGCGATGATACACGTGCATGACGTACTGAAAACTGACAGCTTTCATCAGCAAAGTCATGTGACCTGGCAGAATTGTTGGCTCGTTTGAGCTGAAGATATCCCGCACTTCAACTACTACTGTCTTTAACTTTTTTATTCGATCACCTGCACTACAACTTGAAGAC
Source organism: Tenualosa ilisha (assembly GCA_015244755.2). Lineage (NCBI taxonomy): Eukaryota > Metazoa > Chordata > Actinopteri > Clupeiformes > Clupeidae > Tenualosa > Tenualosa ilisha. The sequence continues at coordinate 1,298,791 of PYXC01001670.1, forward strand.
AGCTCCATTACCTGACACTCAGGTACGTCATCCTTCATCCTGATTCATGTGCACTTTGCAGCCAATCCACGAGTTGTTTCGAGGCATGTGATCCATCCATTAATCAGCCATCAATGGCTGCTAGTCTGTTGCTGAATTTCAGTGTAGTCTTTGCAGTCTTTGGGTGTTGCTGCTTCACAATGGTTTAACAGAGGATGTCTTTTCCTGTGTTTGATTTGAACAACTTTTTTCATATAGTCCAGTAAAGTTAGTTGTGTTGAGTCCTCTTTTTCATCCTGGGTATTTGACAGACTCAGTCTCACACAGATCTGTCACTGACTGTGCTCTGTTGATTGAAATAAGTCATATCTCTATTATACATCAGATCAGAGGGAAATGAAAGCCTTCGCCCCTGTAAAATTTCATCAACTGCAGAAAATTAAGGATATGACGATAGACGATAGGATGTGATGATAGAAATGCAAAAGTGACATCATCCAAAGCCTACATTTACTTGGTGGCAGGTGATCGATAGGCTAGCTACAGTGCTTCATAATTATAGTGGCTGATGTCCACTATATCTGTTACCTCTACTGAAGACTGTGCCCTAACCAGTAAGAAGGCTGACCGTCATAGCTTGCCCTTAAACAACTGGTGATACTAGTAATGAAACATGTCATGTCACCTATAGTACCCACCTTGCCTAAATGAAATGTGTGTGTGTGTGTGTGTGTGTGTATGTGTGTTTTGGTATTTATATGACACATCCCCTTCATGTCCATGGCTAAAACATAACGTGTGAGCCTAATACTTCTTAGCTTAGAAATAGAGTTGATTGTTGATCATTGATTTTTTTCCTTCTGAGTAAACACACACACACACACATACACACACACACACACACACACAGAGTCACCCGAATAGCTCAGTTTTCACAATGGTTGAGAATGCTTGTATCAGCGATTTGAAAGTTACTTCAAGCATAGGTCAGGAAATTGTGTGCTGCTTGTTTGAAAGCCTGAAAACTGGGATAAGGTTAGATAAATATCTCAGGTTGTCTCACATTTTATATTCTTTTGATAGATATTACGAGGTTGAAAACATTTATATTGCCCTCTGACATACCAGCCTAGATGGATCCATGTATAACACAGTTTCTAGTAACCACCATCATTGTAATAGTTGCCTGTGTAACCAGGGTAGTGGCAGCAGTGGCGTATTGGTTAAAGAACCTGGCTAGCATGCTAGTAACCTGGAAAATTGTTGTTTTGAATCCTGGCTGTCCCCGTTGTGCCCTTGAGCAAGACACTTAACCCAGAGTCGCTCTAAAGGGAGACTGGCCCTGATGTGGAAATGTAAGTCGCTTTGGATAAAAACGTCTGCTAAATACATAAATGTAAATGTAAAGTCATCCTGTGCAGTCTAGCCTGGGGCTCGAACCTGCAACCTTACAGCAAGCTCGGATCGGGAGGCAAAGCCCTAGCCAGTCGACTGAAAAGTCCAGGCTCCCCAGTCAACTGACTCGCAGGCTCTTACGGTGTTGGAAGGGTTTACTAACATTCTGCATGCACAGCTAGACTAGCTGACATTTGTTACACCTGGGTGGATGATTACCATGTGCCACAAGATTCTTCTGTGTCTGTAATGTGTTTTTAAATCATGGCTATGGATTATTTAATAAGGCATAAAAATCTCTAAAAGGGTCACAGAGGAAAGACGGTTCTAAGCCTTTTGTAAATACCAAAGATATCCAAAGTTAGTATTAACATTTGGCTTTCTGTACAGCCTGTTATCCTCAAAGTAATGCGGCTCCACATATCCTTTACAGATTGTGGAATCTGACGTAACTTCTTGACTTTATCTGCTAACACTAAAGACACCACTGTTATGTTAGCCAGAGTTAAACTCAAAAGGTCATTGCTGTGTTTGTTCTAATGTTATTCAACTTTACTGTTATGTTATGTTATGTTATTACTGACGTTTCTATCACACCTGTAATGATTCTTAACACAGCCACTCATTCCACAACATTCTTAGCAGTGATGTCTGTGAAAAAGGGACTTGCTTTAAGTGTTGTATGAAGTACCATCTGAGTAAAAGTAAAGATACCCTTCCAAAATGTTACTTTGGTAGAAGTTCAAGTCACCCACCAGCATGTCACTCAAGTAAAAGTCTAAAAGTATCTAATATTTGCTCTGCTTAAGCATGATAAATATTCTAGACTTAAATGTTGTAAAGCAATAAAAAATAGGGTACAAGTAGGCTAAAAATAGTCTGTTTAAAACATGTAGCTGACAACAAACTCCAATAAAAAGCCTGAAAAAATCACACATGCACACACCCAGTCAGAATAAAAATGTTACAGTCACTCAGTTGACCATAAAATTCAATTTCATCTGATACTTGTAACTATGGTGCCAGTTGAAAATGTAGTCGAGTATAAGTATGCAATTAACTCAGGAATAAAATAGAATAGAATAGAATAGAATAGAATAGAACGCCTTTATTGTCATTACACAGAGTGTAATGAGATTCGAAGCTGCCCCATAGAGTGCACACATAAAATGAATTGAAAAGTATGTACAAATCCAATATGCAAAAGAAAAATATGTATATATATATTTACACAACAAAAGATAAAACCGTATAAATAAAAAAATAAAATAAAATAAAATATAAAATAAGTAATAATAATAAAAATGGTTTGGTGATACTCTGGTGGTATAGGTAAAGTGACATGTGATAGCAGCATTCAGTAATAAATATTGGTTGTTGATAGTGCAAAAAATGAAATGTAGTGGAGTATAAGTATGCAATTAACTCAGGAAATGTAGTGGAGTATAAGTAAAAGGTGGTAGATTTATAACAACTCAAGTAAAGTATTGATACTGCCAAAACATACACTACACACTGTAGTACTGTAGTGAAGTATTTTACCTTAAATAGATAGATAGATAGATAGATAGATAGATAGATAGATAGATAGATAGATAGATAGATAGATGGGAATACCAGCACAAGTACTGTATTACCAAAGGGTGTGCTTTGGCAACGCATGGTCTACTGATGACAAACAGATCATTTGTCGCTTAGGGCAACTGTCATTGCTCCGTGCTTGTAAAGTAATTATTACAGAGCACTGTCATTGTTCCATGCTTGTAAAGTAATTATTACAGAGCACTGTCATTGCTCCGTGCTTGTAAAGTAATTATTACAGAGCACTGTCATTGCACAATGTTTGTAAAGTTTTTGCATATATATTGTTGTCTCTCAATATGGAACTTACCCTGCTCGTTGAGCAGTATTGTATTACCTAATTATCTTCGAGGCCTGATTTCCCTTGTGTTCAATTCTGTCTCCAGACAGAAGATGAATTCTAATGCCTGTTTAAAGCTTAAAACAAGTTTGCATTTTAGCCACAAACCAACGACAGATTCAGCGTTCAGGTTTATATGCCTATTTCATCTCTTTTATACTGACTTCACTGATTCCGAGATTAAAACACAATGCCCTGAGTGTAGAAAATTAAAATATGTATGTATGCAAATGTATTTTCTGAAAGGTCCTAGACATACAAGAAATGCAATGTTGAGAATGACCCTTCTTTCAACCAGTGCAGTAACACACTTTAATGGTATGTGTGAGTGTGATCTCTCAGTATGGTATGTCCGCAAAGGTGTGTGTGTGAGCGCGTGTGCTTATGTGTGTGTTTGTGTGTGTGTGTAAGTGTGCATGTGTGTGTGTGCATGTGTGTGTGTGCATGTGTGTCTGTGGATGCTTGGGGTGTTTCAGATCATCTTTAAAACTGTTATATGGGAAAGCATAGCTAGTGAAGACACTGAAACAGAGTGAGCAATACAGAAAATGTAAAGCCTTTGGCTATTGTGCTCTGCCCATACACCCACTCTCAACTTCTCTCTCTCTCTCTCTCTCTCTCTCTCTCTCTCTGTTAAATCGCTAGCTAGAAGCTGTTCCCTCCTACACATGCTTCAGCTTGACACCACATCACATTTACATCCAGGATACACACACACACACACACACACACACGCACACAGAGAGAGAAAGTACAGTGCAGCATAGTTGAACCTTTGTTGAATAATTTGTGGTAATAAGCAGATAGGAGATAAACAAACATGTACAAGTAAAATAGATATCAGTGAAATAGTCTCAAAATATTAAGCTTGTCTCATTGCATTTGTTCAAATTTAGGCTCTCTTGCAGTCTGCCCATCTTGGTTCAGAATGTTGCACATACCATGTCATTAAGGCCTTACACAGTGATTTTTCTGTGATAGCTGTTTGGCTTTTTAATATATAGTTTTAATATATAGTTGGCTTTTAATATTTTGTTATATCAGATGTGTAGAATAACTTCTCTGAACGTTACATTTTCTGCTGTTCACACGGCCCTTGGCGATGTTGCTATGGAGACCAAACAAAGATGTAGAAAAACACATAGATGGAGTCAAGATTCTGAATTGGAATAGAATTTGCTTGATAGCCCAGTGACAAATCAGATTCTTTCTTATCATTCCCTCGAAGCCTGCAAAAGTACTCACAAATATTTTATTGTTTTGTGAAGTAGCAATAAAGACCTGTGGTATGAAGTGAGACTGTGCAGCTCATGTGTATTATTACATGGGTGGAATTAATATCTCTGATTAGTTCGTATTATGGTACCAGATTCCATGGCCTGAGCAGTTACTTTCATTAAAATACGATATCCTCAAAATACAAATATAATCATAAATTTCTGGAGGGGTAATACATATATTTTAATGTTTTGTATTTTCATGCTTGCATTGGCATCTTATCATAGTTTGTTTTAAAGGATAATTTGACTAAAACAAAGAGAACACACATATTTAGTGATATTTCCTCACCCATCTGGTAATGACAGGCCTCTTACCTCTTTGGTGACTGAAGTGGATTAAGAAATAGTTACTGAGTCTATAATTCACAATGTGTGTTTAAGCACAATCTTAATTACACAGACCTACAGCTAACCACATGACTTCAACATTGTAAGCTGGCAATTTGCTTAACCATCAGAACTCATGTTAGAAATAAAGCTGTGTTGTCAGGGAGGGATGGATGCCCCTTAGGTTTTTGAGCTTATCCAGTCCACCCACACAAGTTGGTTTGGAGTTAATTGCTGTTGTAGAAATGCTCCATCAAAACCTAGAGACCATACTGGTATATCCATGTCGAATATAAGCTCCTGCGCAAAAGCAGTCAGATTCAAATGCAGTCAGACGCAGCACCTACATCTCCTCACTTTGCTTTGAACTGTGGCAGTGCGTATAGCTGAACAGTCAAATTTCATTTGTTTGAGGGGTAATAACCAAATTTCACTCATTTAAAGTGACATCATATTTGTCACACTGGAATTGATGTTTTTCTGTAGAATCTCTTTGATCATTCTGTTCTTGTAATCAGTTGAGACGGGACCATTAGGGATGTTCCTCAAAGCAAGACTGTGCCACGGTTTGAGTTTTAACCGAGCGCAAGCGTTTGGGAAATTCCTTATTTTGCTCTGTGATGCTGTTGTGCTACCACAGTGTTAGGGATCTGAGAATCTGATGTATCCATCTCTGGCCAAGTACAGTAGGCCTATATGATATGAAAAATCTGTTATTCTCACCATCAGTAATTCAACAGCAGAGAGCCCACTCAAGATCCTCCACAAAAAAGTTTCTCTGTTTTATCTCCTCTCAAGTTCTTCCAACACTTTGTTATAGGACATATTCAATAGTAATGGTTCTACAATTGGATACTGCTGCAAGCACTTATCGGATGAGAGTGAAATCTTTACAAAGTCCTACCATTGTCATACATTATGCAGGCCTTCTTATTGTAGATGTTATTTGGCTTTGCCTGTGCAGTGCAGTGTCTTGCACAATGGAACACTAAGCCCTCTGCTTACAGCCGTGGTCAGCCCATATGAGGTGCTTGGCTGTCTTTCTCTGCTGCATTCGCTCATTCACTATTCCCAGAGGAGCGCTAGCTTAGGCGAAGACATGCAGAAGCAGTGGTGAATCTCAGGTTTCAGGGAGAAGGTGAATCTCAGGTTTCACTTCATGTGAAATGGAATGGAATAGAATGGAATAAAAATATGGAATAAAAAAATTGTAATAGAATAAGCACAGTACAAGCAAAGGTCATTGATAATTCATCAATGGGTCATTGGGCGGTGGTAGCATAGTGGTTAAGGAACCTGGCTAGCGTGCAAGTAGCCTGAAAAAGATGTGGGTTCGAATCCCAGCTACCACCATTGTGCCCTTGAGCAAGGCACTTAACCCTAAGTTGCTCTAGAGGAGACTGGCCCTGAACAATTAATAGTTAACAAAAGTTGTAAGTCGCTTTGGATAAAAGCGTCTGCTAAATGTAATGTAAAAAATGTAAATGATAACTTTTATTCTTTCTGGCACAAGGGTGGAGAATCTAAACAAAAACAGAATATAGAGAGTATAATGTAAAATCAAAATAAAATGGAATAAAAAAATGCAAATTAAACCAAACATTGCAGTCTCTTGCGAAGCTGTTTACAGCCATAAACACGTTGGTGGGCTGTAATATTGTGGTAATTATGTTTCCTGTCACCCAGCGGGCGATGGGCGACAGACACAGACCTGGCTGCTAGAGCTGTTGGGCTCAGCTCTTGGAGGGACTACCTTTCAGGCTGCAGGTGACCAGAGAAAGCACAAATTAGTCCCCAAGCAGGCGGCTTAGTGTGTCTCCAGCAGGAAAACTCCCCCCCCCTTGAGTGAAAACATCAGTGCTCAGAGCATGACGAACGGCAGGAAACACCGTGGTAAATGTGGTGCTGAGAGAACGAGAGATATTTTTACTGAAGGCTTTTTAAACAATAGCAGAGTTTCTAGGCAACTGAAATGTCGCACTTCTACAGTAGAAACAGACGTGTGTTTTCAGGGGGTGGTGAGCACAGTGTGGTATGACACTGGAGCTGAGGTAGAGACTTTTTTTGTTTCGTTACATTTCACATTCATCAGTCAGGGAGATGCCACTATCTACACAGCATGTGGACCTTCTCACATGACCTAAAGACACATGACCTAAAGAGTAATGGCAAGCATTACATTATTTAAACATTTCCCATGGAATTTTTATAATCGAAAATAATCTGCAGCAAAATGTTCACATACTCAGCAGTATCCTCAAGGTGATAACTGAATCAGCAATATAATCAATCATGTGTAATAATTTACTCTAAATGGGTAAGAGCATCCTTCACAGCTCCCACAGAGGTGGCAGAGAGCTATTGGGCTTAACCATACACATAAATTGTTGTTTTAAAGTATATTTTGGGAGCTTTTGAATGGACAGTGTAGCGTGACAGGAAACAAGCACGATAGAGAGATGGGGTGGGATATGACCAGGGATCGTACTTGAGCCATGTGTCCTTAGGGTCACCTGGATCCAAATTTGGTGTGGACACTGCAGACTATTGCGGCACACACTTCCATCCCCTGCACACTCATACCTTGTCTTTGATCACATGAAAGGCATTTGTGGGAAAACATAAATCTTTACATAGCAAGCTAGTTATAAGAGGTGGCAGAGTCATTTTCTTTTATAGTCCTGCTCACACTCTTTTAGACTAGACTTTTTTCTGAAGATTTGTTTTGGCCCACTAGTTTGTCTTGCATGCTGATACAGAGAGGACTTTTTGGGGCATATATTGAGAGAAGCTAAATTCGAAAGCACTGCACTGCATTTAAATTATCAAGGAAACTTTCATCTAGGATCAGTCAGACCACACTACACATAAGAGAGTAGGGGGTCCCAGAGGGTCTCTGTCTTGGCTTCACTGGCTCCTGGCTTCACTATACAGCATTACTCTAGGGAATCTGTCCAAACTGGTGCATGCTTAAATTGTTACTAAGAACTTTGACATTTTACTGAACAACTGAACAACTGAACTTTCAAATACAGTGATGATGATCATGGCGATGAACACTGGAGGACTTGACACTGGTACACTAAAACTAACATGCGTGCATTGAAATGGGTTGTTTTCATTTCATCACCTTGGCGAACATACAATGAGTGATTTTTGGCCCATTTTAAGACGATTTTTCGCTCGTGCATCTATTTTGGTAATTAGCCCTAGTTTCAGCTTAATCGTGCGTCCTGCATCGTGTACTGTACAAGGTGTAACAAACTGCCAATTTGGGAAAAAAAAATAAAACGCTTTCTTTGGGAACAGTATCTGAATAGTACATGGTGTGGTGGCAGTCAGGGAGTCTCATTCTGCATGTGTGTGACTCAGTTTGTCGTTCGCTATAGGGCTCTCTGACTCACTCTGACACAAAGAAGCATCTTGAGTGTGTTCAGCATATGCTTGCATTGGTGCAAGTGCGAGGTGACCCGCCAACACACCATACATTTGAATGTAGTGGAATTGTGCACCACCAGATTGTGCTGTATATAACGGATGGCTAATTGTTAGCTTTGTGACGTGTGACTTAACTGTCTGCGTCGACTTTGGCACCCTAAACAATCTGCTGCCCTAAACAATCTGTTACTCCATACAATGGGAACTAGAGACACAGCGCTGACTGGCTATCTGTTGACTAAACCAGCACATTTTAGTTTAACCACAGAAGTATCAGGAAAAAATGATTTGAATACAGTAATTATTGGGTATGAAATCTGCTCGAGTGAAGTAGAATAAGGAGGTCTCAACTGGATGTTGAGGTATGAAGACAAGTATGTCAATACTTAGCCTACATGAAAGATTAATTAAAATAAAACATAAATTTACATTTCAATTTTAGCCCATTATAGTGAATCTCTTGCCATTTTAATCCACTGAAATCACCATATTTATGATTCATCAGACACCCCTCTCCCTTCCACTGTCCCTGTGATGTGTATGTGTATGTGTTATATTTCCAGTCGTTTCCTTCCACACCTTTTAGGGTTAAATTTATCAAATAGAAATGACTGAGCTTCACTCCAACATCACAGCTGTCGTTTCATTTCGCAAGAGTCTCAATGTGTCTGCAACACACTGGCACACTCGTCTGTCCTCACAGGTTGTCCATTTTAGCACACACACACACACACACACACAAACACAAACTTAGACATAAACAAACACACACACACACACACGCAGACGCACTAGTCAGAGATCGCAATTTGAGTGCTGTTGTTTCACTGATTGCAGGTGTAAGACAGGAAAAGACAGTCAATAGAGGAGGAATGGGAGACAGTGTTTGAGAGAATCCAGGGGGAGAAGAGAGAATATGAGTGAAATGGAATATGGGAAACTGCGTAGGTGAAGAGAGGAGAGGAGAGGAGGAGAGGAGAGGGCTTGAGAGATAGTCAGCTCTAAAGTCAGGGAGCCTGTATTTATAGAACTCTGGAATACATGACAATGCCACAGGCACTTCATAAGGGAAATGCAGCAAACAAACAGAGCAGGAACAACAGGCAGATACAACGAGTATGTGTCTGTGTGTGTGCGTTCTGAAACTGTAAAAAGGCAGGTTTGAAAGCAGGAAGAATTGCTTGGTGGCATCCGTAGACTTTTTGGATTACGTACCCCGGGAAGTAGCTCGCCATGTGTGTGACCGACAACCGTGACGGTGATGTGGAGTTTTGCTTACTCCTGTATTAGTTTCTGGTGTGTGTGTGGTGTGTGTGGTGTGTGTGTGTGGTGTGTGTGTGTGTGTGTCTCATCAGAACTGCCATATAGCCATTCTAACATCACTGACATTGTCTGTGGGCTGTTTGATGCGCTATATCTGGAGTGCCATATCGAAACAGGTTCTGGCGGTTTTCCTTGTGTGGTGCTGCAGACCACCACTACAGTAATGCGCTAGTCTGGCCGTGGGCAGCTGTATGTGTTGCAGTGTATTAGCAAGCCTCTGTCTGTAGGTTGCCACGAGAGCGGAGTCGTCTCATTGAGCTTGTCTGTGGGCTGCCTGGCCGCACAGAACTGTATTGATAGCCTCTGAGTGGGCAGCCAAATGTGTGCAGCACAAGTTTGTCAGCCTCTCTTGTACTCACCAGTTGCTGAGAAGCAGTGGGATTGATGCTGCTGTTTCCCCATGGGCTTTTTTTCTTTCTTTCTTTCTTTCTTTCTTTCTTATCCTGCATGTGTGTGGAGCCTGCCTGTGGATTTTGTATGTTGACGGTACGGTTACTATGGCAGTGTGTTGTTGTTTAGTGTGTGGTCTGGTCAGTGAGTGTGTGTGCATGTGTGTGTGTGTGGTGTGTGTGTGTGCGTGGTGTGTGTGTGTTGTGTGGTGTGAGAGAGAGTTAGAGTGTGTTTGTGTGTATGTGTGTGGTATGTATGTGTGTGTTGTGTGTGTGTGAGAGAGTGAGGGTGTGTGAGTGTGTTTGTGTGTATGTGTGTGTGTGTGTGAGAGAGAGAGAGGGTGTGTGTGCAACATTGCTAGTCATGCCCTTCACCTTTCGCACCCCCATTGGAAACAGCTTTTGTGCGACTGAGAACTTCAGGGGAGAAGTCTCATCATATTGCCTTGTGCATTTATGCATCTTTTCATCTGTCTGTCTGTGTATCTGTCTATCTATGGATCAATCTATGTATCTAGTGATCGGTCGGTCTGTCCACTCAACTCTCTCTTTCACTCTCATTTTCTGACTTGTTTTTTTCTCTATTTCTTTTTTTCTCTCTCTCTTTCTCTCTTTCTGTGTGTCTTTCTGTCCTCCTCTCTCATGTATCCCCTTCTTTCAGAGCACGCTGGTGCTCCCAGGGGCCACTTTGCCGCTGTGAGGCAGACAAGCATGGAAACCCCTCCCAATGCCCCTACTCAACCCTTCCGACAGCCTGTGAGTATACACTCCCCTCTCTCTCTCTCACACACACACACACACACACACATACCAACACATACGCCACACATACACAACATACACTCATACACACACACACACACACACACACACACACACACACACACACACACACACACACACACACACACACACACACATCCCTCCATCCTCCACCTTCCACCTCCATCAGCTGTCTTCTCCTACAGGCCAACATCCCATCCATCCATATCTTGTGCCAGGCGACACACACAAACACACACACAGTCCCATCATGCACACACATTCTTATATGAATATGCACATGTGCACACACACACACCCACACACACTCTCTCTTTCTCTCTCTCAGTCACATCAAATACAGCTTAACTTCCCTGCAGGAAGTCACATAGACGTGATTTGCATCTGTGCAGCTCGATTCTCTCCACGACACAGAACAAAAGACAATTAATTAATAATAATCTGTGACGTCTATGCAAAACCAGAGGACTTATGCAAGTTTCATGTCAATGAATGTAACTCAGGGCAAGTGATACAGTGATGCAAAATGATGCAAAAGGTTGAAAAATTATAGAAAAAAACCTGTCTGTCGTATCAAATATAATAATGGAATACTATCTTTGTCATATATGGCTTCCTTTTTATGTAGCCTTATTTCTTTACTTCTGTGTATTTAAAAAAACATGACAGCAAAGTCATGCTAAAGATAAGCTAAGCTAAAAAAATATTAAGAATTTAGGCCAGCCTAAGCGTTCGTCTGCCTTCCACATCACAAACGCAAACGCATCAGCATTTATCACTCAAAAAACATTATTTTCATCAGTTCCATTCATCTGCCTTCAAATCTGAGTGAAATCATGGAATAAAAATGTCCGGAGACCTATTTGGCACAGAAATGTGAGGACAAAACTCAATTTAAAAACCATTATCCTTAGTCATCTTGGGATTGCAACAACCTGAGGGAGAGTCCATGCCTGAGGACAACAACATCAACACATCAAAACCGGATGACCCATTGCAGTGATCTTCAACACTGCTCAACAGCAGGCACATTTCTAGTTTGTGTTGAATTAAAACAGTGTTATGTTTTGTTTGTACTTTGTGTGTGTTCTCAGTAGAGGTGAGCACAGGAAAACGTGCTCAAACTCTACTGCTCTATGTTGAATTCAGAGTTATGTAAAAGTTTTGGTGTCAAAGCACTTATGAAAGTGATGAAATATCTAATGTTCTCTGCTTGATGTAGCTGAGATATGTCTATTAATTCCAGTTTGAAGATGAAGAAGTTTTATTGAACTTGTAAATTGTTTCTGCCAAAATCTACCCTCCCTCCTTTTATTATTGGATGTTAATACACTAAATTCAGCCCTCCACTTTTTGGAAAATATTAGTCAGGGAAACTGTGGCTGTTAAAATCTATCTTAATGGTGTGAGTGACAGATTACCTCTTTTCAAAACCGGATCTGTATGAGAAGTACCATATAATGAAACTGATATTTACTTTATTTATAATTGTTAAATTGTTAATAATTTACTCCATTATTGTCACATATTTGATGTAACAACGTGAGAAGTCGTATCAGGAAATTAGTTGGCTCTGTGACTGTTTACCATTTTGAAAAATTCATGCGTTTGAATGCCAGTAATTAAGTGGGTGCTAGCTGAAAGTAGGCAAACAAACCAGAGATGCCTGTAAAGTGGGCCAAGCCAACCCCACTAAATAAATGCATAGCTACTGCAATGTGATCTGGATCAGCTACAGCAGCAGAGCTGCAGGTACCCTCTTGGGCGGCTCTTAGACTGTGCGTGGGCAGTGCTTTATGTGATTCACCCTTCCAGAAGCGGAAATGTCACTAGCCTGAAGTGTTTGTGTGTGTGTGTGTGTGTGTGTGTGTCAAGGAGGGGGGTCTGGCTATTTATGGTCCTGCACCATCCTCCGGTGGTAGACTAATGGAAGCACAGGGTTTTTTTATGTAATTTAATAGGAGTCTTCAGTACCTTCTGGTACTGTTTTTAGACTCATTTCTGTGGTGTTTCGTGCTTGTTCTGACGTGTACTCCATTTTATTTTTTTTTCTGGATCTCTAAAAGCACTATTCTCTCTCTCTCTCTCTCTCTCTCTGTTTTGAGCACTTCATGTCGACATCTTAATTTAAACCTGCTCTTTTCACAGTTTGGTACTGCTGACGTACATACAGCGTGTGTATAAGGCCGACTCAAACTTGAGAGAATCAGAGGACTCCTGGGGCTTATTTCCATTCTGTGTCACTGGTGCTCTAGTTTCCTCCGTTAGACAGCAGACGAGTAATAAACTCTCTTTCCTCCATAGCATCACACCTGATGTGCTAAGCGGCCATTCATTGTACCATTGCACCGTTGAGTTGTTTCTATTAGTTTATGTTAATTCTGTCCAAGTACGTGAGCCTGAACTTACTGAGAGTTAGCTCCTTGTTGTGTGGTTGTTTTTCTGTTCTGCAGAGCTTTCTGAGAGTTAGCTCCTTGTTATTTGGTTGTTTTTCTGTTCTGCAGAGCTTTCTGAGAGTTAGCTCCTTGTTGTGTGGTTGTTTTTCTCTTCTGCAGAGCTTTCTGAGTCGCCGGTTGAAGGGCTCCATAAAAAGAGCAAAAAGCCAACCCAAACTCGACCGCACCAACAGCTTTCGACACATGATTCTCCCACGCTTCCGCAGCGCAGACCAGGAAAGGTTCGAATCCATCTTCGACGCATAGAACAGTCTGGAACAAATTCTGCTTGGGGATACAGAACACTATACTCACTCATCACTCATTACTGAGGGTGTTTACCTCCACAGGGGAATACTTTACCTAAAATCTTCAGTGCTCAACCCATGTCCTCTGATCTTCCTCAAAGCTAGGATCTCTTTTGTTTATTAAGTTACTTTAACATTTAACCGCAGTTTAAATGGATATGGATATTTAAGCCTATCTACTTTTACCTATCTGTAATATTACCTTCCAAATTACTTCTAATTTAATAATCTGGTTTTCAACTTGTTACTTCTTATTAACTCACTATCATTTTGTATTTAGAGTTAGATGACATGATATTGCATTTATTGAATTTTATTTGTTTGTTAAAAAATTACAACCATGTTTTTTTTTCTTCACAAAAGGTAAAAAGTGCTCTTGTCTTTCTGGTGTTTTTCTTTTTTCCTGTCCTCCTCCTCATCTAACTCTCTCTTCCTCCCTCCTCTCTCTTTCTTTGTGTCCTGTTACTCTGTCCATTTCTCATCTCTCTCGGTGTCCTTCTCTCTCTCTCTCTCTCTTCTCAGGACTCGTCTGATGCAGAGCTTTAAGGAGTCGCACTCCCATGAGTCTTTACTGTCCCCCAGCAGTGCGGCAGAGGCTCTGGACATCACCTTGGACGAGGATGCCATTATCAAGCCAGTGCACTCTAGTATTCTAGGGCAGGAATACTGCTTTGAGGTTTGTGTGTGTGTGTGTGTGTGTATGTGTGTGTGTGCATGTGTATGAGTGTGTGTGTGTGTGTGTGTGTGTGCATGAGTGTGAGTTGGTCGTTTTCAAAGGGTCTCCTAGCTCTCATACCTATGCAGTGTAATAATTTTATGTTTCAGAACTTGTAACACATACATTTTTGATGTTGCAACAGGCAGTAATGCCTGTGTACAAAGAAAGGGAGGACTGTGAACATTGAACTACTATTTGATTTCAGAGAAAGAACAAATGGTAAAATGTTTACAAACATTCAAAATAATTGCAAATTAGTAATGCAAATTAGGCACCAAGGTAATTGGTGACATTATAAAGGTTCTTTCACTAATAGCTGTTTACTCAGAGGATCGTTTTCTGTTAGATACTGGGTGAGTAATGAGTGAAGGTCAAAGCATCAGCCTTTATCCATAATGAGAGATTACGTAATCTGGCATCAGACATACACATCATTTATGGGATATTAGAAATAGTTACCACAAATTCAGAGATAGATAGTTAATTGATAGATGCCAGAGGGTGCTATAGTTGCAGTGGTTTTGTGTATTGTGTTTGAATATTTGATAGCTAGATTTCGCTGTTTACACTACTGCGTGCGTGTGTGTGCTGTGGCCGTGGCCGTGGCTGTGAAGCGCTCGATTCCTACAACCCGTATTGCCACTACCCATGTCACTTTGGATGAAAGAGTCTTACACTCTTTACACATTTACTTACTGTGTGTGTGTGTGTGTGTGTGTGTGTGTGTGTGTGTGTGTGTGTGTATGTGATCGGATGTTTTAATGGTCTACTATGAAATGCTAGTTCCTCTTGTGACGTAGTGCATATATCTGTGGCCTCAGGTGACGACAGCCTCAGGGACGAAGTGTTTTGCGTGCCGCTCTGCCGCAGAAAGAGACAAGTGGATTGAGAACCTTCAGCGGGCTGTTAAGCCCAACAAGGTGAAGAAGATTTTTATCCAGCTTGTGTGTTTTTATCCAACTCTTTGTGCAGTAAAAAATTCATCACAAGGTTACTCAGTGGCCTTCAGTTTGAAACCTACTGGATATCAGCATATGTGGAGGATGGCAAAAAGGTGTTTTCCCAAAGCCA
Organism: Tenualosa ilisha; assembly: GCA_015244755.2. Taxonomy (NCBI): domain Eukaryota; kingdom Metazoa; phylum Chordata; class Actinopteri; order Clupeiformes; family Clupeidae; genus Tenualosa; species Tenualosa ilisha. The sequence continues at coordinate 1,314,158 of PYXC01001670.1, forward strand.
AGGCCCCGTAGACTACTTTTGAACAGTTGTTTATTTTTATTGCCAAACCAGAAACATACAAACATGCCAAGTTTCTGACCAAATTATTAATACATCAAACCACCCTGCTACCCCATCACTTTTGAACAGTTGAAAATGAAATCAATGCTTCTCTCTCAATGTGAGCATTATTCATTGCAAATGGAAACGCTAATGCAGGGCATCAGTGTGACTCAGTGCATAAACTTTACCCAACAGTCTGGTGACACTGTAGCAATGTCAAAGAAACCTCTGTTTATTTCCTGTATACTTAAAATGAGTCTGATGTGAACTGTATTCATAGTTATAATGCATGATTAATACATAATTGATGATATGAATCATAATTATACACAACATGTAGTAACCTTTGGTTTATCTATGAAACACAAAGCATTTAACACAAAACATATAATTGTGTTTGGCATATGAGTGTCTCAATTGATGCCGCTGTTGTGGTAAACCAGGATAATAGTCGTCGAGTCGACAATGTTCTCAAACTATGGATCATCGAGGCTCGGGATCTGCCGGCAAAGAAGCGTTACTATTGCGAGCTGTACCTGGATGACATGCTGTATGCTCGCACAACGAGCAAGCTACGCACTGACACCGTCTTCTGGGGGGAGCACTTTGAGTTCAACAATCTCCCATCCATCCGTAGTCTCCGTCTACACCTCTACAAGGAAACGGACAAGAAGAAACGCAAAGTCAGTGCTAACATTTTATACCACATTCCACTAGCAGTTCACTTGCAGAAGTCTTTACAATGTCTTTACTTTACAACAACATTCTCTTGGTTTTAACATAGATTTTTTACTCTAAAAGTGATGGCTTCTTAATTTTCAGTCGTGTACTCATGTACTCTGGCTAAACACCACATGCAATGGCTGCTCCCCAGGAGAAGAGCACCTATTTAGGCCTGGTCAGCATCCCAATCTCCAGCATCACTGGACGGCAGTTTGTAGAGCAATGGTATCCCGTTATCCAGCCCAGCATCCTGGCCAAGGGCGGCGGTGTCGGAGGTGGCAAGATAATCAACGCCTCGCTGCGGCTCAAGTCGCGCTACCAGACCATGAGCATCCTGCCCATGGAGCTGTACAAGGAGTTTGCCGAGTACGTCACCAACAACTATCGCACCCTCTGCACCGTACTGGAGCCTCTGCTGAGTGTCAAGAGCAAAGAGGAGGTGGCCTGTGCCCTGGTGCACATCCTGCAGAGCACTGGCAAAGCAAAGGTAGCATTGACCTCTTTCAGTCACCGTAGTCTCATACGTATACAGCAAGCAGGCTAGCATTGTGTTGTGTATTATGGTGTATGCATACCAGGCCGACTTTATAGAATTGACTACATCACTGCCTGCCACTGCCAATGCCTCTATTGCCACATACGAGCCAGCGGAGTTCTAACGATATCAGCAGAACATAGCACACCCCTTCAAATTTGGGCCACAGACACTCATCAGTGGGTCTGACACTAGCAGATGTCCTGCAGCCAGCCTGGTGTGCGAACAGTAATGCATCTGCTAGTTGAGAAAAATCAGATCACACCTCAGTTGAGATTAATAGTGGGCCTGGAGACAAGAAATTGATTTCCCATGTCAAGGTGTGTAGAATGACATTCAAAGTGAAACTGAATTATTAAACTCTTACCAAATCTCCTCTGCATCTTTTGAGTAAATGACAGCATAGAGTAATTGCACATCCATAGTTTCACCATACATACATTCATTCACCAAATTCTGCTAAAATGTGAAGGTAGCTGCTAGATTTCAGGCAAAAAGAAATGATTTACCATTTAATGGCATTTTGTCTGTCAGCGGCTGGTAGATATGTTTACATTTCAGAAAGTTCATTTTGATCCCTGCTTCCCCTTTAGTGGTGCCTAGCCTGCACTTTGGGGCCTCTGTCTAAAGTCCACTGTCTGCTGTATTCCAGAGCAGAGCCTCTGATTTCCTTTAACTCTCTAAATCTTTGTATTGAATCTTTGAGCAACTTGAACAGTTCAGTGTTACCATCATGTGGCCTCGAGTTTGATTTGTGATTTGTCCCCATTGATAGGACTTTCTGTCAGACATGGCCATGAGTGAAGTAGACCGCTTCATGGACCGAGAACATCTCATCTTCAGGGACAACACCCTGGCCACCAAAGCCATAGAGGAGTACCTCAAACTAATTGGCCACAGGTACCTCAAAGATGCCATAGGTGAGTGAACTCTTATTACGATAGACAGATAGATATGGGTTGATTTTCACCAGACTATTCCTTTAAGGAACTAATGAACAAATGAATAATGAACTAATAAATGAATTCATAAAATTCATCTCTGAAAATTCAGCATTCATCTCTGGGTCTCACTTGGTTTAGTACAGATGAACCAGAGAGATCGACGTTTAGTTTAGCACAGATGCGCCACACAGACTCATTTAACTGCTTATAATTGAATGTGATGTTGCTCATCATTCAAATGTATTCTTTGTTTTCAATAACAATTTTCCCAATTGGCTAGACCTGTTATCCATAAATTATTTTGTGAATTAATGCTCTCAAAATGATCAGTGAACAAGAGATTGTTTTCCATTTCAGTGTGTTTAATGGAAAACACACACACACACACACACACACACACACACACACACACACACACACACACATAGACACACTGACTTTTTGTGTATGGATCTATACATAGCATTATTAGTACTGTTCCATGCAAAGAGAGAAGAATATTTAAGATGAGTTTGCTTGTCTGTGAATGTATGAACTGAACTGTGGCTTTTTCTTACCCCAGCATAAACACAGTATGACTCCTTCCAGTGCTTGGCCTCAGAAATATGCTTTTTCAGCACATGACATATGACTATGACTCAAGCCATGATTCAAATAGAGGCTGTGTGTATGTGTGTGTGTGAGATATCAGTGATAGCAGCGATGACACCTCTCCACAGGGGAGTTTATCCGAGCCTTGTACGAGTCAGAGGAGAACTGTGAGGTGGACCCCATGCAGACCCCGCCATCCGTACTCCCGGATCGCCAGGCCAACCTCCGCATGTGCTGCGAGCTGGCACTGTGTAAGATCATCAATTCCCATTGGTGAGTGATCTGGCTCTTTCTAGTATCGGCGTCTCTTATTGGTGGCTAAGCTAGCTTGACATTATGGTAACACTTTAGAGTAACACTTTAGATTAGGGGACACATATTCACCATTAGCTAGCATCTTATCAGCAGCAAATTAGTAACATACTATCCATTTGTTAGTCATTACTTAAGTCACTTATTAATACCTTATTCTGCATGAGCTTATTCTACCCATAGTAAACCATTAACATAGAATTTCTCCAATATAAACTCCTAATTACTGCTTATTCCTAATCAGTAAGCTATTTGTATGAATTATGATCTTAATATGCTTTGGTTAGTATGGGACTTATAAGGCAGTAGTACAACAGAACAGTTATTCTCCTTCAATAACATTTAGAAAAGATGGCCTATTTATTAAAACAAAACCCAAAACTACAAGTGCTTAATAGTGTCCAAATAAATCCTAATTACGTTGTTTTGATTGAGAATAACTGTTCCTGAGAATAACTGTTCCTGTTGTATTACCACCTTACAAGCCCCTTACTGAGCAAAGCATATTGAGATCATAATTCATATACAACAACTAGCTTACTTACTCTAAATAAGCAGTAATTAGGAGTCTAGTTTATTGTCTACTATGGCTCATAGAATAAGGTAGGAGGTAATAATAAGTGACTTGTAATGACTAAAAAATGACTAGTATGTTATTGACATGCATGGTAAATTTATGTACCCTAATCTAAAATGTTAACCAGCAGGAAACATATGGGGTCTTATAAGGATCTTATATTATTTTATTAGATAAGAATCATATAGAATCAAATATGTTATCAATAGGACTTTTCTATATGGTCTCTCTCTCCCCATCTCTCTCTGTTTCTCTGTCCATCTCTCTCTGTTTCTCTCCCCATCTCTCTCTGTTTCTCTGTCCATCTCTCTCTGTTACTCTGCAGTGTGTTCCCACGTGAGCTGAAGGAGGTGTTCTCCTCCTGGCGGGTGCGGTGCGCCGAGCGAGGGCGCGAGGACATCGCCGACCGCCTCATCAGCTCCTCGCTGTTCCTGCGCTTCCTGTGCCCGGCTGTCATGTCGCCATCGCTCTTCAACCTCACGCAGGAGTACCCGGGCCCGCGGACCTCGCGCACGCTCACGCTCATCGCCAAGGTGGTGCAGAACCTGGCCAGCTTCTCCAAGTCAGTCACTAGGGTCCACTACCATTCAGGCTACGCCCTCCCCTCTCTTCCACCCCCCACCCCCCACTCATGTGTCCTTCTCCAGGGATCAGAGTCTCAGCTTCACTGTTCTCCAGCGTCATGGTATATATGGTGTCTGTGTCTGGAGTCCATCAACACTACATCCAGTCTGTAGAGTCAGCCTTTGTGTGTACATCATCATCACGGTGGTAAGAAGATAAGCCAGGTCAAGACATCCTAAATATCCTTAAGAGAGTGAAAGGTTTCAAATAATGTGTTTCGAAGGTTTCAAATAAAGTGTTTATTTCAATTACCTAAATGTGAGGCCCGTAAATAGTTTTTAGCATTTTTTTATTAACAATTTACACATACACAGGAAAATGTTAGGTTTCCTTTTGCCATAGGCAGGGGATTTCACACATTGTCCGATCAACTGAGAAGCCTGAAGGACAGCGCACTTGTGGCAGTCACAAATGCGCCAGATGTCGCCACAAAGATCAATAAGCTGGAAAAGCCACTCCCAGGCTAGCCGAGGATCAGACCAAACTGTATTAGCTGCGTAGCATATTTTCCTATTCGTTATGTCATGTTGTTCATTACATTTTTTTTTTCAGTTGCGCTAAAGTACTCCATAGCTTGAGCAGTACACACAAGAAATTACACAACATGAACACATGACAGTATGCTATGTCTGTCCCAAGAGATTTCAAACCAATAACACCTTGGACCATTGTGTTAACACCACTGATGTGGATACGCTGATACCCTTTTCTTAAATGCTCCCGCTGACACTGAGGCAATAATGGAGTGCGCGGTGTTGGATGTTAATGGACTGCGTTAACTAAATGCACTAAATGGTAGATTAACAATTACTTCATTACCCCTCTCAGCAGTCAGTTTATTGTCTAAGATCATAAAAAGGTCCCTCAAAACACATTAGGGTTTTTCCCATGTTTTGTCTGACATAGCCATCATGGGAACCATGTCTTCTTTCAGCTTGTGGGCTACATAAAAAATAAGTTTTAGACTCAGTTATTGCCATGTGTCTTTATTGGGCATTGCTGGGCCACATTTATTTTGTGGTTGTTATAGTTGTTATTACCTCCGCCAAGGAGGTTACGTTTTTGCCAGCGTTTGTCTGTCTGTCTGCCTGTCTGTTTGTCTGTGAACAAGATAACTCAAAAAGTACTGCACGGATTTGGATGAAATTTTCAGACAACGTGGGTATTAGGACAAGGAACAGATGATTACATTTGGTGGTGATCCAGAGCACCGTCTGGAATTTGCTTTGGGTCAGTGACCCTGTATTGCCTTGGTGGAGGTCTGTGCTCTCCGAGTGCTTTTCTAGTTATGTTTTGTTTACTGGTCACAGAGCCCAGAACAATTCAGGGGATATTTAAATGGAGCCCGGCAGAAATGCAGCAATAGCCCATGTGCTTCTAAATCTCGTTCTGTACAGGAGCATTAACAGTGTTACGTAACATCTCATTTAATCCATATGCTAAAATATGTCTGGGAAGCAGGCAGCAGATTTAAACTGCCCAAACGCCATAATTCATTTTTGACCTAGTTTTCCAGTTTCATTCATATAGTAATCCATGAAGCACTTTGATTTTAGGACGATGCTAAGCATTCAGCTAGCTATTCTAGCCCATCTCATTGCACATCCACATAAATAGAACAAACATTAATTGTGGCACAAACTATAATTAAATATGCAAAACAGCAGTAGGCTCTGAATTAGTACAGTCAAGTGGTGTCCATTTCCATGGAGATGTTTCATTGTCCCTTTCTTTCCCTGTCTCCATTTCTCCTCCTCTCCTTATTTCTCTTTTCCATTTCTCCTCCTTTCCTTTCTCCTCTCTGCTTTTCTCCATGTTGTCTTCCATGTTGTCCTCTGCCGCTTGGCTGTCTCCCAACATGGATCCCTCTCTCTGTTCCTCTTATCTTTCTTTTTGTTTTCTCCCTCTTCATCTCCTCTACAATCACTTGCTCTGTCCCTTCCTGTCTTTCTCTCTACATCCTCCCCCTTTCTTCTCTCTCTTTTTCTCTCTCTGTCTCACTCTCTCCCTTCTCTGCCTATCTTACCTCTTTCTTTTTCTTTCTCCTTTCTTGCTTTCTCCATCTTCCCTCCTTCCTCTCTCCTTCTCCTTTCTGTCCTCTCCTCCCTCCTTGTTATGTCCCTTCACCCTTCCTTTCTTTCTCTCCCTCCCACACGCTTCTCTCTGTATCCCCTTTTCCACTCAGGTTCGGCGGGAAGGAGGACTACTTGTGCTTCATGAACGAGTTCCTTGAAATGGAGTGGGGCTCCATGCAACAGTTCCTCTATGAGATCTCCAACGTAGACTGCGGTAGCAACGCTGGGCCCTTCGAAGGCTACATCGACCTGGGCAGGGAACTCTCTGTGCTCCACAGCCTTCTCTGGGAGGTCATGGCTCAGCTCAGCAAGGTATATTGTAAATTTGCAACTCTATTGTATTTTGTTGATAAAATAAGATCCCAAAAAATATTTGGGGGCACCCCCAAGGCACCTATACTGAATTTGAATCTGACCCAAGGTCATTTTCTGATCCCTCCTTGTGTCTCTCTCCCACTCATTCCCTGTCAATCTTTACTATCCTAACTGAGTAAAGGCAAAAAGCCAAAACATACAATTAAAACCCTTCAAAAACAGGGTTTACTAGAGCCCCAAGTCAGCAGCTGGATTATGTAACGGAATGTCATGTTGCCAGTTCATTATGGAATCTGGCAACTGAAGACTCCAGTTCTCTGGTGCAATTCCGTGTAACACTTAATGACAAACTGCTGTAAAAATGCCAAATTACTTGCTTTGGATTAGAGTTTAAGGGCAGATTACCCATTAGTCACAATATTATGCATACTACCATCAGACCTAATGAATGATGAACTGAAGTGAGAATATTTAGTGTCAGTGGTGCAATCAACAGTTTTCTCTTGACAAAATGGGATGGATTATCCCAAATTGGACAGAGAAATTAGTCGTCCACTTCAAAGAGCATTTCATTGATCCATACAATTCAACAATGTCAACAGTGACAACCTGACAGGCTATTACATGTAGATTTGATTAAAGTGCTCACATCTGCACTCAGTATTAGGGAGGACTCAAATGTTGACCTCAATCTGCAAAAAGTGGTATTGTTGCAACCCAGAAAAAAACAGAAACAGTCAATTTGATTAAAAATACTCACATCTGCACATTCTCATTCATGACCACTCAAATCTTACACTCAGTCTGCAAAAAAGTGGGATTGTTGCACCCTTCCAAAATTGGACAAGAGAATGCTCACCTGGAGTGCTGTCCTGGGCCGTATCCCAAGAAGGCAATTAAGGCAAAGCAAGGAAAGGCTAGTTTATTTATATAGCGCATTTCATACACAGAGGCAGTTCAATGTGCTTTACAAACACTGAATGACATATAAAATCATAATTTTAAGAGAATCAAGTTGCTGTTAACCACTGATGAACCACCATTCTGCCTTCCAGTGACCTGGGTAAGCTGACCAAAAAAAAGTGGTAAAACTGCTAATAGCTACTGCTTAATAGCTACTGCTAATAGCTACTGCCAATAGCTAATGCTAATAGCTACTGCTAATAGCTACTGCCAATAGCTACTGCTAATAGCTACTGCTAATAGATACTGATAATAGCTACTGCTAATAGATACTGCTAATAGATACTGCCAATAGTTACTGCTAATAGCTACTGCTAGTAGCCTACTTGTTTTGTTTTATAAAAAAATAAGGAGTCCAGGCTCTTCCATCAGCAGGTTTAACACTACCACTCCATTAGCTTACCCAGGGTTGCCAGTTAACCATGTTCCTGAATACACCCCATTTTATTGTGTGCTGTGCCACCTGTCTGTCTAGGATGCCATCCTTAAGCTGGGGCCCTTACCCAGGCTCCTGAATGACATCAGCGTGGCTCTTAGGAACCCACAGCTTCACCGCCAGGCCACCCAACAGCCTGACCAGAGGCCCCCCGACCGTCTGCTCTCGCGGCCGGGCTTCAACCACATGGTCTCCTCCGACTTCCAGAGCCTCATGATGAGAGACCTCAACAGGTACACACTGCTGGATAGGTCAGTTGGTCGGCCCTTCATTTATCACAGAATTCCCACAGACCTACAGGACACACCCTCACTATGGTTAACTTAAGGAGGATTTGGCCTACGGGCTCAACCACAACGGGACCAAGGGCCCTCTCAGACACTGCTTCCAAATTATGCAACTCTTTCTCCACATGCATGTGTGGCGTTACCTCCATGCCCTTCTTTAAAAGTGCTCTTAAAACCTACTTTTCTGAGCAAGCATATGAGCTACAGACCTGCACCTTGGAAGAAAAATATGTGTTTTGTTACAATTAATACTGATGACACCTAACATAATAATAAGACATCCCACCCACATGCCTTAAGGATTTATCTTGTACCATCCCTTTTAGGACTTACTGTAACATTGCATGGGGGTGGCCTAGCAGTTAAGAAACCTGGCTAGCATGTTAAGTAGCTTGGAAATTGTGTGTTTGAATCTCAAGACACTTAAATTAAGTTGCTCTAGGGGAGACTGGCCCAAAAGTAATTTGTAAATTTAAGTCGCTTGGGATAAAAGCATCGATATGAAATAAGTTCATAAAAAAGTTAGTGTCTGTCCTCTCTGCCAGCTCCATAGACATCTCTCGGCTGCCCTCTCCTTCTTCTGGGCTGCCATCTGGGTTGTCTCACATGGGCATGGGCCCATACAGCGAACGGGATCACCGGGCCTCATCCAAGGACCTGTTCTATGTGACCCGGCCTCCGCTGGCCCGATCCAGCCCCGCCTACTGCACCAGTAGCTCAGACATCACTGAGCCGGACCAGAAGGTGAGATTAGATAATGCATTAGATTATATTACATTCAACTTTACTGTCATTGTGCAGAGTATTGCAAGGCCCAGTGGAATTCAGTGGACATCTAACTATGGGCAAAGAATAGCACGATTCATTGAAATGAAATGTAACATACAGGACCGGGTCAAGTTTTCAAAAACACACTTCCATTCTTACACTCTTGGAGTGTAAAAAATAATCTCTAGAAAACACACTTATATGGAGGAGATCAAGTAGAGTTCTTGCATGACTGTAACTGCAAACTTGTCCTGAGCTTCTGTAAGACCAGCTGCAAATTTGTCCTTGGTCTTTGTAAAATGAGCTGCAAATTTGTCTTTGACTAACAGGAGTTCCTTAAATTCTTGTGTTTGCATAACATCATCATTCTGTGCTGCACAGATCTTTTATGCAAGTTCAAATGATGAAAGTGCTGGAGAAGAGCTACTCATGGGAAATCACAATGCTATGTTCTCACAAGCACAATCTTATAAAGAACAGGTGACATCTAGAAATTGGGAAAGCAATTTGTCTGGAAAATCTTTGACCTGCAGGACCAATTTTGGTGGTTATGTGGGAACAGGGGTTATCACAATCACCATGCACTAGTTATATAAGCAGTTAATATTCTGTTGGAAAAAGCCAAAACTTAATAAATGGTTCGTCATTACAGATCCCAGACAGTGAGATTGCAATGCACTTGGTTTTTATGGCACTTCAGAAGCTCAAAGGTAATGAGAGTAGAGGCCTCCTGAGGGTTGCCTGTAATCATCTCAAGCTCATCAAGGAATGAATGAATTCATCAAGCGAAGCAACCAGCAGGCAATTAAAAACTGAGATAGGAAACGATGAAACTTTGGATGTTGTCTTTCTAGGAACATGTTGTGTTTTTGCTACATTTATGCAATGATTTTCAACAATAAATGTATTTAAGTGTTGTGTTTTAAGTGTTGTGTTAAGTTCTGTTAATGTGGTAATGTAAAATGTCATTTTAACGAGTTGTGTAACTACTGTTTGAAGTGTGTTTTTTACGAGTTGTGAAAATGTTGGTTTTTTTTCGCTTTTCTGTGTGTCAGGTCCTAAGTGTGAACAAGAGCGTGTCCATGATGGACCTGCAGGACTCGCGGATGAACAGCATCTCCAACCTGCACTCGGGAGACATGCTGAACTCATCACAGGCTTCGCTCGCCGGACTGGGCAGTTTTGGGGTGCTGCGGGGAGGTGGCCGCACCTCTGCCGGTTCGGGGGCATCCAGCATGTCAGGAGGCCTGCGGCTGAGCCACGGGGTGACGTCCGACGCCCTCTCCCAGCAGCAGCAGCAGCAGGCCGCTGCCATGCACGTGCCGCTGGCCTTCCAGAACCCTCTGTTCCACATGGCCGCCGACGGGCCTCTGCATCACGTCCACGCACACGCCCATCCACCTCCGCCACCTCAGCAGCCGCCCCCCGGCCCCCAGCAGCCTCCGCCGCCCCTCCTGTTGGCCCCCGAACCCGAGAACGGGCCTCCGGGGTACATGCCGGCGTTCGGGCGCGGGCCCTTCTCGCGCAGTGAGGACCTGACTTCGCTGAGGCCTCAGAGCAGTCTGGTGCAACCCAGCATCATCCACTCGCACAGCTACAGCGACGACTTCACCCGCCAGAACCAGGACGCTGAGTTCATGCGGCGGCAGCTCTCTCTGCAAGTGCAGGTGACTGTGCCACTGCTGGCGCTAGTTTACATAATGCTAACCTATTTAGCGTGCAGATGAGATACACTAACCTGCTCATCTCCATTTAGCAGATGCAAAAAGCTGCTTTATAAGTGGTTAATAGGTGAGTGAGGCTAGACATTTCCAAATAAAGCAGTGCATTTCAAAATGTGGCTTTGTTGGAGCCTTTAGCTTGACAGCTGCCAAAAAAAATCTGAACAAATTAGCAAATTAGCATGAAATCCCTAACCTTTAGGTGTCCACCTATCAAAACAGTGCTCTGCTGTAATTTCATAAACAGTTGTTACCTTTTCACTGTTGAATCTGGTCTGTTTACCCGTAAGTCTACCCGGCCTTTGAAATTATGCACAGCCTTTGCAGAGGACACAGCTAATGGGACCTCATGGGACCGTGCCAGACAATGTGAACCCAATTGAAGTTTGATAGATCAAAGCACCAAAGCATTTATTTTGGGTTTATTTTTATTTTGGAGGCCAAACCTCTTTCTCCTTTTCTCTCTGGCTCTTTCTTTCTCTCTGTCTATCTCTCATCACACACTTTCTCTCCCTCTCTCTCTTTCTTTCTTTCTCTCAATCTCTCATCACTCACTTTCTCTCCCTCTCTCTCTTTCTCTCTATCACTCTGTCTTTTTCAATCTCTCTTTCCCTCTCTTTGACTCTTTTTCTCTCTCTCTGTCTTTTCCTATCTCTCTTTCTCTCTCCCCAAGGAAAATCTCCAGCAGCAGGTGCTGATGGGAATGGCCCCATCCACGGCGACGGGCATGGGCACACCCGCCTCCATCGCCACCCCTCCGACCACCATCCACCCCATGCGGCAGGCCTCAGTGACCCCCCTGGCACCGCCGCCTCCACCGCGCGTCAAGCCCCAGCCTCCCCACCAGCTGTCCGTCGGTTCCGCAGCCACCTCCACCCCGCCCAAAGCACGACCCCAGAGCGGCAACCTCCTGCAGTCGCCCGAGTCCAGCTTCGGGGGGCGGCCCCAGCCCCGGCAGCAGCTGTCCGTCAAAGACAGCCCAGCCCCGGGCCTCCCACATCAGCCTAGCGTGGCAGCAGAGACTCCGGTGCAGGAGGGGGCGACGGAGAGCACGGACACGCCCAAGAAGAACCAGACGGCCAAGTCTCCCCAGCAGCAGCAGTCTCAGCAGCAGCAGCAGCAGCAGCAACAGTCTCAGCACCTGCTTAAGCCCACCAACGCAAAGCCGGTGAGGTGCTGGGTGAAATCTGCTGGACCACCAATTAAATGTTTTTATAAAAAGTTTTTAAAAAAAATTTGTGTGAGTTTGTTTGTTTGGCTTAGAATTATCAACCAAGCTAATGGTCCTATCCTGTGGAGTGGAAGAAAAAGTGAATGATTTTAACTGCACTGTTTACTTCGTGTAAAATCAAACAATCAAATGGCAAAAACATACTGATTCAAGATTCAAGATTATTTTATTGTCATTCCCAAAAACACAAGTGGAATGTAGAGTGAAAATATGTTGCATAAAAACCACCATAAAAAACAGATAAATATAGGACAAATAATATTGGTGTGTGTTGTTGGACACAAGCAGTTTCAAGTAGAATGTGAAGACAGAGCTGTGCTTACCAGTCTGTTTCTGGCAGACATGCTGGCTATTTTTGTCATTCGATTCTCTCTTGTGTTCTCCAGGGCGCTAAATCTCCTTCCACCCTGACCCCCTCCAGCGCTGCATCGGAGCGCACGGTGGCGTGGGTCTCCAACATGCCGCATCTCTCGGCCGACATCGAGAGCCTGCGCGTGGATCGGGAGGAGTTCAAACTCAAGGAGCACTCCAAGAGCATGGATGAGTCACGCCTGGAAAGGGTCAGTGGAGGAGAGCTCTGCAGAATGAGACTCATTTTGGCCTCTTGCTGTTCTTAATGGGGGATGGGGGTTACGATCTGTAAGCAGTCAGAAAGACAGCATGTAGTCTTTCCGGTATAGCAGGGTATTTTTTCTGCAGTAAAAAAGTTTATAGTTCGATATGTACATACATACATACATACATACATACATACATACACACACACACACATACATACATACATACATAGATTGTACATACAGTACATACATACATGCCCCTACACACACACACACATATTCCATACATACAGTACATACATGCATAGATTGTACATACAAACATACATACATACATGCTCACCACACACACACATACATACATACATACATACATACATACACACATACATACAGTTCATCCATATATCTACAAACTTTCACTTTCACAAAAACAGGAGACGTAACATCTGTTCAAGCAGTCTGCTCAGCCTGTTGGTGATGTATTTGCTGTGTTTCGTGGATTGCTTTTGCTGTCCGTTAGTAGCATATGTCCCTTCTCTCCCCTTCCGCTGCTCGTCCACCTGCAGGTGCGTGAGTATGAGGAGGAGATCCACTCGCTGAAGGAGCGTCTGATGATGTCGCACCGGAAGCTGGAGGAGTACGAGCGGCGGCTGATGTCACAGGAGCAGCAGACCAGCAAGATCCTGCAGGAGTACCAGAGCCGGCTGGACGACAGCGAGAGGAAGCTGCGGCAGCAGCAGGTGGAGAAGGACTCGCAGATCAAAGGCATCATCAACAGGTACCACACACACACACATATACTGTACATTACAAAACTAAATACAAACATAAACCATACATACATGCACAATACATAAACGCATACATGCATATATACATACATACATACATACATACATACATATAGATACATACATGAATGCATGAATACATACATAAATGTAATTAAATTAAATTAAATTGAACGGAACTGAATTCAAACTCAAAAATTTGGCTGTGCAGAAAAACACAGCTGAATAATAATGGAGGTATCCTATGGGAAAGAGGGATATGAAAGCCTCAGGAGCTCAGAAATGAAGTGATGCTTTGTGCCCAAAGCAAAATAGACATACATCTGAATGGAAATGAGGTCTTCTGTATGTCAGTACCACAGCAAACCACAGCTTGAAGCCACCAAAGGATGGGATCAAACCAAGCGAGGAGAATAAAACAGTCAAATATTTGCTTTTCAGGACGCAAATACTGTGCTGTAGTTTAATGAAAGGCACTTTAGATCAACAGCACTTTCACATTAACAAGACCCTGTAAGCCACTTTTTTTCAGTCATGTAGTGCAGAGTCTCCAAAGTTTGGGATCCACTGCGATTACTGCATGGTTCCCCCAGAGGGGCTCACTGTGTGACGGTGACAAACTGTCAAGCCTGAGTTTCATTTCCACAGCTCTCCGGCGTCCACCCGGTGGCAGCTCCTCCATCATTACTGGGGGAGAATGTCAGGACAGGACAGGGATTGTTGGAGAGGCTGGTGGTTTATTGGGGCCTCAGTGTCTCCAGGTGACAAGTCAAGGATAGATGTGTGTATCTCTCTCTCTCTTTATCTCTCTCTCTATCTCTCTCTCGCTCTATCTCTCAAGGGGGCGAAGAAGAAAAGTGTAGGTTTGTTTGTCTTGAGTTTGTTGATAGGAGAGTGTGTCGTGAGTGGGTTAAGGCAAGGAATAACATCTCTCTCAGCAAGGATGATGATAACTATGCATGTTGAAAAAGTGACAGATGACGTCCCAGTGCAACTGTTTTGAGAGAGAGAGAGAGAGAGAGAGAGAGAGAGAGACAGTTTGTGTGTATTAAAGATTGTGTGTGTGTGTGTGTGTGTGTGTAACTGACATAACTTGTGTCTCACCATCAGCTTATTTGCAATGTGTTTCTCTGTATGTGTGTCTAACAAAATCTCTCTCTCTCTCTCTCTCTCTCTCTCTCTCTTTCTCTCTCTCTCTCTCTGTCAGGCTAATGGCGGTGGAGGATGAACTGCGCAGTGGTGCTGCCATACCGGAGGTAAAGACTCGTCTCTTTCCCGAGCAGGTGTGTGTGGCTCGTTGCCCTGCTTTCAGACTCACCCTAGGGGGCTGCCCTAAGCGCTCACTGACTTATACTGTGTCTTTGCCAAAGTTCTCCTCAGTTATATAAACATATGGCCGGTTTCCAACCAAGACTCATACACAGAGGCTTAAGTCCTCTCCTGTCACAATAGCAAATTCCAATTTGGCACTGAAACTAATTTAGACACCAGAAGAAAAACAAAACAAATTGAAGGAAGCGATACCTCAGGGATTTGTTTCTCTAATGCTAATGCAGGGAGCTTAACAGTGGCCAGCCTTATTCAGTGGATGTTAAAGTAACATTGTGTAACAATTCGCAACTATTTGAGATTCCCTTTTGTCAGACTTTTTATATATTTGTCAGACTATCTTCAAATTGATCTGGATGCCATATAGTCATATGAAGGTGTTGAACAAGTGTTGTTCCCACCAGCCATCCAGGCATCTAGGTGGAGGGTAGGAAGGCACCACAAAATAAAAAGCAAACCTTTATGGCATGCAGTGGTACAGACACCAAGTAACATGTTTTAGGCTGCTCCAGTGAGGCCCTGGGAAATGTTTGGAAGATTTTGTGTGTCTTTTAGGTAGCTAGTCCGCTAGCTCTACACTAAAACCTCTCTGTAACAATTAATATTTGCTGCGTAAACAGAATGTAAACATACATGATGTACTGTGTATGGTGGATAACAATGTAGTGGGGGGTTTTATTGAATTTTATTTTATTGTATTTATCTTTGTCCACATATTCTGTACCTGTTTTTATCTACTTGCTGGTGGGAGCTGAGAATTTGCAGATTTATTTTGCGTATCTCCTAGAACTGATCCAAGTGAAACAACCGAAATCAAACAAATGTGCTGTCCCTCATATGTGTACACTTGGCCACTTACTGTTTTCATTTCATATGTGTGTACGTTTATTGATCTCTTTCAGGCACTCACTATCTCGTTTCCCTGTATAGTTTACCTAACTTTCTGATGGGTTGAAAATTTGAGCAATGCGTTTTCAGTCTTCACACACACACACACGCACACACACACATGCACACATCCTACTAGAAGTTACAGAACAGTACTCGAACAACCATAGCTAGTTCAGCATTTGATTTCAATATACCACATTGTTAAGCAAGTTGGTCTGATGCAGGAACACTGTCTGGAAGATATTTTAAATGCACCAAGAGTGAGAATGCATTGCAACACGTCCATAGCATCAGTCATTTTGAGAGACTGGGAGACATACTGTCATTGTGGCGGATGAAGCAGGTTTGTCATATATCCATACCATGCAACATTTTCTAAATGGGTCAGTGTTGTCTGTAGTCATTTACGTGTGACAATCAGCATACATTCAGTGACAAGAATATGGCCAATGCTAATTTATGTGAGGATTCCTGCTGGAGTCCTATAGGATTGGGAAGCATATTTCTCACGGCTGAGATTATCTCAAAACCTACGTGTTTTTATGTGCATTCTCTCTTTTCTCTTTTTTTTTTGTCTTACATGTGCCATCACTCTCTGTACTGTACTGTACTTACCAAGAGCTGTTACCATGGTTGCAAGAAACCTCTCTGCTGCCAAGGCATGCAACAGTGCTTCTGGTGGACGCTGACAAAAGACATAAAGCACTGGCCATGCACTTGTTTTGGCACGACAGCGAGCAGTCTTCTAAAAAGCGTCTTGTCTTTCTAGCTTCTCTAGTTTTATTTCTCTGGGAAGCCCAGCTCTTAAAATTGCATTTCTAAGCGATTGATCCGTGCTTTGAAAAAGTTGATATTTGAATGAGCATCAAATCTGTACATCAACCCACTGTCAAAGTCAAGTCTTTTTTTTTTTTGTATCACCACAAAATCACAGCGAGATTAAACGTCAGCTAGTTTTCCACTGAACATACATAAAAACACAGAATCACTGCCATAGATGAGTGTATGCACTGGTACCATATGTTTACCATATGTTTACCATATGAGGTGTGTTCAGTATGCTCACTTTCTTTTTCATCATTTCTGCCACCATTGGTAGCCAATGCAATTTAACCACTGTAATTTGATCCATAAGCAATCAAAGACTGAAGACTATTACAAGCTCCCTGAAACCGAAGACAGCAAGTTCAGGTGTCTCATTATCAGAGGCTCACTGCATTGGCTCTTTCTCCCCTGTCTCCATGATTTCAACATCTTGGCCTTGGTTTTCTCTTCCACTCCTGACGAGCAGTAGTCAGTCCGCTCTTCAGTAACTCGTCTTTGTCTTCCCTCTCTCTCTCTCCCTCTCCCTCTCTCTTTTCCTCAACCTCTTCCCTTCCTCCCACATCCTCCTCCTCTCCTCCTTCTCTTCTTCATCTAACATGAACTTCTCATTCACTGCCTCCCTCTCTCTCTGCTCCATCCTCCCTAAATATTGCCTCACATTCCCTCACCTGCCTCCCCTTCGTCCTCCTGCATGCACCTGACTCCCCCCTTCCCTAGGAAGAGCAATACTCCTCTCTGGGCTCTGTGGACCCCTGTGTCGTGCCGGGGGGAACCCCGGGTTCAGGACCCTCTTCCCTGGGCACGTCCTCGGCGGGGTCCCCCTGGAACAGCGCTCTTCCTCCACTGCCCCCCCGCTTACTAATCAGCCACAATGGCGGCCTGCCGGCGGGGAGCACAGCTACCTGGAGCACAGACAGAGCGCCAAGCTTCGCTGGGGGGCGGGTAGCCTGAAGGGAAGCTGAACTGAGCTGAGCCACAGCGCCTCCTAGCTTCCCAGTGTACATTTTTGAACCTGAGGCTGGAGACTACAGCTTACATATTTAACCTCTAATCCATAGAACAAACGCATTTTCCATCTACATACACATGAGCACACAATTATACTGTACGTTTATACATGCATACACACATAAAGTCGTACAGAGAGACACACATACAGACAGACATACTGTACATATATACATACATACATATATACGGTACATTATGGAACATGCTATGAGTGACTAATACATCGTGAACATTTTCCGGTTTCAAGAACACATGACAGAACTCAACATGGACCTTCAATGCTTCAACCACCCATGCAAATATACACACATAAACAATTACACACACCTGCCCACACCGAACACAGCAATCCAAATACATGCACAAACATTGACAAATTTGTCAATAGGATTCTCCAATTGAGCAAACAAAGACAAACTGTCTCAGAAACGCCTCTGTTATCCACACAGACAATCACGTTAGCACATTTAATTTCAATCAGCAGATCCGGTCTGACAGCACATCCATTTGAGCCCCGACATACAGGAGTCAATCAGATGACTCCAGTTGGAATATTGCCAGATGGATATGCTGAGCTAATTCAGATGCTCTCACAACTTGGTCTGGGTCCAGCCAGGCAAACTCTTAGTATTAAAGTAATATTTTCTATTGCTCAGATATGCCAACAGCTTTTTATTTTATTTTCAGTTAAAGACCACTGATACAAAAATCCTTTTTTTTCAAGGTGTAAACTGGTTTGCATCTGTATTCTGTTAGTCTCACAGTCCCAGTGGAATGCTGCATGGGTCAATGGAATATGACAACACATTTTATAAAGTTATGACAGATTAGGAGGCACCAATTGCACAACGCACGACACACAGGAGTGTTTCATTATGTTTCGTCAGCCAAAAGAGTGTGTGCATGTGCAGCTATGTGTGAGCATGCTCGAGCTTGTTTATGTGCATCTGTAAGGGTTGTGTTTGCTAATCTGTGTATTAGGGGAATCCACATACTGAAATAGCGTAGTTGGTGTTGATTTTACGTCATGCCATCCCCAAACGTCATGAAGGTGTGTGATCCTCAGTGATAACAAATCCAGTCTAAACCCCCTTTCTCTCCCTTTGGTGTAGAAGAATATTTCACAGGATTACATTAGACAGGGAAAATTTAAGTTAAGGCTGGAGAAATATATAAAGGTCATGAATGGGCTGACTGTGTCAAACTGTATCACCAAAAGGAAGTGCTGTGAGCTCACTATGTGCGTTGTTCCTTTTTTCAGAATGACCTCAATGGACTACAGTGGTTTAAAAGCTGAATGAGTGCACATGGACAATATGTTATCCTGTGGCACGGGGTTACACAACATGTGCAGAGGCCCACTCCACCAACATCTCTCTTTACCACTAGCAGTACAACTGCGAGGCCCCGATATTTACTTATGTGTGTTCACACACACACACATGCACACACACACACACACATGCTCACACACACACACACACACACACACATGCTCACACACACACACACACACACACGTGCTCACACACACACACATATGCTCACACACGCACGCACAAACACATGGACACACACACAGACACATACACACACGCACATTCTCTCTGATTTTTTTTCTCTAGAATGCAATGACATGTGGCCCATTAGAGCCAGTATTCCCCAGACAATCACTCAGAAAGCCATGCTTTGACATGATTGGCTGCTTGCCATCTGCATTAGGAGGAGGAGGGTTTTATGGCTGCTATATAGGAAGTGTAGTGCAGCTTCCAGCCTCAAACCAGAGACTCTCTTGTGCTTTGCCATTGGCTAACTAGCTGCAAAGACTGTGCTGTCCCCTGGATAACCCTGCCACAAACCAAGCCATCCGAGGACTCAAAGCCAGTGAGGGACATTTCCTTTCTTTAACACACTCACACATACGCACACAAGATGTACATATGCTCTCTCAAGAGGCAAAAACATACAGACAAACTTACACAAACATACTGTATGTGATGCATAGAAATTCAAAAACATAAGCACACACATGCTCACACACACACACACACACACATTGAAGGAAAGGCTATAATGACCCTTTCACACATACATGTACAGCTCTCTCTCTCTCTCTCTCTCTCTGTCTATCTCTCTCTCTCTCTGTCTCTTTCTTTGTCTCTCTTTTCTCTTAACCCATCGCTATCATGGGATGTTGAGCCTCTACCCAGACAATCAGCTTTTTGGTCGTTTAGCCTAGATTAGTGTCTAATGTAATATTATTCCACAAATTATAAAAATGATTATATAAAAATATCAAAATGCCATATTATCCTACTGAATGTCTGTTGAGAAGATTTGATTATCTAGTTTCTATCATTTTTGATACAGTATTAAGCAATCTATATGAAGGCAGAAACAAAAAAGATTTTTGAAGTGTTTAAATTGAAAAACACCTACATTATCTTATTTGTTTCTGGGTTCTAAACATCAATGGATGGATGGACAACAAAGGTAGACCAATAAATATGATATCAATAAAATATCCTTAATTAAAACATTTTCAAACAAAAAAAGATAAGTATACTTAACACATGCCATTATGCATTATGGGACATTGTCTACATAAGGAGAGTATACTTCAAAGTATTTTCAGTTTTATGACAAGCCTCAGCAGTGACTTTTTTAAGTAGTTATACTGGACTACATTAAAACAGGTTAATCTCAAGTAAGGGTGATGCTTGACAGTCTGAATATGGTTGCCAAAGATATCGTAGTTAAAATGTAGAACAGTGTTTTACTTTATGATTAGACTTTGCCATTCATACGATATATAGAAACTCATACATAACCACACAGTGTCACAGAGAAGAAGAGCCTAACTCAGACAAGTGTGTGGCGATGCACTTCAGAGAAAAAAACATGAACCGGGAGACAACGGAAGCTAAAGCACAACCTCCTTGCTGACGTCTTGTATACGCCAGTGCCTGAGACGTACCCGTGAAGCACAAAGACTTAAGCAGCTCAGGCCCACTGAATCATGCTGTCCCTCCCACTCTAACTCTGCATCTCCCCTCCTGGAACTCTCATACATCAGAGCTTTGTCGTCTGCACTGGAGAGGTTGCCGATCTAATGATGCAGCCATATGTGTGTGTGTGTGTGTGTGTGTGTGTGTGTGTGTGTGTGTGCTTGGAGGAGTTTAAGGCCATGCCTTATCACAGCAGCAACCTGCTCATCTCAGCTGTGACCTCAGCTGAAAAAAAAGTCCATTCAAGAACTGTATTGGCTGGATCTGAGCACTTTTTGTCAAGGAGAACAGAAGTGTTGTTCCCCCAGCCCGCCTAATAAGGATGCGTGGAAAAGACTTTTTCTCTGTTACAGATGTTATTTATTTATTTGTTTGTTTGTTTATTTATTTTTATTTTTTGCCTTGGGGACGTTTTGCTTTAAGAGGCAGACTTTGGGTTGCTCTGTTGTACAAACTCCTTCAAGCAGTTTTCTGCACTAAATAGACCTGTCATTACCAACCTTGCCTTTTCTGCGGCTGCCCTGGGATTGATGGTGGTATTCCAGTGAGACAACATTTCCCCTCAGATCAATTTTTGTTTCCGTCATGTTTTTGGAGATGAGGTTCAGAACTGAACATGGCCAGAGAGGTGTTTTGATTCGTCTGTGTAAAATCTCATTTTTCTTAGTGTGTCAGACAACTGACTGACCTGCACACACTTCCTGGCCTACATTTGTACAAAGTTTGTATTTACAACGGAATTTCTCTATTCATTTTCATTTTTTGTCTGTGTTTATGTGTGTGGGGGGGGGGTGTACAGGTGTGTGTGTGTGTGTGTGTGTGTTGTCGTATGGAAACACAGTATTTTGTACAATGAAAGAATATCCTTTTATGGAAATAGGACTTATACATATATATATACATATACGTGTATGATATATTTACTAGGAATGCACCAATACCATAACTGTCAATGATTTGATACTATGTACTTCCACATAAGTGTCTGCCTACTGGCTTATCTGGGTGATGTCCCTAGCTAGCTATAATATGCTTTTATATATCAGTAACATACGAGGAAATATTAAGAGGGAATTCACAAGATATACTGTATATGTACACAAACTCCTGTGCAAACAAACGTGCATCGGTGATCTCGTTAACACAACGTTATCTCGTTAACAAACGTGCATCGGTTATCTTGTTAACACAACGGTAATCCTTATCTGCATGTTTGAATGTACCACCGTGATAACATCTTCAAATTCACACGTACTTGCTAACATCTGTGAAGAGACTCAGTATACATTTGAACCTCTCTGCAACGCAAATGCACTCCCGGTCCCACTCTTTGCTCCTCAGTAAGCTGACATGCAAAGCTGCTCTCTCACAAACCTGCCTCCTCACCTGAAAAAAGTGGCATTTGATATCAACAGAGATTAACAATTTTATGATGTCGCAATGCCATCAGGACCGTCATTGTCAGAACAAAAATAACAAGCTGTGTCAGTGCATTGCTTGTGAATGGATTTATTTATTTCTAATATTTCCATGTATGCTGACTGTAGAAGGGCCTGTATAGGATTTGCGGGATGTGTTTTGTATTATTGCTTTGAATGTAATCGCCTCTTCAAAGACTTTCTCTGTATATTCCCAGCTGGTGTATGAGAAACAGCAGGCACTACAGACCACTGAAAGGCAGTCACTTAGCCCAACACAATTAGCCACTAGCTCCACATTACCCCAGTGTGCGTGTGAACAGTTTGTTAACCAGCTGACTAACAGGACCACTGAGCCATTGAGTGCATGAGTGGACAGAAGTGTGATGGAAGGGAATGGCAGACTGAAAATTGCATTTTAGAAAAGCCAGCCACAGCAACTAGATAACAACACAAAAATGTAATGACCATGATCAATTGGTATTGTAGACTGGCTGATGTAAATAGCATCTGTGGATGAGTAATAAAATGTGTTCAGTTCTATTTGGTGAAGGGATTGGATTCCAGTTGTGAATAACATAGTTAGGTGTTCAATGGTGAGGAGTCAGACCCTATGGAGTGTTAGCACGCTTAATTGGGGGTGGTGGTAGCATAGTGGTTAAGGAACCGGGCTAGCGTGTAAGTAGCCTGAAAAGTTGTGGGGTTTGAATCCCTGTTGCCACCGTTGTGCCCTTGAGCAAGGCACTTAACCCTAAGTTGCTCTAGGGGAGACTGGCCCTGAACCATTGATAGTTGGCAAAATGTAAGTTGCTTTGGATAAAAGCGTCTGCTAAATGCATAAATGTAAATGTAACTGTGAGAACCAATCAGACACATGAAAACTGTAAATAGATTCTGAATTATACAACAAGAATAAAATAAGAAAACAACAAGAATAAAAAAAATGTAACACTTCACTTGGATTATCTGCCCCAGGAGACTTAAAGGAGAAATCCAGTGTGAATCAGTCAGTAGTCCTGATTCACACCGGATTTGTTCAAGCTCACTGTATGCTGTCTGTTGGGGAAAAAAACTGAAGATTTGATGCAATATAGTCCGAATAATGAACCACTAACTAATGTTAATTGAATGGGGCATAGTGAAATGAAACTGAATGTAAGTTATTTCCCATTCACTTAGTGGTTGTTGTTGGCTCACTGTTTGGTCTATGTTGTATCCATTTTTTTTCTTCTTTTACCTACTGGCAGCACTTGATGACCTCAAACAACAGGGCTATGGATTAATTTACATCAGATTTCTCCTTTAAAGAATGAAGTTAAGTTAGCTATGCTAAATTGTAGTTGAACAACCACTTAAAATCACCATACCTAAATCTGACCCCTTAACTTAGCCATAACCCTAAATTATTTTTTACAGAGTAGACATAGTTTGTGGATAATCTGAACATTTGTTCATAGGCTGTGGGTGGACTTGGCAAATAAAGTATGATCATTTAAAAAAATGCTGTTAAAAAATTTGCGCAACCTGTCAACACAATTCCCTCAGAGAAAATATTTGTTAAGATTTGCTTTTCTGTTTATGCATAATATGAATTGATGATGTATGACTGGAGAAATTGTTTTCTGTAGCTCTTTAATCGCATCAAGCATTATTTGTGATACTCTAGATGTTCTATGGAGTGGATCATTCAACCTTATTTGGTGGTTTCTCTTCTTTTCTGGACTTGATATGGCTTTCCAGACAGACTAAAGCACACCTGTCAGGGCATGGGCCTTGTTCCAGGATCAGCCAGATTGTGTGAGCTCCTGTCTTTGGCTTTCTGTCTCAAAGCAACACTATGTAGTACTTTTACACAAATATGAAGACTTCATACCCATTTTGATGATGCACTGATGGCCCAATGTCTTCCACTCCAGCCCTAAGCCCTAAACATTTCAAAGTCTTAACTGGCAACAATCAGTCAATCATGATGCTGATTCATGCCAGTTAACCCACTGAGGGTGCAAAGCTTAGGGTTTCTGGCAGACAGTGGGATTCAGCCATTTGCTTATTACACTGAGAACGGTGTCTCTGATGCACACTTTAAGGGTGTGGTGTTGTACTATGAAACTTTTTGTTGACCCCATGCAGAAGCATCCCAACTCCCAGCATCCCTGGCACTAAATGTGTACTTATTAGTACAGTGTATTGAAAATAGCCTGCTAGGTTTACACATAGAGACAGAGTACCAATCCTACCATTGTGTTGCTTTAAGATCAGTTGTGCAAGGTGAGGCCTCTCTGCCTTGTACAGTAGGAGATTTGCCAGTCTACTGCCCCCGTACCTACTGTCCTTCCCTAAGCCTAGGGACCTACCCTTCAATTAGCCATGACTAAGCCATAAACATCTCACTCTGTCCCTCTAAAGTGTCTTATGAATGTGGTGTGTTTGTATGTGTATATATATTTTAAAGGCCATACATATGAAGTATTGTATATACCTTTGTGTGAGAGATTGTTATATAAATAATGTTGCCAAAACATATTATAAAGATTTGCTTTAAATGTTTATCATAATGGTAATAAAATATTTATGTATGTATACACCAACAATGATACTGATTTCATGAATTATTTGATGGTTGATTATGTGTTGATTTTATTTCTTTGATTTGTTAACATGGAGAAATGTACATTTTACAGAGGGCCATGTTTTGGAAATGTAAATAAACTGATCCAATCATCTGTCAGAATTCTATAGTAGGAATGATCCTTCATTCCACTGAGTTTACTAAGGTTTTTTTGTGCCACTAGTCGAAATTTGTCTTTTGGTTTGGTCATGCATCAAATGTTGATATTGACAGTTTTTTACTTTACTTCTTCAATCATTGTAAAAATAATGCCATTTTACAATCGTTTTGTATCAGATTTGATCCACAGGAAACTGTTTAGGGTAAAAATCATTTAGAAAAATACATAATCGTTAGTTAATCTCTGATAAAATAATTATTTCAGTATCATCCATGATTACACAAATGATACATATACTTTTTTGCAAACATTTTGTGATGTCTGCCTTTTCAAAAACTAAATACAATAAATAGACCACCTGTCTGCACCCATGCAGAAACCCCAAAATTGTGATGTGATTTGAGTAACTCATTAAGACGGTAGCCTTGTGCAGGACTTGCAGAGATGTGCTGATGTGCTCCAGATAAATCTGTGTATTTGCACCGGCTAAATCTCAATCTGCCACCCATCCTTCTGGACCTGTGCCAGTGCACAGAGTCACCGGAAATGATTTCTGTGCATTAATCTGCACTGCAGAGAGAGAGGGAGAGGGGGAAGGGGAGGAGAGGGAAAACAAGAATACTGTGTTTTTGTGCGTTTTTTTTTTTTTTTTTTTTTTACAGATTTTTTTACTAATATTAGAAATACTCTATAAAATAGGTGATACCATGTCATTGGTGACAATAACTCCCCTTAAACTGAACAGGGGGCAGGACATCTTACTGGAGTTATTGCGATCATCACTCTAAATGCTACAGAAACCTCTCTCACATACATTGTCATGTACTGTACAGTAGCAGCAGCAATGTGTACAATGTAAAATGATATAATTGCATTCATCTTTTACAACCATTGTCCTGATTTTTTTTCCCTCATGGGTAGGATTGGTTGATATGTCCTCTTGAGCTGTTTTTGTTTAAAGGGCACACAACAACAGCCAGAAATTACCCCAAATCTCACATTTATTTAGGTTTGCAAGTGACAAGGACAGATGACCTACAAATATATAACTTAAAATGATCTAAACTATTTTTTGAAATTTTGCAAACTCCTGCCATCTCATCAACTCTTAACTGTAGTGGTGAGAATCTGCAAGATTTCAGCTTTAAACGTGTCCCTTCCAGCGCTAATTTGAGGACAAGCACTAGGCCTTAGGAAGTCCTACATACATTAACATGCCCATGTCCACGTCCATGTATGGCGTGAGACCTCCATCTCAGGGACCTTCCATTGGCAAGGCCATTTGCCAGTTGTGAAAACTGGCCATAAACCAGTGACTTGCTCCTCAGTCCAATGCTGTTTGATTGTGGCAGGGACAATAAAATACTGTCAGATAATAATCTTTTTCGTTGATTTTTGTAAAAATCAAACCTATACGGTAGTTTTCACTTTCCTTGATTACAAATTCAATCTTGCAAGGTTGTGTGTCAGTTTAGCTGTGAATAATATTCTGTCTCTCAAACTAAAGGGATGTATATGGGTAGTTTTACGGAAAGTAGATTTTTGTCACAACCATTCTGGCAGTAAACTGCTATGGTATTTGTGTGACATGAATGATCAGATAAAATTTGAGCATTTGCTATTTTTGGCTACAGAACTTACATGAACACATCATACAGAAAAATTGAATAATTCTACATTGGCTCATGTTCTGTCATGTCCATAACGTACCCATAACAAGCTATAAGGCTTATGAAAACAAACAATGACAGCCCAAGCCTGTCTGTGCCAGTTCTTTCCTTTTTACCCCTCACACACACACACACACACACACACACACACACACACACGCACACACACACTCTCTCTCTTAACACTTAACATAGTATTAATTTACTATTTACATTATTTTTGAGGCGCAAAAACACAAGAATTGTACTCACTTATACTAGTATAATAAGATAAATAAATAAAGGCTATCTTAAACCTTGAATCTTGACTCTTGGAATTGCTCTTCAGTTCTCAATGTCGACTACTGCAGTATACAGCAGTCTGACCTTACTGGACCCCAGTGAAAGGGCTGTACACTGAGAACAGGATTTGCTCATGCGGGCATAATAACACATTCACCCAGCCAGGGAGGTGCTGTCCTTTAAGGCCTACATTGAAAGTAAACACATGGATTTCTTCAGATTTCAAAGGTCAAAGATGCAGTGACACAAGCAGTTACTCTACTGTACACAAGATGAGTGAACACACACACTCACACACAGACAAAAACACAGAGCAAGAGACAGACAGACAGCAGGGCTTTGAACCAGAATATTTTGCTAGTTGGTTCATTCTGAACAGAAACTGTATTTTAAAGTTTCCCTAAAAGTGATGTTCCCAAACCTGTTACAACAAAAAACATTCTTCCTGAATCTGTAGATGACATCCCTACAATGTTCATCACAGCTCAGCAAACTGAGCAAACAGATCAAATTTGTCTGATTTTTGGGACTGGGAGCCTTTACCTCCAATGATTATAGCTGAGACTGGGAGACGACCATCTGATGATCTGCTGGTGTCATTGGTAAGTGTCTGTATGCTTTCTAAGGAAGCAAACCCCACCACGTCATTCAACGGAAAACTGATCAAGAACGGAAAAAAATCAATTTTAGTTTTGTTTCTATCCTCAGCACACCACAAGTTTCTGCTTTTTATTTTCCTTCCATTAAGTGTTTTAAAGCCGTGGAATTGAGAAGCAGTTATTATTATTATTATTTATTTTTTTTTTTAGTGTTATATACTAAAGGTCAAAAGGTCATATAAGGCCATGAACTCTGCAGCCTTTTCTGTGGGGATAGACTGTCGCTATCATAACTGTTATTACCTTTAATAGTAGGTTAATGGATTATGTCAGAAACAGTCTCCATGTGAATGAATGGCCACATGCATGCAAAGACTACTCTGAGTGACAATCTCTTTGATATGTATGTATGTGGTTTCATAGTTAAGCCCCCTCTTAAAGGAGAAGGCTTTTTTTTCCTGACCACGGCTACATTTTCAAAAGAGGATTTGGTTAAAAGCTTTGGGTTGGCAATGCTACATGGTCAAAGCAATCACACAAAATGTAAAGCATAGCAACAGAACTCCAGTCTGGAGACGGGCCTGAGCTGGTTCCGCACCAGAACCACAAACAGATCCACATCCGGATCTCTTCCAGAAAACGTCTGTAATCTGAGTTATCATGGGCGCTGTGACGCTGTTGGCCTGTTGGCTCAGTGGCACTCAGTGACACAAAGAGGCAGTACGGCTAGTGGTAAGGTCAAATAAATGTAGAGAAATATCTGCTTATATTCATGTATGTTTTTTGTAGTTTATTGTGTTGGTATAAGCATTTGGATAATAACTTACGAAAGTTCGTAAAATCCATTCATCAATTAAATCCATTCTGTGACCTTTAACTCTAAAACTTCAGGTAGCTGTTTATTTTCATATTTTAAAACTTCAGGTAGTTGTTTATTTTCATATTTTTTTAAAAAAGAAGCAATAAAAAAGAAACAATAAATTAGAATACATACAGTACAGGATAATACAGCAGTAATTATGCATTTATTAGTCTCTTTGAAGAATTTGAAATGGCAATAATTGTTGTTCGCCATTACAAAAAAATAACAGGATGATTCTTTTCCTCTTGGATTTTACTTGTGTCAACAGTGTGAATATTATGGAACATATAAGAGAACATCCTGTTTCCAGCAAGCAGTAATTTTGCATTCCTCACTAAGATTCACTCAGTATCACATACATGCAGTTACACAGGTTGTCCTCTGGGGGTAAAACCAGGCAGTTCATCTGTGTATCCTATCTAGATGTGTAGCTATCTATATTTTATCAGTTATTCTCAAAGTAAAATGTAAACATTTAAAGGTACAGTTAACAGTTCTATGTCATGTGATTTCTAACCTGTAAAACACAGTGTCCCATTCAGTGAAAATATCTTCACACTGTAAAAAAAAAATATATCATATGCAGCCTTGGTCATGTCAGCTGGAAACAAATGGAAAGCCTGCCCCCCAAACATAAAAAAAAAAAAACTGTTCCAGACAATCACCTAAAGACAAGGATGGGATTTCGGGGGGATTTTTGGGGAATTTCGGAAGCATGGAGTGGGAAAGAATGACTTCACTCTTTGGTCTTCAAATATCAGCAGATGTGGTGTCATCCCGAATCGCTGACAGTACCTTTACCTAAACACTGTGTAAGGATAACTGATGATGATAGTATACATAAATCACTCTCTTGGCTGTGAATGACTTATTCCATGAGTTGTACATGTTCACTGTTGAAAGAGAAACTTTCTCACAGCTTTTGTCTTGAAAGTGATGTCCAAGACACTGTAGCATCAACTTATGTTTTAGGGTGTTGTTTTATGATAGGTGGTAGTGTGATCTAGCTCTATTGTCCTGTGTGATAATATCAGATATCAACAAATCCCAACTCTCTCTCTCTCTCTCTCAAACACACACACACACACACTCTCTCTCTCAAATGCACACGCACACACACACACACACACACACACACTCTCTCTCTCTCTCACACACACACACACACACACACACACACACACACACACACACACTCACTCTCTCTCTCTCTAAAACACACACAGACACACACACACACTACACTGTTCCAGAACAATGAGATGATACAGGCTTCTGAGAACCTTTGATTAAATCCCTCCAGCACTATCAGAATACCAAAGGACAAAGGACAATGAAGGTTATGGGATTTGTTTGGAAGGATGAGATCAACACCATTGGGTCAACAGGGCGGATCTAAAGGAAAATCTCCTCACAGAGTAACAAGTTTGATTTAGCGACAGGTAATTTACCCTAGCCTTTAGACTACGACCCCCACAGTGGCCATTATAAGTCACTGATATTTTATCTGGTGGTGGGTCTTTGTATTATGTGTGTATCTTTAGTGATAGGAAATGGAACAGTATACAGACATGCCAGTGCAAAAGCTGAAGGTTTGATTAATGGTTGACTGATGTTCATCCACCCTGGAAAAATGAAAGAGAATAGGAAGTCATGCATTAAAATGTGTTTTTAGTTTTTAATGTTTTTAGTTCAGTTCCAGTTTTTGAAAGAACCATACACTTGCTGATTAGAATATTATTTTGAAAAACTACCCAGTGTGAGGACACTTCATCAATAGTACACAATTAAATGTTCTTCTGTCTGTTTAGAGAAAGAGATCCATTTTTATCCAGCTGAAATTGTTGCAATGGAAGATATAAGGGTGAAAGTGTTTATCACTGAACATCCGTAAGCAAAAAAATAGAAATGAACACAGCATTTATTTTGTATTCATGCAGCTGTCTGTCAACAAGCCCAAGAATATGGTGCTTCTTAGTTCCATCCATGTGATGTTTTTTTTCAGACTGAGACTATTTCAGTCACAACAAACCACGTACACGTGACTTCATTCAAAAAAAACGTGAATGACGCTTACAGTCCTGCTTTGGCATGAGCATTTCCATACATAAAAGATACAGGATCTAAATCCGTGATTTAATCTCATCGCTCAACGGCTGTGGAAGTGCATGTCCTCCATAATAAAAACGCGCAGGCCAAAACAAACAGACGCTAAACCCCGTGGAGCGCTCCGACTGTGGCACAGTTGCTCACCAATGGAATCGCAGACTGCCTGGGTCACATGACTGCCAAAGCATTTATTATCCATCCCATGATCAGCGACAAATCGGAGGGGGTTCAACTACAGATACAGATTTTTTTTTCCACACTCAGAGTTGAGCTTTCAACTCATTTAGAGAGCAAGGCTGACATATGTAGAATCCTCTAGCTTTATCATAATGATAACCACAACATGCATCCTAAGCTCACAAACTGTGCTATGTATGAACCTTATGGCTTTTGTGAAAACACCCTATGGACTCCACCAAGCTGTGCAATGCCACCCAGTATTCTTTTCTAAAAGTTAAAGTAAATAGCAGACCCTTTTTATGTAACGCAACATTAACTCTCAATGGCGGGGTAAGAACTCAGTTCCAGGTTGACTGATTTCCAGGTGGCTTAAATACTGACCCTGGGCCTCTCTGATATGGCTGCTTTGTCACATTCTCCTTCATGTATATGATCAATATCTGATTATATTATCTGATCATATTCATCTTCACCTCAAAGAAAGAATTGTCTAGGCAGTTGTGAACCTGTCTCCTGTCTTGTAGGATATGTTCAGTGCAGAATCAGCCTTAGAATCCCTCTCAGATGAGTTTCATAGTGAACTTGCTAGGCTCTGTGCCCCCACCCCCACCACCACCGCCTGACGAGCGCGGCACAAAGTCTATGGTGGCGGTGTGCTTGATCTGGCCTTTGCTTTGGCTCCAGAAGAACATGAAAACGAAGCAGATCGCCACGGAGCTGAGGAACGACAGGAAGCCCATGGTCACGGCTATCACCAGCGTCTTCACGTCAAACGGGTATGGCTTTGTCTGCTGCGACGAGCCATTGACAGCAGTTGGCGCCGTCACCAGGCTCCAGCCGTCCAGGAAGTAAGAAGCGGAGCGGTTGCGACCTGAGGACGGAAAGCCGCGAACACGCAAGCTCACGGGGAAAGTGTCATTTCCGGCGGCGTTCGACGCTATGCACAAGTAGGTGCCACTATCATGCACCTGGGCAAAGCGGACCTCCAGAGAGCCATCGGGGAGGATACGTATCCTTCCTGTTGGGGAGAGCTTGGTGTGCTTTGGGCTGAGCCAGGAGATGGAAGGGATGGGGTCTCCATCAGCTTTGCAGAGTAAGGGCACAGTATGTCCCTCTTCCACTCTGACCTCCTGCGGCTTACGGCTCATGATCCGAGGTGGCCGGCAGGTGAAGAGTCCAGGCATCTCCGACTCTGTGAAGTCCTGAAAGGACCTTCCTTGCACTTGCAGGGGTGCGTTGCACGTTGATGGGTTGCCGTCAAAGTCCAAACGCAGTCGGCGACGCATTACCCACAGCAGACGGCAGTCGCACGCTAGCGGGTTCTCGTCCAGCCGCAAGACCTCGAGGTTGCCCACCGAATGGAACACCCCCTCCTCGAGAGTCACAAGCTGATTTGAGGAGACATTTAGGAGGCGGAGATAAGCGAGGCCGTGGAAAGCCTGCAGCTCCACCTGAAGCAGACTGCCCCCAACCAGATGCAGTTCCTGCAACCTCAAGAGGTCACTCAATAAGTTGCCTTGGATGGAGGTAATTGGGTTGTAGGAAAGGTCCAGGTAGCGCAGGTAGACCAAGTGATGGAGAGCGGCATAGGGAAACGTACTCAGATTACAGTGGCTCAGAGTCAGAGAGGTTAGGTTCAGGCCAAAAAGACTGTTTCCTGCCAAGGACTCCAACCAGGGACAGTGGGACACCACAAGTTCCCTTAGTCTCCCCAGGCGACGGAAGGCATTGTTGGGCAAGGAGGTGATGCTAAGGCGCTTCAGCCGTAGCCTGACCAGGCCCCCCAGCTGTGAGAGCGCTTCCGTGGGGATGGAGGTGAGGTTGCAGCGGTCGATATTGAGCTCCTGGAGGTTGGCCAGGCCAGCGAAGGCCCGCTGTGAGATGAAGACTAGGTCGTTTTCGCTGGATTCCATCCGCTGCAGGTGCGCCAGCTCACGGAAGGTGTAGTCGAGGAAGACCAGAATCTCATTTTCGCTGATGTCCAGCAGCCGCAGGCTAGGTAGCCCAGAGAAGACACCAACAGTGATGATCTTCAGCCGGTTGCGAAACATCCGCAGGGTCAGCAGATTCTGGAGACCCAGGAACGCCTCCACCTCGATCATGGTCAGGATGTTGTCGCTCAGGTCCAGCTCCCGAAGCTGGCCAAGCCCTGAGAATTGGCGGCGGCCGAGGGTCTTGAGTCGGTTGTGCGAGAGGTCCAGGCGCTGGGAGTCCCCTGAGATGCCCTCCGGGACGGACGCCAAGTGGCGCCCTGAGCAGTTCACCATGAGCACCTCGGAGTTGCACTCGCAGCGCTGCAGGCAGGGCCACAGGGAGTCAACTGCAGACACTAGCCCCACCGCCCACAGGAGGAGGCTTCTCCAGCACACCGCCCACCAGAAACCAACCTCCACACGCATCTGGGGACCTGCCTGCAGGGGCAGAGCACAGAGAACAGCAGACGGCATCAGAGTCAAGCAACACTGGCATAATATTAGAGGGTAGTAATAGTAATATATTTGAGTTCAGTGCCACTAGCAAATTATCCATCTTTCTAAGGATTTTCTTAAATTTAAATCTAAATCCTGTCTGGTAATGGTGGCATATCAGAGCACTGAAAAACCAACAGATCAGAATATGGCACCACTAAAATATTCAGTGGCTTTGCAAGTGTAAATGTAAATTAGACAACAAGAATAGAAGTGACTGTGACATGAACAAAGCAGGATTTTTGAAAAACACACATTTTAATAACGAGTGATGAATAATAAAGTGCAAAACATCTAACCTTCTTATTAAAACTAATTTAATAATTTGTCAGAATCTTATTTGCTAATTGAATGGAATGAGAAAGATATTAGCATTGGTGGGTGATGGCTTTCATTCGTCCACAGAACATTTTGGTCTTTGAAGGACTGTGCACTTTGCCAATCATTTATATTTGTGTCCAGTAATTCTTGCAGTAATGCTTGAAACTGAAAGGACTTTTAGAATCCATTACAAAAATTGGTCTCAATTTTTGAAATAGACTTTGACAGTCTTTCTATCTGAAAGTCTAGTTGCAGTGCTAGGTGTTATGTCAGGTTCTTGAAAGTATAAAATGGGTGTCATGGCAACAGGGAGATGAAAGTGTCAAATTTCATTTCATTTTTTTTTTTTTCTTTGATATCCTGCCTGCTTCTTATAACCCAGGCGCTGTGTCCTTTGAGTGAAATCATTTCATAACATCGGTCTGGAGCACTGACATTTCTGCAGGAATTGATGTTTTATCTTGGCACTGAGACTCAGTGGACCTAGCATTAGAGCTGATTAATCCGGTACGGCATTAGAAACAGTGGCGACAAAGAGCACACCATTATCCTATGTGCTGAGTGTCAACAGTCTGGATTGCTACTTAGCACAATTGTTAAAGCAGAGGACAAATCCAGTGGGTGAAATGTCACAAACAAGTGCCTGGGTCAGAACAAAACCAGTGTTGTGTCTAGTGCTGTATCCTATAACACTGAACATTTCTAGGTCAAGTCTAGATCTGGTTGTTTGCTTTTAACACATTACATAAAACATTTCCTGTGATACTTTATATTAAGGATACTCAAAATTTTATCAGCAATCTACCAGCAATGACAAACAATGTCTGAGATAAAACAACAAAAACAAACCTAACCTGACCTAAACCTCACACACAACTTAACAAAGCATCATCAGCATTTTTGTTCAGTATCATACAAGTTTAAAGACCTTACCAATAGGCTGAGTGGCTACAGCTTCTCATAACCAACAGTGTTTCTCTTCGCACCAGCCCTTTCTGACCCGTGACAAACCTGCAAATATGTGAACATAAATCCAAATAATAGAGTGTGTTAGTGCCCAAGTATAAAAGGCATAAAACACAAAATAAAAAAAAGACATTTGATAAAATTATTTGCTAATATTTTGCTAATACAAGGGTAAAAATGCTGTAGGTTGATTCTTGGGACCACAAAAAATATTTACTCACAACAGAGTTAGTTAAGAGAAAGTAAGCATTTCCTGTCATGATACATACAAGGTATTATAAACACAGGAAAACAAATGTCTAAAATTAAATCCAGGAAGGGACAATGTCATGAATGTCATTCTTTCTGTTACTGTTAAAAATACTCCTTTCATTTTATTTTTAAGTCTTTTGAATGAAAAAAATTATGTAATAGGTACACAACTGGACGATATCCCGTCTCCATATGCCTATTGGATAGTCTGGCTCCTGTCCAATCTCTTCCACCCCACCCCACTCTGCCCCGAGCCTGCACAATCCCTTGTCCTGTGGCTAAAGTGGCTCTGGTCTTAACCAAGCTCCCTTGTACCACAGTGACCCGGGATTGACATTTCTCATCTTGTAAGTGAAAAAAGGGAGCCAAAACTCCCTGGGGTTGGTTCTAATGTGAAACACTACACGTCTATGCTACAGAGCAGTTTAGACCGCAGGGCTTTACACTGCAAGTTGATTCACTTACTGGATTCTTTTAATGTGGTTTAATTTTAGCAGGTAATAGAAAGCAGGGAGAGCATAAAGAAAAACATGCAGACTCGACAAGGTTATTTTATAATAATACAAGAAAGAGTGCACACATATCCAAGACAGTGCACACACAGCATGAGCCAGTTTGTACTGGACCCAACAGAGCATCACAGGAACAAGTAGAAATAAAATAAATAAAAGCTCCACACACTCTTCACATTATTGCACAGTTTCATGAGAGTGAGTCAGTGATAAAAAGAAGAGACATCAGAAGAGGAGTGATGTTTTGAGTATGTGAAGAATGTTTGCATGAAACGTTCCTCACTTCCTTCACTAAGTGAATCTCAGTAGGGCCAACAGTAATGGGGCTACAATGTGTGGACCTTTCAGCGTTTCCCTGTCATCTTAATAGAGATCCTATCTATTTTAAAAATACAATTTAATTGCACTTGTTATCTTTTAATCTCTGCCCAATCTAGTAATTCATCAAATCAGTTGAGGCTAGATTAGTTAGGCTATATAACATCCTTCTTTTCTTTAGTAAAACTAGTTTTCTTTTCTTTAGTAAAACTAGTTAAACTAAAACTACTTAACTGGCTAAAGCTGTAGTCCTTTACGTCATTTACACACATTGTACATAGATTTCACCTACATACTAACACATCATTACACATACGCTGTCTTCCAGATGCATAATTTTGCATTTGCATTGCCTCCCACGCAGTCCTATTGTAATTATCAGAAGGGAAAATCTGAGCTCTCTCGTCTGGTGTAGCTCTGGGTGAATTTATCTCTGTCTGACTAACATACAGCTGGCCAAGATGGCCTGCTGAGCTGCAGTCACACCATCAGCACTGACACAGCAGGCTGAAGCCGGATGCTCTGTTGTGCTACAGAAAACTTGCAGGAGTGGCAGCGCACAGATGAGAACTGGCAGCGTATAACACAACGTCAGTCTGCTGAGAAGAACCAGACTGTGTTTCATGAAATGTCTTATCCCCAGCTGTGTAAACAGTCTCAGGAGTGTTGTTGTTCTTTTTTAGACACACACATATTTTCCAAATGGAAATGAAATGGGAAAAAAAAAAAACTGATAGGTTGTGACAAAACATGGATTGCGTGAATTGACACTTCTTCAATTTACTTTAAGGTATTGCCCTTGACATCAACACAGGCTGCTAAGCAATTCTTACAGTGATTGAGTATCTTCTATACTCCCCTTCCCCCTTCCCCCTAGCAAAGGCATTCCAAGCCAAGCTGTGTCCTCATATGACACATGACTAAAGGACAAAACTAAACAAACCTTCCTCAACAGGACAGCACTAACAGGCAAAACTCAACATTTCTATTAGCCCAAATATGACCCAGCAGCAAAATGAAGACCTGGTGGGTATACTACAAAGCGAGGTTACTGGTTGACCAGGATAACTTAAGATGTAACTGCTGATCTCCAAACAGCATGTCACTTCAGAAACAACAGATGCTCAATGCAGTGTTCTTTTGGAGATCAGTGGTTACTCCCAAAGTTACCCAGGTTAACCAGTAACCTCGCGTCATAGTATAGGCCCCTGGTGGTGCCACAACTGATAAAAAAACAAAACAGAATAGTTTTATATAGCCGTTGTAGCTGTTATTTACAGTATCCCTGAAACACACTGAGACGTCACACAAGTCAGAGTGAAAACTACTGGTAGAACAGTACATATTTTTGCCAACATTTACCCTTCACATAGCCTTCACCATGCATGTGTTTGTCTTTTTCTATGTTGCTCAGGAAAATCTGAATTTTTTCCTTCTCAGAATATCTATTCCTGTGATTTGGCAGATACTGATATTAAGCCAGCAAGCTTTACTAATCTAAAGAACGCTTTCATGTTGCCTCCTATAGGATTGATACACTAAAGAATCACAAAACCACCCTCACCCTTCACCCTTGTGTGTGTGTGTGTGTGTGTGTGTGTGTGTGTGTGTGTGTGTGGTGTGTGTGTGTGTGTGTGTGTGTGTGCATGTGCATGTGTGTATGTGCACATCTTTAAATAACCAGCAATGGCAACCAATGTGTCTTAAAATTTCTTGTTAATACCATACCATAATCATACTGATTAAATGTGATTTTCTCTCTCAGAACATCTGCTCCTGTAATACAGTAACTATTAATATAAAGCCAGCAAGCTTTAATAATACTCTAAAGATAGATTTTCTAATGCTGCTCCCTGACATTAGAACCGACCTTGGCGTAGCACCCATTTTAAGAAATAATGATAGCATTTACCAAAATAATAAACCAAAACTTCAGTGAACAGTGTATTTTTATACACCTCTGAGGATTGTATTTTTTCAGTTTGACAAACATGCACAAAAACATGACATTATGACATTAAAGTGTCTACAAACACTTTTTAAAAAACTAATTTTTAATAAAACACAAAATATACATATTTCCTTTTTGTCCTCTAAATGTACTTCCTGAGGTAGGAACATGTTAATTCTGATAAACATACACACTGTCGCAATGCCACATGTCTCCACTAAAGTCATGTGATCCCATGTGATTCCTCCCAATGCCTTTCAAACCCCCGAGGAAACACTGGTTTCTGTTAGTTACCGCTGAAACCAAGCCATCGATTTACACCCGGTGCTTAAGTTTATTATTATCAACAGATTTACTTTACAACTACAACTTTTTACCATCAAAAAGATGATTCGCTATAAAATAACGCCCATCAAAAAGATGATTCGCTATAAAATAACGCCATCAAAAAGCTAGAGCGACAAATGTGATGGGAAAATTATTATATTGTTCTAACGCTGATTTCTCAAATTGTTCTGTTAATGGAAAACCATTTTCACACTTCCTAAGTCACTAAAACTTAATTAATCATAGTTGAATTGAAACAGACCCTTATGATATTCATAAGAGTTAAACATCTGAGTTAATTCAATTGAATACTGTATCTGATCGAAAAGGGGCTGCTGATAACAGCAGCATCATACTATAGGTAGTTTATTTGCCAACCGTGTATTGAGGCTGGCAGCCTTTTCAAGGACACTAACCTCACTGTGTGTGTGCCAGCCTCACCATGGGGCAGATGGACAGGCACGCTAGAGCCACAGATGTCCAAGAGGTTTTTCTATTTCAACACCAAACTGGTGTGCATTAGGCCACCACAA
Source organism: Tenualosa ilisha (assembly GCA_015244755.2). Taxonomy (NCBI): domain Eukaryota; kingdom Metazoa; phylum Chordata; class Actinopteri; order Clupeiformes; family Clupeidae; genus Tenualosa; species Tenualosa ilisha. The sequence goes on from PYXC01001670.1 coordinate 1,352,217, forward strand.
CAAATGTGTGCATAGACAGGCTGAAGTTAGCTTGCGAAAACCTGGCAATTTGTGAGTCTAAAGAAGTCTAAAGGAAATGCAAAGTTTTTGTTTTATGCAAAAACCTTTATGCCGATGAGTCATGATGAGGCAGTTCACTGTGTCAGACTGACCTGTCTGAGAGGCCAGGCTAAAGCTTAGAAAAACACACACTTGCAGTGAGATCACCTTTTTTGCAGATTCTCTAATCGTAACACCTTCTTGTGACATTTACTTCTAAGTTCTAATGAAATATTCATTCTGAGTTCTCCTCACTTTTCACCTCTTTCCTGGTGTTCTGTCTGCTTCTCACTGTTCGCCGTGAATGTCAGGCATACATCTATAAATGGCTCTCCTCCTCTCTTCTCTACATTGCACTGTCTGCTTCCGTTTGTTTTCCACGTTCCACAACATTTCACAAAGGCATGAAAAGGTCAACTGAGTACATTGCAGACCAGTAGACCAGCTGACCAGCAGCCTCTCCTGACTCTGCAGATTTCTTCATACACAAACTAGAAAACTGGCTTTAGGCCAGGCCTCCTAGTCACCAAAACACATCCTCCAATTTACCTCAATCCACCACTAATCATGAAAAATGAATACAGTCTGCTAAATGAATACAGTATGCTAAATGACACTACTAAATGCTGATGTATGCAAGTCGTGCTGAAACGAAAATAAAAAGGAATCTTGAACTTCACTTCTGTGACTAAATTTAAGATCCATCTTCATTAGAGGAACTATTCATGGCATTACCTGGCAGTTACTCATGCAGAGGCAGGAAACTGCACGCTCACAATAGAGAAAGAGAGGCTGGCTGGGCCCAAATAAAGAGCCATCTGGACCCCCTGCAGGAGTGCTCTGCAGTCTGTGCAGGACGTACACCTCACGTCAGAAGCGCTGAGTTGTGCTGAGCTCAGCACGGCCGACGCAGAGGGGGCATGGGCCCTTCTGCTCCACACAGGGTGCAGCCGACAGGGGAGAAGAGAGAAGAGATAGAGGAGCGTGTACCTCTTTAGGTACTGCCTGCGTGGGCTGCATGATGCTCATTAGAACATGAGAGATGAATTCATGCTGAAGTGTACAGACATATAGTACTTGTCTTACTTTAGTACAGTTCACAGTCCCCCATTGTCCAATGAATACTTAGGGCAATTCAAAGGAAAGTGGACTTTTTTGTCACATACATAACAACAATAAAATGTCAGGTACTTGTATGAGGCAATGTCACATGACTACATGAAAACTAGGTATTTGCTGTATTCAACTGTAGTGGTAACGTGCAAAATATTTAAATATACTATTGTTGCGCAACACACCTGTAACAGTGTTAAAATGTTATGCTCACTCATGGTTCCATGTTAGATTTCCCTGGTGTCCTGGATCTGGTTCATGTTAAGTCGGCCTGTATGACCTGTGAGTGGTTGTTTTGTTTTCTGTATCTTCACTGACAATCAACAAAGCATTAGTAAAGACAAGCACTAAAAAGACAAATGTCCTCCCGTGTGTTACAGCCCGTCTCTCAGCTCTCTGTCTTGCCTAGTGAGGCCTACCCCACACCTTGAGAACCACTGCTTTGAAACGCTGCCTGTTGTAGTAGCCTCACAGTCTGTTTCCCATACTTTGACTACTAGACCGTGGTGGCCCACAATAGTCTGATTTGCCCCACCATAGTCTAACCAAAACTGTTCATCAGCATGCCATATTTGAGACATGCATATAGAAGTTTAGGTCTCATTCATCTGCATTATTTTCAGTTCTGTCATCAGTCATAGATGTAGTTCTACTTGCTGTAGAAATAATGCACACTGTATTGTATTCAAACCAGCGGAAATGAATTTTACTTTCGAAAACCCCCACCCCCCCCTTCATCTCATAACATCCTGTGGGAAACACTGCTACATGCAGGGATGGTTTAAAGTTATACAAACAAACAAGGAAAAACATACAAAATCATGCAGCTATTTGTCTGTGCAGTTGAATTTATAATAATGAATGTTTAGGCCCATTCGGATTTTGGATAATGTTAAATATTAATCTCATTCACACATTACTATTATATTATTCTGTTATTAATTTAAGTACATATTCTGTTTAATCAGTTCATGTATCCAGGATATTGGATATTGCAGTGTTAACTCAACTCTCTCTTAAAGTCACTGGCTCTTCAGCTCTTTTGTTTAATAATGTCATACTGAAAGCTGATATTCACACAGCAACAGCTCGCTGGTTCCATGAAGTCAAAGGTAAAACCATTTGATTACTCTGATGGTAATCCCCATATGAACCCTTACATTAAATCACCACAGATAGGTCATCAGTGGTTGTGGAAAGAAAACCTCACAGCATATGGTGTTGATTCGCACTGCATTCGGAACGTTCCGGACTATTGTGCGCTAGCCAAAGGTGCGCCAAATTTGGCTCTAGCGCGGAGAGGGATTAATCACACGGCAGGCCCAGCCAATCCCACATCACCAACATCTGGCTTAGCAGCTGTGCCATACACCCAGTGATCACACAGAGAGAACCTGCTGCTGCCCACACTCAACATGGGGAAACCCTCTGTAAAACCCTACAGCATGGCAACAACCATAGCCTGTCCAAAAAGGGGGGCTGAGGTATAGCCCACTGTAGCCTTCTGCCCTCAGTACGACAAACTGTTTCTTCTACCTATACCCCTTTACAGGTAGACACTTTACACAAGTGCTGCATGCCCTTTAATGAGCACTTTTTACATTAATCCAGCATTGAGGCGAGTGTGACACAACAATAACCAGCTTTATCACTGCAAACTGACACAACTGTCATATGCTGTAGAGTTATGGAAAAAGTATACTAAGCACCCGCTGACTACAAACTCAAGTATGCTCTTTGAAGAGTAACCACAGAACAGATAATGAATGCTTAAAAAACTGCATGTAGGCTTTGTTGTTACTCTACAGATGAATTGTAAAAATGTCATACTTGTCGTTCTTATGTCATTAAAAAAAGTATATGTCACTACAAGTTAAAAGTGGTAAAGAAAAGCAAAATTACTATTTTTTTATCGTCCAGTTGCAAATCAAATTCGACCACTCGAAGAAGAATCAATAAAACTGTTATGGCATCAGGTAGTATACATTAACTGAGACAGATATATTTATCAAATCCGCGCGTCAAATCAATAATAATAGCCTTTTCCAGGGAAAGTAAAGGACTCAGAGCTTTAGAAAAACCTTTCAAAAGAATTAGATGCTATCGTTGTTAAGCGACTTTAGACTAGAAACACTATAGACTACATAAAACTGTTGGCCAGCACGAAGTACTCACCGGAATCCTGACTGGACTATGATGAAGTTTCAAAGTCGTCTATGGAGATCCACGCGGTGCGTTCTGTTCTCGATGCATCCTGCGAAGCGTCACAGCGGCAGGTGAACACACCTGCGAATGCAGAAAACCGCTGAACGACCACTTTTCTATATCTAGTCCTTCAGAAGTCCACAGGTGTTAGCCTGGTCTTATTTTCTCACTAAACAACATTCTCCTCGGCGTTGTTGTCCGCCAGTACGTCGCATCTGTCTCACGGATTATTTGGGTCGCCCGTCTCAAACCTGACCATCACGCTCGTATTCGGCACGCACGCCACCGTTGCCCTTGCCCGTGGGTGACAGACAAGTAAACATGTTGTCCGTGGTTTCAGAAAATCTCTGCAGAACAATAATATGTGTTGTTTCCAGTCGTAATAGTTTCTGCTACTTGAGTTAAAGCGACAATAATAGTCCAAAAACAAGTGCTGCGTGGAAGGATTTGTGAATTTATTTATTTATATATTTATTTTAATAAACACGCTGTGGAATCCGGCCAGGATAGTGCATTACTTTCCCCAAGCTTTATCTAAAGGGATGACGGCAAGAAAGGACGGGCCAGCCAAATCTGGGGATTTGGTGAAAACACCAGATGGAGCCTAAGAGCTGAATTCAAACACGGGCTTTTGCGAGGCGAAAGTCATCCTCTATGAAATCATATCACAACGCAAAAGCCACAGATTGGCCTAAAGATGGCCTTTGCCAATCACTCACACAAGCGTCCATTCATCCGCCTGTAATTGGTTTGTGAACATGTCAGTGTAAACTTGGGTAGAAAAATGGAAGTAAATTATAAGAAAAAAAAACACTTGCGTTCTTAACTTGGTCTACAGCATAACTTTGGAGGACCCTAAATGCAAATAAGATCACCCTATAAATCAAAATCCATAACAATTCTCTGATGAAGTTTTGTCAGCACAGTTAAATACTCAGATTTCCCTTTAACTGATATAAGGTCCCCTCCTTCCTTGTGTTAACAAGTAAAGGCATAGTGAGTTTTCCCACACAGCTAGCACAATGCTCATTAAGAATTGTCTAATTGTCCTCATTAACCACATACAATTGTTTCATTGTTCTCATTAGCCACACACAATACTGGGTTAAGAAATACGGAAGAGCTTAACCTACAACCAATCACAGGTTTGGTTCATTCTTTGTGGCACTTTATGGTATTTAATGTGAGGAACTGTAAGATACATTTTTTTTAAAACTTTCTTTCTTCAGTTTAACCCCCTGCATAGCCTATACACTGCATGTCTGTCTTTTGGTGGATAGCCAAGAGATTTTTGTGTGTTGTTGACTCCAGAGGATTATTTCTCTACAAGACCGCCTTGCTGCTTCCCGACTGTGTTTTACGTAATGAAGTGAAGAGGAGGCAAACATAAACAGTCTTCCCTTTTCACCACATGTCTTAGACACCCTTATGAGGCCTTGTTTAAAGTCAAAATTAAACATTAAACATTAAAACATCAAAACAAATTAAGATTAATTTTATATATTTAAATCATAAATATATTAATATAGAACACTTATTTTTTTGTAACTATATGAATTAAAATATTAAACTTTTTTATAACCCAGCTATTAAAAACATCTGATGTATATATACAAGTAAGGGACAGTCTTTTCAATAGCCCATTGGTAGCTGCCAAATGATGTTTTTTTTTTTTGTTTGTTTGTTTTGTTTTTAAAAAAACTGTGATTTAACCAGCCCTTCTTTATTAGGGCAAGCCATTGGTGTAAAGTGTGTGGGTCATTTCAGGTGCTTGACTGAATGGGCAGAAGTGAACATGCGTTCAGCTTACAGCTGAAGTAAAAACATTAGCGATGGTATATTTAAGCAGATGGCTCTGTACGTTGCTGCCGGCACCCCCACTGAACAGGTGGCATGCATCCGCAACTGACTCAGCTATTTTCTGTCCACCAGTCATGCAATAACAGCAAAGCAGCTTGGGATACCACCACCCTCCCCTCCCCCCGACCGCACATGCCTTGAAACCATGACTTTAATATACTGTAATGATGAAACATGACCTTGAGGTTCAGTTATAAACTTCTACATGCAGTGAGCTGATTGGTCCACTGTATTCCAGATTAATATGTGAAACAATCAATCTGAGCCTATTCATGGCATGACAAGCTGATGTGATAGGTCTTTCCCTAGTTTTAACGAAACTTTTAGTGGGGGAGGGGGAGAAAAATGAAAAGCCACCTGAGAGATTGCTGGATTAATCGTAACAGGGCCCAAGGTAAGATCTGAGTTTTGCCCCCTTTTCATAGAAAAATATATACAAGGGCTCCTGAATGGCCCAATAGGTAGCCTTTGCCGGAAACTGGCCCTGGATATGTTTATGTTTATGTTTATGTATGTAAAACACAGATAAAAAAACAAACCGATACCGTAAATAAAGACTGCAAGACTTACTGTGCTCTTGGCTCTGCTTTGTGTGACAAAAATAGTCTAAATTCTAATGCTTTAGTGCGTTCCCTGAGTAATGATGTGTGTGTGGTGTGTGTGTGCATGCACTCATTTAATTGGGAGGTAATTACTTGATTGCTTGATCGGTTGGAGCAGTTACACACTCTGTTGGACGGTCAGCAAAACATGTACAACTCACTCACTTGTTACCAACTTACAGCTTTAATCTGACATGTTACCACATGTGTCATTATCATCCATATGATGGATGGTGTTTCTAATAGGCGACAAACTGTAATGTCCGCAGGAGATACTTTTCCAGTGCTTGATAAGCATATAGAAATACGAAGTTACTTTGTTGTTGGAACAGAGAGCTATGCCGTCCTGGGGCATAGCAATGACAGCTGATGAATTAAAATTGTTTTCACATGACGAGGGGGGCTGTCTGTGTACGTGCGTGTGTGTGCGTGTGTCTGTGAGAGTATCGTGCATTCACTTGTTTGTGTGTATGACTGTGCACTCATTTGTGGCCAAATATGTGTGTGTGAGTGTGACTGTCTGTATGTATGTGTGGATCACAGAGCCCTCGAAGCACAGAGCAGACAATGAAAAGGTATTAAAAGGAAACTGAGAAAGAGCGCGAGCATGAAAGGAAAACCATGACCCTTTTAAAAGTAGAGACCTCTTTCAGGAAATGCTACTTCCCTGTTCAGCGCTCAAGCAGAGACAGAGTACTGCACTGAGAGCCTGAGGCAATTGGACGTAAAACGCAATCGGGTAAGATTGCATTTCATCCTTCGTTAGCAGTAGGATCCAGACCCTTAGTGTGTCATTGTTCTTGTGTCATTCTGCCACAGTAATACCAAAGATTCTGGAGTGGAGTGCTCTAGAATCTTTGGTAATACCATCTCTTTTGAATACCACAGACCACAGAATTTTCTGAGTGAATTGCCCTTCTATTTCGTTTTTTTACCAATAGAAACATTTTCTGGTAAAAAGCTTTTATGCGGTGCCACGACAGGTAGGGCTACACTTTTCACAATTAATATTCTTGGTAATACTGGTACGGTCTGAAAGCAGCACATTGAGAACTAGACACTAAAAACGACATCTAAAAACAACAGTTTCACAATTATTTTAGCAGTGAAAGGAGAAGTGGTCAGAGAAAGATTCAACAGATCAAATCTTCTGGTCTATCCTTTTCACTTTTCACTACCTCAGGGAAAGGCTCATGTTAATCAGATGTTAGCAATATTCACTCCTTGTTTGTTCTTTCATTGAGTTGTAGCTTGAATGTTATCCTCTTTTGTAAGTCGCTTTGGATAAAAGCATCTGCTAAATGCCTAAATGTAAATGTAAATGTCTAAAAATGTCTGCCTTTTACTTTTAATTGCTTAAGTGCGTTCTGAATGAGTTAAAAGGATATTTCTGGTCAATGTCCTCAAAACAGACAGGGGAAAAGTGTAAATTGACTGTGGCCTACACTTACACCTTTCTTTCTTTCTCTCTCTCCAGTGTCCTACCTAAGTCCTAGGCCCTGAGCCCTTAGCTTCCTCATTGGTTGATTCATACCAGTTAAGTCTTTGAGGGTTCAGAGCTCAGGATTTGGAAGGGGAGGGAGGGCACTGGGATTCAGCCCACCACCCCACGCCCCCTCTCTCCATAGCCCTTGCTTTCCTCTGTCTTTGTATGCATTGTTTGTATGTATTGTATTTAATGCATTGCCATTGTATGTATTTAATCAGTTATCTCCACTGACATGCATTCTATTTCAGCCCTAGGGGTTCCAGAGATAAAGCATCCATTCCCCTGTTGAGCTTTAATTAAAGGATGCTCCTCCTCTGGAGCCTCTCTGTCTTGGCCTTACAGGCTCTCTGCCACCCCTCCTGGGCCTTCAGTCTCAATGGCTCATGGGAAATGTGGAAGGCTGAGCACAGCAAAGTCTACCCAGACCAGGTATGTGGTGTGTGTATGTGTGTGTGATGTGTGTGTGTGTGTGTGTGTGTGTGTGTGTGTGTGTGTGTGTGTGTGTGTGTGTGTGATATTGGAGGAGACATGTGGTGTTTTTTATAGTTTGAAGAATAACCTAGAAATGTGAAAGAATGTGAAGAAAGAATGTGAGGAACAACCATATTGACATAATGACAAACAGGCCTAAGCTCTGTTGTACAGAAATCTACCAAACTGGGCATGCAAAAAACTAGACAAAGGCAGGCTTTCGTATGTCACATTTTATCATATGTGTCCACAGTGTTAAACACAGCCCAAGTGAATGCAAAGGCTGTGTTCAGGGCAACAGGACGAAACCGCAAGAATTCCTTACATGCACCTTTAAACTCATCACCAGTAGTCTGTATTCCCTGAGGTTGCATACACTTACATTTCAGGAAAAGGAGGCCTACAGGAAGTCTGTTTGGGAGAGGACAGTTCAGCATGTGATGAGACACAACTATGAGGCTTTCAAAGGTCATCATTCTTTCATGTTAGGACTGAACCACCTTGCTGACCTGGTATGTGAAATATAAACCTGAAGACTGTAATATTGTACTGTCATGAATGTCTGAACGCTATTTCCAGTGGTAGCTTGTTGCACCTGGTCACTGATTGCTAAAGTATCTGACTTCCTACCAAGTTCTCACTTCACTGTTATACAGCGTTTTGTTAAATGCAGCGTAGAGTTGAAAACTATTTTTATCTCGGGTTTACTGAAGTATGAGAGGTGTGGCCACAGAACTCTCATGAACGTGAAACACGCTTGTTCCCTACTTTGTATAAAAATCTTGAACCTAAAAAAATGGGCGAATTGGAACAAAGCCTGCCCATCACATCTCAAATCAACTATATCTATATGTCGAAGAGAGAGCCTTTTAACCAAAATGGATAATTTTAATCTCCAATCTTACAGTAATGTATGGTTGTAATTGGGCTTGTAAATGCTTGTAAAAAATTTTAAGAATTTTTATATATATTTTAACATCAGAGAACTAATGGCAATACATCATGCATCCATTCTATGTCCCCTTTAAGTTAATTTTTAAAAGGAATTGAGGCAAATATATGCCTTTTACCCTCCTTTCTCCAAATTAAGAAAGGATGTTTGACCAGGCTTAATGGCTTGCGATGTCATCGAATGCCGCAAAGCACTGTGCCATAATCAGGGATCCTCCAAAAATATAGAGTGCTTCTTTGTTAGAATTTTCGAAGATGCATTGGTGTATACTTACCTTAAGAAATACCCACAATCCCCGCAAGTTGGAAGATTCTAAAATGGCACCGACACCACAGCAAAACACATTTATCTCAAGTGCTAGAAAGGTTCTCAGCCTTTCCTCTGTAACTACCGTCTCGCAAGGAACACTGAGAACCAGCCCACGTGTCACTTTTGTATCTCTTAATCTGTCTAGACCGCAGATGAAGTCAACGAAATGCTGAGCTGTTTAAAGTCAGAGGAGCCCTCCATCCATCAAAATGTAACCTTTACTCCACTCATAGAGGGGCCTCTTCCCGAGAAAGTGGACTGGGTTGAAAGGGGTATGGTCAGCGAGGTACAGAATCAGGTATGCTATACAAACACACGCACACACACACACACACACACACAAATCACTGGGTTTAGGGATACACCTGTTGTCCCTTCGCCCATGAGGCAATCAAAAACAAGCCAAGTGGGTCTGAATCCCAGTGTCCTACCTACCTAACCACTTGTCCCTTAAAGACTTAATCTGGCATCAATCATGGATTTGATTTTTGCCAGTTAAAGGAACACACCACCTTTTGGGGAAGTATACTCATACAATTGAGTTTTACCTTTCTCCAGTTCATTCAGCCGTTCCCTCAGTATGACGGTAGCACTTTTAGCATCTTGCTCAAAAGTGACTAAAACTTCAGTATTTCCTCCAACTTAAAGCTTGAGTCTTGTGTAGCTGTAAAAGTGCTACCATCAGACTGAGAGAACGGGTGAATGATCTAGAGAAAGGTAAAACCAAATTGTTTAACTCAAGGTGGAAAATTAGTATATTTCCCCAAAAGTTGTTGAGTTCCGTCTCGGAGTTCAGTGCTTAGGACTTAAGGGTTAACTTGGGAATCAGCCCCTGTGTCTTGTGTCTGTGTTTGATGTCTAACACCCATTGGCTCTCTGTTGTATTCCTTATCTCAATTTTTTTTTTTTTTCCAATAGACTGTTGAACAGGTATATTTTTCCAAATGCTTCTTTTATACATAAAAAGCCTTTGTAGAAAGCCTGTCAGAAATAGCGGATTAAAAACCTTTTACAGTGGTGTAGGCCATATGAGGTCAACTAGATCTTGTGTGTCTGAAGGCTGTGGATAACCAAAAGTGTGGCGCCTATCTTTTCAGGGCTGTGTCCCAGATTAAAAACTCTTCCTTGGACGAGCTGTTTAATAGGAATGTAGATACTCCTGACTGTTGAAAATTTGGTACATCGACAGAACATCGACAGAATAAGAAAATAAAACCTTTCCTTGCTTTCCTTCCCTTCCCTTGTTAACTGCCATTTCACTATCTGGTCCTCGCATCACCAAATTTTCTCATTCCTCTTTCTACCAGCAGTACTCAGCGAGCTCAAGCAACAGGGATATGGATTGATTTATGCCAGACTTTCACTTTAATCCCAATGCATGGCTATTGGTGTCATCCACAGGGCATGTGTGGCTCCTGCTGGGCTTTCAGTTCTGCGGGCGCTCTGGAGGCTCAGATGAAGCGACAGACGGGCCGGCTGACTCCGCTTAGCCAACAGAACCTCGTGGACTGCACCGTTGCCTATGGCAACCACGGCTGCAGGGGCGGTTACCTGAGCAAGTCCTTCGTATACATAATCCAAAACAAGGGCATTGACTCTGCGAGTTACTATCCTTATGAGCAGAGGGTGAGATCAGGTGACTCTCAGGTCACATGATTAGCATGGAGGCTACAGGGAACATCTTAGCTTCTAATCTATAGCCATTCTCAGTGTAGTTCAGTATAGTTCAGTTATGTTTATATTTATGTTTACTTGGCAAATGCTTTTATCCAAAGCGTTGTAAGAAATGCTATACTGAAAACAAAAAGTAGGCCTACTTGGCTAAAATTTACAATGTAATTTATGTGCAATGGCTGTGTCAGTAGTTAGGAGCTGTACAAAGAAGAAATAGATCCAACCAGACCACATGCAGGACCTTTAGAATTGAGAAACTCTGCTCTGAATTTTTTTTTTTGACTGTCAGTGATGACACCTCCTATATGTTCAATGATGCTAAATACAGACACTGACATGTCAACCATACATTTAACAGACTTTATAGCAGAGCTGCCAACACTCCCATTTTCACTGGGTTCCTTCCATATTTCAGACCCATCTCACACCCTTTGTTATTTCTCCTGGGAATCCCCCATAATTTACAAGACCCAAATTTGTTTATGACTAATCAAATTAATATGTTTGTGTAACATTCTCAAGCTGCAAGCTTGTGTATGAAATGCAGTCTGATCGTCCTCCCAGGTATGCGTTTTTTTCCCCTGTATGGGCCAATCTCTAGAGTGATGGAAGTGTAGCGGTTAAGGAACCTGGCTAGCGTGCAAGTATCTTGAAAAAAAAGCAAGGCACTTAACCCAGACTGGCCCTGAACAACTGATAGTTGACAAAATGTAAGTCGTTTTGGATAAAAGCGTCTGCTAAATGCATAAGTGTAAATGTTTATAGTGATATTCCCCCAGGTATGCTTTATAGTAATATCTGTGTATGGACTGAGAATTCTTACAGAAGTTATCTGACTAGCTTTAAAGACAGTTATCCTGTTAAATAATATCGAGACAATACAGTAATACCTGAGTATGGGTTGAGAATTATGACAATTGCCATTATACTGAAGATTTCTGACTACCCTTAAAGACAGTGCTTTCATATCTGAACTTCAATAAAGTTTAAATATTTACAGAGGATTCAAGGGTAAAGTATGCTTCTCCCAGACTTTTGGCTCACACACAGTACCCTTCTGTGTTTGAAGGAGGGCAAATGTCGCTACTCTATCAGAGGCAGGGCAGGCTATTGTATGGGTTTCCGGATTCTGCCATCAAGGAATGAGAAAGCCCTGCAGCAGACAGTTGCCAGTATCGGCCCAGTATCAGTAGGAATCAATGCAATGCTACCGTCCTTCCATCACTACAGAGGGGGTATGTAAAACGTCTACTCTTAACAGGGTCGGTTTCTGGCATAGGCCACCTCGGCCAGTCTCTAAGGGCGACAAATTTCAGGGGGGCAATGCAATGCATTTCTCTACTTTTTTCTCCAGTTTTTCACTTGTTTTTTCCAGAAAAGGGGGGCAAAACTCAAGTTTATCCAAGGGCAGCAAAAAAGCTAGAGCTGGCCCTAGAGTGGGCTATTTCTTCAGTAATGTTCCACGTAGCCCACAGCAACATTTATCTCTAAAAAATAAATATTTAGCCTTTCACTGCTTTACACATATTTGTGTGCATGTTTGCATAGTTTGTTCTGTGTGCAGGCACACCCTCCCGGTTAGCATTAACTTTGTTGTGGCTCAAAATAAACAAATGTTTACTTACTCATTTCTGCTTCCTGTTAAATCTGTTTGTTGTTTTGTCTGTTTGGCTCTCCAGGCATATACAGTGATCCACACTGCAATGAAAAGTTGACCAATCATGCTGTCCTGGTTGTGGGCTATGGTACTGAAAATGGAGAAGACTACTGGCTTGTTAAGAACAGGTTGTCATTTCACAGTTTATATCTTTAACTTAAGAATTTCTCAAAGGTGTAAGCAGGGGGAATTTATGACAAACTATGATGCGTATTCGCCAACAATGGCCTACACTTTAAGATTATGTATTATGAAGAATATGAAGATTATGTATTAAGAATGTAGCTTGAATTCCATAAATTTGATCCATCACTGCACATTTTCACTTTTTTTTTTTCTTTTCAGCTGGGGTGAAGCCTGGGGAGAAAAGGGATATGTTCGCATGGCCCGTAACAGAAACCAGTGTGGCATCTCAAACTTTGCCATTTTCCCAACAGTCTGATGTTCATGATGACCCAGATCCCATCCCGTCATTTATTGAACATTTTTCAGTTATTGTTTTTAAATTTATAAATCTGTTATTGACTAATTTATTTCTATTTGTATGCTACACTGATCTCTCAGTAAACCATATGGCCGTACAATGGACTGTGTTGTGTGTTTTTTGTGTGTTTATGATTAAGTCTATGATTTGGTCACTCAAAATGTTTGCGCTTTGTGTTTGTCATGTGTGCTTTTGTTCAACTGTGTTCAACTAAATATAATTTATGAAAGTGAAAAAGTTAAGCCTATCCAAAAAAAAAAAAAAAAAAGAATCCCCGGTAGTTTCTACATTCTTGCATCCCTAGTTTAAAACCAGCGCCGATGTCCCCATATAAAAGGATTCTAACTTCTGGGCTACAGACTACAGGCTACAACAGTCTGCATACCAGTTCTGTGTGTGTATGAAATGTGCCGATCTAAAATGAAAGCTTTAGCATAAGTTCTACCAGGAGAACTCTAAAGTTACGCCAGTTATAACTTGTCCAAGCACTCACATGTCTTATTTAGATCAGTCCAACATTCATGCTCTTGCTGATCTAGGCTCCAGCATTCCGAAATCTCCACCTCCCTCCCCACCGCCGCCAGTTGGGTCCCAGTCCTCCTGTCTAGGGGGTAGGCTCTCCCCTGTCAGCCTAATTCAGGCAGCATCTGCTGGGTCAATATTCTCGAAATCCAGGACCACGGACGGGGCCTACGCCAAAGACTTTTCTATTCGATTAACTTTTGAATTTCGAATACTTATTAAATATTTGTTCATCATTCTACACTCAGTTTTCCGGGAGAACTGGTTTGTCAGGCTTCGAGAACAGCAGGGGCGCTGTCGGGCCATCTACTTGTCGCATCACATCACTCAGACACACTAGTTGCCTGGCACTGTAGATCACGTATTTCCACCTGTGGTCTGTCACAGTGAGCAAGAGGCAAATCCTTCTTGCAACCGGACATCGATTTCCTTCTCTAAGTTTTCCGGGTAAGGTTATTTGGATTGAACACCGTATACAGAGGTATTCGAATAATGATATTGAAGTTCTAATGCAATGTACTTTTGGCATGACAAGTAAATTAGCCCGTGTATTTGTGTTGCTAAGGTTTGGCGACCTTGCTAAGTTATTTCGCTAGGATGTCGGTAGTTAACGTCAACTAACATTTGCTATCTTAACATCGAGAACTAAAGATAACGTAGTATCTACTTACAAGAGGAGGTGGCAAGCAATTCTTGGATTATTTGCTAATTAAGTTATAAAAGAGTTACAAGATATAGAGAAAGCTAGTTTGTTAATCACAGGAACAGTTTATAACACTGTGTTGAGAAAACTGTTCAGCACGTTGTCTGCCGTTGGAATCCAACGTTAATGTTACAGCAAATCATGTTATTATCCTAACTGTCACTGTAAATGACACCTGCGTTTTAGTTTTAACAGAGAGACTTGTTGCCTACTGTTTTCTGTCAGCCGTCAAGTTGTAAATAACGTTAGCAGATAGGCCACTTGATTGTTTCGGCTGGGTTGTCTTCTTCACCAGTTGTCGCTGAAAGAACAAAGTTCTTCCCTCATACAGTTCATGTTAAAGTGTTCTTTCCTGGCTAGTTGCCCTCTAATTTGGCCCTCTCCTTGTGTCCTTGGGTTGAGTTTAGTACCTGGACATAATTCACATTGGCTATAAACTGTCTGTTTACCAGTCACATTATTAATTATAATTTCAGAGTTAATGGTTCTGTGCTAAAATGACTGGAAAATGTGCTACTTTGCCAGTTGCTGGTTTTGTTCATTTTCCTCATGTCATGTCGACTTCCTGCCACTTTAGACAAAAGTGGTAACAGGGAAAGTTTTTTGAAGTTGAAGTTAGGGTATTTGCATGTCAGGAATCCAGGAGTCTATTGAGGCGAAGTACCTCAGCCAGCTGATGCCCAGCTTGTGTTTGAAGCAGCTGAGGTTTCAACCTTTTGGACTATAGCCTATCTAAAGTTTTCACCTCTCTCTCCTGCTTTCTTTAAAGAACTAGTTTAATTACTGATGTGAGGTCAAATGGTTGATTAATATCATAGTTTAAATCGCCCAAATCTTGAGCAGCAAAATATGTTTAACAACCCCACCCATCCATTTACTCAGGTGGCGGTCCTGGTTGGCAGGATGACCACCCTCACCCATCGAGGCAAACGTGGTGCTGAAACGACAGCAGTGGAGAGGCGCGACCCTGACGATGAACACAGTCTGGGGGGTTATCACTCTGAGGAGGAGAACGACTATGACTCTTCCAAGAACCTCAGGCTCACGCTTATGGAGGAAGTCCTACTGTTGGGTCTTAAAGACAAAGAGGTGCAGTCTGGAAGTTTATTATTATTATTATTAAAGCTTAATTTTCTTTTTAAAATATTGTCAATTGTCATTGTAGTAATAATAATTTGATATTTATGATTGATATTTATTCATTATGAATGGTATTTTTTATTTTGTCTTTAAATTACTGCTATTAATTGTTGCTGTTTATTGCCTATTCTTTGCATTAATAGACAGCATGAATGTTAACCATTAGTATCTCATTATGAGACGTTTACCAGTGAATTATTTCACCATCTATGCTCTTTTTTGGGGTCTCAGAAATGTTTTACTTATGAGCCAGATGACTTAAACTTCTGTTTCTGTAAAATTCAATAAAATAGTTTTGGGTTTATGTGAGAGTGGAGAATGTCATTGTGTAGGTAGGCCAAGCAGTCCTTCTAGGACATAATGCTCTAGTGTGTGTGTGCGCACGCTTCCGTGTGTATGCTCTATTGTGTGAGAATAGGCCTACCTCAAAGAGATTTAATGCAGTTCACAGCTCCATTGTGGACCCAAACAGGTTTAACAGGTCGAGTAGGTCAGATGCCTGCCAGAAGGATGTCAAATCTTAGGCCACTTATTCTCATTCTTCTGCTATAAGGCTGCCATATCCTCTACTTTAATCTTGTTTGAGTCTTTTGCCATAGAAATTGAAGGAGCCGTTTGACATTGTCAAGTTGGTCTGTTCAGGGCCATCATCAGGACTTCAGGGACACTCTCTCCTGATTTGCTGGTGCTTCATAGATAGGTTGACATAGCCTGCAAAGATATCCCTAATCTTCTTTTGGTCAGTATGTAACTCGATTGACAAACAGAAGCCATATCTTTTTTTCTCAGACCAATTCCACTCTTTCGTTCCAGGGTGGGATGCTTACCATAGGTATTGGACTTCAGAATGGGGATGACAGTAGTAGGAACTAAGCCTAATGTTTGAGCTGTGTGAAGGAAGTAGAGGTCCAGTGCTGACAGTATTATACCCATGGACATGTTTTGGGGACGTGCACTTGTCAAATATTCACTAGAAACTTAGGTTCAATTAACAGCACATTGTCATGTTTTTTCCCCCCACATGATTTAACGTAACATACTAATTATATGCTCCTGAAAGGTTAATAAAACAGATTGCTCAGACTCTTAACAACAGAATCAGGTCCATTAGGTTTGTCATATACCTCAAGGGGACAAGAGAGAACCAGCTATATGGCATGCCTGTTATTTGTCATGGGTTCCCAGTAAATGCTCAGCAATACCAAGTAGAAATATGCATTTAAGTAGAAATGTAATTGATGGAAGGGGACAGATTAACACGCTGCACGCTGCTGTGCTGCATGGTTTGCCATTGCAGGGCTACACGTCGTTCTGGAATGACAGCATCTCCTCTGGGCTGCGGGGCGGCATCATGATCGAACTGGCCATGAGGGGGCGCATTTACTTGGAACCGTCCACCTTGAGGAAGAGAAGGCTTTTGGACCGCAAGGTTCTCTTTCTCTTTCTCCATCCCTCTCTCTCTTGTTCTATTTCTCGTGCTCACCTACATCAAAACAGTTACTGGATTATACAAATAAACCTGGAACAACATGGAATGAATTTGTCCTTAAATCTTCGAGGGCTCAGGGTTTACGGTTAGGATGGACACTGGGATTCACCACACACACACACACACACACACACACTCTGCTTGTGAAATCTATCTCTGAACCCCTTCACAGTATGCCGCTAGATCTGCAGATGATGTTCATGTTAGCCACATCCTGGCCATCCTGGCACTGCAGATTGACACTTAGGCCTAGTCAACAGGAAGTGCCATCATATTTGACCAGGTGATATCGCTGTCAGAGTGTGTGCAGTGTGCCCACGGGGATGTAAAACACACATTCAATGAAACTCATAAATGGACTAGGATCTCAGTGAGCCTTTACTGTTTGCTAAGGTGGGGCTGCCTGTCTGTAGGCATTGCCTGCCTGGAAGACTGACGCAAAGCAGTGTGTGTGACGGCACGTTTGACTATGATTCTGTTCATTCAACTGCCCTCAGTCATCCCCATTTGAGTTGAATGTCAGTGCACAGGCTGAAACCCAGTTGCTTCACATGACTCAGAAAGTCATATGTAAGATGGAAATTGTCGTTTTCATGTTGACATTGAGCTCTACAGTTGATTTTTATGTAGTATTGCACAAAGGTTGCGCAAACATCAACTGAAGTGTTTTGTCAGAGATTAAAAAAAAAAAAAATCTACACACATACACACACACACACACACACTCTTTTCTCTTTTTTTGGAGGACTTTTGGAATCATAAGCCCAGTCTGATGGCAACAGCAGGCATGCTCTTGTTTGGCTTAGGCGTGTGTTTGCATGGTTTATGTGTCTGTGTAAGAGAGAGAGAATGTGTGTGTGTGTGTGAGAGAGAGAGAGAGCGCGAGAGTGTAAGAGAGTATAAGGACACTTTTCTGTGTGCCTATGTATGACAGAAAGAATGAGTGTGTGTGTGTGTATGTGTTTCTGTGTGTGAGATAGAGAGTGTGTGTATAAGGTGGCCTCTCTCCTGTGTCATGTGAGAGATGGAGTGTGTGTGTGTCTGTGTGTGAAGCTGTCACTTTTTCTTCTGTGTTTATGAGTAAGAATGTGTATGTGTGTTTGCATGCATATGTGTGTGTTTGTGTGTGTGTAAAGCTGTGACTCTTCTCTCCTGCGTCTATGGGTGAAAGAATGTGTGTGTATGTTCGTATGTGTGTAAAGCTGCCACTCTCTCTCCTGTGTCTAAGAGTGTGAGAATGTGTGTGTATGTTTATGTGTGTGTACAGCTGCCACTCACTCTCCTGTGTTTATGAGTAATAGAATGAATGTGTGTGTGTTTGCGCGCATTCATGTGTGTGTAATTTGTACACAGTCATGTGTGTGTAAAGCTGACACTTTTCTCTCCTGTGTCTATGAGTGAGAGAATGCGTGTGTATGTTTGTGTATGTGTACAGCTGCCACTCTCTCTCCTGTGTTTATGAGTGAGAGAATGCATATGTGTGTATGTTTGTGTGTGTGTGTAAAGCTGCCACTCTTTTCTCCTGCTCCAGGTGTTGGTCCAGTCAGATGCTCCCACTGGGGACGTGCTACTGGATGAGGCCCTAAAACACATGAAAGCCACACAGCCCCCAGAGACTGTAAGCAGCTGGATCCAGTTACTGACAGGTCAGTTGAGCTAAGTTAGCAACTTTGTTGGTTGCAATTACAGTTACAATACATTTGCTTCGCAAAGAATCTGGACTCTCTCAATAGGGATATATTTACTTTGCAGTGGGTGGGAACTTTATTGAAACCTTTGAACCTATCAGTTCTGCCTTCAATTTCTGTTTGCTGATTAGAGATAAAAAGTTTGAAGAGTTCCCTGACTAGTACTGTAGTGTAATGCAGTACTGAGTGGAGGTACTAGGCGGTGCTAGTCTGGCAAATATAGCAGTCTTGGTTTCCTCTTCGAATGGACCAGTCACATGCCACTGATTCAATAGCTTTATCACTGGAAACAAAGCAGGCAGTCTTATCACAGATCATAAAGACCTGATAAACATACTTCTTGGAAAGCTACTTCATACACCTCACCATGAGACACCTGTGTTTTTGTGTTTGTTGATAGAAAATTGTTTTTGGCTAGTTCATTGAAAAAGTTAATAGTTGACAGGTCTGCAGAATGCCCACATGCCTGTTTTTTAGGCAAGATTACAGGATACTTAATAACCTAATTAATAATGGACTCTTGGCCAAAGATTCTAGAGTGTAGCGTGTAGCGCTCTAGAATCTCTGCTCTTGGCTGTCAGTTAAGAAGGCAGTCAGGCTATACCAGTACAGACAAAATTCCGATTCATCCTCTCATTTTCTCTGTGAGCCAGTGCTCACAATGTCCTACACCTAGTATTTCTGTTTATGTGACAATAAAAAGTTCATTTTAACAATAACTCACAAATATATGGGAAAAAAACCTGACTTTAAAAAAAAGTTGCATATTTGCGAGATAAAACTTGACAATTGAAAATTTGTTATTATAAAACTATGCAAACAAGGTTATGTCGCATTCTCTACAGAGCCTTGGAAAGCCTTGGAATTGGTTTGTTTTTGGTTAACTGTTGCATGGAATTGATGACTGCGTAATATTTTTCAAACTGTGCGTCTGACTTCTTGTGCTTTTGCATGTCTTTGATGCGTTTGTCTTCCCCAACCCCCAAACCAGGTGAGACGTGGAACCCAATGCGAATGCACTACCAGATGCGTAACGTACGGGAGCGCCTGGCCAAAAACCTGGTAGAGAAGGGTGTTCTGACGACAGAGAAGCAGAACTTCCTGTTCTTTGACATGACCACGCACCCGCTGACCAACAGTGGTCTGAAGGAACAGCTGGTGGCCCGGCTCCAGGACAGCTTGCTGGACCGCTGGACGGGCGAGCCGCAGCGTCTGGGCCGCCGAGCACTGGCCCTTCTGGTGCTGGCGCACGCCTCGGACGTGCTGGACAACTCGCTGGGCTCGCTGTCGGACGAGCGCTTCGACACGGCGGAGGAGCGCTCCAAGATCGTGCTGAAGAGCGATCCAGATGCACTGGCCTGTAAGTGCACTACGCCTGCCGACGAGATGATCTGGGCCGTCCTGGCTGCCTACAACGCCTGAGAGAGGGGCATCAGTGTGTGTGTGTGCGTGTGTGTGTGTGTGTGTGTGTGCGCACGCGCATACACATGTGTGGAAGTGAATGTTTGGAAGGTGTAGTTGGAAGAATGGCTTTTCTCTTGCCAGTTCACAACCCCCAGTGTGACTACACTCCTGAGGTCTCTTTCCATGTCACTGGTGAACAATGGAACAAAAGACCAGTTTATCCACTTCTGGGGAGGTGGCTGTAGAAGTCATGCATCCTGGAGATTAAGTTATTATAGGAGGTTAATGAAGTATTTGAGAGATGCCTTTGTGGAGGGTCTATTTTTGAGTCTTAAAAAAAAAATCTGCGATAACTTATTTTTCTATTTATGATTCTATTTCTATGCTGTTTATGGGCTTGGGGGTCCTTTCAACTTTGAAGAATGTATCAGTGGAAATCTTTTAAATGTGTGCTGCTTCATAGACTGTATATATAGGTAATGCTTTTTTTGTTTTGTTTTGTTTTGTTTTTTTTAAAAGGAGAAATCTGATGTGATTCAATGCATAGCTCTGTTTGTGATCATAAGGTGTTGCCTGTAGGAAAAAGAACAAGACAATTTGATGCAACATAGACTGAATAGCCAACTGGCAGCTAAATTTAACTGAATGGGGCATAGGAAAACGAAACTGAGAGTGAGTATCTGTGCCCTAGTTCAGTAAGTGTTAGCTGACAGTACACTGTTTAGTCTATATTGTATCTAATTTTCTTGTTCTTTTTCCAACCAACAGCACTCTGTAACCTCAAACAACAGGGCTATGGGTTGATTCACACCAGATTTCTCCTTTAAGCAAGTGGCCTTTTGTATGATTATTCACCTTTTTACTACATATTTATATTGAGGGCAAAGTCCCCTTCCTCAGTGTACTACCACTGATTGCAGATGAGGAATCGGATCAGAACCTTTGCCATCGACTGGGATCACTTTATCTCCTAATCGTCAATGTCAGAACCAGTAAGAAGCCCAGTCCACACAGATGATGAACACTCTTTTAAATGTAATTTTCTCAATCTCACACACATTCAGCAGATGTACAGGAAACTGTTTTATTAAATTTGTGAGGAAAAGGGTCTTACACACAGTCTACTCATTTGTGTGCAGCCATTTTTGAAACATTCAACAACATAAAAAAGGTGAACTCTGCCTGACTCAATAGGCACCGTCGACATTACCTGACTATCAAGTCTGCTGCAGACAGCAATGCATTCTGGGTAGACAAAACACCAAAATAACCAGTGGGAATGTTTTAAACCCAGAATACATTGCTGGCTGTATTTGTCTGCAGCCGGCTTGATAGTCATGTGACATCCAATCTGCCTACTGTTTTAAGTACATAGACATTGGGCTTGTTTGAAATAGCTGGCTGAGCGTTTGGCTGTTCAACGTTATGCCTTTGACAAGAACCACCGACAAGATTCCTATGACTGCCTGGTCCACATTGTAGCGCAGTGGCCATTGGCCGACTTCATTCAGTTCAGCCTATGTTTAAGGCCTGGGTGGGGCATTGGGATTCAGAAAAGATGTGTGGCTAAACATGCAGACAATTAAACACACTTGACCAGTTTTAAAAATTGAAATATTTATTTCAAAACACTTAAAATAGTCACAGGTAACAATACAAGAATTGCTTGAAGCTCACATGATTGGATAACAAGGGTAGAGGCCAATGCCACACTCATTGTCATTGTTCCTTGCAATCTTGATGTAGCCCTTGTCACCATAATGTCTGCCCCAGCTGTTAAAGGAGAAGTCAATCTGAAGTATTAAAAACAAATTTAAATGTAGTAATAGTAATTCTTCCTCCTAACCCTACAGAGTACCAGTAAACGTGCATACATCTTACGAGAGGGGACACACACACACACCTGTTTTTAACAAGCCAGTAATCACGTCCCTTAAAGACCCCATAGCCAACCAATAGCACACCATGGTTGACATTTTTGGAACATGCTGGATCCCTGTACACCCCTGTGGAACATAAGCAGACAACATAACAGTAACTGGGTTTCTAGCAACACACATTTCACATTCATAAAAACAACAAAAGCACAAGAATATGCACATCTGACTGTTACCATCAGCTGTGTAATGCAGATTTTGCAACATCGAGCTAATCAAGTGACAGGTTTCAACCAGCTGTTGACCAAAACAATGTCACCAGGACAGTGTCTATGGATGGAAATATGGTACATGTGACTATACGCAAATTAAACTTTCCATCCACTTTAATCACATTATGCATAATTCACATTAAGAGTTAATCAACCTAAGCAAATTGAATTTATATTCACATTAGGACATTGATGCAAGTTCAGGTGTTTCCAAACAAGGTTGTGTTATTTGCATAACTTAAATGTGCATTAACAATTTGGATGAAAATCACCACACTAGCTGCGTTGATATTTGACCCAAATAAAAGCCATCTGTCGAGGCCAAAATCATTTTTAATGAACTGAAAATTAGTTAGAATTTAGAAAGTTTTCAAGAAAGTCAGTTTTTGAACCATTTAAAAAACCACCAACTGAAGACCTACAGGGCTTACCACTGCGGTAGAAAATGAATGTCAGCTTTGAGGCATCAATGGCAACAGCAATTGGGCCGACGTGGGCAACAGCCTCCTTAAGTGCCTGTTCATCCCCCATAGGAAGGCAGGTGTAGCTGGTACAGTTAGCAGCTCGGTAGCTGGGGTTATACCGGCACAGACCTTGCTATTTGGGGAGGGGTGCAGGAAAGGGGAGGCAATTCAAACATTGATTATAATATTAATGTGTCGGTGCCCCCCCCCCCCCCCCCGCATCCAAATAGGATACACAAAGTGGACATGGAAAGGAACCTACTCTGGCCTCGTATGGATAACTCTCCTCCGAATCAATGCCTTGGTTGTCAATTACATATTGGAATGCACTGGTCATAAAGCCACCATCACAGCTGTAGGTCCTGTACTTGGCAGCACAGTCTATCAGGTTCTGGGTACTCAGGGATACCAGTAACCCCGTGGTCTTCTTCAGCTGCCCCTCCAGAGCCCCCACAGCACTGAAGGCCCAGCAGGAACCACACCTGCCCTAAATAATAAATAAATAAATGGGCGCCATTTCACAGAAAGTTTAGTCAGCACGTCCATAAGGGCAATAAAGTACTGTTTGATGGGTGATTACATGAAATTTTTACAGTTGCCATTTTGGCTGTAGAACCTACATGAAGGGGGGGGGGGGGGGGTGGTACCTACATATTTCATGGACGTAGCATTTTATGGCGTTAGACATAAAAGTTAATCTTCCGTGGCATTACAAACAAATTTGCATGATAAAGGATGCTAGATGCCTTCATCCTAAAGCACAACACTGTTTATAACAGCTGCTAGTCAATAAAATGGGCTTACAAACCTGCATCTTCACATCAGTCACAAACCCTTGCTTTCTCCAATCGACAGACTCTGGCACAGGTTGCTGGAGCAGCAAAGGCCGTTTACGAGGGCCCAGCTCCAGTTCCTGAGGTTCCAGGGTGCTTGTAAACATACTGAGGATCTCCTCGGGTGCCTATAGCACAATAGAAAAGCTATCAAATACATCCTTGGGCATTAGGTGAAGGGGGGGGAGAGAGGGAAAGACACAGACACACACAAAAACTGAATTTCCATAAAAAAGGCATGCCCCAAAGATAAACCTTACCAAGTCAGCCAAATGATTCATGCCCAGCTGGTACGAGTGAATGCCAAGGGAGGCCTCCATGTTGTGTTGCTCGATCATATCAAAATGAACCTCCCATATACTGCGCCTCTTAAACTCCTCAAACTGGACAAAAAGTGTTCAGATGATCCAAGACAAGAGCTGAACCACTTAACCAGTCAGATTATGATACAGAATTAAGGACAGGACCCACAGTTGAAATGGAGTTCCAGTTTAGAACAATAACAGATATTCAAAAGTCCTTACATTTACAAGACTTCAATGAATGCAGTCAAACTCATTCATTTTTAAAGGCCTTTGAGAGACAAGCATTACTGCAGAATCTTATAGTTTAAGTGGTTGACACCCTAGTTTCTCCTTCAGATGAATGAAGATCAATCAGTCTCTATAGACAGGCCTACCTTGTGGTGATAAACTTTACCATGGGTCTGCTTCCAAACCATCCAGTGTTCATCCAGACGAGGATCAAATAGGGCCACAGTGGTTCCAATGAACAAAGCAACCAACAGGCTCCCCAGCATTTTGAACCCGAGTTAATTTATTTCAAAAGTAGTTTAACTTACTGTTCATATAAATCTACACACTTAAAAATACTGGCCCCAACTCAAAACCAACTGACACTTGCAAGTCTAACAAAAGTTTGGGGCTTTGTGAGATTTTATCCGGTGCATGTTACTTGACCCTTGATATAGGCCTAACAGCAGGAAATGAACAAGTGATGTTAATTTTCAACCAGCAACATACCTTTCTTCTAAGAACAGAGGGAAATGAGAAATCCCCATGTTGGATCCAGTTTTATTCGGGATGTGATCTACTTATTCTCGCTAATAAAGAATCCAAAACACCTGTGACTGCGGCGTCCATCTAATACACAGGTGAGAACCATTACTCTGCAGCTCTAAGCAACTAGGGCAGCCTTGCTCGAGTTCAAGACTACAACTTTTGTGTATATTTAAAACGAGGCTACAGAGGAAGTAAATGTGCCCACGATTATCATAATGGTGGGCTGTACCTAGACTGTATCTTATGTTTACACTTAAGTGACACTGTTAATATTATATTAGAGCACGACATAATGGACTTCCTACCACTGTGCCAGTGTCACTGCAGTAGCTAATGAGAACCAGCAGGGGGCATTGTAGGCCAAATAAGCAGGCCTACAATACACGGCTGCACTATAGAAAACTAGACCTATATTATAGAGAGCTTCTCTGCAACAAGTACGAATCGTTTTTTTAGATGGAATTTAGATGTAGACTATCATAAAGTTCAGTGGATTTTACTTCTATTGAGACAATGATATTTGTTAAATTAAATGTTTGGGTGAAATTAAATATTCTGTATTCTACAAAAGGACAGTGTTATTTCATAACCTGTGATCCACTCTCTAACAAATTCTCTGAAGCAAGACTTATATGGGACTATGGAAAACAAAATCAGGGAATTTGGGAGAAGAGGTGGAAGCTTTGGACCTGAGTTGTGTCTTTAAATCTTCACAGGTAACTCAGATTGGTAGGTTTTGTCAGTTTTAATCTGTTGAGTTTCCAGCATTCAACTTGTTACCATGTTTCCCTTAACACTTCAGCCACACCTCTCACAAAAACCAAAGCCAAACACAATAATGCAGCCTTTCTAATCCCAGTTGTACCACTGACAACCTATTGTTTGCTTTTCACTCATCCCCATCAGGTTGGTCACAAGGCAACCCTGCAGCTGCTTTTTACTAACTCCCCATATTAAATGAACCCCCATATTTGAACCCTCAGGATTCTGACTAGATTCTGGCTGACTCATGTCAGTTAACTAGCGTGAAATCGATTTAAGGATCCTGGCTGGATGATATGTAGTTTTAGGGAGTATGAAGCACAGCGGTGCCGCTAGACATTTTGGGCCCTATGACAGAAAATTATTTTGGGCCTCCCAAACATTGATTATAATATTAAAATGTTGTCTAGGGCCCCCTATCAGTGCCAGGCCCTTGGAATCATCCTTAACCCCCCCCCCCCCATGACTGTCCAGATCTGTTTTGATCACTTTGCACTTTGTCTGACTTTGAAAACCCCTTTGAAAACAAGAACTGTAGTGTTAATTCTATGGTAATACGATCGTGTGATTTACATTGTACAGTTATGTGGCCTAAGATAATAGAGTTTAAGTTACAATAAGTGAGTTACAATAACTGCTTTGTTTATTGCAACATTCATTAGGCTGTTTTTGGTGGATAGGCTATTGGTGGATCTGTGACCAACAAGTCATGAAATAAAGAATAACTTTCATTTGAGCTTTATTATTTTTTATTTATCGTGTAGCCTTTAAATAAAACCCTCGGTCAACATGTTCACAGTAAGTCCATGTCCATGATAATGTCTCAGCTGAAATGTGTGTTAAGGTGTGGTGCAGTGGCTCACATACTTCTCCTCAACTAGTGAGAACCTGAGAGACAGATGGGGAGAGATGGTAATGTGACAGTGACCAAAAAAAAAAAACAGGTCCTTCACGATCCTACACCTACAAGAGAGTCATTCATGACGAAAGATAAATTCCAGATAACCCGAATATCAGGCTTGTTCTGTCTGTCATAATGACAAGGGAGGTTTTAGCCTCCACCTGGAAACACACTAGGTTTACAAATAACAGTTTTATTATTTCAAAGAACACTTGTCTGTGGCCTATAAAACTTGCATGTGGGAAAACTATACTCTCTCTCCATTCTATTAGTCAACTTTTTATACTGGCCTATGGAATTTTATTTGTGTAAATAGCTTAGGCCTAAACACTACACATAGGATGCATTGTTTACATGCAAAGTTATAATCCTAGGCTAAGTTGAATGTAAATTCATGTAAGCACCGACACAGGTTAGTTCCCTGACTTTGACAAACACAGGCTAGTAGTAAAGAGGTCTATTTCTCTACTCATATGCAGGGGAACACTCTCCTAGCGTTGTCTATAACAGTGGTTGGCAAACTGGGGAATGACTATCAGGGAGTACTTGGATCAATTCTAGGGAGTATACAAAATTGGTGACTGGGTTCTCAACCCAGTATAAAAATAACATGGAAAAAGATTTTACTCAAACTATCCCAAATAATTGTCACTACCTTGTCTTGTACCAT
Organism: Tenualosa ilisha; assembly: GCA_015244755.2. Taxonomy (NCBI): domain Eukaryota; kingdom Metazoa; phylum Chordata; class Actinopteri; order Clupeiformes; family Clupeidae; genus Tenualosa; species Tenualosa ilisha. The sequence continues at coordinate 1,378,858 of PYXC01001670.1, forward strand.
GCACACATTTTTGCATTTTATGCAGCAATATTTAAGAAAAAGTATTTATTATTACAGCAAACAGTCTGTGATGCACGTGCCACTCCATGGAGTGTCTCATGAGGTACGCCTTAGAAGGACTTTGATAAAAATGTAGGAACCTCTGGTCGATAACAAGGGTCAAGAAAATAGGCTTAATTTAGGCCTATCATTTTTATTTAGGCCTACAGTGCAGTTAAAAATGCACATAAAATGCACATAAATACAAGATTACACTAGTATTTTACATAGATTTTTTGAATGTAATGTTTTTTCTTATGCAAAACAATAAAAGGGACTCGGTTGCATGTTATTAGGGTATTTTACTTGTGCCGAAGATGTGCAAATAACATTGTATTCTCTTCCTGACTGTTGCTTTTCCTCATTGGTGAAGTTATTTGTCACTCATCCTTCCAACGCCTCTTTGCGTGACGTCAGATGTGTCAATCGCCATTTTGGAAAAAAAAATAGGAAGATTGTACAGGAGTGCCGTGGGCTGAGGGTAGAGTGGTGCTTACATAAAAGCTCCCTTTTTCAGGCGACGAAAAGGCGCTTTACCGTTTCCCAAGTAGAAACATGTCGTCAGAGAACCAAGAGTCCGAGGCGCCTATGGAGTCAGGAGAGGAGAAACAGGTAGGTTTTATTGAGCAGCGTACCTTGGCCAGTGCAAGGCTTTGGAAGCCAGCTAGCTAACGTTGGCTAGCTGTGAGCCCGCTACGTCGCTAATTTTAAGGCAATGGCTAACTGTCACAGCACCCACAGATCTAAAGATTACTACAGGATAGATGTATTAATTGTAATGTTGAGACTTAGGCACATTTTATAACATGTCGCGTTACTCGGAATGTAAATTTGCATGTCGTGACATCGAGCCGTTTTCGGGGAAGGCTCGGATAGCCTGTCTTAATGCACAAGTTATCCTCTCCCATATTGCAGGATAGGTGATCTGTCGCAAAAATCGTTTCCCTCATTGGCTAGTGCTGTTGTCAAGCTTCATAGGTGTCTTCCGGTTCTGATGACTAAATATTTCGTGCGCAGCCCTGCCATGTTGATCCAGTTCATATGAACAGAGGAGAGAGTAGGCGTGATTGCTGCTGCTGAGGCTTTGGATGTCCATCTGCATCAGCAGACTGAGATGTCAAGTGTCACTGCCTGTGAGTGCTTCAAGGCGAGAATTACAACAGAGTAGGCCTACACAGACGCCAATCAATTTAAAACATTCTCCAAAGACACTCATGTTCTACGCATTCTGCAGCTATACCCATTTTTCCTGGGCCTTTAGCTGTGGATGGACTAGTGCCTTCATCAGTAATCCCATAACATCAGGCAACTGTATTCTTCCTAATACATTGCCTACCTGCAAAAGAACTGGGAACGAAATTTAAACTGAATATCGGCATGTTTTAGTCAAATTAGTTTGACATTTGACCCAACACTGCAAAAGTCTCTGCATGTCATGTACAACTGCACAGCTCAGTGACTTGCAGAAGGTTCAGGTCGCTGTCAGAATCCCAGTGTCGCTAACCCCTCAGCCCTGACCCCTTAAAGACGATACTGACATGAACGGGCTTCATGATTGGATGATTCATGCCAGTTAGGCCTTTGAGGGTTCAGGACTTATGGTTAAGGGGGACATCGGGATTCAGCCACTTAATGATCACCCCAGTGATCAGTTGTTGCCCCGCAGGCCACCTTAAATACACAGTTAACACTGCAAGACTACTGTAAATCATAAGTGTTCTCTGCATCAGCAGCAAATGGGCACCCCTACAGTTTACACCCTCCCACAGCTCAGCTCAGCTACCTGATCTTACTGCACAGATTGCTCATCGGCTGCCCTATACTAGGGTAGGCTTTAAGCTCCCGAGTGTCGCTGCCATCCTGAGATCTAAGTATAGGCACCACATGGCACTGCACCTCAACACTACCTAATTACCTTAATGTCTTCCAACAAAGTCAGTCAGCATACATCAAGATATTACAACACAAAGATGTATTTGTTTACTAGATTATCTGTCCATTGAAAACCCATATAAAGCTTTTTAACTCAAATTCCTTGATACCTAAACTGAAGAACATCAGTGGAATGCATAGTTGTACACCTGAGCAGCACTCCTGGTAAATTGTTTGTGGTTCTATTTAAAACCCAAGCTAAAGGATGGAAAAGCCCAGGCTTTGTTACCATAACACACACAACAGCAGCATCCCAAGGCCATGTTGTCGTTGGTTTAGAATCAAGTGTGTCTAAAGGCTGCTAACGCTGAGCATGGAACTCGTGACCCTATTCTGTGTAATGGTCTCTTAAATATTTTATCTTCCTGCAGTTTAACCAGACTTTGCGAAAGGCAGCACCACGCACCTAGACGCAGTGCAGTGTAGTTGGTGACAAAAAAAATCATGACGACAGATGTGTGCACCATCATCATCATCCTCTTGCATGCGCATTGATCTTAGAACAGGATGGGCCAGCCCTTGAGTGAGCCATCTTACCGCTGCGGTGAGTTGTAGACACAGAGCCAGCGGTTTTGCTAGGAGAGATGGGCCTTGAAGACATGGCACAGTGACCGCATGTGGCCTGTATGCAGTCTAAACACACAGACTCTTTATCAGACTCCCCAGTCTGGCCTCAGTGGCAGGATTACAGAGCCTAAGAGAAAGAGAGGAGATCTCAGGCCCTGTTCACAAATACAGCCTTGTTGCCTTCCCGCATAGAAAAGTGGGCTGGGTTTAGCCCTGTATGAATTATACACTGTTATATACACTACTGGTCAAAGAGCATCATCCACAAGATAGATTGCCTCTGTGGACACTTCTGCCATCGCAAACAGTCAGAATTCTCTGACAAAAGCCCCATAATGTTCATATAAAGAATTCTGTCAGCTGTCAGAAATCAGATTGATCGATTTTCTTTAAATGTTGCTAGCATGGAGTTGTTTGTAGGTGTGTATTGGGTTGTTATTGTGTTGCTTGATTAATTTGGCCCAATCATGTGATGTCCACAATGTATTAAATGGCTTTGCAAAATTTTATGATATTCTGCTTTGTCCAAAGTCCCTTGAAATCTGCACAAATCTCCCCTTTTACCACCTCCAAAGCATCCCAAGATTGTTAAACCATGCTTGATTGACGACATTAAGAACAGTTCTTGCATCTTTTCATTCAAAATTGCTTGTCTATTTCTTATTCCTGCAAAAGGTGACTTCTTAAACAGGAGCAAAGTGTGAAGAACACATTCATCATAAAAATCATAAAATCATTAATTACAGCTTAATTTCTTAAGCCTTTCCTTGGAAAACAAGGAAATATTTAAGTGATCTATGACCGGTAGTGTATATGGGGACTTATATGGGCTGAGCATTATTCTGTTAGTATGGAGAAGAATGTTTTCAATATGATTTTTCCATTTGTGTGTCTCTCGTTGCCTCAAAAGTTATCATCAGTAACATCAGTGGTTATTTATTCACATTATATCACTGCATTACATTATCATTATGGTCTCATGGCGTGTTGCTTAGTCACTGTGTGTGTGTGAACAGGACTTTAGGCTTGTCATGTTTTCGTGTCACTCCAGATGTAAATGAAAGGCCAAAACGGATAAAAAAATATCTGTTTATAAAATTATCTAGATATGTGAAACAGGGCCTAAATCCTCTATAGATGAGTCATTTGCTTCTAATTTAACAGGGCCTAAATCTTGTATAGATGAGTCATTTGCTTCTATTCTAACAGGGCCTAAATCTTCTATAGATGAGTCATTTGCTTCTATTCTGAAAACAACAAAGCATACGTTTTAGGCTAACTTTTGTTTTGGGAAGTCTAGCAGCTTATCTAGCCTACTTATCTAAGTTTGACACCAAAGCATATGTGTGAAAGAAAAACCCCACCCCTCACTCTTTGACCTACTTTCATCAACATTTGTAGTCAGAATGTCACAATAAGCGATTCATTGACACATTGGGATGAAAATCAACCATTTAAGCTAAATGTTTAATTGTCGATTTGTTGATATGACTATTACATAGTTATAGCTTTGTTGATATAACTATTACACAGTTATAGCTACAAAATAGTCCAATATTTTGTTCCCAGCTCCACTTAAGTCCTCTGTTCTCACAGCACTTTACCATGTTGCCAACACTGGGATACAAACACTGTGGATAATGGATTTATTTAACCCTGGAATAATTATTTCAACTCGTGTGTCAGTGTTTTTTGATCAGTTCAACACATGTTAACAATACAGGCGTAATACTATAACCGTGACACTTCAGGACTATAATTGTGGTGTTAAATTCTTTAAATCATGTTACATCAGTTATGTGTAGGCTAGTTTGTAAGATTTTCAGGCTTAGGTTTTGTTTTGGGTTTTTTTGTGCTTTTAAGTTAGCCAAGTTATGAACAGTAGACCTTGCATTGCTGAACCTAGGTGTCTATGATGGGAGTCTATACCCTCCCTCGTCACATGTGAGCAGGATACACAGTCATAGCCCATATGTGGGTGTCCCTGGTTTTATAACCGTGAATTGCGCAGAATGTACTGATATGGAGCCTCAAGGTCCTGAATCATCCAACACTTCTTCTTTGCTGCTTTTTCGTGATGATTTGTTACCTCGGTGTGAAAGCAGGGTCAATTTAAACAGTAATCTGCCATCATCACTTGTCACCATCGTCATCACAGCGATGGCATAATTAGTGCTAATCATTCACCTCTTTATTGCAGTGTTGTAAATGATCTGGAACTCATTTACATGTCTTATCTGCAACCCACAAACCCATGCACCGTCATCCTATTCAGCAGACTTCTCATGTACAGCACGAAACACCCATTCAGGTCTTGGGAAAACAAAAAGCAAAAAAAGGAAGCAGTGGGCACACAGGCACTACTGTTTATCTTGATGTAGCCTATAGGATGACATCTGTCTCTTAGTCCAGCCTCAAACTCTACGCTAGGCCTAGTGTGATGCTTTTGGATGGGGATGGGCAGATAAGGTCCTTAATGCCTTGGGAAGGATCATCCAGTTGGATCTGTAAAGCCTTCACATTTATGCAGTGATCACCCCAGGGACTTTTTTTTCGCAACACCCCATTCAGAGGACACTTAAACAGTTTGCCGTTGTAGTAAACCCACCACAAAGCCTTCCCCGTTGCCTACTTTGTGGCCTGTTCACTTCCTGATGTCGCTTAGCTGATTACATGCAAGCTTTTCAAGGGACTTTGTAACTAAAGACAACTTTAGTCATGGTGTATGGACTGTTTCAATGTTAAAAACGAAAAAAATACCCGAAAGTAATTCGTTCCCAATCTGCTTTTGCCATGTTTAGTCCTATGTCACCTCAAGCAGCCATATGGAATGTTAAAGTAGAATTCCTGTGTGAATCACAGGAATTAGGGGAAAAAAACAGGAAAATTGAATACAGTATAGACTGATTAGTGAACTGGCAGATAACACTACCTGAACGAAGCAAATAGATATTACATATTTTCATTTGCCTATGCCTCATTCAGGTAACATTAGCTGCTGGTTCGTTATGAGTCTATTTTGTATAAAAAATTCTGGTTCTTTTTCCTACAGACAGCACTCAGTGACCTTGAACAACAGGGTTCGGATTTTATTCACACCAGATTTCTCCTTTGAAACTGAAACCCTGTGGGAACAACTATGGTGCTAATGAACAAGCTCTCTTGAAACCGTCTATAAGGGGCCTGGCTGAGGATCCCTAGGGCTGGGAGGCTGTGGTCTTATGGAGAATACTGTCATAATTGACAGCTACTGTCATAATTGGGTGCCACCTGCTTTTGGAATGGACAGATGCTGACTAGTCTTATTATTGAGAAAGTAAACATGTAAAGGAGTAAGAAAGAAACATTAACATATCCTTTGTAGCTCAGAAAAGTTGTAGCTCTGCTTAGCCAAGCCCAGACCAAGCAATGACTTACTACTAGACTTAGTTAACCTCCTGGCATTAAAGTCTCTCCTTTGCCTTCAGACTAAGACCATTGATAGATCTAGTCCCACTGCGATCCAGCAGATGGATGGCCACAGCTAGGCTATCTGTCTGTCTGTCAGTCAGCCAGCCAGTGGCTGCCTTTGCTCTGTCGACTGGGTGAGATAGGAGCGGGCGAGGCCAGTCTGGCTTTGAGATAACAGAGAGGGTAACATGCTAAAGAGGACATTCCATAACCATGGATATCCGATTTGTGTGCCCTGTGGTTATAGCACCATCCTGTCAACACAAATTAATGGCAACCACTAAAGAGCACATTCATAACGGACATTGACTGTATTGATAAAGTCAGGGATCGCAAAATATTGAACTAGGGTCATGGCAAATTTCTTTGTTTCCACAAAGCAACCAAGAACTACATTTTCAAAATGATTCTTTGAGCCACAACCGTAGTTAAAGGGTGTTGGTTCTCTCTCAGTTAATGGTGGCAGCTGTTTGACATAGCGTTTGGAAATGACTACACCCCAGATCAGCAGCTGTGCATATTTACATGCATGCATTTCGCAGATGCTTTTACCCAAAGCGACTTACATTTGTCAACTGTCAATTACTTCAGGTTCGGTCTCCCCAGGAGCAAATTACGGCTTAGTATCTTACTCAAGGGCACAACGGTGGCAGCCGGGATTCAAACCCACATTTCCAGGCTACTAGCATGCTAACCATGTTCCTTCAACGCTACTCTGCCACCATCCCCATATACCACTTTGCATATGAATCACACAGTATTTTAACCTTGTGACTGCATATCACCATAATTCTTTTATCACTTCTGTCAATTACTTACAATAGAGACTTTGCATTGTCAACATATGAACTACAGTGTAGCCTGTATTAAAAGGGTGGCCATAATGGCTTATTAGAATGAAATAACCATGTAGAAAATCAGTTAGCCATGATCTCAAAAACATGTCAGTATTGGTAAGAGGGATTAATTATGTCAACGGCATATGATTCCAGTTTATTGAAGCATTAGATCCTCGGTTCTACTTGATATGTCCGGTTCTCGATTTCCACCCCTACTCATAAGGTTTTTCTTGAAGGCCTTTGCACAGATAAAGCATTGAAAAAGCTCATTTACTGAGAATATATGGATGTGAAAAACTCTTAAGGTCAAACAAATTCAAAGACATGTTTAGGGTAAATCATGATCAACACAAACTGAAGTTGTGTTTTGAAAGTGTGAAAAACGTCTCAGGTCAAATGCTTTCCAAAATATGTGTAGGGTAAGTCTTGAAAAACACAAAGTGAGGTTGTGTTTTGAAATTGTGACTCCTCGATAAATAAATGAGTACTTGGGATGCCATGATCTTTAATGGGCAACTCTGTCCCCAGCAGGACTCCCAGGAGAAGGATGCTAACCCAGTAAAGTCAGAGGAAGCGAAACTCAAGGCTAAATACCCCAACCTGGGGCAGAAGCCTGGAGGGTCAGACTTCCTGATGAAGAGACTACAGAAAGGGGTAAGTCAGCACTTGTTCAGCCTTATAGATTGAGTTTTAATATCTCTATGGGACCTCGCCTGGCTCTAATTTGCAAGACACTTGGTATGCTAGCTATAGGTGTTGCTGGGCTGTTTTTGAAAAAGTCAAAAATCAAAGTCAATGTCAGCTTTATCGTCAGTTTCTCAATTTCACATGTACCAGACATACAAAGGAATTGAAAGTAATTTCACAAAATCAATGTATTAACCTCCCCCCTAGGTTAACCCTAGGTTAATGATCAGGAAATTTGGTACTCATCAGCTGTAGCCAGGCTAGCACCATCATAGCAATATTGCAATCAATCAATATCAATTGATTGATATTGCAATCAATATTGATCAAGATAGACCAACATAATACGTTATGTTGATGGGAGCAAACATGAATAATTCTGGTCTTCATAAGGGGGAGTGTCACATAGCATCATAATATAAACTTTTCATTGATCTTCTGTATCAGTGTATGAGGGCTTGACTGGTCTGGTTAAAGGGGGATTTTCCCCCCTCCCCCTTGCGAAAATAGGGAACTTAACAAATGTTTGTGCCTCTCGTTCCGCATTTACCCTCTCTGGTCATAGTACCGCCGCTCATTATTATTACTGTCAGGGTACACTTCTAAGGCCTTAGTTTCTTCGACTAATTTTTTTCGTCAATGATGAGCAACAGAAATTGAAGGCAGAACCAATAGGTTTAAAGTTCAGACAAAGTGTGAAGGAAATTCATACCCATTGAGAGTATTTAGACTCTTTGCACAAAGTGAGACAAAGTGAAAGAGGGTTGGTCCACCAGAATAATAGTTTTAGACATCCAGTAGATTTAAAGTTCACAGAAAGTATCTGCCTCCCAGGAAGCTAGCGTATGCCTATTGAGAGGTTCCATTCTCTTTGCACAAAGTGCACCAGACTACATCAGCTGTGCCTTAGCAAAAAGGACATTTTAGTTCGGGTTTCAGTTGCAGACTAACCCCTCCTTTGTACATCTCAGATGCAGCGCGCCCCAGTAGAGCTTTAGGCCTGTGTGTAGCAAAACCCCTGCTAGCAATTACTGGCTTTCCTCCTGTTTTCATTGCGTGACAACATGTAAAGTGGAAGTTTCATAGTGTGCCTCACAATTTCAAATGAGGGCCTATCTTTTGAGATTGTAGAAAGGGATTAGATGTGGAAAGGGGCAAGAAAGGTAAAAGTGGGTGGTCTAGATTCATTTTTTTCTGTCTTAGCACGGATTTCGTTCTCTGACTGACGTCAGGGTTAAGCACTCATGTCCTCCCACCTGCTGTTTTATTAAAGGGAGATTTAATGGTAGTACTTATTCATTTTGAACACTTCACATTTCAGGGAGTCACCTTTAATTATACAGTACACTTCAAACACTGTCAAAAGAGTTTTTTGGATCATTTATCACAGCTCATGGATAGATTTGGAATAAATTGACACACACATTACATGAATTCAGCCAACCAACACCCCACATAAAGGTTTTAGCTTTTTACCCCCCATATCTTCTGATCTCCCCCTGAAGTGACTGCTAACTTTGAAAATTATTAACACATTGAAAATTATCCATATGCAGTGCTTTGTCACTAAGCCCTAATAAAGACACTAAAAAAGCATTCCACTTGCAGCCCAGGGCACTGTTTTCTGTGAGGGGCAAATTGTGAATTAAATGTGGTTGGACTGCACTTTTTAAAATGAAACTGCAAATGCCTCAGGCCTCTCCTCGTATTCAAAGAGGTTGTCACATGCCCTCATAACTGCAAATGGCGCAGGGAGACTCTGTGAATGTGTGAGGTTCATGCACTCTCTGCCTGTGCTTCTGTTGCATTCACATTTCTGCTGGGGAGTAACACTAAAAAGACCATTGCTCCCCAACCTGCTGAATCCCGCTGAAATTAAGAATCCCGCTGAAATTATGTGTTTCATTGTGTAATCTTAATTGTTTACTTCATATTTTCTATTGCCTTGTGTAGTGTAGTGTAGTGTACCTTTTCGCAATTATGCAGCCATAGCTGCTGACGTGACAACTCACTCTGCCACTTAAACTTTGACATTAATTTTCAGACGCTGCTTAAAAGGATGAGAATCAATGGTTGCTAAATTGAATTGATCCAGATGTAATACTCATTTGTCTGTGTTTTTTTTGTTTGTTTGTTTGTTTTTTTCTTTTCAATCCTTTCTTATCTCTGCCTCTTTCACTTCATTATTTTTGTTTCTTCTTCCTCTTTCCCTCTTTCTCTCCCTGCAGCAAAAGTACTTTGACTCAGGCGACTACAACATGGCCAAGGCTAAGATGAAGAGCAAGCAGTTGCCAGTGGCTGGGCCAGAGAAAGGGCTGGTAACAGGGGACCACATCCCCACGCCACAGGACCTGCCTCAGAGGAAATCCTCTCTAGTCACCAGCAAGCTGGCTGGATAGGGCCACTCAGCCAACACCCTCAACACCCTTCACTCCGATCGAGTACGCTCCTCTACCCCCTCCCTGATCCCCTCCCTCCTAATTCTCCCCCACCCCACCCCACCCCTAACCTCCGTCTCCCCACTTCCCCACCGGGTTCCTTATGAGTGTCTTGAAGCAGGATGCAGGTCCGACACACAGCCCATTATGGAAGATGAGTGTGGATTAAATCAATCCATCCCCCACCCCTCTACCACATACATCCAGCAGCAGCAGCATCTCCCTGCTCAGATAGAAACTATAGAATTCATCACTGCATCACAACGGTGTCTTCATCACCTCCATCACCTTATTCATCCCTTTAGTTAAACCCTCCCCAGTGCTCCAACCACCTCCACCACCATCCACCGCAAACTCATTCCTCTCATTGTCTACCATATACCTTATAGCATCAGATTGTCTTTTAAAGTTATAGTGTTAAATAGAGGTGCACAGGTAGCCTACTCCTTATCGAAGGCCAATACGTTCTTCATTCAAGTATGCTTAGCTAGAATTCAAGTCCAGGAAACATTTAAAAGTATGTTAAACATAAGACTTGTACCATACAATAATATTTTTCTCCAGAATAGAAAAGGCTGCGACGCGAATGTTGTGTGTTTTGTTTCGGAAAAGGGAATTTTATTTTCCTGTATGGCTGATGTGTTGTCCCAAATCTTTTTTTGCACACACTGTGGGCCATTCTGGCCAGGCCTACATTTAGCACTTAGAAGAATTTCTGTTTTGATTTAGCCAAGGGTCATTGTTTAACCACGTTATTCGTTTCTTAATATGAGCTCACCAACAACAGTCTGTTTGAATACAAAACGCGGTCTGCCTCAGTAGGCAGTGATTTGTAACCCAGGGAGTAACCGCGTCTCACGTTGCTCCAGTTTGTGTACCTGTGACTGATACCAGTGCACCTCTGGCGATACTCTCACAACCAAATATAACCAATGTATTCCTGGATACTGGCTCTTGCTTGCAACACATATCGGTGATGTGCTGTCCAACATGGGCCAGAATCCTATCCAAGAATTTATGGAACCAAAGAGGCAGGGACGATTAGACAATGAAAGATTAGAGAGAAGGAAAAAAACAGGTCAGCAGGTCTACTCAAGGATTCTGACGGTTCCAAGGAGGCCTGTCCTTTAAACCAATTGGGATCACCCTTATGCAATCAGAATGTGCCCAGCGCTTGTGTGGTTATTTGGCATGTTTTGCTGGTGCTTGTCCACCACACCAACCAAGTACATAAAGGGCCCAGTGTGGCTGTTGGCTTAGGTGTATTACACAGCTATACATTAGTCAGTCCTCTGGGACCACCAGTTTTTCTTTTTTTTGTCTACAACTGCATCTTTATGAATCCTCAGTAAGAAGCCAGAACTGAATTATGAAAGGATACATGTTGTTGAATGCACTGTTTTGTTTTCAGTGATCAAACAGTTCATATGGATGAGAAATTATAATAAATTGGCAGAACATTATATGGAGAGACAAATCATAATAACTCTATGATGTATGAATAGTCGTAGACAAATCATAAGTTCCGGAACACGTCTGTTACTGAATGATCAATCAGTAAGTTATGTTAAATAGTCTCATGCTTATCAAAACGCCTTATAAATGCATAGCTACTCTCAAGAGTCACGTACCCACGTGGGGTAGAAAAACTGGTGGTTCCCAGGGTGAGGAATGAAATGAATGTGAGTGCGATTTTCCCCACATCTCTTAACGTCATTGCTGCAGACGCAGGTGGAGCTTCAGTGTCTCTCCTCCTGTCCCCTCCTGTTTCCTCCTGTCCTCTCTGCTGGGCACTCACTGGGAACAAAACAGAAATGGCAAGGGACTGAAAGGAAAACATAAAGAAAACCAAGACTGTATCTGTGCTGTACTATACTTGGCTGGGACTGGCAGCGTTCTTTCTGATCACTGCTTCTGCTGTTGTCATGACTACTACGCTTTCTGTTGCTGCTCTGAATGGGGGTGGGGGGGGGGGATACAGGTTGGTGGGAAGGACAGGGGCGCTGCCAGAAGAGAGGTGTGTGTGTGCGCGTGCAAGCGTGCGTGTGAGTGAGTGAGTGTGAGAGAGAGAGTTCAAGATGTGACCACAGGCACCAGGAGAGCAAAGCCAATGATTGAGTCTTAAAATGCTGACAAAGAAGGAGCTGTTTGGTCTCGAGATTAGTGATTAGACAGCGGGAATGATGAGAGTAAAGTGCATAGTGTCACGTTTGTTGCTAAAGCTGTGTGTGCAGTAACAGACTGCTTTAAAATTTAGGTGAAGAGCTGAGTGTGGTGATGATGTCATGGCTGTTGTAAATTACAGTAGGTGATGATGTCAGCTGACACTGTTACCATGGACACAAATATATGATGTGACGAAAACACCCAGTAGTAATGTGATGGAAGTTTTATCAGTAGTAGACACACAGGAACATCTCATATGTTCAGTGCAGCATGGACAATTTCCAAATTGGATGCTTGGATTTCTCTGACCTGAGACAGGAGAGGGCCCTAATGTATATGAAATCCCCGCTTTTTAAAATAATGGTCTCAATTTCTCTTAATCTTTGGTTCTAAATTGTTGTTGTTGAATATTTGTTAGTTTCCTGATGTTGGTCATCATCTTGACTCTCCATGTCTGTCTTTGAAAATAGCCTAAATGCCTTCCCCCTGCACGTCTCCACTTTATTGTGCTTTCAAGATTACTAAACAGGTGAATATTACCTCATCTTTTCAAAACATCAGTCTGAAAGGAGAGTGGGAGATTGCAGCCCTGTCTTTCACCGCCAATCATTTTCTAGGCTGCCATCTAATCTCAGCCAATTATAACCATGGCTACCTTTTCATCAACCAATCAATCATCAGCTGGCCTGCTTGTTTCATATCCAATCATCAGCTGCGCTGTCCATCGTGCCCTAGCCAGCCACTGTGTTGGCCACTGGGGTTGGGGTGGGCAGCAAACTCAGAGAATCTTCTTCCCCTGAATTCTAGAACTGTCCAGTTGACAATGCACGCCCAGCAAATGGAGTTAAAGGTAGAGAGAAATCTGGCAGGAAACCTTCCTAGTGGTCGACTTGGGCAAAAGATGCCGCTTGCGAGAGAAATGAGATGGGCTTTGAGAACCAGTAAATTCAGAGAGGATGTTGTGTGCTGTGAGTGTATATATTTTTTCTGCCATCTGCCTTAGTCCCAGCCTCATGTAAATAGCCGTTGTCTTTCTTTTGTTCTTGCTTATATTTCACAAATTTGTTGGTTTCATTTGTATTTGGTTTCTCTTTTGTTTTTTGTCTTTTTTTTTTTTTTTTTTTTTTTTTTTTTTTTTGTTTTCTTTCTTTCGTTTTGACTCTGCTGCTCCCATGTTTGACCTGTGTGGGCAGAAGCAGGAATCGAAAATAAAACAGTCATGCATCCACCATGTCCAACAAGCACAGCAATTCACCTGCAGTGCCCACCTCACTATTCACTCCGCCTATGTGTTATTCGATGTGTGAGCACAGACTAAACTGGAATGAATAGCTGCTATATGTATGGAGAATTGAAAGGTGCTATACGAAAGGGATTAACACAGGGGTAGACCTTGGGGGCATTTCTCCTTCAGGCTGATTAGTCCTGAGGAATGCTATCTTTAGCTTTGGAGGATCCTACAGGTGGATTTATTTTGGCATGGGTCGCTTCTGGTCAAATACAAAGCGTCATTGTGGGTGGTCAGCAAACCTGTAAGGGAGAACAGTCCAACTGTCTGAAGTTAGCAGAGACAATGCTGTACACACACACACACACGCATGCTACATTGTGTGTTTATTAACACATTGACAGAAGTGAGTCCAGAGATTCACTGAACAATCCATTGAGAAGATATACATATCCCCATGCATTTCGGTGCATTAAGCATCTTTGGAATGGCATAGTGTGAGCCAATCAGGAGTCTCTCGGAAGGTCACCCTGTGTTTGATTGGCTATGCTCGTGTGTGTTATGGGGCATGGCACTGCTATGCTGTACAGACAGGTGGAACAGGCCTCTCTCTTAAGATGTGGCTACGAAATAGGAAAAGCTAATGCTTCATGATTGATCCTACAGGATTGCTACACTACTTGCCATTGTGAAACAAATGTTTTGTTCTCTTTGTTTTTCCATTTTGTTTAATTTGTGTTGCTGTTGAATTATAAACACACTACTGTAACAAACAAACTGCAGAATTGTGCCAGGAAAAGAGTGACTTGTTGGACTGGAAGTGAGGCAAATGTGGTAAGATGTAGAGAATGTCTAATAATGTCAGTGTGGAAAGGACTTTTTTGTCAGTATTTGAAATAAAATTTTACATGAATTTCAGCTTTCATTTGAGTTTATTTATGAGATCCTGGTATGCTCATTGTGTTTAACTGTATAGGCTAGTGCCATATTAGGTTGAGAGTGACCATGCATTACAGCAGTGGTTGTCAAACTGGGGTACAAATACCTCTGGGGGTACTTGAATCAGTTCTAGGGGGTACACAAAATAAATCTGTATATATAATAGGTTCTCAGCTTTCACCATCATAAAGATGGTGTGGAAAAACATCTTAAACTGCATCCTCAATGCTAACCAATTACTAATGTCTGTATGTATGTAATATGTGTTAACATTTTGTTACTGCAGCTATATTTATGCAATCAAATCTTAATTGTTACAGCAATCTGTCCGTGATGCAGGGGGATACTCAGTTGGACCTCAGGGGGTGTGCGACAGCTAAATGTTTGGGAGCTAAATATAGAGGTCTGTTTCTGGGGTTGACATCATGGGCAGTGTGGTGATCACTTCCTTCCTGAGGTAACATGAGAATCAACACTCTGTTGCAAGCATTTCAGTCTGCCCACAATGGTTCTGACAGTAAACATGGTGCCTTGTTATATAATTGACCCAGATTGGCCACTAGAGGGAAGCATCTCAGCTTATTGTGCACTGGTGTTTTTAGCACCGTTCTCAGTGGCAGGATCTGTTCACAGTGTCAAAACCAAAAGAAATTTTGGTAAAAGTAAAGATGTTTAACGGATTGGCCCGATCCCAAATGCACATAAGAGTGTGTTTGTGATAAAATATCATTTATGTGATAAAATCATTTATGGAAACTCAATGCAATTGTAATGACGTTACATCCCATTGTTTGTTCTTCATAGGGATTCATTTGAGATCCAGTGTATTTTGCTTTCAAAACAAAGATATAGGTTCTTACATCAACCAATGAAACATGTAGGCCTGGATTGACTGTTATGTGTCATGTAGGCATATACCACATTTATGTTCCATTACACATTTCTTGGACATTTGCAAGAGAACAGCAAGTTGGTGTCCACAACTACACTTGTAAAATGACTAAAACCTGAACTTGTAACTTGAAAGGGAGTTGGTTGTGTTTGAACAAGCTTGATCAAAGGTTGAAATTCCAGGGTGTGGAGCTGAGGTGCAGGTATGAATCTGGAGAGGTGTGGCTACCAAGTTTCTCTACTTTTCTAGAACAAAACAGAAACAACTGCTTTAGGTTAGTTACATGAATGAGAAAGGTGGGACATTGATTCATTATAAAATGCTGTAGGTTATTTTGTAAATAAATGTCTGTGAAATGCCTTTCACCACTTAAAGCTCAATTATAAAAAGAAAAATAATACATAAAATTGGTAGTCTACTTGAACTATATGCCTACTGTTATCACATATCAAGTGAACTGAATGAACCATACGAGCAAAGAGGGCTAAATGAAATTTCTGTTGAAATTGAGTTGAATTGATATAGTCCTGATGGTCATTGATAAACATGTGCATGATTTTCGACTTTGCTGAATGAAGTATGCTGAAACTTGAACACGAGAAGCAAGTAGCATTTTTATGGTATTTTTCCATGCAAGTTCTACAACCAAGAACAGTGAATACTTAAATTTCATGTAGACATTCTAATCATACCATACCATGGCATTTTTTGGGGCGTTATGGACATGACAAAACAGTTCATAATGCATTGAATTGCCTAAAATTATATGAAAAATATGTAAAATTATATTTTATGAAATTACAAATGTAATTATATTGAACCAGGGCAAGGACAATTAAAATGTTAAAATGCACTACAGGCAATGGCTTATAAGCTTATAATCAGCCTGTTCATCATCACACATCCAAGGATTACAAAATGTCATGTCAAAATTGGACAGGCCTACACTCCCAGCAAATGTCTTACACTTAGTATTTCTCATTCATTTAAAAAGTATCATTGTAAATAAATGAGAAATATTTATTCTTTAAAGATAACTGGTATTTCTTTATATGTGACAATAAAAATCTTTTGAATCTTTGAAATGGGCAAATGGAAACGGTGTTTGCAAATTACGTTACGCTTTGACGTAACAAAAACAGCACGTATGTGCATACCATATAAGGCGCTTCCTGCATCTGACCACGCCCCATCCTACTTTCATAAATACAACTACGTTCAAAGTTCACTTCCGCTTCACTCTTCTGTTGGAGTGTTGTCTAGAACGTCTCTTGCCTTTTCAAATTATACAGGAGACTTTCTAGCTCTTTCTCTTCAAATTTTTTCCCTTAAGACATAACGGCTTAAACATATCGACAGTAACCATGAGTCTTTCAATCATGAACCGTCACACCGCCAGCGTCGTCGGTTTGCTTTATCCTCCTCTCACGGTTCAAAATGGAGTCGTGGACAACAAGGTCTTCATGGCAGACACCGGAGCGCCCTCTGTGGCTCCTCACGCTGGATCTGGGACAAAGTCGATTAGCTTAGGAGCTGAAAATGAACTGGATGGTTGTTTTGACGAAGTGGATAACGCTAAAGTTGGTTCACCTAGAGTGCCATTGCCTGTGAGGAAAGGAATGGGTTATGACAGTGGTTTCCACAGTTCGGATGACGATGGATCTTTACCAACATCTCCAGACTCTCAGCCATGTTGTCCAGAGTTTCCTACAGCAGAAACAGAACTTCATCGAGAGACAAGAGAATTAATCAGGGCTCTTTATCTGAGTCACACAGGGCTCTCACGATCGCAACGGTGTCGGCACAAAGCCATGGAAACTATGCGAAAAGTCGTGAACGAGCTCTTGCAAAAGCATGAGATTGCATTCAAGGGTACGTTAAACCATAATGTCACATTGTGGACTTTGCCTCTCAGATAACGTTAAGCAGTTGGCAAGCTTAGAAAATTCCGTGGCCTCTCTAGCGTTAGCTGACGCTGGCGGAAGTGGCTTTATTTGCTCTTTTGTCAGTCGTTAGCTATTGTCTTTATGCTGGCGTTCGCTAGTTCAGAGTGACTGTCGGGCCCAAGACTTGATGCTAAACGATTCTAACATTTTAATATTTAACTTTTAATTTTGAAGATGTATATGTGTTGTCTCCCTATAACGCCAGTAACAAAACAAGGATGGTGTATATCCCCTTTGTGTGTAATAATGTGTAATGTGAAGGCTTTAACTCATGTAAAAGGAGGCGTTTTAACCTGAGTTCAGTTAAAAAATTGATTACATTGTCGACCTTGGTGGTTACCCAACTGCAAATACTTAAGAGGAACCGATATAATCTAATTCAGCGAAACTTCGTCATATCGAAAGTCCGCTTCTTGGAAACTAGACTCAAATTCTGCGGAAGTGTCTTATCAGGGCATTCAGCACACAGGAAGCTGCGATTCGCATAAGCTCAAATGCGTCACGTACATATCCGACCTTGTCCATATGTGTATACAAATAATACCGTGTAATGTGGCGTAAAGTGATAACATTTTGGATTTCTGGAATTCTAGCTCTGTACCCAACCACAGTACGCGCCCTCACCATCTTTTTTTTTTTTTCGTTAGAAATCAAACATTTCGCTGAATAACTACAGTGTTGGTCATTTCACAGCATGTACTTTTGCATTTTTAGCCTTCAAAGTGAGGACTGTTTTGGCCTCTTACACCTACACCACATTTGTATTTCAGAAAAGGAAAAGGCTCCTAGGCCTAATGTGTAGATCCCCATTTGTTTATATTTGCTACATGTTTGTTTAGAGCACCCACGTTCTTCACAGTATGTTGACTAATAATCACTTCATTCCTGGTATTTCTCATGCAGGCATGTTGAAGAAGCTTGATATGGACCACAAGGACGACAGTATGTCCTTTGTGAAAGATGTAGCTCAGAGCACATTCAGTGACGGTATCACCAACTGGGGTCGTATTGCCACCTTGGTAGCCTTTGGAGCAGTGCTCAGCACACACCTTAAGGGGGCTGGCAGGCCAGAATGTGTGGATGCTGTGGCAGACCAGATTTCCTCATACCTGGCCATACAGCAGTATGACTGGCTTCTCAATAACAATAGATGGGTGAGTTTATCTTCCTGCTGCCATGGAGATGATTGTTAGCTCTAGCAACTGAAATTTAGCCTGAAGCATGGTTGTAGTGATTGAAGGGGAAACGGGTTTACTTGTTTCAGTTAATTTGTAAAGTGATTATTTATGAGGCTAGTATTGGTCTATGAATAACTTGGTCCCTGTTAAACAGAAAGTGAACTATGAAAAGAACCTGATGACTGAAATATTTAAGGAATCAGGAACCAGGTCTACAGAAACTTGTGCTACTTGATTTGTGTGTGTGTCTGTAGCTAAAGGTTCTTTTGCTTTCACTCATTTTCACTACAGCATGGGTTCGTGGACTTCTTTCATGTGGAGGACCCTGAGTCTGCAGTGCGAAGCACTCTCATGGCGGTTGCAGGCTTTGCCAGCCTTGGAGCTGGACTGGCCTTTCTGATCAGATGAAATAAGCCCTTTCCTTCCACATCACCTGTCCACCTTTACCATTAACAGCACAGGTGCAGAAAATCTGAGATCTCAAGACAGATGAGTGAACGAAAGAATGAGTGAATGAAGGAAGATCTTAAACATCTTAGCCATCAAAGAGTCGGTAACTTTAGTTATCAGTCAGTAGAGATACGTGTATGTGTGTGTGGGTGGGGGGGGGGTCTCTGGTCTCTGTGAGACCTGACTGCTTGTCTGTCCCATGCCTGTCTTGTGAGGTCTCACCTCACTGCCCACCTGTGCTATACCCAGCTTCTGTGCCAAACCAAACCCAGAGAGGAGGCCGCCTCTGGTGCGAAGTCGAGCTGGCCCCAGTGGAATCGTTCAAGAAGTGGAGTTTGCTTATGTTCACATAACAGAATTATTTTTTTATGTATGTATCTATGTATATAGTCCAAGATTATATTAAAAAGTTTAGTTTTTTGTCCCATTTCTCAACCCCTCCAAATCTCCACAGTTCCAGTGGTCACTAATGGAGGGCCTGATGTTAGTTTCATGCAAGTAGCAGCATTCAAACTGTTTGTTCCTGGCTGACTCACAAAGGACTGTCCACTATAATCACTTGCATCAGCGGCACACAGACTTCAGTCTTTATAAGGAGTGAGGTGAGGAACACAAGTCTGAATGATTCAAGGTTGTTGCACGTTCTGCATAGTTTATTTGAGTTAATGAGTGACACTGATTATGCGCCTTAAATCAGATACTAGATTGTAAGAAGGAAAAAAAAAAAGACAAAGAAACTCCAACAAGATCATCAAGAAATCAATATAGAAAATATTTATATATTTTTCAGGAAAATAAAAGAGTTTTATTTTGTGGAAGAATTGTTGTCTGGTGTTATCATTCACTTTGCCAGTGGTTTAGATTTAGAAACTTGTTTAGAAGCGGTTCAAACCAGCCGGATGAGAACAGGAAGACTTCCAGTCTCTTCTCGGTGACTCAGTCATTCCAGAGAAATGTGCCATGTGTGTGAAGGGTCACGTTTCGCAAGGGTGATGTGAAACACTACTGGCTGGTGGTCTTTGGTCTTGTTTTTTGGTTGAACAGGTATGAAAATCCAGAATAGGAATGGAAATGTATCACTGATATCAATAGTACAAAATCTTATTTTTGAAAAATATTTTTTTTTACGTCTTAAACGACAATGAGTTAAGTACTGAGTCTTTACACACTTATGGTATATTTCAGGAATCTGAACATGGACAGGATATTGATAAATGTAAGCAAAACAAAAAAGTGGTCAACTATTTGTCATAACCTCTGTTGGTTGTGTGGATATGTGGAATGTGTGAGAAGCCTGGGAGTTTCATTGCAGATTAAACTTTAACACAACTGCTGGTGGAGAGGGGGAAGGTGGTGGGTCCATGGCTGACAACCCAACCCTGAGCCCAAAGATGAGGCCCATTCATGTCACCATCTCTCAGACGAGAATCCTCTGCTCCTGTGAACACATACTGGTAGGACTGGAAAAATTAAGGGTTGGTGATGCTCAACTCTGAAGTATGTGTCACATTCACGTAGAGCTGTAGAACTCATGTAGAACAGTTCATTTTTTCCATGGGAGGTGGTGTTGGACAAACCTTTATGACTACTCCTGTGGCTTTTCTTGCAAGCTCTGTGTTTTAGTCGTTACCACAGTAACACATTTGAGAGGTTGTATTGGGAGCAGCTGCTGCTCCTCGAAGAGCTTAAAGCAGTTGCTAGGGCAACCGTTAAAGCCACGCGTAGCAGACAGTGCTCTGGCTCAACACTGAAGCCCACTTCCTGTAACTATGATGCACCCACCTCTGCACTCTCGTCTCTGACCCACAAACTGGTGTTTGCAAAACTGTTGAGGTTGACGTTTTGCGCTTCTCAGTAGCATGCAGAGTGTGAACTGAAACTAACACCAAAGACCTTTCTGTAGTTATGTAACCTACTTATGTTTTTTTTGTAAATACATTAGCTTAGCTGTTTTTTCCTGTCAAGCCTTAGTATCTACGTCAATAGAATGAGGTGTGAAATTCCTTGATGGTTTTGGTGGACATTGACCCACACTGCAGTTCTCAGAAATACCCACAGCCTCTTTAATGTTTGTGAAATTAAGTGTATAAATCCACATATAAATTGTTTTTATGTAGGCCCTGTATGCTTATATGTGTAGTGCTGTTTTTATTTATTGTAATCTGTAAGCTGCTTTGGACCAAAAGCTAAATCATATGAATTTAAAAATATAAACATGTAACAACAATAACGAACACAAATGCTGTACTATGAAAACTGCAATCAAAAGTGCCATTAATATGAGTGAATTGTAAAAGTTAGTTAAATCATTGTAATGTTAAGTGATTTACATCTGTCCACACAAGGTAGATAACCAGGGGCACTGCTAGAAATTTTGGACCCAGAAAATAATTTTTGGTCCCCCAAACATTGATTATAATATTAAAAGTTTCCCTCAGTGCCAGGCCCTTAAAATCATCCTAACTTTCCCCTGTTGATTATTCTGGTTCACCAAATATATCCCCTTGGAATTTTAAGAAATCCACCTGACGATTCCCAACCCATTCCCCAGTTCTGCTCTCTGAAATATATTTTCTACAGAGCTTGCTTGGAAGTCTGCTGTCAGTTGACAGTGAGAAGAGCTGTTGTTCCAGTATAATGTTGCATGTATAGGTATCGTGTTCTGAGCTTTGTGTCTACATCTTTGTACAAGTTGATGTGGATAAAGTTATTGAAATGTATCATCTGTGAAGTAAGAAGACATCTAAAATTATCTGACTTCTTGATCTTCTGGAATATTTTAGAGACATGTATTCATTCAGGTCTAATGGTTGTTGTCACAATGCGTCACTGTTCTAAAACTGTACTATGGGAGTCGTCTGATGTATTGTTGACAACCAGACCTGACGGCAACCCCAAACACCCCTGACAAAAAGGATTGAGGTCATGGAAAGCCAGCTCGGGCCTGGCCTTAGCTGTATTTAAAACGTTTAGGGTGACATTAAAAATGCCATATCTGAGGCAAAACATAAATATTCAGAAGGAGGAATACAGGTAGCCAGGCTGCAATACCTGTTTATAGGTATGACAAGTTTGAGCTTGAGCAAAGACTTGATAGAATATGTCTGGTTTGATTTGGAATTGAATGTGTAATGTTTTCACTACATTGGGACTACAAGTGGAAATAATTTTGTTATAGCATATTTTTGAACTTTATTCACTTTTTTGAAAGCACTGTTATTTACTATAAAGTATATATGTGTACAGTAAACATTACTTTGATGTGATGGTCCATTGAGATTGAACAGTGGGTTTTAAACAACAACAGTAAACAATACAAAAACATTATCTTCAGTAACTAATATATTGGGTTTTAAACACAGTATTTGTTTTTAGGAGTTTACAAGTAGCAAGAGGACTGCTTGCTGCTTCCTCTTGGTCTTATTGCCATAGTTGTGATTAGCTGAATCAGAATAAAGTAACATTCAAACAGAAAAGTTTTATACACTGTTATACACTTCTGTGGATTTGTGTTATGTATGGAAAATGGTTTCATTTTATGCTGTCAAACGTTGCTTCACACCAGCTGTTTGCCAGTGGTGATATCCCCACTGCTCAGGGGAAAAAATGTGAAGGGTAGTGCCCCTTTACTGCAGAACCAAAACAAATGAGTCAAATGTTGCTGTTTCCCATAGTCAAATGTCAGTCACACATCACCACGCTCCACCGTCACTCTCTCGACAGTTCTCTAACTCTGTTTAGGTTGTAGCCTACATTTGCAGCTCCCGTACCACTTCCTGTTTGAGAAACACGCTCTGGCTAAACACAGTGCTTTATTTTTTTCTGTTATGGCACCTTACATAACCGCACAAACCTACCCAAATTCTCGACCCAAGTTTGTTTGCAGTGAGGAAGTGAAGTCAGGCAGGTTATAGTGGAATGGCAAAGGGGATTTTTTTTATGTGTGTTGGGTGGAGAGTTTATTTTTAAAAAATTTGTCTAAGTGAGGTGTTCTCCCTTCCTTGTCTCAAAGGGCATTTTTGCATGACGAGTTTGCACATCACTAACCATTTGAAAATACAAATATTTTCTCAGTTTCAGAGTTGAATGTCACTCCATACCTCAAACCCTCGGTTGCCAGGGTTTCCTGGCAACTACTCAGGAGTTTTGGACTGAAGAAAATAGTCTATATCAATAAATGGAACAACACCTTACCTAAACCTCCAGTGCCTGAAATAAGTTAAAGTTAAATCATATAAATCTCTTTTTGGATTATTATATATTGTAGAATTCTATGTTATTTTAATTAGTTTTGAACTTGCTTCAAGCTTAAATTATAATTTAAAGGTTGTGTTTTCAGTTATTTTCATTTACAAACATACAGTATGTTGTACAAGCATTACAACCATAGACAGTACAAGAAAACTGAATATATAGAGAGCATTTCCTGTTAGATTGTGATTGGTCTAAGAGCTTTCTGCCTGAACCCTAGCAACAGCACGCCCCAGAGGCTTTAAAAAGAAACAGAGAACCAGTTTCTCAGAAGTCAGCTGACCAAATTCTGTGAGTCACGTGACCAAAGTTAGAGTGAATTTAGAAGGCCGATGTTTACAGGGAAAGTTCACCAATGGGACTGATCAGAGACTGATTAATATTTTGTCAAATGCTTATTAGAAATGTAACCCTGAGAAACTTTTCAATTGTCCTCTATCGTGTGATATATACAATCAAACTTCTACCAAAACCAAAATGCTTGCTAAATGGCATAATGGTCAGCCTAGTTTGCATACTTGCATAAAGCATTGGTTATAAAGTGTTACAGGACAAAGAGTTGGTGATGCAGTATATTATTTCTGGCCTATCTTTACAGCCACACATTGTGTTGCTAATCAGGAAGCTGAGGAACAGGATGCAATGTGCTGGGGGCTTGTATTTGATCAAGGCAATATCAGTTATGTCTACACAAGTCGGTCATTTGTGTTCTTCCTACGTCAGTTCTATCTTAGTACTACAGGTCACAGTAGAAACCAGTAGTTTTCCAAAAATATGTGCCCTCTTTCATTATCAAATATATAAAAAGGAAGTAGCCTACTAAAACCCTTGTTCTAGGTCATGAACCCTTGCCATAATAGTTTTAGAGTACATAGATTTTTATATAGTGCTTTTATATTGTGCTTCTTTTTCAGTTGTTTCCTTTTCGTTACAAAAAACACTTTTGGAAGTTTTTTGAAGGCACTCAGACAAATTCATATCATAAAAGCCAGTGTAATTCTAGCATGGCGCCCTCTCCTGTTTGAGATTGGAATGAAAGAATGTCACTTGACATGTTTTCAGTGTAGGTGTGTGTACATGTGTGGGTGTGATCGAGATCTATTGCCTTTTGCTTGTAAAAGTTTAAGATTCAGAGAGAAATGTTTCATAATCTTTGTCAATCAGTTTCAATTTAAAAAAAGCACTGTTGCACTAGAAATTACTACTTTCTATACAAAC
This sequence comes from Tenualosa ilisha, assembly GCA_015244755.2. Classification (NCBI taxonomy): domain Eukaryota; kingdom Metazoa; phylum Chordata; class Actinopteri; order Clupeiformes; family Clupeidae; genus Tenualosa; species Tenualosa ilisha. The sequence goes on from PYXC01001670.1 coordinate 1,403,078, forward strand.
TACTTGGTATATAGGACTATAATATTTTTGATGACATGGAGATTTGAAGTTTAGATTCACTGTGTAGGTCTCTTGTCTGGGACTTGGCAGGTTGCTGTTTTTTAACCATAACTCTTTTCTGTTTTACTGGCAGCAGGACACCCCTGCCCTTGCATGCCCATGGTGCAATTGCTATGTTTAACTTGCCTGCTTTTCTTGTGGTGTGTGTGTGTGTCTGTGTGTGTGTGTGTGTGTTTACATGAGTGCATGTACACTCAGGATGATGTGGGCCCTGAATGTCCCCTTAGTTAGCAAGCCTCCGTAAGGTAAGCTTTATTGAAATGTTTGTTGAAATCATTTCCTGTGCCTATGCAGTACCCTGCCTTACAGTGCCATTCCTTGGATGCTTTAGAGACAGCTTCATAAACTTACTTCTCTCCTTTGAGTGTTTGAGTTTCTCAAGGTCAGCCTCGTCAACTTGCCAGGGTAATCCCAAACTGCTTCTCAAATTTCAGTTTAGACAGCGTGGCTCATTAATAGTTTGGCTTTTGCGAACAATTACTTCAATCTGAGACTGAGCTTGACCTGAAAACCTAGCTGTCATTTCTTATTTCTCTGACGTGGGATCAACACGTTTTTTTTGTTTTGATTTTGGGTGTTAATCACGTCTCCGTTATGTCATAGGTAAAGGCCAGTTCCCTATTTCAGTCAAATGAAAATGAAAATACCTGTGGTATTAAGTGAGCTTTCAAATAAAAAAAATCATGCTGACCAACAGAGTTAATCTAGACTGAGTCTACCAACTGTGCAAAGAGGAATGGTTAAAAAACATTAGATACATCTTAACTCAACATTTCCTAAACATAACAGGTGTTGTTGGTCTCCTTACTTTTTATGACTTTGATTATATTATTGATTAGATTTTTTCCACGATACTGTAGTTGATTTCTTCTTATCAAGTCACTTGCAGATCAGGATGAGTTCTTCGCAGGCTAGTTAATTAATTAACTCTTCTCCTTGTGCTGTAACCTTGCCATGGTGGAGAGGCTTGGGCACTTCAAAGACCCCAAGAGCTTTGCTGGGGGAACCTCTGGCTCCTAGCAGGTCCAACCATACCAGATTGGTCTTAGGCGAGTAGCCAGACAAAAGACAGCACACCAGTCCTCCAGGTTGGGAGTTGGGGATGGCGCTAACAGAAAAAATACTGTTACAGAAACTATAATGAGCAGCAAACCCATCGACATTAGGCCCATAGCCAGCCAGTCCTAGTCACTCTTTGAACGGCAGTATGACCACCCTTGAAGAAAACCAAAAAGAAGTCAGGGATGTAATGGAGAGACTGCTTGGACCAAGAACCAAGATCCACCTTGGAGCATGGAATGTTTGAACCATGTGTGACACCTCCAGGACAGCCTTAGGGAAATGAGGAGACACTACCTGGACCTTAGTGATAGACGATAGACAACTCCAAGTTCTGCAGGCTCACCATCTTGCAGTACTATACACCAACAAATGAGGATCAGGAGGACAACAAAGAGGACTGGTATGGACAGCTCCAAATGGCAGACTGTAAGGTACCCCAACACAACATGCTCCTGATATCTGGCAGAATGAAGGTCAAAGTGGGAACTGACTACTCCAACTACAAGAGGGCAATGGGCACACATGGGGATGGCACGAGAAACAACAGTGGTGAACACCTTGTTGACTTCTGCTTGAAAAACAACTTGGTCATTGGAGGAACTATATTCCCACACAAGAACGACCACAAGGTCACTTGGAAGTCACCTGATGTAGCCATCAACCATCACCTGATTTACCCCATCTATTACTATAGAATTTCACCCAAGATAATCATAAAAATCTTTTTGAGTGTCTTTTTGAGTTTTGAATTTGAGTGTAGTGTCCTTATGGGCAACTCTCTTACTGAATGGTTCCCAGTACAGTCCGTGGTGAGACAGGGGTGCATCATCTGGGACTATTATGATGCTTAACTAAAACCGTGGACAGCTTGTAGTCTATCATGGTTACTACTGATTGTACTTTTCCTGCATGACACCTGGCAGCTGGGTTAGCCCCTTGAGTTGTGGATCTGCCCAAGGTTTCTTCCTAGACCAACAAACAGAGAAGTTTTTCCTTGCCCCTGTTGCTCGTGAGTGCTCCTTGCTGTAAAACAGCATAAAGCAATACTATTGTAAATATAATGCTGTATAAATATATTTAAATTGAATTAAGATGGCTAGTGTAACAGGTTTAAATAAACACCTTTGTCTGAATGTATAATTGCACAATAGATCTAGTCTGTAATATATTTTTCCTTTACTTGGTACACTGCTATGAGGGTCCTGGTAGCCCCTCCTCTCCCCCCTTGCCTTATCTGTCTCTATCTCCCCTTCCTCCTTCCTGTTTTGATATGCCTATGGATAGAGGTAGGTTGGGTGATATTAGCTGATAATCAATCTGATAAAATATTAATATTCAGAAGTGCCATCTATAAGTTTATTTGCACTCATTTTATCTGTTACTATTTTATGTACATTATTTTTGGGTTACTTTTGTAAAAGTACTGTTTATGTTTTTCTCTCGCCACATGTGGGGGCTAGCCCCACAGTGGATTCCAGCTATGTTTGGGTAGACTGGCTTAACTAGCTGTGACACTATATTTATCTGGTTTTTGGCTGTTTTAGGAGTTGGAGGAGTAGATGCATGAGGACCAACGTTTTCATTTTCATTTACATTTGTGCAGAAAATAAAACTTCAGTGCAGCACTCATTTTGGGTCATCATTTAAAACAAACAACAACACAACGCAGAAGTTCAACACCCGGTTACACTTGGATATGTGCTAAGGATGGAGCCGGATCCCAAGAGTCACTTTTAGATGGACACCACCAAGTAAAAGAAGACCTGGACGCCCCCAAAACACCTGGTGCAGAACTGTGGTGAATGATGAACATGATGAATATGTCATGGGGAGAAGCACAACATGCTGCCAAGGAGTATGAGATGGAAAGCATTCATTGAAGCCTAATGTCCCACAGGGAATGAAGAGGAGTAAGTAAGTTTGTTCATTAATTTCTTTCATTTTTAGAGGCATGATCAGAACAGAACAAGTTTCAAACACATGTACACATAAATGCATAAACATAAACATATGTATGTAACACATTTTCTCAGTCAGTCAATCAATAAATAAATAAATAACAGTGATTTGTGTCTCTGGTGTAGTGCTTTTGAATCCTTGTGTGTCTCGAAAATCAGATGCATCAATTCGACTCTAGTTTACAGTATTCTCTGGGGCAGTGGATGTCAAACTTTCTCTGTCATTCCTCACTTTAATGGGTGGGGAGTTTTCAAGACCCATCTATGTTCAGTCCACTTCTCTGGACTGAATACAATTTGTAAAAAATTATGTAGGCCATTTAATGGCCATTGCTGGTGTATGTTTTGCTGACATTTTTGTTTTCAGTAAGTTACCAAGGATAGGCACAAAAAATAAAAATTTCCTTTTGTTAGTCGCACCCTTTAGTCATATCCCTTTTTTGCATTGGTGGGGCCTGCCCCACGCTTATGAGAACCAGAGCTCTGCAGGAAATTCCAAAGGTGTCATATTATCTGCCTTGAGTTCTAGAGGACTGAACTTGGCAGAACATTTTATGTGTCACCAATAGGGATGAAAGGGAACCATAGCAAAGAGTTTCAGAACGTTGCGATTGCTGAGCTTGTCCCTGGTTTAAGCTCCACTGTGTCTCCCCCCACTGGTCATGCCCAGTAGTGCATTACTCACTGCAATAAGAAGGCCAAAACATTTTGATCATTCACTCTGCCCATGCTCCATTCACAACCTGTTTTGACATACACTGTACATACTGACTTGATCCCAGTGGGAAAGTTATTCATAGCTTTTTCCCCATCTGTGTTTTAGGGCAGTGATTCCCAACCAGGGGTACACAAGCACACTGCAGGGGGTACTACTATTTAATAGTAATGTATTGCCAAGATGATAAATAAAAATTCTCAGTCATTTCATATTAACCCTGTCAATGAAATGGTACGTGTGGGCCACAACTAGTTTCCCTGGGGAGACAATAACCTGTGGCGCCTCAATAATAATCAGTTGTGTTACATTCTACTTTTGGGGAATCATCAACACATATGAGTGAGGGGTACTCATGGTATGACAAAAAGGCTCAGGGGGTACACAAGACAAATAAGGAAGGGAAACCCTGTTTGAGGATTATACTCACACACCTGAGGGAACCTTTCCTGTTTGCATTTTACCCATAGGTGAATTTGAGTGATCACACACAGTAGTAATGTGATTATACTTTACACAAACCTAAAGCAAAAGGCACAAGCATTTGGTGTTTGGTGTCTAAGCCAGGCCAATGCCTGCAAAACACCTCTGCTCAGTACTGCCACAGTACTATGTCAGAGTACTCTCCTAAGATGGTTTCGCCAACAAAATTGTCAAGCAGTGGATCAGCAAACAGGAATTGAAGGCAGAACCAATAGGTTTAAAGTTCAAACCAAGTGTCCACTCACAACTAAGTATGCTTATGTAGAGTGTCCAGACTCTTCGCACAAAGTGAAGCAGTCTGGTCCACCAACTGCCAAAGGTTACCATACTGAGATGCACTGTACTTTTGTATAAGGCCACATTGGTTGCATGTTTGTTGTAGTATTTTTCATGTACCTTGAATGTTATATTGTAGTACATTACTGAATTGTGCCTGTCTTGGGATTCAGACTCTAGCCAGGGCTCTGCAAGAGTTGACTGCAAGTTGTTTAAGTTCAAGCCTGACGTGTCATTGTCACTAACATATTATGCTCAATTCTTAATTCGACTGGCCTATGCTGTCTTAGGTTGACAACTCTTTTGAAGATGTCTCATCATCATCCACATTAATAAATAATATGAATGAATCAAAATGTCAACAAACAGTTTGTTTCCTCTTTAGTTGTGCCCTCTCAATTTACTCTGGAACTGAAAAAGTGGCATGATGAGAGTCTCTCTGTTGGTTGTGCGGCTCCAATACCCCCTTAAAACCAAGGCGGTTTGTCACTGGTCTGTGACGCCTGGTGCGTTTTTTTTTTACCGGAGGCCGCCACGCGCAAAGCAATTAGGCCGTGCCCTTAATTAAGTTTAGTACGTAGGTTGAAGCTTTTGGATGCTCATTTCGGAATAGGACACCAAGCCAAGCACTTAACTGAATGGATCCCTGCCACACTTGAAACGAAATACCCGCCTTATACACGGACTGCCAATCAGGAAACATTCTACCAGTCAAAAGTAGAATGTTTTTTTCTTTCTAATGCTCAGCCATCATGAAGTCTCTCTTAGTCTCGCTGGATATTATTATCTTTCTCATAAGAACTAATCCGTGACTCATGCGACCGGCCCCACCGACGCCACAACAGCCCTCAGGTGACAGCGAGGGAGGGCGGAGGGAGAGCCGATTAAAAAGCATCTGTACAGTTGCGCACCTGTATGTGTGCGCATCCATGAACAGCGGCCGAGCAGGTATACACCTCCAGTCTTTACGCGAGATAATTAATAAATTAGGCCAAGTGAGATAGCAACACAGTAACTCATCATGTACATGTATGCAGCTGAAGTTCACAGTCTCTCAGACTTTTAAATGGAGGAAAACAATTCGATGTTAAAGCTTTAATCTGAGTGCGCGCTTCAAGGTGATCCCAGGACACTTCTGGAGTTGACGCGCGGGCTGCAAACTTTTCGAAAGACCATTTAGTTTGTTGTAAGTACTTTAATTATTCTGACAAGTCTCCAAATCAACTTCGAAATGGATGGCGATGGACAATATCCGAATGGGGATTCATCCAAACTACGCAGTCCATCGAGGTTATTTGCTTCTTGGCGCTCTCCATCTCAAACATCTCTTCATGGACAGGGTGAGCGCAGTGGGGGAGATGTGAGTAGAAGGCTGCTGTCTCTCGTTAACCCAAACCACCTGCGGTCCCAATCTCACCTGAACTCAAAAACAGACTTTGGAGGATCTCAGACGACCAGATTTGGTTCGTCAAATTATGAGGACAAGTACCAGTTCCCGGGGGAAGTGCCGAGAACTCCGTCTCCAGATTTGGACGAAATGGGTGAGGAAATGGATGCTACCTTCTTCCAAAGACGACTCAGTACAATGCTCCAACCCGGCGTCAATAAATTCTCCCTACGAATGTTTGGTAGCGCCAAAGGAGTAGCCGCCGAGCAGCAGCGGGTAAAATCTTTCAGCGTGTGGATCATTCACCCTTACAGCGACTTCAGGTAATTCGGGTAGCTATAGGTCATGAGTAAACAAATCCACGAAGTCTGGTCGACAAGTGGCATGATCTACACAACTGTGACTAAATTAAATCAGTTACACTTTGGGTTTAGTTAACATCTGTACAGGATTAGATCATCCATAAATTATGTTGTTAATTGACATGGCCTACATTGAAAAACTGAGACAGCAAATCAAAGGAATTCAAATCTGAACATACTCAACATTGTCCCTCTTTTATTCTGATCCTATACCCATTAGATAGTCTACAGTTGTGGCTCAACTTCCTGAAACACTCTACATCCAGCTCACCACCCCAGCACCAAACAGCTCACCATAATATTTCAGCTGCATAAACAAAATGTTTGTACACATTTGAGCCAGGATAACCAATAATTGACCTATATAGAATGTCTGACATTACCACAGATTACTGTTAGAGATGTGTTTGGATGCCCTGGCATGATAAAGCACTGTTAGCATGAACACTGCTATGTTATAAATAACATTTATTTTGTGCACCTCTGTGATAAATCCAAGGGAGTGGTGGTACCGATAGGTGAACAGTACATCGTGCTGCATAGATAAGGTTATGCACAAGTTCAGAGTTGTGAGGTTTTCCCTGGCACACAAATTACTGTAAATTTGATTGGGCTTTTCATCTGTTTTCTCAGGGGGAATATTTGGTCTGCCCAGTTCATGACATATAACCAAGCTTTAAAAAACAATCAGGTGTCTTGACCCTATAACCAGGAGGAGGTTTTGAGATCTCTTCTTGTCACCAGTGTCCTCCTCTGGACTCTATAACGCTGCAGTTTATCAGAACAATTGCTCCCAGTCAGTGCATCCAGGCCAGTCAGTGCATCCAATTTTTGGAGGTGTCAACTGAGATTGAGCACTGTGGGGAGGCTGCATTGTGAACTAAGTGGATGAGAGGATTGTGTTCATGTGTGTCAGGAAAGATGATCTGGATTAATGGACTTGTGGAGTCCTTGCGTCTGGGCAATCCATAGATGATTAAGACTCCAGTGATATCTGTTCTTGAAAACAGTATACAGTATATGGAATCAAGAAATATTGAGCATTTCATTTTAAAGCCTTTTCAAGCATGATGACAGATGTCTCATATAATGTTAAAACTTGTCTTGGAATACAACCATACAGTTGATGCATCCTTAAATCATGAAATCTAACCGGAGCTTTGAGCTACACTGATTACGATGTACAAATTGCCTGCCTCTCCAACATAATGTGACTGTGTGACACTGATTGTTATTATGTTATAGAATGGATAGAAATTTGAGTACCTGTAATATAGTTCAAACATATTATGATATCTGATACAGCTTTTCAATGCCAAAATAAGTAATATAGGCCTAAGTAATGTATTTCAAAATCCAAGTTACAAAAATAATATTGTTGGTATGTAGATGGTTTCTTGACTGCTTCTGCCTTATTCACCATCTTTGAAATGTTTGTACTACTAACACACTATGTTGGCATGTCTGGCCTAATTAGATATCAGGACAACTCATGTTTCAGACAGGGTCACTGTTCACAATATAAATGTCTAATGTAACTTTAGGGTTTCCATACAATGGAAAGTAATTTCAAACCGTGTCGATGTCCTGACTGATGAATTCATGGGGATAAACACTCTGTCTCTGTCTATCATCCACACCCATACAGGTGCACACACACACACACACACACCTTCATTACAGTGGACCATGAATCCAATTACGGTCTTATGAACACTATAATGCATAATGCATAGTCATTCCAAACAAAATAAGTTCTGATAAGAAGCCCTGATGTGTCCTTTTCACCAATTGCAAATTCAAATGTTGAATTTAAGATATAAGCAATTATATGAACTGTATATTCAAATTTCTGAATGGATAACTTTGTTCAGCACAAGCCTGTGAGATATTTTGACGTTTTTTGTGAAACGTTAATTTCATTGTGATACACGTGTTGGCGTGAGCTACAGCATTTCACAGGGTTGTGCTTCAGGCTCTTCTAATGACTAAAGTTACGATCAGCAGATCAGTATAGTGCACTACAGCACAACACACTGAGGGACACCGATACATGTATAATGAATGCTCCTGGTTTGAAACTCATGACAGAATATTCTGTTTCAAGAATGTAGTGTTCTAGAACTTACAGTCAGTGAGACGTGCCGGTCCAACCCTGACCTACTCTCAGTAATGCAATGAGCTGTGATGTCAGGGGCTGAGGTCTCTGACTTAAACATTACACCCAGGCAGTCTGTGATTCCAGATTCCATCAAAGACATTCCTCTGTCTTGATATGTAGATTTCCAGGGAAATATTTAATTTAGGGCCCTGGTGGTGCTTTTAAAATATGTTTCTGATGTTTTCAAAATTTTTAATTGTTAATGGAATTATATCTTAGGTGGGCACTTTCTGATGTGTATCTGTAATATATTTCTGTACAGTATTTTTTTTGTGTAGTTTTGCATACTGTTGCATGCTGTTCCTGATATGTCTGTCTGTAACAGGTTCTACTGGGACCTGGTCATGCTGTTCCTGATGATGCCTGTTTCGCTAATAGGTTCTACTGGGACCTGGTCATGCTGTTCCTGATAATGTCTGTCTGTAACAGGTTCTACTGGGACCTGGTCATGCTGTTCCTGATGATGCCTGTTTCGCTAACAGGTTTCTCTGGTCATGCTGTTCCTGATAATGTCTGTCTCTAACAGGTTCTACTGGGACCTGGTCTTGCTGTTCCTGATGATGCCTGTTTCGCTAATAGGTTCTACTGGGACCTGGTCATGCTGTTCCTGATAATGTCTGTCTCTAACAGGTTCTACTGGGACCTGGTCATGCTGTTCCTGATGATGCCTGTCTCTCAAACAGGTTCTACTGGGACCTGGTCTTGCTGTTCCTGATAATGTCTGTTTCTCTAATAGGTTCTACTGGGACCTGGTCATGCTGTTCCTGATGATGGGAAACCTGGTCATCCTGCCATGGGGCATCACCTTCTTTGAGGACCAGAACACAGTACCGTGGATCTCTTTTAACGTGGTCTCAGACACACTCTTCCTCCTGGACCTGATCTTTAACTTCCGCACTGGTGTAGTAGACGGCGATGGTGTTCAGATCATCTTAGATCCACAGGTAAGAATCTGGCTCACAAGATAAGCGGATTAAATGCTGACAATGTGTTTGTTAAAGGATCCAGTGTGATGCAGTCCATCACTAACCATAGTTGTTTGAGGTCACCAATTGCTGTTGTGTGTTAACTGAATGGGGCATAGGAAAATGAAACCGAAAGTGAGTTTCTGTGCCCCGTTTAGTTAGTGTTAGCTGTTAGTTCACTATTTGTTCTATGTTGTATCAAATTTTCTCATTCTTTTTCCCTACCTACAGCACTTGGTGACCTCAAAGAACAGAGCTATGGACTGAATTACACTGGATTTCTCCTTTAATAAGAAGTGTTTATCTTTCTTTGTACTGCTGCTGTATAGCTTTGGTTTGAGTGTTGTACTTATTCTATGGACTGAGAATCAGTTATTATATGTGAGGAAAATAATTAATGGAATGAACATAACGATTCACCCTACCAATCATTCTACTCAAGAAAAGGGAGTTTGTGCACATTGCAACCACAAAATAATTAGGCCAGAAGCACTGATGGCTATACATCATAACTATTTTGAACAAGATAACAACAAGACCACAGCTGAGATACAGTATATGGAATAAGCTATAACATAAGTTACTATATACTGTGTGCATTTTGAACAGGCTATGGGTGACTGTACAGTTTAATAATGATGAGATATGTGGGCTCTCAGGAGATTCGGAGACGATACCTGCGCGGCTGGTTCCTGGTGGACTTTGTCTCCTCCATCCCTGTGGATTACTTCTTCCTGGTGGTAGACCTGGAAGCTCGGCTGGAGTCGCACGACGTGTACCGTACTGCCCGTGCACTGCGCATTGTCCGCTTCACCAAAATCCTGAGCCTGCTGCGCCTGCTTCGGCTCTCCAGACTCATCCGCTACATCCATCAGTGGGAGGAGGTGAGCAAAGAGGAGGAGGAGGACGGAGATGACCGAGAGTCAGTTTACAGAAAGCAGAGGCTCAGCAGTGCGACGGCATTGATTTGATGCAGAACCATAAATTGTGCTGGAGCATTAGGGAGAAAGAAAAGAAAAGATTAGAGAAAGTAGGAGCGAGATAGAGAGTGCATGTTTGAGATATACAGTATCTCAAACTGGTCCACATTGCTACCAATGTGCAGGTTGGCACCTTGTATGGCAGCCTCTGACATCGGTGTGTGAGTGTGTGTGAGTGAATAGGTGAATGTGAGCCACGTTGTAAAGCACTTTGGAGGCTCTGTGTAAATGCAGTCCATTTATCATTTACTTAGGACCTGTTCACATCTAGATATCTAGATGTGAGACATTATCATATATAGGTATCTATATATTTTTATAAATAGATATTTCTTCATCCCATTTTTTATTATTGTGTTTACACATATCCACAGAATCCATCCCAAATTTGAAAAATCTCCAGAGAGAGAGAAAGAGATTAGTGACTTTGGTATCTGCTTATGTTTTGCCCAGATCTTCCATATGACCTATGACCTTGCAAGTGCAGTGTTGCGGATCGTCAACCTGATCGGGATGATGTTCCTGCTGTGCCACTGGGATGGCTGCCTGCAGTTCATGGTGCCCATGCTGCAGGAGTTCCCCTCAGACTGCTGGGTCTCCAAAAACCACTTGGTGGTGAGCTGAATATGAGTGAATATGAGTGTATGTGAATGTATGCGCCGTATTGGGTGTTACTTGTGGTTTATGCTAGCCTAGGGGTTAAAACCACTTGGTGGTGAGCTGAATATGAGTGTATGCGCCATATTGGGTGTTACTTGTGGTTTATGCTAGCCTAGGGGGTAAAACCACTTGGTGGTGAGCTGAATATGAGTGTATGCGCCATATTGGGTGTTACTTGTGGTTTATGCTAGCCTAGGGGGTAAAACCACTTGGTGGTGAGCTGAATATGAGTGTATGCGCCATATTGGGTGTTACTTGTGGTTTATGCTAGCCTAAGGGCGTAAAACCCAGACTCACCGCTAGGGGTGGTAATCGAGAACTGGGAATCAAGTAGAACTGGGAATCAAATGTTTTAATTAACTGGAATCATATCGCTCTGACATTGGCAAGACCATGGGCAATGGGTCTTTCTGAATACAAATCTGAAATAGATAACAATTCATGGTTTACCTTATTCCTAGAAACTATATGGTCACCTTAGACTATAGATCAGTATAGACCAGTCCTTCTCAAATAGTAGGGTGGGCCCCTCTAGGGGGGGTGTGGTGCGATGCCAGGGGGGCACGTATGACCATGGAGAACATGTTTTTCATTTGCCGTACTAGAATGAAACTAGAAAGTGTAACACATAACACAATTTATAGTCACAGTGGAGACTGAGCCGCGCAAAATGTTTTGTTTTTCCTAGGGGGGGCGTAACAGAAAATAATTGAGAAGCACTGGTATAGGCTATATTATAAACCTATGTGCCGATACTGAAAATCTGTTTAGAATACCTTCCAAACAGTAAGGACTTGATAAGATAACTGACTGAAAAATTGGACTGATTAGCAGAATCGACAATGGCGTTGATATTGATAAAATCCTATCAATTCCCACCCCATATCAATTCTCTCCGGTCCTTGAATTCCATCACACAGAATGCCAGCTGGCAGATGCAGTACTCCCATGCCGTCTTCATGGCTATGAGCCACATGCTGTGCATTGGGTACGGTGCACAAGCACCAGCTAACACTACGGATGTCTGGCTGACCATGCTCAGTATGATGGTTGGCGCTACCTGTTATGCCATGTTTCTGGGCACTGCCACCAACCTGGTGCAGTCTCTGGACTCCTCCCGTCGGCAGTACCAGGAGAAGGTAAGGTTGCCAACGCACACACACACACACGGCGCACAACTCTGACTCTATACTGACATAATTACTTACAGTTCATCTCTGAGTTACAATTGATACCAGGTTTCTGATTAAGTATAGGACATTGAAGCACTTGGAGCACACTGTGTGTGTGTGTGTGTGTGTGTGTGTGTGTGTGTGTGCAGAGTAAAGTGCATGTGTACGTGTGTGCAGTTTGCATGCCAATGTCTGACTCAGCACTTACCCATGCTTCCTCAGCATGGCATGCTCAGAAATCTACTTATAGTGTTATCAAAAGGATTACCCTGCTTGCATCAGGGTGTGTGTGGAGATAACCTTAGCGGGATATTCTTAGCATGATGACATGAAACATTAACTGTCCTTCTACTTTTCGGTAATCACTTTCATATGTCTGCGTATGTTCTTATTCATCCATGGCAGTCATAAGTGCAAAGCTGTGTAGCAAAAAGACTTCTTTTTGTACGATCTTCAAAAAGAAAGTCAAGTTGCCTTACAATTTAACACCATTAGCTGGATTGTGTACAGCAGGACAGTGTTTACCTCAAATAAAACAAACAAACAAACATACAAACAAAACAGGTGTGTAAACGGGTGTATTGACCACATCTGTTTATTAACTGTAGCCATGTACTAACGGTTATTTACTAAACATTATTATGATTCAAAATCTTGAGATTAACAAAGAAAGAACTATAAAGAAAAGAGATGCTTTCCTATGTATGGCCCGTATTTGTGTGACCTAATAATATATCACATACATCATCAAGTGTATGATGATCCTCAGTTTATAGTCAGGATAGGAAGTGTGATACCTGAGATGCCATTTTGTGTGTGTGTTTTTTTTCTGTCTCTCAGTATAAGCAGGTGGAACAGTACATGTCATTCCACAAACTTCCCGCCGACCTGCGCCAGAAAATCCACGAATACTACGAGCACCGTTTCCAGGGCAAGATGTTTGATGAGGACAACATCTTGGGAGAGCTTAGTGATCCACTCAAAGAGGTCTCTCACATTCATTTCACTTGGCTTAACCCACATTGCCTTTCAAGCTATGAAACAAAATAAAGCTTCTCTCCTTGCTCACCCTGTTCCTCGCCATGAAATTGTCTCTCTCGATATGATAGGATATGATAGCCTATCCTTTTATTGTCAACCTGGATAACTCATTTAAGACATAAATAGGCTACATATAAATACAAATACACATATAAAACCCCAAGGTGTTATCTAATAATAAATGAGACTTACTGTATGTCAGCCTTTTTCCCTTTTCCTCTCATATCGTACTCCTATGTCTACTCTATCTTGTGTAATCTGTGCTACCTGTACTTAGTCTGTCTGTATGCCTAGTTGGGTGGTAGATCAGTATTATGGCTTGTCTGGGTTATCCTTTGAGGTTTATTTCATCCATGTCCTTTTTGTCCATACCTGTCTGTCCATACAGGAGATTAAAGGCTTCAACTGCCGTGAGCTGGTAGCCAACATGCCATTCTTTGCCAACATTGACCCCCATTTTGTGACCATTGTGCTGACCAAATTACGCTTTGAGGTCTTCCTCCCCAATGACATTATCATACGGGAGGGGACGCTAGGCCGTAAGATGTACTTCATACAACATGGCTGTGTCACCGTCATCACCAGTGACAAGAAGGAGAAGAGGCTCAATGATGGCTCATATTTTGGAGGTATGTAGCTATATATGCTCCGTGTTTGGGGCTTGCATTGAGCTTGAATTTTTTTAGTTATTTTGTTGAGATTTCACTTAATTTGTCTTTAATATTTTCCATACACCCTTGTGTTGCTGGCTGAATGCAATGAAATGTTGCAGAATATCTTATTCCTACACTGATGGTTAAAATATTATCCATACAATTATATCATTTTATCTTAGGTGTATACAAGAACGCTTTTCCAAAATGCTATATCTTTATTTTCAAAAATATCAAAATCATGTGTTTTTTATTGTGCTTCTCATTTGATATCAGTAAAATCAGTTTTGTTGATTTAACTGAGTAAGAACAGATCGGATAACAATTAAGCAACTGCAACTGTCCCAAGTTTACCTGAATATCGAATTAAAAAAAAAGATTTATGACAAATTGAATTTTGATGGCCTTCATAGCGTTTTGGAAAAGAGCTCTTTACTATCAGCAATTCTTTCTACGGCTTACAATAGTGCTCCTATCTCTTGTAAATCTTATGTTCCATAATTACCTCTCTCTTTCACTTTTTCTCCCTCTCTCTTTCTCACACAGAGATCTGTTTATTGACCCATGGTCGGCGCACAGCCAGTGTGAGGGCTGACACATACTGCCGCCTCTACTCCCTGAGTGTGGACAGCTTCAATGAGGTCCTAGAGGAACATCCTCTCATACGCAGAGCTTTTGAGACCATTGCATTGGAGCGTGTTGACCGACCAGATGTTTCTATCATGCTACCAGAGAAAGAGAAAGAGAAAGAGAATTAGAGACACACAGAAAGAGAGAAGGCGAGAGTATGTGAGTGTGAAAGGACTAAGTGATGGACACCAGCATTGATATCTCTGGAAATTGGAGAAGGAACTGTGGGGGACAGTTCCTCAGTGAAGCAGATCTTCTACATCTTGGTAGCACTTCAACATTAAATTCGAACTAGACCTGTGAAATACAGTTGCTAATCAGTATGTGCCCTACACCAAAACCCAACTGAAGCCCAACTCTTGCTAAATTTGGGGAACGGGCAGATGACTAACGAGGAGAAGTACTTTGCAAAGATGCCATTCTACAAGCGGACTGTTCTGGGATTCTGCTGACTGCACAAGTTTTGAGAGAATCATATTTATTTGAGAAAGCAATTAATCAATCAAATACATATCAGTTTTTTTTTTCAAATCTTCTTTTTGCCATTTTCAGAGGACTTTAGATAAATGCTCCGACTACATTTATATTTATTATTTCTTGCATTATTTCAACTCAATGGAAAGTCTCTCTCCAGGAAAACTGGTCACAATGACCTTTCCTGACAATATAGTCAAAATACAAGAGTATTCACATGATTTTCCAGTTTTCTAGAAACTCTGTTGTGGCCATAGCTTAGGCTTAAGGGACACAGGGTTGAATAATTACCAGTATCCTTAGACAGCTGCCACTTACAGCATGGTGTTGAATAGTTCAAGGGTGAAAAGAATAGTGGATAAAATGCTATTGCTACAAGAATGTTAAAATACTGTTTGAAAATGGACACAACCAATATGGTACTGGACTGGCAGATAGCTCTGCCACATTATTGGGCAATCATCACCCAATGAGTTGTTATGTCATTATAATGTTGGATGGTTGCTGCTTTACTCAGGGGAAAAAACATCTTTAATTGTTAACATGGCTATGAATCATGAGTGGCACACCAGCCTGCCACACAGCAATGTGTACATTTTAGGTAGGCTAAATAAAGAGTGTAATTGTCACAAAGTCAGGATGGTTTATTATTATTATTATTATTATTATTGTTATTATTATTATTGCCTATCTATTTGAAAGACACGAAGGAACGTTATTCCATTCACCTTGAGTTGATGGAAAAGCAGACAGTTATCCAATCCTCTTATTTAATGAATATATGCATTAATCATGAGAAAGGTGGGTCCTGGGATTCTGTAACATGCATGACCCCTTTCTGAACGGCACGGCGTTGCTTTATAACCAGTTCCTGGTCAGGATCGGATCACTTCCGCTACACCTTTTGTAACTACAGACTTTTGAAAGGCCGAGTCAATAGCGGGGTCCGGAATATACACGGTGAGATTACCCATTAATACGCTGTATTACTTTCATATGTAATAACAATTTCTACATGATGCATAAGCTATTCGTCATTTTTAAAGTTTGCTTTGCCGACAGCTTGCTACACTGAATATGTTGTCCGTCATCTAAAGTCGCCATGTATGAAAGGGAGCAAGTTATGGAGGTCACCGTGGGACATTACTTTTTGAGTTAACATTAGATTAGAAACTTGTCGGTGGCGAATTTAACATCAACACCATTGTTTTCTGACGTTTGAATGCATCGATAATTTCGGACATCAGTTGTATTTGTTAAACTCGGCATTCTGTGACAGTGCAACTCATGTAACCATGCTAGCTTGCTAACTTGTGCTAGCATACCATGACATAATGTACCATAACAAGGTAAGATTGTTTTAAACGACGTTATCCGATGGTTGAGATATAAAGTGGTAACGTCATCGTTAGAGGTCTATATTTCATTGTGTTTTGATGATTTTCACCTGGAATGTCATGCGACGAACATCGTGATCTTGCTTTCAAATTGCATTGATAGTTTATGTTTATTTGGTTGCATGTAAATAGTCCTTTACAGAATGGAGCATACAATAGTCTGTAGATTGTCTTCAGTGTTGCATAACAAAACAGGGGTTAATGTATTGGTTGTGTAGGGGTTCGCTGTCAGTTGTTATGCAAGCTAATGTCCGTTGCAAAACAGTACATTTAAGACAGAAATGAGAGATGGTGGGATTGTCGCGTGTTATCGTTTTACTTGTGTTTCTGCTTCTAAATGTATGGAGTAAATGAGTACCGAGGGATTTGGTAGATTTTTTTCCAGGATAAACCTCGAAGAAAAAAAAACTGTCACGTTATGTTGGCATGTTATCAAACAGAGGACCACGTGACACCGGTCTTCAACTCTGCCCTTTTATTGAAGGAAATAAATGTAGACCTGTATTTTGACTGAAGTGCTTTTAAAGGAACATCAATCTAACATATTGTATTACTTCAGGTTAGGATGCTGACCTTGTCTCGCGCCTTGGTCAGCTGTGCAGCGCGCGCTCCAGCTGCTGCAGTAGCTGCCAGTCAGAGTACAACAACAATCACGCGCTTCAACAGCACCGCTCAACAGGTAAGTCTCCGTTAGTGGTTTCTGATGTTATCATGTGATCTTTTAAATTGTGTTTTAATTTGTAAAATATAATTTCATTAATTTGTATTTTAATTAATTTGGAAGCACATGACTGCTTTTCACAGTGCCAGACAGTGACACAATGAACTTTACAATATTGGAGTTAAAACAAAATTTAAGAGGGTATACTTGCATGATGTTATAAATAACCAGCGTCTCTTCATTTAGGATAAACCCAAGAAGACGACATTTGGCCCCTTGGCTGATGAAGACAGAATTTTCACCAATCTGTATGGCAGGCATGATTGGAGGTAAGCTTCTGGAGCACAACAGCGTAGCAACAACTGTGTGATGACAAACACGTCAACAAGGCCAGCAAGGCCCAAATGTTGTTTGACATTTAAAGGTGCTGGATGGCGTTTGCATTCTCTTGTAAAGGTGTTATGTCATTTTTGTATCCTCTTGCATTACATTTTATGTAGTGACCACACATGGTGAGGATGTAGCCAGACACTAATTGGTTTGAATGCTAACTTCAGTGGATATTATTTGGACTAGAAAGAGTTTACACAAATGTCACATTATGTCAAAAGCGTTGTTTTTTTAATATTCTGTTGCTATGGCTAGATACATTTTGGATGTCCCAACTATAATGCCCTGAAAAGGCAAACCACAGTAACTATACATTTTATCCAGCTTGAGTTGAGACTTAAAATGGGCTTTGTGACATCTACTCTGTCTTGTGACAAATATCCCAGTCCAGTCATGGCCCAGTTTAGAGAAATAGGAGTTTCAGTTTTACTGTAACTACAAAATACAAGTGAATATCAAGGCAAACTGCAGTAACTGACCCACTGTTCTGGCTAGGCGAACTATTGGCTAGTTGCTAGTCATGAGCAAATCAACTACCTTATCCAACACCGAAAACATTACCCTTCCTGCTCATTAAGACATGTTTCCTCTGCAAGAACTCAAAGTTTTGTTCTAAAAATACAATAGTTTACATTAATTTAGGAAATACTGCAGTCTGCTTTAACAGCATTTCACTGTTTTAAGTTAATCCAAAAGCAGAACGCAGTATCTGCATTTTTGGTGAATTTTGGCGCATAGGTCAGATGTGTAAGTTAACATACAAAAAAAAAAAAAACACTTCTAAGTAGACATTGCATGAATGATGAACCAGTCATCTACCTACAACACATTTTGCAGGACACTGTGTAAACTTTAAAGGCATTTTTTGTTCCATTTCACTGTTTTTAGTAGTTACTGCACTTT
This sequence comes from Tenualosa ilisha, assembly GCA_015244755.2. Lineage (NCBI taxonomy): Eukaryota > Metazoa > Chordata > Actinopteri > Clupeiformes > Clupeidae > Tenualosa > Tenualosa ilisha. The sequence goes on from PYXC01001670.1 coordinate 1,421,468, forward strand.
GCCTTGTAGGGCAGTATTAAAAACTGTTCACTGTTTTAGTAGTTACTGCCTTGTAGGCAGTATTAAAAACTCCACAGAGCATCTGTAAAGTAGATTAAAACAATCTGCCAAATATAGGCCACAGTGTGAAAGAGAGAAATGTGAACCCACAGGGTTTTACAGCTGGCATATTTGCTTTTTTAGGTCAGGAGTGGGTTACAAAAGATTATCCTGTTAAACTTAACTGTTGTGGCCCTCATGTAACATTTGATGGTGATGTTCTTCCCAGGCTGAAGGGGGCACTGAGCCGAGGTGACTGGTACAAGACCAAAGAGATCCTGCTTAAGGGGGTGGACTGGATCCTCAACGAAATTAAGACGTCAGGGCTGAGGGGTCGAGGAGGCGCTGGCTTCCCCACCGGCATGAAATGGAGCTTCATGAACAAACCCAGTGATGGCAGGTTTGTCATTCAGTTTCTCACTGACACACACATGTGCGCACACACACTCACACTCATCTCTTCATGCATGTATATTCACTCATGCAGAAAACATGCATGAAATACTCATCTTGTCAAGTCAGTCAGTAACACTTGCACAGATACTCAGATGTGGTTCAGTGTCTCTTACATATACATTTTTTTTTTTTACAACTTTTCCATTATCCTGGAGTTCACACACACCTTGACTGATTCAACACACACACAGACACATTCAAACATAACGTTAATTTCTCTCCTTTCCTGGCCACTTCCAGGCCTAAGTACCTGGTGGTGAATGCTGATGAGGGTGAGCCTGGCACCTGCAAAGACAGGGAGATTATGCGTCATGACCCCCATAAGCTGGTAGAGGGCTGCCTGGTGGCTGGCAGGGCCATGGGAGCTCGCGCAGCCTACATCTACATCCGCGGAGAGTTCTACAACGAGTCCTCTAACCTGCAGGTGTGTGTGTGTGTGTGTGTGGTGTGTGTGTGTGTGTGCACGCACGCTCATGCATGAACGTTCAAATGTGTATGAAAAATGTAGAAGTCTTCTTTCAGCAAGTAAAATTACAACTACATATTTGTGTCCAAACTATGGAGCTTGTTGTATTTATTAAAGCTTTTAACATCAATGCACAATACACCTGGTAGAGCAAAGGTAGCTTTAGGTAGCATAGGCTACTTCCATTTATGCATTAATGAGATAGCGTTGGTTGATGTCTCTACCAAGACAAAAAAGTGTATTTTAAAATTTCTTACTTCATTCTTTTGGCACTTTCTCCCCACTCTGCCTGTCCACCTTGCTCTTAACACAGGTGGCCATCAATGAGGCTTATGCTGCTGGTCTAATCGGCAAGAACGCCTGCGGCTCTGGCTACGATTTTGACGTGTTTGTGATGCGTGGGGCTGGCGCGTACATCTGCGGAGAAGAGACCGCTCTCATCGAGTCCATTGAGGGCAAACAGGGAAAGCCAAGACTCAAGCCTCCCTTCCCTGCTGACGTCGGTAAGTTGGTTTGCATGATGAACTGATATGAGGTTTTAACCACCCTCACTGTGTTGTATGTACTCTGTGTGGATGTTGCAAGTATACAGAACTCTGACCAGGAGTATAGAACAACAAACTGCACATTTACATGTCTGCAAAAAGCATGGTCCTAATAGAAGGTTAGTTTAACAGTATCATTTCCATGTCTATAGGGTTCAGAAATTTTATATTAAATAATCTCCGTTTACTGGAAAATAATGGCTTTCCAGCAGTTCTTTTTGTGAGGGTTCACAAGTATCTGTACTTTTCCACATTGTTTTTAGATATGCACAACTAAATCATTTATAGTAGTAGTAGTGTAAAGGCCCTGTTCAGTGGTTTCAATAGTATGCTTTGTGTTACATACTGAGTTGATGTTTAAAGTAGGATAAGTCTGTATAGATGGATTAAACGAGATAATGTTAGTAAATGTGAAGCATTTTTCTCTTGTCAGGTGTATTTGGTTGCCCGACGACCGTCGCCAACGTAGAAACCGTGTCTGTGGCACCTACTATTTGCCGTCGTGGTGGTTCATGGTTTGTAGGCCTGGGTCGAGAGAGGAATTCGGGGACAAAGCTTTTCAACATCTCCGGACACGTGAACACCCCTTGCACCGTGGAAGAAGAGATGTCCATCCCATTGAAGGAGCTTATTGAGAGGCATGCAGGTACTGGGGCCTGCCCTGCCAACTACCCTGAGAACTAGCATTTATAGTCAGGAGCCTTCTCATGCATGCACTCTTGCATTTGCATGCATGTTTTGTCCGTCCTTTTGTTCTGTAGTGAAGTACAACAAAGTGAGGTATTGTCTGTTGACACTGCAGTACAAGTCTTGTTTATTTTTTTACTTGCATATGAAAAGTACAGAGTTGTGGGACCCCAGTCGGATGTTCTCACAACTAATCAAGCTACAGGATTCTGAGGTGTCGATATGCATCAACTGTAACCCACTGATTAACCCACTACTTATACCTGCGGTCCTGTAGGTGGCGTACGTGGAGGATGGGACAACCTGCTGTGTGTGATCCCTGGTGGCTCGTCTACTCCCCTCATTCCCCGTCACGTCTGTGATGATGTGCTCATGGACTTCGACGGCCTCATCCAGGCACAGACTGGCCTGGGCACAGCCGCCCTCATTGTTATGGACAAGTCTGTAAGTATCTGTCTAACTGATGAGACACACACACACACACACACACACACACACTCACTCCTCCCTCTAGGGTTTACGCAGAGTCTTAAAAAGTCTAAAATAAAAAATAGGAATTTAAGACCTTAAGAAGTCTGAAACATTAATATATTGTGCACTTTGTCTAAAATACATTTAGGAGGGGTCTGAAATCAGTCTGTGTAGTGAATTTTATATCGTAGTTGCTCCTCTGTGAGCATGTGAGTACATCTTCTGTTTTAAGGGGAAATCAAGATTTTTTTTCATGTGAGGCTGGTAGTTGTAGTCCATAGCATGATTAAAAAGTATACTCAAAGGACATAGAATTCATAAATTTTACTTTACAAATTTTTGCCAGAAATGGCATTGTGTTGATCTTAGATTTCAGTCATAATGGTTATAAAAAGGTCTTAAGAAGTCTTAAATTTAACTTCTTAAAACCTGCTGGAACCCTGTCCCTCACACACAAAAGATGTTACACTTACTGGTTTTATTCTCCTTATTTGTCTCAATCCAATTTGTAAGTGTCCTTAAGTCTTGCGTTTTTGTGTGACAACAGACAGATGTAATCAGAGCCATTGCCCGCCTGATTGAGTTCTATAAGCACGAGAGCTGTGGCCAGTGCACACCATGCAGAGAGGGTAAGAGAATTATGATGAGAGAGAGAGAGAGAGAAAGTGTGTGTGCGCGTGTTCGTGCTTGTCCTTGTACAATCATGTTTACAGGAAAATTATTGTATTTAAGAGTCTCCACTGATGTCTGTATTGCATGATGTTGTGCTTTTCTGAACAGTTGATTACATTGAGCTCCCTGTAATGTTTAGCTCTTTATCATGCCTTCTTTGCCTCACTTTGCATTTCACAGGTGTGGACTGGATGAATAACATGATGTGGCGGTTTGTGAAGGGTGATGCTCGCGAGGCAGAAATCGACATGATCTGGGAGATCAGCAAGCAGATTGAGGGTCACACTATCTGTGCTTTGGGTGATGGTGCTGCCTGGCCTGTGCAGGTACTATGATATAGGGAGTTTAGAATGTTGGTAAACAATAGCATTCTGCCACCTGGAAGTATCTTATCGCTAGCCCTATGTGTATGGCTTTTAACAGACAATTGTAGCTAAGCTAGTAACTAAAAAGTGAAGCAGATGATTAGCTCAGCTGTTACTTAACAAACAGCAATGACCTCTCAAACATACACCTCAGTTAAGAAGATCATGTTAACAAAATGTTTTTGTTTTATCTTGGTTAAATCGACATGAAAGGTTAGTTTAATAGTGATGCTATTCAGTCCCATTGGAGAATACGCTGTTCTTGCCACCCAATTAGCATATTTGCTAACTTGCCACGCCCAGCTGAAATGTCGTATTGGACGCATCACAAAAGGATGTGTAGTTCAGAGTCCAAATTTATTTATATAGCACATTAATACAGATAGCTGTCTTTAAATGTGATTTGCTCTTAACAGAGTTGTTTCCCTAAACCATAGTTTTTAACCAGTTAGGAATTTAGTTGGTTGGCAATGGGCAATTACATGGTTATGGCTTGGTTATTAACTATGGTTTTGGGAAATGCGATCCAAGACATTAAATCAGTCAATAATAATAACACCAAATCAATTCAAGGTGACACATGGAAATGGAGAGATTGCCCAAATCAGCCCTGTGTAAGGGTGATGTGTATGGTGTTTAGTCGTTTCATTAATGAGCTACTGATGGTGAATATACTTACCCATAAGGCTCCAGCTCTTTCAGTTTAACATACAAATAGCCCTTTTGAAATATTCAGTTTTCAGTTTATTTATTTATTTATTTATTTATATGTAATAGCTTAAACCATATTTCTATCTTTTTTTGTCTCAACAGGGATTGATCCGTCACTTCCGCCCTGTCATGGAGAGCCGCATCGCAGAGTTCAAACAAAAGCACCAGGCGAGGGCATAAATCTCATCACGAATGGACACAAGTGGATGCACATCTCACAGTTTATTATTTAAAATGAATTTCGTGTCCCACCTCTGTAACCCACCGTATTGCCTCCTTTTTCCACCTTGTCTGAAGGCAGTCGCCCCAGAGTTCAATGAACCTTAAAAAGTAGAATTAGATGCTCGGATCATGGGCGATTACCTCATCATGCCAACCTATCCATGCCATCCTATCATCATTCAAGGCCTTTGACTCTTCTATGTATAAGGAAATAAATGTTCGAGTCAAACTCATCCTGTCTCTGTATTTAAACATTTCTGTATATTTTTAAAGATACTGAATTCTACAATTCATAAATCCTGTTGAAAACAAAGCCTTGTTTTGTCTGTCAGTGATTAAGGTCTGGTGAAGGTCCAAGATGGTTTTCTCTGTGACCTAGGACCGTTTGAGACTGGGGGCCGCTTGGAACCATAAACCTTCTAGACTCAGTATTGCAAATAAGGTTGCGACTTCAACTGTGGTTAGTTCTTAGGACTCTCAACATATCATTACCAATGCCCTGTTCCTACAGGGCGGTACACTTTCAATATTCAATACTTTAGTACTTTCACGAGGTCATAATGGCAAAGTGTACTTCTTGTGCAAGCAGTATAACTGTAAAATGTGGGAGCACCACCGTTTATGCTTGGTTGTGGTATTTAATTTGTAACAACAATGTACTTTGTTGTTAAATAATAATAACCCCTAACTATGGGCCCTCATTCAAGTTATGGGCAAAGCAAAACGTTTTGGTCTGCTCTCTTGTCATATTTTGACTTTAGAGTCATAAAACGGTATTGTACGTGCCATTATCAACTCACAGAAAAACTTCCATAAAGTTTTTAGATTTAATGTATGAATAAGTAATCATCAGTAACATACGGGTAACCCGTTTACCTTTGCGTCTACACATCCTGTAGAAGAGGCGGGCGTGCGCCATTTCTGCTTCCACGTCACGTGACAGGGGTGCACGTTGAGGGTCGGCTTCATTTCATTGGATGCTTTGAAAGGTAAGCAACGACTGGTATTTTGTTTACTAAATCTATAGTTATCCGCTTCAAATTAAATCACATTAAAGAAGAGAAAATACCAAGAATACAAACTGTGAATTGTTATGTCTTGTTTGATCGGAAGATTACGGGGAATGCTAAGCTATCATTTTGAAATATCTAGCGCTCATCATGTTTTGAATCAATCACTTGTTTTGTTCGTCCTGTTTCTAGATACTGTTAGCTAATGGTGGGCGACGTTAGCTAACGTTGGCTATCTGAAGTTAAAATTGAGACTTAATAAGGATAGTTGTTTCTAGTATCCGTGTCATTTTAATGGTTGAATGAGTGACTATTTCTTGTTGCTTTACAAAAGCCAAAATTCTTGGACGTGGATAGAATACACCATAGACACAAGGCGCATAACGTTAAGTGAATCGCTTAGCACAAAGAATTTATCGATATTAGCCTATAGCTTGTGGTAGCATTAACGTTACCTAGCCAGTGGTTACTCTAGCGATCAGCGTGATGGAAAACATTCCAAAATCTTGCCCGTGAAAAAAAATTAAGCTTCACGTGCATAAACTTTGGCCAAACATGTTGTTGCTGTTAGCTAACCAGTGTAAATGGGAAAGATTATTTTGTAACGCAATAATGCCTCCTAGTGCCTGAGCGAAATGCATACACCGTAGCTAACAAGCTAATGTTAGCCTTGCGCAGGCGAAACATACGTCAACTTTATACATCGGTTTGGTTTGAATATACAGTCCTTGGTTCGAAAAACTTGGAGCATACAAGTCCTCTGTATTTATGATAGATTATTTATTTGAATTATTAACATGTACGTAATAATTGTTATTTAAATGCCCTACTACCTAAGCGTTACTGAAAACACTTCAAACCGTTAAGGCAAACTTGACCTAATGTTTGTGGATTTCAGATTCGTCAATTTTTAACATCTCATGGCCAAGGATGCATTCTGTAACCACTTTAAAAATCACACTTGGGCCATGGTGTGCTGTTCTCGTTTGCACAATGTACTTTTACCTCTGGCCTTACAAATCTCCCGCCTTCTGCTGTTCTCATCTTTAGCCCCGTTAGGCCAGCGCTTGAACGGCCTCAAACTTGAAAATGGAGGTGGACATATTGAACGTGGACCAGGCTGTGGGGGGAGAAAGCGTTGCTTCTGTGCCGGAGAGGACCATAAACCAGCAGCCCTGTAAGATGTTACCTCATGAACAAAATGTTTTGCAGCCACAATCAGGCATTTTTCGGCCTAGATGCATCCCTTCTCTCTAAACTGTATGTGGCCATAGCTAGATAAGTAGATCTTGATGCATCCCTTCTCTGTATGTAGCCACAACTAAAGAATGAGCTGTTGAAACAAGCAATATTTGTTTTTCTTTCATGTGTGTATGTACGAGCCATCTCATTCATTGTCTCCATTTTGCATCCTTCTGTAGATCAACATGACAGCCTCCAGTGTTTTCAGTGCTTCATTACTTTTTGCAACGCTAAGGCCAAGGAGAGGCACATGAGGAAGAGCCATCGAGAGGAGTACAAACAGCAGCTCCAACAGGTAACACTAAAAATCTCTGCCAACTTGTCTGTGGCCAATTTAACACGTTGAATCGGCACCAGAGCCTTCGTTGAAGTTGACCCAGTGTGCCAACGCTAAACCTGTATGACCATAAACTATTAGCTCGATTAGCTGAACTAACAATACCCACGCAGATCTCTTCTGTTTTATTTCACCAATTGCTGTGCCCTCTTTTGATAATTGACTGAAACAATTTTGTAATCGTTAAGGTTTCACGTTATTTACAGTTCACACAGTCCGGGCTAGGGGTAAATCAGATTCCATGGAAAGGGTTGTAATAATTTGTATTGATGGCGGTATTGTGCGGTTTCCCTCAGACGGATACACTCTTCACCTGCTACGTGTGTGATCGCACCTTCCCATCCTCTGAGGAGCTGACTCAGCACCAAGCCACGCACAGCACAGAGGACAAGCCCTTTCGTTGTCCACACTGCCAGGGCAGCTTTGCCACCTTCTCTGAGGTGAGGTTGAGAAATTAAAGGGATTATCTGGAGTGAGTCAACCTTGAGCCTGTGGTTTCACATTGCAGGGTGCTACGGTAGGTATGAGAATGACAGAATTTGCTACAACTTTTCCTGTGCCCCCATCAGTTAGCGTTAGCTTCCGATGTCGGTCTATGTTGTACCAAATGCTGTTATTCTTATACCTTCCGACTGCACTCGGCTGCCTCAAAGAACGGATATGGATTGATTGACTCCAGATTTTTCCTTTAATGGCCTGTTTGAATATGATGTGCCCGTCTGTCACTATGAGATTAATGTGCAACACTCTCCCTGTTAATCATTATAGAGTCCAAAGAAGTTTCAGAGAATTATGTTTAACTTTTGTAATAGCTATCTAAATGTGAATCCAGTTTGGTACACTATGAAAAAGTAGATTATTTCTGCTTATTTCTGCCTTCACCTGCTTCTGTTGCTTGTCGTTTTCTGTCCAGCTAACAGATCACCGCCGCAACCTGTGCTCTGAGCGTCACTGTGTGTGTAAGGACTGTGGTATGTTGTTCCGTGGCCCTGCTAAGCTACGCACGCACCGCCTAACCCAGCACCCGGCCCCGGACGCGCCTCCTCCACCTGACGATGGCTTCACTCACCGCTGCCCCAAGTGCCAGCAAGGCTTCGAGACTGAGGCTGAGCTTTTGGAACACCAGGAGAAGCACGCAGGTGATGAGTACTGCAATGGCAAGCCCCCTCCACGCAAGCGTGGCCGACCCCCCAAACAGCAGCAGCAACAGTTGACTCCTGAAGCGAAGAATGGAGAGAAGAACGAGGCAGAGGAGGCGACGTCCCCAGAACCGGCATCAGAAGGGGGTGAGAATTCAGCAGAGTCAAAGACCACCAAACGCAGGGGCCGGCCTCCAAAGCAGCAACAGCAGCAAGAGGCGACGGAGGCCAAGATCCCCTGTCCCGTGGCAGACTGCAAAGCCATATGTAGCACTGTGGCGCAGCTCCGTGTCCACAAGAAGGAAGCGCACCCGCCGCCACCCCCACCACGGAAGGCCCACGCCTGCACTGAGTGTGAGGAGAGCTATGGCCGGGCGGAGCAGCTCCAGGCTCACATGAGACGAGCCCATGGCTCCGACCGGCACACCTGTCCCACCTGTGGTAAAAGCTTCGGCCGCGAGAGCAATCTGAAGGCCCATCAGAAGACCCACAGTGAGAGCGACGGAACTGACGAAGGCAAAAGTTAGATGGCAAGACAAGAAAGGACACTGGTCTGAGTTTATGGGTTTAACAATGCAGCAAAATGAGTCTCTGGATGTAGGAATTGAATAGGATGTGAATGGACTGGAGGATATCAGTGTTGCTGTTCAACCTCGACACGGACCAGACGTTTGAATAGCTTCTAGAAGTCGTTTTAAAGTTGTTTTAGTCATGTTCAATAATTATGAGTTAATGTAAATACAAACATCATATACAACATTTGTACATACAGATATCAATTGTTGTTAAATTGAAATCGCAGCTTTTATTATTTTGCTACTTTGTTTTTTTATATGCAAAGTCCATTCTGCTGATGAGGTTTGGTTTGTTTAAAGTAAAATTATTAGAGGTTTGGTTTGTCTTCAAATGGGGGTTGAACAGAAGGTTTTCTTGGCGCTTCAGATTATGATTGTGGTGGGTTCACTGTCCATCTGGGCTTCCCCTTCATGTTAGTATGTCTAATGTAGAGGAATAAACATCTCAGAATTTACATTTTAAATGGGAAAAAGGTGGTTTGGTTTTCAGATAACACATTGTGACAAATTATGTGGTGAAATGTCCTTTTTTGTCCAAGAACTCATGTATTGAAATTAAAATTCATATGTCAACTTTTGACTCCTGTAGTCAATTGTGTTTTTCAGGAACAAAATGGCACTGAATTACTGAAAATAACTTTACAAATAATATGGAATGTGAGGGCAATGGGTTTATAAATCTTATATTTTTTATGAAAATATTTCACCATCTTGGATCTGTTCACAGATACATAAATTGTATTTTACTTAGAATATGTAGGCATTTTCTTTGTTTATTATTAGTGCCATTACTGTAGCAACTGCTAGCAGGCTCTGCCATGGTCAAATCGTGATTACTATATATGCAAGTTACACAAAATATTTGTTTTATTGTTAGTTCATTTTGTTCATCTTTCATATTATCTTACATTGCATACACACATTATATTTTTGTTAACTTAATATATTTTCACATTTTATTAAATCCTGTATCTTTTGTATAATAATAGCGTTAACAACACGCGAGCTGAATTTGCCTGGCATTTGGAAACCAGAGAAGCCCTGGGGAAACTCACTGTCCCATGATGCTTTGCACAAGAACTATCTCGCGCCTTTCCATCTTGTTTCACCCACCCCGTACCACTTCTCCAGCGCAGTTGTTGTGGTAGTTAATAATGGCGGCAGTGGGAGGTGGATTGTCAGCCTCTGCTGTTCTTACTGGCGTTAACAGTTCAACCACAGCTCGCTGTCGCTTTCCAGCTCGACCATGCACATCCCGCAGCCAAGTGCGATCAGAAAAGCGTTTGCGAATTGGTCGACTGGGGACTGGAGATGGAAAGACTGCCTCAAAAGGCCCGAGGCCCGTCAACATTGGACTTACGTTGCAAGAAGATCCGTCACTATTGCGCTTACTTCGGATTGCAGAGAAACACAGGCGCAAGAGAGAGGCGGGTTTCGACTCAAGCGGGAGTGAGGAGGTCGGTTGATAAAGCATTGCTAACTAACTAGCTGTATAGAGTTGTATCATTATATTTCCATATGCTTTGTCGTTTTGAAAGCTAAACAACCCCGCTTTCCAACCCCACTGCGTGTCTTAACGTATAATGATCAAGTTCCAATACACCTATGCCGTTGTCCTAATGTTTTAGCCAGCTAACGTTAGCATAAACACTATTGAATTGTGGAAGCTTGGTCGCATGTCTGTAAAGGCCCACAACATTGAGGTTACGTTTGCGTTAGTGTTGGAAGTGGGAGGTAGAAGTTTTTCGCCCTTTGTTGAAATTCCATTTTGTGAGTGTTGTCTCAGCCATTGGCTGCTATACACTGGCGCGGCATTTGCGCGCTGTTGAAATAACCAGGCGAGCATCACCTTGACGACTAGTGTTATTGCTAACGATGTGTTTGGTCAAACGTTTGGTTAATTGTGTCCGTGTGCTGTATTTTAAGGCTGTGACAACTGTTAACGTTACGGGGTCTGCATTGCCACGTCCAAGAGATGAGCCAAGGGATGTGTTACAAACATTGCTGGATGTTCCGCCTAAATTCTCAAGAAACTTTTTTGGATCAATTCAAAAGTTCAGCTCAAATCAACAGTTACAGTTATGTTGCCTGTTACCAAGTTAACTTTTAAAGCTCCTCTTTCATCAGCATCATGCATGCATAGATAGACACGATCGCCCGGTGCAGTGCTTTGCAATATCACCTGTCGCGCGCTAATTAAAAGTTATGAGGAGTTAGCTTGACAACATTAGCAGCATGCTACTTAGGGCCAGAGGGGACCAGAACATGTTAGCCCTTCTGTCAAGATATATACATTATATCAAAAAAGCTCAGACATCATATTCGTTTTTCTTAAAATGCCTAACATGGCAACACGGTTGCCAACATTTGTCTTGCAGCCCTAGCTGGATGAGTTAGTTTGTTATTAATGTGTTGTTAGCGTAGCTAGCGAACACTAGCTAGTCGTGTTCCATTATCAGGGTGCCCAAGCAAAGTATGTTCTAGCTAATTAATCTGGATGGAATATTCTAGGAACGCAGAACTGTCGTCGTTGCATTGCCATTTTTTAGAAGAAGATACTGCATGGCTTGCTAATGTTTTGCTAATGAATTTGTTTATTATAAAAACTTTTGACAAGGTGGTGGGAGGTGGCAGTCAGACTCGAGAGATGGATGCGCAACATGATGTTCGCTTTTAGGACTTTTCACTGTTGGTGACTTGGCTTACATTTGCATTGACCTCAGAACTGAGCATCGACTTACTTCTGACTTCTAACGTTTATCACCTACTACTTTTCTGTAGTGTAACTTCCCTCCTCACATCATGAAAGAAGGACCTTGAGAGGATGGGCCTTTCTATGACAATGTTTGGTCACACTTAAAATATAACCTTAGTATCGAAACTATGACTACACCTTTCTTGTTCTCTAACGTGCATTCATGCAAGTAATTTATGGCTCATTAGCAAAATCACGTGAAATAGTAGACAGGTCAACATAGGTCATGGGTACCATTGGTTTTGCCTGTACGTGGGCCTCTGACGTGAGATGTGCAATGTTGTAATGTGTGACATCACTGTTTAGGCTGTGATCAGACTGATGCAACTGAGTTGTAATGTATGCCAGGTAAAAGAGCTTACCTCGGCTGGCTCATAGATGACTCCACTCTTCTCCTGGTTCTGCAGACATCATTACTTCTAGTTGGGCAGTTAGCCTAGTTGTGATTATTTTTTTTCCTTTGCTAAGCAAGTGATCTTACATAAGCACCAAGTGGTATTTATCAGAAGCTGACCCCCACTATATCAACTACTCAGTCTATGCAACAATGGTGAAGAATGTCTCTTGCAATTATTTCGGGCATGTGGTTGGTGAGTAGAAGTGAATGTGGTGAAGCATGGACTGCAAAGACCGGAGATGGGAATCCTAGATGTTATTCATTTCACTATGTTGTTTGTGCATGATTGTCATATCAGTTTAATGCAATTTAATGATAAGAGTAAGGTGTTCTGAAATAGGTGATTTACAAATGGAAGAGGTTGGAGGATGCAAGTTGGAAGTTGCAGTGAAGGTCTGTATGCTCCCCTTCCACTGGAGATAGGCTGATGCAATATGATGCACTAACTGCTGCGTCAGTGCTTGCTGACATTCTTTGTGAAGCCATTGAATCATGTGAAGGAAAGTGACATGACAGCAGCAGGCTCTATATGTGTCAGATTTAGGATTTGTTACACATGTGTGTTGTCTACTGTACTTTATGGTCTTTATACACTTTACCCCTGCTCACTTTCATTTATGCTTGGCTGACAAACAGATAGAGTATCACTGAATGTCTTACGCCTAGTACTTTTATGTAGCCTATGTAACATTGGTAAAATCCTTGAAACATATCGGGAACGAAAACACAAAGAGGAATATTGAAGAATGCCTTCTGTCATATACAGTGCTTAGTGCATCAGACCAACGGCAGGAGTTTGAGTTGTCGGCTACAGTCAGGAAAACATCTTCCTTCCTACTGCCACCTCATACTGTGGTCAGGAAGAACCATCAGTGTTTTTAAACAAGCTGAACATGTGAGGCCGTAAATGAAAGCCTCAAGTCAGGCAGCATGACGCTGTTCCTTCGCCTGCCTTTTGAAAGCAGCAGATGGTAATCAGTTCCCCTACGGGCTGCCCCTCAGCTCAGCAAACTGAGTGTCACCCTGGCAGATAGGCTATGTAAAGAAAAGAGGAAAGATGCTTGGTTAGCAATGAATATCCAACATGCTTGTGCGTAGTACACTTTTATCACTGATCTGAATGCATTGGCCACACTGTAGCTTAGAAGAATGGGAGAAGTGAATGTATTTCTTGGATTTTGCAAAAGTTTTTGAGCTGCATTTGCAAACAGTAGATGACCTTGTTTGTGTGATAGTATCAGAATTGTGCCCTCTACTGGATTGTTGGAGGAAGTGCTGCATAGAACATGATCCTTTCTTGAAGAACCCCAAACCTCCTGTGAAGCCATCTCTTTGGCCTTCTGGACTGGCCTCAAGCTCTCGTTATCGTGTGTGTGTGTGTGTGTGCTCACCCCTCCCATCTGGCATTGTCTCTCTGAGCATCTGCTCAATATTAGACTATAGGCCTAATATCCTACATCATTTAGTGGCCATTTTATCTGTGGATGATATCCTGTGAAACTTAAGCTTGAGATTCTGCTAAACATATGGCGTTCGATATGTTGTTGAGTTTTGAGGCTAAACTTGGTGGCTGTTCTCTTTGTGTGATAACAGGTTCTTTTGTGTCATTAGAAACCATGACCTAAAACAAAATAAAACACACACGCACACGGTAATGCAATATCCATTTAATAATTAGGGACAAGAAGAAATATGCCTATTGCTCACTGAAGTGACTGCAACAAAAATGCACTGAAGAAGGTGTTATCTGTATGCCTCTGAAATAAACAAACGGCTGTTGTTGGTGTTCTTAGTAGGCTGTAATCATGATAAACTACTGTCATTCAAATTACCATATGTTAATGTTTGCTTTGAAAAGAAATGAGATAAATAGGTTTTGATGTGGAATTGTAGATTATGTATTTTTTTTTCTGAAGCAGTGCTGGGGGAATTGGCATATGGCTGAAAAATGTAAAAAATAATTAAATTAATATAAAACCTTTATACGTAAAAATAAAATGTAATTTACTTATGTGTTGTTTATGTTTTTCTGACACACAGTGCTAACAAGAGCAGGATTGGGGTTTGTTGTAAATTTGTGACTGCAGAAAATTTTGGGCACGCCAGTTCTTTTATCAATTAATTGTCCTCAATATTCAGAAAGGTTTTTTGTCTGGTTAGTTTGTGACAGGGGGGACACGATGAAACAAAATTGTGTGTTGGCCTGAGAGACATCAGGAGTACTCAGTCACAACTGATCTCCAGGAAAACACTGCACTGAGCATCTGTAATGTTTGAAGTGACTTACCTGGGTTAGCCAGCAAAGCTCACTGTGCTGATGGCACTGATCTGTTATGATTACTAGTCCAAGCAGAACCTTTTGGGAACTTTCCTCTGGGTAGACAGTCCTTGGTCAGGGTGCTACACAGTATTAGGGGATGCTAGACTGTCTGGCTATGGATGTGTTGTCCAGTTCATTACTGAGCATAATCTGGCGATTGCTCCAGGGATTTGTATCCCCTCCCTTCCCCTCTACTCTATGGTGCTTTGGTGTGTTTGCTGGGGAGGACCAGGCTAAATATAGACTGGTAAGCTTTGATGCAGGCAGGCTCTACTTCATGGATTGTTTGGTGAGGAATTGGACTACTATGTTATTTTGTCTGGTTGGTACAGTTGTATACTGGTAGTCCAGCCTTAATACATTATTGTTGTAGAGTACAAAATCGGGATGAACAAAAGCTTCGGTCTGTGTGGTAGAGATCTGTTTGCCGCTTTGTGCCTTTCCTGTTATCAATGTGTGTCAGGGACATTTGTATGTAAATGGTGTGAGAATGCAACACCAAATGGTGTTAAAGTGCTTAGCCTATCTTTATGGTTGGCTGGGGCTAAAGCAAACAACCTATTTCTGGAATGCCGTAATTGACACTGTCACACTTCAACATGTCTTGAGACCTAGACTAGACCTAACGTGACTGAGTCGCAGGCATGCACTTCATACAATTAGTACAAGTTAACACATGCATAAGTATATGTATCGTCAGTACAGTACACATGTACAAACATAAGTGGTTATTTGCCGTGTTCACATCTTTTGGTATTACTGAAGGAAGAACTGATTACTCGGCAAGATCTGACAGTGCAGTGCTCTTATAAGCGTAATCCGTAAATCAATCTGATTGTTGTCCTTCTATAGCCAGGGGTTGTATTTCACATGGTTGACCCAGGACGTATATAATCCAAAGGCCTCGTGTTCATGGCCTGTTTTGGGGAACAAGCAGAAAGAGCTTGGTATTACACATTACTTACAATGAATCCCAATAGTCAGCGGGAAAACTGCCAAAATGTAGCTGTAGCCCTTGAATAAAATAAGTATTTGAGATTGTTACATTTTTGGCATTCTTAGTACTGCTAGCCTTCTGGATGACAACATTGGATTTGAGTAGTGGCAGTTTTTCATTCAGCCCCATGAATGCATGTCCATTTAAAATCATTGTATTTCAAAGCCTTTTAATTGAAATACATGACAAAACTATGCATAGTCCACGGGATGTAGGAAACTGGGACAAGTCTCAATGCATGTTGTCTCAATGCAAGTCTCACATCTACAGGTTGTATAAGCTTCTACAATATGTATTGTTTTTGCTCTGTAGCCGAATGTTTGTGTGTTTCCCTGAAGGGTATGAGGCAAAAATGCATCACCTGTGTACACGGGGCCTTTGTTAAAGATTTGTGAATCAAGAATGAACCAAAAGCACATACAGTTTCCCCCCGACAACCAGATTGTAAGTTAATGAGAGAGGAAAAAAAAAACAAGATATATTGTCACAGATAGACCCCCACATCCATGCATTAACCTCATAGCTGAATACATTTAGCTAAATCGGTGTGTTAACCTCAGTTAATGTCGTGAATTTACCCTACAGATTTTGTTGGTGGCACATCCTCTTGTGAAATATAACTGTCTCCATTTTTAAAAATGTTGAAAATTTAGATGTTTTAACTGATATTAACAGAAAAGTCCAAAAAACACATAAATGAGTCAGGACAAATCAAATGAACCCAACTAATTAAAATAAAAAAAGGTTTTTAAATGGTTTTTATAGCATTTAGGAAAAGAGCTGTAAATTATAGCATGTTCTTTTGAATCCAAATAATACTCTCTAGCATAGAGCAGGCTTGATTGGTTGAATCCAAATAATACTCTCTAGCATAGAGCAGGCTTGATTGGTTTTGTGTTTCTCCCCTCTGTCATCTCAGGAGGATAATTTTGTTGGGTTTGGAGTCGACAGTGGCAGATCCCTACGCTCCTCTCGCAGTGCGTCACAAAGTGAGTACATCTACGCACTTTTAAACATGTGAAATGACCAGTATGGTTCTGTTGGTAGCCATCACTCCACTGTGGGAAGTTAATCATTCCCTGCTTTTAAGTTTTTAATTAATTCATATATTTTTTTGGTTAGATTTAGTTTGGCTGATATTAAAGTGATAGTTCGGAGTAATTCCAATCATAGATCTGTTGTACAAGTTTGCCGGATGCTGTTAGTAGGAAGGAGAATGAAAAAATTAGGAACAGCGTAGACTGAGTAGCGAATTAGCAACAAATGCCAAATGAATGGTACCATAGGTAACATAAATGAAAGTGCCAGTCAGTTCGTGTAAGCTGCACATTTGCAATTCGATCTATGTTGTACAAAATTCTCTTGCTCTCTTACCTTCTTCTTACCTACAGCACTCGGCAAGCTCTTTCAACAAGGCTACAGTTGGAATTACTCAGAATCATCGCTTTAACCCCAGTACAAAACAGCATGGTCTAAAAATAACTGTGTGAAGAATTCCCCAATGGGGATTTCTGCTACAGACGCTGAAGTCATTTAGGTCCAGACATTGTAGTTAATTTTATCCTCAAGCTTCCCCTCTTGTGCTGCCTGTCTTTGTGTACAGATTGTTGATATTTGTTGAGATACATGCCGTTTATTTTTTCTACATTTATTCACATATTTTTTTCACGCCATTTCGGCCAGATCTCACTTGCAAAAAGAGGTTTTCATCTCAAGGGATTTGGGAACTAGATGAATTAATATTTAGTAATAGCATAAATGTTTCATCAGATGGGTGCTTATTTTCTGAACATCTGTTAATGCAGATTCTTCTACTGGTCCAGTAGGCAGTCCTCTGAAGTCGACGTTGTCGCCAGCAGAAAAGCCTCCTCCAGCCCCAGACCTAAAAGAAGAGAAGAAGGATGCAGCCTCGTCTCAGGTTTCCCCAGTCTCAGAGATCAAGCCCCTTTATGGGAAGGTGGTTAAGAGGGGCGAGAGAATCCGTAAAGGTGAAGCTTCTGCGTCGCCTGGGGCTCAGGTGAAGAACGCAACCAAACCAAAACTGGTCGTCAAATTCGCCGTCAAAAAGACCACAAAGGAAGCTTCACCATCATCACCACCTCCGCCACCAAAAACAGCAAAGGCAGAGCAGGGCAAGGGGCCAACTGCTGACAGTAGGCAACCAGCCAAAGCCTTAGCTAAGGACCAGAAGGTCAGGAAATCAGTCGATGTTGATTTAACAAATGATGAAGTGCAAGAACTGAATACTGATGGAAGTAGTAACGCTAAAACGCAGCAGATCCAGCAGAGCACGACGAGTAAAAGCACGAGTAGAAACCTTCCCGTTATTAGAGTGCTTAAGGACCCCCAGGTTGAGTTGGCTGGGGGTGCTAGGCCAGTGCCTGTTCAAAATGAAGGGCAGACGCGGAAGAAGCCGAGCAAAGTTGTGTGGACTCTGACTCTAGTGAAAGACCAGGGCAAGGCGACTGCTGTGAAGGGACAACCTGCAGAAGTCAGTAAAAGCCCTGGTCCGATGCTGGGAAAGTTCGTGAAGAGAAGTAGACCTACCGGCCAGGAGGAAGGATCAGATTCTGTAGGAAGCCCAACTAGTGGAAACAGTCTTATGTCCTCAAGTCCAAGCCCTAGTGGTCAGAGACGGAATCCTAGTCATTTGCTTTGGATACCGCAGAAACGGAGAACGAAAGACATGGGTGGCAGCTCGGCAGCTGCCGTGTCGCCCAAACCAATTAGCAAACAGAGGAGGATTTCCAAAGGAGCAGAGGGATCGCCAGAGGAGGGTGCAGAGGCCGAATGGGAGAGCGGACACGAGCCTTCAGATCAACCGGCCACCTTGTCAGGGGATCCAGTGCGCAGGCGGAGAACTCATTTCAAATTTAAAAAGCGCAGGTCCCTTTTTAGCATGCGACGGAAGCCCAGTGTTCAAAAAACTGAAGGGTCTCTGGATAGCTCAGTGAAGCATCACAAACCCCGCCAAAAGATGGTTGGTTATGTTTATGAACCCGTAGTGTCTTCAAATTCAGAGAATCAGATGGGACAACAAGGAGAGGAGCCTTGTGCGCCCGCAAGCACCGAGCTGGACTCCACCGATGGCACATCGACAGTCATGCCTGTGGTCAGCGGACGATCCTCGAGAGTCATCAAGACACCCAAGAGGTTCCTGGACGACGAACGAATGTCCCACCTGGCTCCAAAGAGTTCCCTTAAGAAGAAAGGGATGGGCTCTGCCACGCTAGACTATGACACTCCAAAATCAGTTGGGCACAAAAGGCGATCTCAGCACCACGAAGATGAAGGGCACGCGACGGTCAAGTTTCAGGAAGACCACTCTACCTCAGATGCTCCACGGAGCAAAAGTGATCAGGCGCTCAGCCCGGAGGAGGGCAAGTTGAAATTTTACGAACGGCTGAAGAAGCTAACCGCTACACTGTCCCAGAAGAGAGCACAGAGGGCCGGTGGCACGCCAGTCATCCATCAGGGAGAGGGAGAAGCAGAAGAGGAGGTGCAAGACTCTGAGGAGACACAGGGACCCGTGAGGAAGAGGAGAAGGAGGAGGTCCAAGTTGACGATGGAGGACATTCAGTCCCCAGGTGTGGTGAGGAAGTTGGCAGTTCACCTGAACGTCATAGGAGCTGCGGTACCTGGTGCAGAGTCCTTGGATGCTTCAACGGGGGACAATGGTATGAATATCCACTCTTTTCCACACTGATGGGTTGAATGTAATCATTTTTCCATAATGTCCGTCTTCAGCAAATGAAGCGTGCGTGTAGCTGTGTTGTTGTTTTTGATTGTTTGTTTGTTTTTCCCAGCAGTGGAGGGAACGACCCCTATAGAGAGTGATGTCCTGACCCAGAGGGATCTGGGCGAGCGTATACTGGTTGAACAGGAGGGAACAACTCACCGCATCTCTGTGTCAAACTCCAACAAGAGAATGTTCCACCTGCTCAAAAGGGCAAAGGTTCAGCTGATCAAGATTGACCAGCAAAAACAGCTTAAATCCTCTCAGGTAGAACCATCAAGGTGGTCCCCTCTTTGTATTGCTTGTGTCCTAGATAATTATCTGAAGTATATATGGGGTAATCTTTTGTCCACAGTTCGTATCAGGCTCCTGTTCCTATCTTCCCATAATGGTTGAAGGACAATGTATTTTCTTGCTTACTTCATGGCTACTTGCCAAAATGAAATGAGAAACTTCACACAATACATTTGACTCTGATGAAGATGCAGTGCCCCTAAATGTTAGTAGTTTGCACAAAGGGTTATTTGTTATTTGTATGATCCTGTTCTTTCAGTCTTGTTCATTCGTATGAACTTGCCAAGTTTACAGTCAAATTGCACAGTCCTCTTCTAAGAGCATAAACCTTCAGTTAAGAGGCAGGTGGACCTCAGGGGAATCCCTCATTACAAGTCAAGAGTTATTACCAAGTCATTATATACTCGGTTTAGAGAGCCGAGTCCTGAGCTCTCTTGAATGATCAAGACATTTCTGTATGTCGCGACTTGAATGAACCTCCCCATGTGGCTATTGTCCAGAACAGCATAAAACATGTTGTAAGTGTGTTGGCTGTTTGTCTTGGTACTTGGTATTGCAAGTGTAAGCAGTGTTACACATGCATTGAGCAGACTATGGTGGGTCCCCATCTTCCAACTTTCCCTACCATAGTGCAGATATGGAACAGAAATATTTCGAATGCCATATTTGACACATGCATACCGAAGACTCTGTCTCTCTTATTTGCATTGTTTTCAGTTCTTTTATCAGCGATTATACCACTGCTTGATCAAATTACCTATTGTGACATGCTGTTTAGAACGAGGTGTAAATCACCACCTTGAACGTGCAGTATTCACTGATATACGCATGCTGCGTCATTCATTATTTGCCTTACTTGATCAGGTCTATTTTGCTGTAGAAATAATGGACATAAAGTTGTAATAAAATGAGTGGGAGTGTACTACATAAATTCTAAAGCCCCACCACCACCACCACCACAATCAGTCTTGTAAAATTTGGCGGGAAGCACTGGTGTGTTTGCTGTTTGTCATGTTGGCTGTTGCATTGTTTGACTACTGACTGAGGAGCTTCTCTTGCAGCTGCTGTCTGGCTCAGTGAAGCTGGGGGAGGCCAGTGACACGGGAGTGAAGAGGAGGAGGAGGAGGCGGAGGATGGGGAGGCCTCCGAACAGAGACCCTGGTTCAAGGGTAAGTCATGTTGAAGTTTGTTTAGTATCTGTGAACCTAAGTGTGTGTGTGTGTGTGTGTGTGTGTGTGTGTGTGTGTCTCAATGTAAATCAGTAGTATCAGTGATATTGTGCCTAAAAGTATGACTTACTATCTTGTGATGGCTTTTGAAATGCAATAACTATGTTATGATCAATTTTGAAATGCATTAATTATCATCAGTTCAGGGTTGCAAACTCGTCACCTTTTGAGAGGAGTCTGTTTTTTTAAATATCATATTGGTTCAGTTTGCATCTTGGGACGTTTATTGTGAATAATGTATTGCTTTCCTGTCTGTGTATAATATTTGCTGTGTCTGTGTATCCTGCCATTTGCAGCAACAGAACCTGCTCAGTGGCCCTCGGATCAAGCACGTGTGTCGAGCGGCGGCCGTGGCTCTGGGCCAACCTCGCGCCATGGTCCCCGACGACATCCCACGCCTCAGCGCCCTTCCCATGCACGAGCGCGAGGGCATCGCACCCTCACCCACTGCGGAAGGTATGTCGCAATATACACAATTTGTTTACAGCTTTTTTTCAAAGAAAAATGACCAATGGGTCCAAAAAGGCATTGTTTATTATCTGTGTCATTAAACTCAAAGCTAAAGTCTGTTGAAAGGTCGTATGTGGCTAAAGCTTGAAAAGGCTCCATGTAGCATTTTATAGTTAAAATATCAATGATTGAAATATTGATGTAATGATTCATATCAATATTATACAATGATTCCAGAATGTGAAGAAATAACCGTATTGACAGGGAGGATGCATTGGGTGTGTTATTGAAGTGTTCAAGTTCAAGTTGAGTGTGCCACAACAAAAATACTACATAGCAGTGTAAAGCAATACTACATAGCCACTGTAAGTGCTGAAGTCTGGATGAAATGCTAAAGTCCAACATGCAGTCCTCTCTATTTTACACTCGTTGGAGTATCACTGGTTTTAACTGTCTTTTCTCTTGTTCTCTGTCCTTGGTTCTGTTCCACATCCTCCTCTCCTCTGGCCTCTCTTTTGTCCCCTCTTAGCTGGGGGAGGCGAGGCGTCTGATCCCGAGAGCGGTTCAGACTCGGAATGGGGAGGACGTAAAGGTGCGAGGCCCGAGTACTGCCCCGGCGGTGTCCGCTCGCGACGCTGCATGCGTTGCAAAGGCTGCCTCAACCAGGACGATTGCGGGCGCTGCATGAACTGCCTGGACAAGCCCAAGTTTGGTGGACCCAACACAAGGAGGCAGTGCTGCATGTGAGTCGTGATGCCCCCGTAACACACTTGCACGCACGCACACACAGACACAACACACACTCGACCCTCCTCAAACAAGTCTCCCCTACTGATCAAAAATGAGCTGCTTCTATGTGGCCTTTCCTGTTTGCACTAGTGTTACTGCCACCTACTTACAGTACGTTCCTGGCTACTGTGTTTTTGTTTTTGTTTGTTTTTTTGATTATTCCAAAGCTGGAATCACAACTTCCTTTCTGCCACTTGCCAGTAAAACTGAATAAACCATTTCACCCATTTCTAAGTCTTTAATGAACTACCATGTTAAAGCAAGGGAGCTAGAAGGCCACAATTCGTGGAGGAGCAGAAGCAGGCTTTGCTGCTTGGCTTCAGTGGGGAAATTAGGGGTAGAGTAGTTTAAATCATCCTATAGCTGTGTTGATTGAGGTTGCAGAGTGCTGTTAGTAATGGGGGGGGGGGGGGGGGGGCAGGTGAGAGAAAATTTGGTGCAACATGGACCAAATGGCGAACCAGCAGGTAACACTAACTGTGAGGACATAGAAGTTTTCTGTGTCCTCAGTGGTTAGTGTAGGCTGCTTTTTTCTATTCTGTCCATGTTGTACCCAATTTTCTTGGTTCTTTTTCCTACCAACAACACGCAGGAACCTCAGTCCACAGCGCTGTGGGTTGATTTGCGCGGGAATATCCTTTTAACCACATGACGGCTTCAGCATGGCTCAGCTGTTAATTCGAGCTGCTTTGTTTGTCCAACAGCCACAGAATATGTTCCCGCATTGCACTGAAGAAAGCCAGGCGTATGGGGATCCGGAACCCCAAAGGTACGAGTGCGTCCTGATCACAGCTACCGTCAGATAAATGCCACCCACTTTTAATATACATACAAATATATCTGTAGCTGCCCAGGAGGTGGACTCATATGAACACACTTGGATATGAAGCATGGCCAAACGTTGTGCTCTCTTGCCTATGTTTGCTTTCTGCATGCCTGGTGGGTGTGTGTCTGCGTGTCTTACTATGCGTGTGTGTGTGTTTGTGAATGTGTATGTTTGCATGATTTTGTAACAATGTAACGCAATTTCTCAATTTCATGATGTATTCTGACAGACTAAGCTGAGAAAGAAAGTGAGGAAGAAATTTAGAGTGTGCAGTCACTCACTTGCTCTCTGTACACAGAGAGAGAGAGAGAGAGAGCGAGGGAGGGTGTGTTAATGGACTGCTGATAGTGATGCTGTCCTTTGCATGTTTCTGGGTGGGTGTGTGGTGTGTGTGTGTGTGTGTGTGTGTGTGTGTGTGTGTGTGTGTGTGTGTGTGTGAGAGAGAGAGAGAGCCCGTGAGCCTGCCTTTGTTGGAAGGAGAGTTTGTTGATGTTGTTAGTGATGCTGTCTTCACACTCTCGTTTCCTGTCTGATGGTTACCGTGTGTGTTCCAGTCCAGGTGCGCCGTGGCGGGCGGTCCTCGGCCAGCGCAAACGCATCCAGCGAGGACGAGGACGGGGCGGCTCCACGCACGGCGCCCTCTGACCTCCAGATTCCCTCCCCCTCCAGGAAGCAGCCTCGCCGGCACGTCACACCCCTCTGCTACAGTGACCTGCTCCGCTCCGAGTCAGAGGAGTCGGACGAGCCCACCAGCCACCAGCCCGTTCCCCGGAGGACCCCACTGAGCAACGGTAATGCACACAATACACCAGTGATGGGGCTCTGGGGTCTTATGATCCGGCCTGGTAACATGGTGACTTGAGAAACCAGACTTGACTGAAGGCAGTAGATTGATTTGAATTGAATGATCTGCCCTCTTTGAGTCTCTGTCTCTCTCTCTCTCTCTCTCCACTGAGAACGCCTGAAACCATGATTTGATTTCACTTGAGGTTGATCACTGGGCGAATGTGTGGATTTTGTTCTGTAGAAAATAGACAGTACATTCTATATTTTTCCACAATAAAATTTTAAGGACACATGGCAATCATGATTTGAATTCACAAGGGGATGAATGAATAAAGAGGTGACTTTGCTGTAGAATCTGAAAACATCCTATATTTTTATAAAAATAAAATATTTGTCACAAGGGCAAAAACTGTGGCCTTACCTTCTCACTGTGTCACTCCTGTTGCCTTGGAGCTTGTCTTGTGTACATGCTGTGGACTGGTTGTTGCATCATTGGAACTCGATGGTGCATCTAATTTATCTGTCAAGAGTTGAACAAAGTGGTCTGTAGAGCTTGATGCCTTGAAATCTATTGGGAAGTTATTTAAAAACGTCAGCCATATGTCATCTTACTTATCTGCCCCTCAAAGGCTTGTAACTTCTTGTAACTTGTCTGATTGAATGGCAAGGGATTGTCTGCTGTCTAGCAGATGGTATAGTCTAGTATGAGTAACACATTATATCAGGCACATAAACAAACCCTTAACATTATTGTGTTCAGTCATTCTGATGGCTGTTAAAAAGGGTTTGATGAAGTAGGCGATTCAAACGTCTGTGTACAGATTACCACTAATAAAACATCACCTGTGCATACAATTTGTACGAGTCGTTATTTTACCAAGCTTAATGGCACTCATGAATTTCAGTTTATCATTTTAAAAATAACTTGTATAATCCACAGTTGTGAGTAGGTGAACACTGTCTAGTTATATTTAATTTGGATGTTTTTCCCTCTTTCGCTGTTGTCTATATGAACAAGAGCCCCTTTCTGGGTTTTCTTGTGTAGCAGTGTGTCTCTGCATGTGGGATTGTTTTTCTCTCAGACTGCATTGCCAATATTAAAACATATTTGAATGAAAGAATTTTTTTCTTTGCTTTGCTTTTTATTTGTTTAACAAACTGTAATGCAAAGGCAGGAGAATGCTAGTGTCCGCATCCAAGGTCATGATCCAATCCCACTGTCTTTAATAACTCACAGGATATATTCAGTTCAGTTCAGATTATTTGACAGACTCATGTCAATAACCACAAGACAGGACAGATATAGCCAACAAAGCTGCTTGAATTTGGGATTGATTGACTTTCTTTGTCAGATTTAGTCAGGGAATTGCTTTAACAAGCCTGAATGTGATGATTGCTTGCTTATGGGCAGACTTGACTTGCTTCTGTGCAAAGTTCTTACAAGTAGAACTCCTGCTGTTTTCAAATAATAGCCCCGATGTTCGAGGTCACTGAGTGCTGTCAGCAGGAAAAAGAGTAAGAAAATTTGGTACAGCATAGACTGAATAGCGAATCGGCAGCTAGAGCGAACCAATGTGGTCAAGCTAATTCACACTCAGTTTCAGATTCATCGCCCCCTACAGGTTAGCTGTGGCTGTCGCCCCCCTACAGGTTAGCTTCTGCCCAATTTGACCAAATTTTCCCATTCTTTTCCCTACAGACAACATTGAGTGAACTCAAACAACAGGGCTTTGGAGTTGAAAATGACCTGCAGTTTCCTTTTAATACATGACTGTAGACTTTAAGCCAAGGTGTTTAAATTTCTTGCTGTTTACGTATTTGTTAGAGCCCAGTACTACATTAAGACACCTGTGACCTAAAGATTTGGATTTTCACTCTGTATGCTCCACTGTGTAGGTCACCCAAATAGCCCTGTCAACATGTGCACAGTAGGTCATGCAGGGAAAACCCACAGCTAAACTACTTTGAATAACTTGGCTGATAATTGGAGACTAAATTGACGTTGAACATCTCATTTGGTGGAGACATTGGTGGCATTCAACCAGTTTAAGATACTGTGTACAAATGAGTGGGGTAATGTTGATAATGATATGGAAACAATGTTTGGCTATAGATAGGAATTAAATATTGGTTTGCTACTGGCGATGAATTTGTGATTGATTGCCGTCCGTAATAAGGACCCTTATATCATCAATCAGATGAAATTGGTACCATGTCACCAACATGGTGGTATCTAGGCAACTAAGCAATGATTTGATTAACCCAATCTGAAGAAATCAACGGTACAAATTGTGAAAGGGAAGAGTCTATTATAACTATTGAAGTGAGTCTGTTTTGGATGCCACTTGACTAATAGGTAGTACATGCATAGTAAGGGTAGGGTAATCCTAAAATATTGAGTTGAGAGTTTGCGGTTTGGTCATGAGGTCCATGCCCTCAGAGTGGTCTACCGCTTACTACCGCTCAATGTGTCCACAGCATCTAACTGGATTGAATGCTGAATAAATATATAATGACATGTAGTGTGTACACCATTAGGTTACACAAGGGGTGTTTTGAGTTTGTTAGAGGAATGAGCATGGTGTGTGGTTCTGATTTCTGTTTTCTTACAGAGACCACAGCCAATCCTGCAGTTGAGGAAGGCGGGGACTTCCCCAAGCCCAGACGTGCACCATTTGGCAGAGGCGTCCGTCGCCGATTTGACAAGGTAATGACACTCGCGTCCTCTCTGCATGTCATGGCCTTCCTGTCTAGTGCTCGCATTGCTGAAATGTCAATTTTGGCTACGCTAACTTGGACCTCAGTCTCCCTTGAAAATGGTCCTGCAAGATCTAAGACAGACAGGGCAATAGTAAATAGGAATTGGCAATGTTGTGTGGCCTTTTCAACTACTTGAAGATGCTTGTTATGATTGTTTTTATATTTAAAAGTCATTTTAGCTGTAATACAGACCAGATGCAAATAGAATTGATGTCATATTGAAATCGACCCAGAGTGATTGTGTGTAGCTGACCTGTTTCACTGATTGTTAAACTTAATGTCTCTCATTGTATGTTGTGGCCAGTTTTGCGACTCCTGTTGACATAGCTTCATACTCTTTTGCTTTGTTAGATCATGCTAAAGAGTTCAATGTCTTTAGTGTGTAGAGCAGTCTTCTGTCTTTTTTGCATGACTCTGTTCTCTCGTGTGTTAATAATCTTTTCTTTCAGAGAAACTCTTTTTTTTTTTTTACCACTTCCAGTGCATGGTGCTCACGTTTAGTTGGCTGGCTTTAACTTCATGATCTCTGCATGTTATCTTGTGTGTTTTTTTGCACTCTTTCACACACACACACACACACACACTCTTTAACTCACACAGACACGCACACGTTCACTCCCTCTCACACCTTCTCTCTCTGACACAGCCACACACACACACACACACTCTCTCTCTCTCACTCACTCACTCACTCACACACTCTCTTGCCATCTCGCTCTGTCGCTCTCTCTCTTTCTCTCTGTCTCTCTCTGGTTTTCATTCACATTTTTTTCTTTCAGGGAAGTTAAACTTCACCATCTTCTTCCTCACATGTATCTTTTCAAGGTTTACTGTAACTGTTGGCAAAATCAGTTTATTCAGATGCGCTAATTTGGGGACCGCTTCCTCTGGGTGGACCAGTATTCCTTTTACCCTCTCTTTAGCACAGTTGCTGCATGACCTCTGCCACAAATCTCCACCTGCATCTCCGCCCTCTCTGCCCTCCCTTCGGCCTCCTTGTGAACCTCCCTCTGATTGTAGCAAAGACGCCACATCACACCATCTTGAATGCCAAAGCCATGTTGTGTTTCCTCACTGTCTGTCAGCCTTGCTGTTTGAAAGGGGTTGGGTATCAGCATTTAAATTAGAACATACACATGCCACTTGCCAATAGAGTTGACTGATATTTAGCAGACTTTTTTATGGACTCGCAACAGTATTTTATCAACATTTTAGTTCACAGTGTAAGCTTTGTAAATAATCTGACATTTAGGATACAGTGGAAGGATTTCCTGATTTGTATTGTGCCTATATTTCAATAAAGTTTTGAAATCAGCACTTCGTCAGCAGGCATTACGTTTTAGGCAGGTATGTGAGAAGGTCACAAACTAACAGAACAATTAGCTGGCAGAAAACGTATAATTTGCTCATAAATAAATAGCGTGAATAACTTGTTGAGAAGTGCTTTGTCTTGATTAGTGACATTAACATAATGATAGAAAGACGGAACCAAACGACTTTCACTGTATCGGTATGTGGGTAGACTAGTGCCACTCCAACCAGTGTGTGGTGGTGTGTGTTGGTGTGTGCGGTACACAGACACACGTCGGAGAACTGTGAAACGAAAACCCCTCTGTGAATACAACTGCATGTCTGCGTATTAATGGAGTTGCACAACCATAAATTAGGCCTTAGGGTTCATTGCCTTGCTCAAGGGCATAATGGTGGCAGCTTCGCTTTGAACCCACAACCTTCAAGCTACTAATTTGATTCTTTAACCTCTACACTACCACCGCCGCAATATTTAACGATTAATTAATTATTGACTAGTGAAACATTACAAGTTTGCGACATTCAAACATGGCACACAACACTAGCTCTTAAGCTTCAATGTGCTACCAAATTGGTGTGGATTCTGCAACAGCTGTAGCATTAGTCAAAACAAGTTGAAGTTTTGATCCACTTTCAGCAGAAAACACTTAAAGGTTTTCTGTGTTTGGTACCCACCCCAAAAACAGCTTGACGAAGTGAGGATGCTTGGCTTTCTCCTTGCTTGGTTTGTGCTGTAACCCTCCACCACCTCCCTTCTCTTCCCCTTTCCCCTTGCCTTTATCTGTTTCATTCCTTTGCCCCACCCCCACCCCTCTTCATACCCTCCTCCCCCACCCCCTCCTCTCCTGTTTTTTGCCTGCTTTAGCACTTACCCTTCTCACAGGCGCAGGACATCCCTTCCCCCCCTTCATCAGCATCCTGTGGTGGTGGTGGCGGTGGCGGCGGCAGTGGCAGTACCAGCCCCTCCCTGAAGCTCAAGCTCCGTCTTCAGCTTCGGCTGGAGCGACTTCCCCCCAGCGTGGTTCGGGCGGCCACGTCTGGGGAGCCGCTCCCGCCCTCCTTCTCCCTCTCCTCGCCCCACCACTGGCAGTCGTCGGACGGATCGTTCCGGACCGGAGCGGCGGGTAGCGCGACAGATAGCGCGGAGCCCCACCAAGCTCACGTCCCCTGTTTCCCTCCTCCTTCTCAGAGCGCGCCGCAGCACTCCAGCACAACCCCCAACGCCCTGGCAGCGCTCACCAACCGGCTCAACTCGCGACACGAGATGGCGTCGCGCCAGGCCAACGTGCACAAAGTCCGCATCGACTTCAAGGTAAGTTCATAGATGGACACCCCTGGGTTCTACTCACAGAGGCCTTTGACCTTTAGACCCCCCCGCCCCTCCCCCAACCCCAACCACTCAAACACACCCACACAGTAACATTAACATAATATAGACTGATTTTGGGTGTCTTGAATAGGACCATAAAAAAACATTCAAGCTACAACACAATGACAAAAACTAACAAAGAGTGCATATTGCTAATATAAAAATTTGCAGTATTTAAAATTGAAAGTGCAATAGTGTAATTAAAGTGCAGTATAAAGAGAGATTAAGTATAAGAGGTTAAGTGGTATTTTACTGGTATTTACAAATTCAAGCCAGGAGATATTCTTGGAAGAGCTGGGTCTTGAACGTGGAGAGGGTATCTGTTGATCTGGTAGCGCTTGGAAGGTCATTCCACAGCATGAACAGACATCACCGCCAAGGTTGCAAAAAACTGGGTATCATGATTGATGACCAGCTGACCTTTGCAGATCACATTGCCGCTGTTGATCGGTCGTGCCATTTTTCTCTAACATAAGGAAGATCAGGCCGACCCTAACCCAACATACAACCTAGCTCCTGGTACAGACACTGGTTATCTCTCGCCTTGACTATTGCAATGCCCTCCTATCAGGTCTTGCAGCCTGTGCTGTGAGACTGCTACAGATGATCATACAGCTGCATGTCTGGCTTTCAACCAGCCAAGAGCACATCTCAGCTCTGTTCATTGTGCTCCACTGGCTACCCTTAGCTGCTGGCATCGAATTCAAAGCACTGATGTAGGGTGATTGATGGATCTGCCTTAGTATCCTCTTAAAGCCCTATGTTACTTCCGGCCACTTTGCTTCTCCAAGGAATGTTGTCTAGCATGGCCAACACCTTGCACAGGCTAATCCAGGCTATTCTCATCTATTGTTCCACGCTGGTGGAATGACCCTCCAATTGCTACCAGAGCAACAGCTACCCTCTCCACCTTCAAGAAATTCTTGAACACCCAGCTCTTCCGAGAATATGTCCTGGCTTACAATTTCTGAATACCAGGAATGCCCACTCTCTCTCCTAACTGCACTTTTGTTAGACTCCTGCACTTTCATCTCAAAAGACTGCAGATTTCATGTTAGCAGTATGCAGTCTCAGTTTTTAATTGTGCTGTAGCTTGAATGTTTATCCTCTTTTTGTAAATCTCTTGGGATAAAAGCGTCTGCTAAATGCACACATGTGAATGTGTGAATGTAAATCATTTCCCCATGCATTGAGCACAAACGTAGAAAGTCAAATTGCATGTTGGAATGGGAGTGTGTATGTATGTGTGTGCGTGTGTGCGTGTGTGTGTGTGTGTGTGTGTGTGTGTATGTGTATGTGTATATATATATATATATATATATATATTGTAATGTATCCTCCTCCAAACAGTCTGGTTCTAAATGGCTAAGGCTAGGGCAACACCAGGGAAGTTACTGAAGCGCTAAGTTCATGTTGCATATGCAACAACAGTTGTCTTCCACTATAATCAGTGGAAGAGGCTAAACCAGATGCAACAGTGCTGTGTATATTCTTGCCCAGTTCTCTAAATTTATATTGACACGATGTGACTTAATACTTCAGTAACTTACCTCCCTGTAGCTAAGCTCCTATACCTTAGGGCACAGTTTGAAGTATTCTGTAGTGCTGTCTACATTGGAATGAATTTTTCGTTTTTCTATGTCGGTGTGTGTGTGTGTTTGTGTGTTTGTGTTGTGCGTCACAGGAGGATTGCAGTATCCAGAACGTGTGGCTCATGGGTGGTCTCAGCGTCCTCACTTCCACTCCCATCTCCCCCGACAGTGTCTGCCTGCTCTGTGCCAGCAAAGGAAAGCACGAGGTCTGGACACACACACACACACACACACACACACACACACACACAGGCACAGGCGCCGGTGCACACACACGCCACACCGTTTCTCTCACATAAGAAAGTAGTTTATGCCACAGGACAACACAAAACTTATGCTGAGCTTATTTATCTTCCTTCTTGGAATTTCCATTCCTCCACATTCCTCTCTTTCTCGCCCTCTCTCACTTTCTATTGTATTCCTCCCCTTCTCTCTCCCCTCCACATTACTGTTCTTTCATTTCATCCATCTCCTTTCCTATTTTTTCACTCTTTGTTTATTCTCCTCTCCTCTCCCCTCCCTCTCTTGTCCGTTACTTTCCTCTCTCCTTCTCTGTCCTCTC
Source organism: Tenualosa ilisha (assembly GCA_015244755.2). Lineage (NCBI taxonomy): Eukaryota > Metazoa > Chordata > Actinopteri > Clupeiformes > Clupeidae > Tenualosa > Tenualosa ilisha. The sequence continues at coordinate 1,452,578 of PYXC01001670.1, forward strand.
TTCTGCTCACCTCTCCTCTCCTCCCCTCCGCTGCTCCGCTTTATCTCTTTTTTTTCTTCTCCCCTCCCTGCTTCTCTATTACTTCCTCTTCTTTTCTCCTCTTTTTTTTTTACTCTCTTCTGTCCTCTTCTCTCCTCTGCCATCCTCTCCTCTGCTCTCCTCTCGTCTCCTCTCCTGTGTCCTCCCTAGATGGTGTACTGCCAGGTGTGCTGCGAGCCTTTCCACAGCTTCTGCCTGAAGGAAGAAGAGCGCCCCCAGGAGGCCAACAAGGAGAACTGGTGCTGTCGCCGCTGCAAGCACTGCCATGTCTGTGGCCGCAAGAGCAAGCACGCCAGGGTGAGGAGCAGCACAGTCACTGTTGATGGACAAAGATGTTTACTGATAAGCAAGCCTGTCTGGTCTAGCTTATATCGAGCCTGATAAAAGACAGGATTTGTGACTAAAATGTGAATGGGTTTGTAACGCTTTCTGTTCACATGTGGTGTGTTACTTAAATGTGTGTGTGTGTGTGTGTGTGAGCAGCCAGTGTTGCAGTGTAGGAGATGCCTCTACTGTTACCATCCCACCTGCCTGGGACCCACCTACCCCAAGCCTCTCAAGTGCAACCTACCCTGGGTGAGTTCCCTGTTCGCTATCTTTGTGGTTATCGCAGCTTGCAAAGCTTTACACGCTTCTCTACCTTTTGAACTGGCATAACTAGTGCAAGCAGTGTGTGGGGTGTAGAAGTAAATGCCACATGTTAATCTAGGAAGGAAATGGTGAATGAATGGGGGAAGAAAATGAAATATGAACATAGATGGGCTACATAGGACAGGCAACTTAAGAAATGGAAAAATGTGTATATGATGGTCTCATCATTAACCTGGCTTTTTCGCTTTTGTTGTGATGTAGGTGTGCATGAAGTGCATTCGCTGTAAGAGTTGTGGCATGACCCCAGGGAAGACATGGGACATGGCCTGGAACCACGAGCATGACCTGTGTCCTGACTGCAGTGTTCTTCATAAGCTAGGTAGATTGCTTTTTACACACACACACACACACACACACACACCGCAAAATATGCACCAGAATATTGTGAACGTTCTCCCACAGAATATCCCACCACTGCTAGAATGCTGTCACACAAAGCCAGCCTCCAAAAATAACCCTACTGAGAATATTACATTTTCATTTGCCCTTTAAAACCACAACACAAGCCTCTCCCTTCAGAGTCATACCAACAAGCCTCTCCCTTCTTTTAGTCAACTTTGAAAGATGGAATGGAATGATTCATAAATTATAGAATGACAGTCTAGCGTGAGAGCATTGTAGAAAATTGCTTTTGTAGGTGTTCCTTATGTTGCTCTAGGGGAGACTGGCCCTGAAGCAATTGATGGTTGACAAGAATGTAAGTCGCTTTAGATAAAAGCGTCTGATAGCTGCATGAATATAAATGTGAATCCCTGTCCTCCTGTGTCTTCTGCAGGTAACTTCTGCCCGGTGTGTCAGTGCTGTTATGAGGAGGCGGGCTGCAGGAAGCACATGCTCAAATGTGCCCGCTGCAGCCACTGGGTACACAGCAAGTGCGAGAAGATCTCAGGTGAGTGGCCACCAGTCCACCAGGGGACTGTTTAGTGTAACAGGGTTGCTGCAGGGTTTTTTTGTTTTTTTTTTGGAAGTCTTAATTTAACTTGTTGAAACCTACAGAGACCCTGCCTATATTATTTATGGCATCTAACAGACTTAGATGATTAAGGGAATTACCCGCTTCTGCTGAATCAGTTCCCCTCTGCCATACACAAGCACAACCTGTGTCTTTGTGCTGATGACGCTATTCCTCTAGTGGGGCTTAAGTTCCCTGGTACTTTTTGAGCAGTAGTTGGTCCATATTATTGGTAAATAAAAGGGTTTTAAAGTGTCTCTGTCTTGCTTGCTTGCTTTCTCATGTTGTTTCTCTTCCTCTTTCTTTCATTCTTTTTCATTCTTTCTTTCATCCCTATTTCCTTCCCTCCTTCCTCTTCCTTTCCTCAGATGAGGAGTGTGAGCGGATGAAGAGGCGTTCTGTGGGCGGGTTCATCTGCACTCCGTGTGGGCTGGGTAGCTGGAGGGCGGAGCTTCAGGAGGAGTTAAGCACCGGGCTCCAGACAGTTATGGCTGCTCTCCTCGACTCCCCGCACACACAGGATGTCCTCACCTGTGAACAGGTACACACACACACACACACACACACACACACACACACCAACACCAACATTAGACTGGTCTGTCCATTGTCTTCAAATTCATGCGTGTGCAGGATGTCCTATTATCAGACACACACACACACACACCAACACTGAACTGTTCTGTTCGCTGTCCTCGATTCCATGCACATGCAAGATGTTATTTCCTGTGGTCAGGCATACACACAGGTGCACATACACCAACACAGGATGGTTCTGTTTGTTCACCCCAAACACACATTACACATTAACCCGTGTGTGTGTGTGTGTGTGTGTGTGTGTGTGTGTGTGTGTGTGTGAGTGTGAGTGTGTGTTTGAGAGATCCGTGTTAAACAGAATCACTCTTGTATAGGAGACCCTGTGGTAAACAGAATCTCTCTTGACTCTTGGGTCGAACACAAAGGAAAAATTCCCCTCAGGATGAATAAAAGTATTTATCTTTTAGCTAAGCTTTTATCAGTCATGAATACACTTTTTGTGGTATTACCAGAAACACACACACACACACTTATGCATAATACAAATACAAAGTGATGTGGCACTCAATTGGATCTGCGTGTGTGTTTTGACTGCAGTGTGAGACGTGTTCAGAGGATGTGTTTGAGAAGAGGGACACAGCTGTGTGTGATCTGCTTGCTGTTGGCAGAAAGTTGGAGCAGGGTGACTACACTACTGTGGTGAGAGCCCACCCCGTTCACACACTCCGTTCATACACTCCGCCTCGAACCCAACCCCCCAACTCCCCAAATCCCCCTTCTCACTGTGGTCTGTGGTGACAACACACTCCACCCAACCCAACACCCAGCTCCAACCCAACCCCCCCCTCTCTCTCTCTCTCTCTCTCTCTCTCTCTCTCTCTCTCTCTCTCTCTCTCTCTCTCTCTCTCTCTCTCTCTCTCTCTCTCTCTCTCTCTCTCTCTCTCTCTCTCTCTCTCTCTCTCTCTCTCTGACTGTTGTGAGACCCCACTCTGTTTGCACACTGGTGGTGGTTACATCTACACAATATAAGCTCAGACACACACACACACACTCATTCACTCTCATTCACTCTCATTCACTCTCATTCACTCATTTACTCTGTTATGGGACCCCACTCTGTTCGCACACTGTCAGTGTTTACATCTACACAATTTAAGCTCACACACACACTCTGTGTATCTCTCTCTGACCCAAAATCAAATGCCCTCTCCTGTTTACTCTCTCTATTTTTGACTCTCCTGCTTTCTCTCTCTCTCTCTCTCTCTCTGACATCTTTTGCATGCACATACTAATTATGATGCACTAACTCCCTGACAGATGATGTTTGGTGTGAGCGTGGAGCATAATAATCTCATGTGCTATGAAAATCTTGCCGTAGGGACCACCAATTAACTCCTTGAAATTTGGATATCTGTCAGTGGCTGCTAGATAAATTGGTGAAAGTCAATGGTAAATCTTTATTTTTGAAATTTCACCCAACAGAGAGCTTTCAGTGTGGATGTTGCCACGGTGATGAGAAAGAACTTGAAGGGCAAGGAGCAGAGTCCTCCTGACGAGTTCAAGTCCCTCTATATGCAGGTAACACCATCAGCTGGTCAGAACGGAAGAAGTCACACATTTTCTGCGAGATGATAGAAGTATTTTTCAAAGTTAGATGACGACATGTATGTACAAATGTCCACACAACTGTGAAGTTTAGGTCAGAATTTTGGCAACACCCATCAGTTTATCAGAACTGAAGAAGTCCCGAATTTCCTATGAGATAATAAAAGTATTTATCTATTCGAAGTCCTGCCTTGTTAGATGGTTACATGGGCATATATGTACACAATTCCATGCAACTATGAAGTTTGTGTCAGAATTTTGGCCACAGTGTCCCAACAAAACTTGTTAGGCTGTTTGAAAAAGGAAGGTAAAGTAAAGATGCTACTGTGTCCATCATTATGTTAAGGCAAAAGATTAAAACACAGGAGTAAAAGGTCTTGAAAAGTGGCAGCATTTATCAAACCACCACCTTGTAATAGAGGTGTTCTATTCCACAGCAGATGTCATGTGACTTGTTTTGTGTTTTCTAGCTGATGAAGGAGGCCTTCAGTTGGCTCAATGGAGGGCACATGAAGGTGTGGGAACCACTCCCTCAGGAATATCCCAGGTACACAACAGTCTGCTCTATATCGTAGAATATACCTCATTTTCCATTCTTATCCTGTGCAATGATAGAGAGGAAACCCAAGTTAAACGAGCAAAAGTAGTCTGTCAATTTTGAATAAATGTATAACTGAGACAGATCTCCGTTGCAAATTCGAATTCCTTACATTCATTCTATAACGTCTTGTACAAATGGAAATAAACCATTATTTAGTGTACTTAGCTGCCCTGCACAGCTGTACTTGTTTACTCATATGTAGTTAAAATAGTGCCCTATAGCAAGGCTCTACGCTATTGAGGCAAAAGATGTTATCTCTTGTTATCCTCTTTTGTAAGTCGCTTTGGATAAAAGTGTCTGCTAAATGCCTAAATGTAAATGTAAATGTAAATTGCCTAAATGTAAATGTAAATTGAAATGTAGCCTCCTAAATGACATGGAAATTAACATTTAGTTAGTTGAATATAGGTGCGGGGGGAATCGGGTAATAATTTGAGTATAACACTACACATGGTAGCATCCATGGCATACCGCTCGGTTAGGGAATCGGACTAGTAACCGAAGGGTGACCAGTTCAGTCCTCGGCTGGGTGCGGGGAGTGATTGTGCAGCTTTCTATTCCACATCCACAGCCATGTAGGCAAACAAGCAGACAGTATATGACCTCTCTTTAAATATCTGCTTGATAATTGTTTGTTCTGCTTGTTGATTATTGTAAACAATGTAGATCAGTTGAAGCTCATGTAAAATATAACTTTGATGATTTCATGCGTTATTAGTTTGTGAAAACAGGATTACACTCTGATTCTCACGGGCTTGGCATTCCTCTCTCTCTCCTTCTCCTGCAGTGGTATGCTCCCAGACGCTGTGCTTCCTCCGTCTGACGAACACAGCTATGCCCAGTGGATGGAGAGAGACAGCAACTTCCCTGGCCAAGGTAGAGTGATCTATTAACTGCTATATCAATCATCTGATCAAAGTGATAGAATGTGTGTGCAATAGAATGGGACTCCATTCAATCAGTTAGTCAGTCAGTTCAGTTCAGTTTACCTAACTAGTGTTCCCCTCACATGTTGTTATATATTTGTTTTTTTATTTAGATTTTTCATCATTCTGCAAAAACAAAAAAATCATTGTATATAATTGTGTGATCTACTAAGCCAATAAAGAATGATTTAAAATCAGTCTCAAAACCTCCCCTCAGGTGCAAAAGGGATCCTCAGTCCTGGCCAAGCGAAGAGGCTGTTTCAAGATGGCAGACAGTGTTCCCTTTGCCAACAACATGGAGATGGCATGCCCAATGTGAGCGCTAAAGCAGTTCTTTGTGCATGTATACTTTAGTGCTCTCATGTAGTAATTATTAAATGAACCCCATGTAATATTTGCAATAACAATTAAATGAACTCAACAGTTCAGTGCTTAAGGTTTTTGAATGTTCAGAAACACCTTACACATGGCCTTCTCTCTATGCTGTTTGTGCCCTCCCCCACTTTCTCTTGTTCTCTTTTTGCTCTTTTTTTAAATTTCTTACCTTCTCTCTTCTTTCTGTCCTACTTGTGCCTCTACTTTCTCTCTCTCTCTCTCTCTCTCTCTCTCTCGCTCTCTCGCTCTCTTTCTCTCCATCTCTAACTGCCTCTCTCTCTCTTATTCTCCCTCTACCCTCCAGGAGGCTGGCAGGTTGCTGTATCTGGGTCAGAATGAATGGGCTCACGTCAACTGCTGCATCTGGTCTGCAGAGGTTCAAGAGGACAAGGGGGCCTTGATGCATGTTCACAGTGCTATAGCTAGGGGGCGCCAAATGGTGAGATCCCATCCCAAGTTAAGAGTTGTTAAAAGCTACCTAGCTAATAGCCCTGTGAAGCATGATGACAATAAAAATATGTTAAAATACTTAAAACACAAACATTAATTCATGGTGATAAATAAAACTGTCAGACCATGATGACATGGGCAATCACACCCTTCATGTTCAGTTAAAAATTTTACTTCCTTTTCTTTCTCTGCAACTGTTTCTATAGCTTCGTTTTCATACTGATGTCCTGTGTTTCTCCTCTGACCCTTCTCTATCTCTCTCTCCATCTCTCCCCACTCTCTGTCTCTCCATCTCCCTCTTCCTCTCTAGCGCTGTGACCGGTGTGGCCTGTCGGGGGCGACAGTGGGTTGCTGCCTCAGCACCTGCCAGAGTAATTACCACTTTATGTGTGCCCGTGTCCGCAACTGTGTCTTTCAGGAGGACCAAATTGTCTACTGCCATAAGCATTCTGACCTCCTCACTGGCAAGGTGCGTGTGTGTGTGTGTGTTTGTGTCTGTGTGTTCATTTTGTCTTTGTGTAAGATAATCACAGTTTAAACATCTTTTAATATATCTTAGAATATTTGTGTAGTGTTTGATGATGTACTGTATTTTTTGAAATTCTTGATATATATATATATATATATATAGAAGCACAACATAGACATGACTTGCATCCCACTTAGAGTTTTTCTTTTTGCCCTTGGCAGGAGGTAACTGGCAGTGGTTTTGAAGTTCTGCGGCGCATTTATGTGGATTTTGAGGGGTTCAGTCTCCGACGGAAGTTCCTTACCGGCCTGGAGCCAGAAATCATTAACATGATGATAGGTGGGTTTGGCACTATGGAGAGATGGTGTTGAAGTGAAAATATAAGTCAAAGTCACTTTTATTGTCAGTTTCTTCACATGTACTTGACATACAAAGGAATCGAAATTACGTTTCCCACTATCCCATGCGTGTACGTGGACAACAGTAAAGTGCAGATGCACAACAAGACAATTCTAATCCAATATGCTGTAGAAATGGACTCTCCAACAAGCAGCTCAGGAGCTACCATTAGGTCGCCACCTGCTTAATAGTAGCCTTCTAAAAGCTGTAAACAAATCACAAAACATCACAACATCACAAAGATTCTCGATCCCAAAAGAGGGTTTGCATTTTTAACCTGTCCTCTCCAATCTGAGTTTATGTTTTTATTCTGTTTTATACTTCCCAGGTTCGCTCCAGATCCATCATTTGGGGGTGCTGACAGAACTGTCTGCAAACTCAGGAAAGCTGTTCCCTCTGGGTTACAAGTGAGTGGCACTGCCTGTAACTTCTTATAAAAGTGATTTCTCTGATGTCTCTACCCTGCCTTCGCTTGCCCTGAGTCACTGGTTGAATGATAACTGTAGTAGGGGTTGAATTAAGTTCAGGAATCACCAGAAGTTGCACTCTCGCAGGACTTTCTGGAGATAGTTTCTAGCCTACAAATACCTCTGTGTCTTTCATAAAGTAAAGGTACAGAAATCAGAAATGTAGTGATTTCTTTATCATTTTTCACCCTTTCATCATTTCTCTAATCGTTTCTGCACCATGTAATGTATTTCTATTAGTGAAGTGGTGTTCAACAACACAGTTGTATCAACTCCAATAACATCTATGTCAACTTGTGGTTCAGTGATATAGAATGTAATGCAGTTCATTGTGAAGAGTTTTGTTGGATATTACATTGACATTGAACACAGTTCATCCAGTCGTAATCAAGGTCTGCAATTATCTTCAGTGCATTCTAATGTTGCTGTACCTGTGTGCACAGGTGTTCCCGCTGGTACTGGAGCACCGTAAACCCCTATGTCCGCTGCAGGTACACATGTGAGGTGAGGGAGGTGCAGCCCTGCCACCCAAAACAGGTGGCTCAGGAGAGCCAGTGTCAGGGCAGCAACCAGACCATCGCACACAGCCCAACACCATCCCTAGGTAAACCTGACAAAACACGCTGTTTTTAAACTCTGTGTGTGTGTGTGTGCGTAATAAAACAAAAAGTGTATTCATGACACTGATGAAAGCTTGGCAAAAAGATAGATACTTTTATTTATCCTGAGGGAATTTTTCCTTTGGGGTGTGTGTGTGTGTTTCTAGACAATTGTAAATTAATTGTAAGAAGCCATACTACATCCATCCATAATTGACATTAAATACCTTTTTCCTACAGACAGTGTTTTTTTGTTTTATGTGTGCGGGTGGAAGTATTGCTTAACATTTCCTTTGTAAAGTGTGTTTTGTCTTTGTGGTGTTTGTCTTTGTAGCCATGGAGACAGAAGCTGATTCTACGCCGCGGCCCGTGGAGATTTCCATTAGTACCCCGTCCCCCAAAGCTAAACAGGACCCCAGTGCCAAAACATCAGGTTACACCCACACTCGAAGGCCAGTAGGAGGATTATCCAGACCCTTACCTTCCCCAGGTAAGCTTCCTCATCGAGGGAAATATCCATAAACAAAGACACGTGAGGCGAGCTATTGGTGATTGCTGTCATAGAGAAGGGCTAGTTACCCCCTCATAAGGTCAATGTTATTTTGAGTTGCTTTGAATGAAAATGCTGATGCATAAATAAACGTTGGTAGCACTTCCCTTTATCTTTATGATCTTTAGTGTGCAGTTCAGATTTATTATAGTGTCATAGCTCGTTCCTGCCGGTGCTGGTGCTGATGCTCAAGTTAGAACTGGTTCTGCATGTTTCGACCGAAAAGTCACAGGTGCTGGTGCCAGAAAGACGGCATCAGCATGGCTCCCTGAAATTGCTGGTCCCAAAGTCGGAACCACACACATCACAGTGCTGTGTTGTTAGCAAAATTATGCTAATGTTATGTGCAAGCTGTGTGGATTTGATTTGGGGCTGTCACATCCATCTTCTGTAAGTTAACAACGTTTGACGACTAGTTAGTTTTATTTACCACAATGCAAATATCACTCAAAACATAGCCCATTCGCGTTCTAAGTACGACTTCTATCTGGGCTGGCCAATATACCACCATAAATCCCTCAGCTAGCTTTATGCTGACATGAATACATCGTCTCAACAAAAGTATTTTATTAAATAGTATAATTTCAACAGGATTCATTCATAATGTGAAATTGTGAAATTATGCTAAAATGAGAAATTCAGCTGTTTTAGCGCACATATTTTAGATCTGTTCTAGCCCTGGAGTGTCAGAATTAATCTTTTGAAATGATAGAAAATGATTGCCTAGATGTCAAAAAAAAGTTACCAACCCCCGGACCTAGGCTCCATGAATGTAACCATGGTAACAATTTGCCATACAAATTTTGGTACTGAAACCTGTGGAAATGCATGTCAGGGCCAGTGCTGGTGCTAAACCAGAATCAGTTCAACTCTAGCACCGGCACGGCCCTGGTGTAAAAGGTGTCCGTAATGTGGTTTGTTGTCATAATTCATGGGTCAAGGGAACTGACCATTTGTTGCTTCTTGTTCTCCAGGTAATGTCAGCTCTAAGTCTCATCACATCCTGACCATCAGTGATCTTGATGAAACCAGACGACCTCGCCGCCTCAGCACGAGCCTGCGGGGACGCAACGCCTCTCCACCTAGAGCCGAGAGCGGTTCGCTTCTTCCCAGGTCCCTCCCATTTAGGTCCCCAAACCGCTCCTCTCCCTCCTCCCCCACGTCTCCACTTGCCACCTCAGGACTCTCACCTCACCACACTGGTGTCGGCAATCTCTCCACAACACTCTGCCAGTCGCCAAGGATCCGACAGCCATTCCGCGTCAATCATCCAGAACCCGCCGAGGTACCACGAGACTTCCTGGGTTCATCAGAGCCTGAGGATGTGGCAATGATGCCTACCAATGACTTAGATGTGGAAGCGAATGCAGATGAGCAGGACATCCTTTTAGTTGCCGAGGAACTGTGCGCTGACGCCAATGCTGATAAAGACACAGTGATACTGGTCACGGACCAGGGGGTGCCGTACGGACACTTGGATGTGGACACAGATGAGGCGGTAGCCTCGGTGCTCAGCGCAAAGTTGGAGTTTGATGAGACCCTGCTGCACGAGGACATGGTGTTGCAGTACAGAGTTCAGACAGAGGTGGAGGAGGAGATTAGGGGAGAAGAAGCAGTAAGTGGAGGACAAGGAGAAAGAGATGAGATGGTGGTCGCCCAGACTGTAGAGGAGTCCTTAGATAGAGAATGTACGCCATCAGTGAGCTCCAAAGAACACTCCCCTCCCAACTCGGCAGTAGAGGGGCCGGGAAATGACTCATCTGACGACGACTGTGGTGGCGACGACAATATGGACCACTATTTGAATTTCTCTAGGACAGTGGTTTTGCAAGAGGCGTCCAAGGATGTGGCACAAACAGGCCTGTCCTGTCTTCCTACCTCAGGGACCATCTCGCAGCTAGATGGCGCTGACAACGAGTCCGAGAGCGACACAGGGGAAGTGACGGGAGAAGATGAATCTCAGGAAACAAGGAGGAGCAGCCAGAACCAGAAGTCGCAGCCATCAACAGGATCAAGCAGTAGAGAAGGACATGGTAGTTCTGCAACCTCGTCAGCAAATCAGTTTGTATTGGCAGAATCTAGCTCAATAATAGATTTGGCACAAGATTCCACAGAAGGCGATTCTTCAACCGACTCTGTGACTATGGACGAAGGGATGACATTGCCCACCTCAATGCCACACCCAGTTGTCAAACAGCTCCCGGTTAAATCCCGACCTTTTAGCAACCCAAGGGTACGGCTCATTGAGACATCATCCGCACCAACCCACATAACCATGACTGCACCGGTGGCTTGCTCTCGACAATCTCGGAAGAGAGTGGTCAAGATCCCCACTGCTGCGCCTGTGGGGAGGCCACGTACAATCATCCCGGCTACCTCCTCCCCAGTCTTCCGAGCTGTACCGCTGAAGGATCCCATAACTTCTGCTCCGATCGTAATCAATGGTTTTGGGTCAGCGGCACAACGGAGTGAAACACCTAAGGGAAAGCCGATTGCCATCCGCCTGACCACCCCAAAGCAGCCAACCGGACAACAGCAACAACGACAGGGAGGTGTTGTGAGTGGCACATCCCAAACCCCTCAGATTCTTCTGGTCAATCGGTTCGGTCAGATCCTTGTGAAAGACCCGCAGAGTAACACCTTCCAAAGCCCAGGTGCAGCATCGCCCTCGCTGAACAACATTAGTCAGATCGCCAAGATCATTCACAGTCGGAACGTTCTGCCACGTCCAGTCCCAAAGATTCTGGTGGCTCCCGTTTCGTCGCAGAGCACTGTGGTGCCTCAAAGCGTAGGGGTCACGACACACATCATCTCTTACACGAGCAGGGCTGGTTCAGTAGGTCCTACTAATGTCTGCGTGCAGAAATTAAACATGCCCGACGGAGTAGCATTAGCTCAGCAGAGAGCTCAAAGCCAAAACGTGAAACCCTCCGCTGTCCGAATTAAGAATGTCACCATTCCCCTCAATGGGCAGAGTGAGGCAGAATTGGCTCAGTCTATAATCGACAAAGCCATGGCCAGCCACCGTGACGTTCTTCGGGCTCCCAACCTGAGTCCGTCCCAGTTCACTGTACACCCTTTCCTGAACAAACTGGAATCACCTAAGCCGATAGCAACTCCCCCATCAGAGCTGAGAAGAACCAGGCCTGCTATCCTGACTCGTTCAGCGCCCCAGGTGCGAGTGAAGAGGGTTTCCTCCGTCTGTGAGCGTGTCGGAGTGAAGAGATGCCGGACCGACTTCTTGCCTCCGACGCCCCCTGTTGCTGTGGAGGATCCCAGCACAGCTGCCTCCAGGTTTGGAATCCTTTTCTGTTCTTGGTTGTACAGTTTTGATACTCTGTCTCTACATTCACTGTTAAATCAACATAAAACACAATGAAGTGTGCGATGGAACACTTGGCACACAGTGCACACTGGTGAAAGTTTGATGACAGTCTGACTTGACTGAAAACGTTTTGCACTTTGCACTCCAGTGGGTAACCCTGTCTTTTTTGATTTCCTACGAATTACTTTCACATCAGCAAAAGTGGTGTTCGAGTTCTCCTTTGACTGAACACTGAAGAAGCCATAGCAACTCCTTTGTATGATTACATGTACCAGACCTAAGCATTCATGCATTGAATGACTATGATGTGTAGTTGGAATCAAGAGTTGGGTATCAGGTAGAACCGAGAATCTAATGCTGCAATCTACTGCAATCGTATGCTTATGACATTATCAGATCCTGTCACCAGTACCATCATGTATTTGAGATCATGTGCAATAGGCCTTTTCTGACGGTAGAATTGAAATAGACGACACAGTTCTACATGGTTCACCTCATTCTACCAAGCTGTTATGGCCATTGTAATACTACAGGCTACGTTATAGGTTCATAAGTTGATACTGAAAACCTGTGTAGACTATTTGCTGAACTTTAAGGGATTGATAAGAGAATTGATAAAGAATCGGACCGCTAGGCAGTGACAATGGCATTAGCACTGATAAAGTCCTATCAACCTACTCCTAACTGTGATGAACACATGTACCATTGCTCTTCAAATATTTATATTTATCTGTACAGTGTGCTTTGTTTACTGTTATTTTGACGATATTGAGTGATGTAATTGTTCTCTCACAGAGCTAGCGGTGTGCGCATGAAAACGCCATCATCAAAGGACATATTGATCCTTGATCAGCCAAAATCAGACTGTCCTGAGCCATCAAAGCCAGATGTCCCCAAACCATCTGAAAGCAAAAGGTGAAGTCTCAGTGTTGTCAATAAATTCCTCAGTTTTTTAGAGAGAGTGAGAGTGAGTCCCCTAATGTCTGCTCCAATTCTTTTTTCCAGGGATACAACTAAAGATGACAAACCAGCCGTGCCCCAAGGAGCTAACGGTGGCGTCCCAGCAAAAACTCATGTATGGGTGAGCGCTCGAGATGGTGATCTCTCTGACTGGGGTCCCTACTCAGGTGCGTTATGGGGATATAGCCTTCTAGAACTTTCTAAAATTAAACACTGGAGGCAAAGTAGCTATGCAGCTCTGTCTGACTATAGTTCCTCCCCTCTTCTCTCTGATTGTCTTGGCAGGGTTGAGCTCTGATGAAGAGGAGTCTTCGCCACCTAAACAGACCTGTCGTGAGTCGCCAAGGAAGGACCAGTCTCGTCTGAGCTTCATCATCACCAGTGACGACGGCTTCAAGGTGGAGGCTGACAGCATAGAAGGTGGGTCTTTGTGCAAATGCAGATATTCAAGCTGTTTTTAAAAAAAACTGTTTCATAACCATTTCTTATTCCTTTGTCTGTGTTTGTTGCTCTTTCTCTCTCCCTCTCTCTCTCTTTCTCTCCTCTCAATGGTTGTATTTTTCTGTCCCCTCTCTCTCTCCTCTTTTTTTTTTTTTTTTTTTTTTTTTTTTCTGTCCCCCTCTCTCTCTCCCTCCCTCTCCATGGTTGGCCTTGTCTCTGTCTCTTTCACTCCTAATGCTCTCTTTCCCCCACCCCCACACTGTTCACTGTCTCCTTTTTTCATCTCTCTTTGTCCCCCTTTTTGTCTTCTGTTGGCCCTCTTCATGAATTGTGCTTGTGTGTTTCTCTTGCTCCATCACTTCCCTCCCCGGCCACCCTTGTCTTGTCTCTGTCTCCGTGTATGTTCTACCTCTCTCCTCCTCCTTCCTGTCCTTGTGGCCTTCTCTGTAATTACCCTTGCAGTGGCGTGGCGCGCAGTGTTGGAAGGCGTCCAGGAGGCGAGAATTGGCTGCGGGATGCGCCAGCTGCCCGTGAGCATGCTCAGTGGCGCGCAGCTGCTGGGCGTGGTGCACAACGCCGTCATCTACCTGCTCGAGCAGCTGCAGGGAGCTGCCAAGTGCCGCAACCACCGCTTCCGTTTCCACCAGCAGGAGAAGCCGGAGGAAGAATTACCCATCAACCCTAGTGGCTGCGCTCGGGCTGAGGTCTACCGACGGTGAGGAATGGGACGGCGAGGCACAAATATAGTCAAAACATGATAAAAATCCTGAAATTACAATCTACCAATAGAGCCAGCATTCTGTATTCCTGAAACTAAAGGGCATCTTTATCCAATGGTGATCGTACTTAACTGGAACAGATCACAGTTCTGAACAACATGGCTATGAATCAGAAATGATGTGGCACTTACCTGGGCAGGACTTCAGGCCAGGGCAGCTTCAACCAGCTACCATCATTTAATTGGACCCTCCTCAATACCTGAGGGCACGTACTTGATTGACTTCAAACATCATTTTAAAATTATCAGCAGAGAAAAGGCTGAGGGGAAAAAAAAAGAAATGTCTCAAAGTTCAAGGGAGCACTGTGGCACACTTGGCTCCACAAAGTGTCCACAAGGACCCAGGGTCAAAGCCAGCCTACAGTCATTTCTCTGTACCACTTCATCACACTTTCCCACTCACTTATTCCCCTCTCTCCCTTATCGTATCAGTAAAGACTATACGATCCCATTAATAAATCTAAAAAAAGAAAAACCATCAAATATTAAGGTCAGTGACTACCAGCATTTTTTTTTTCATGAGAAGAGAGATGCTTCTCGATAAATAAGTGCTCTCAGTTTAATACAGTAACACTGATTAGTGTAAGCTGTTACCACACTACCCTAACAAAACCCTACATTTTAAGGTTGCAAATACCTTGCATTTTAAAGGACGTTCACCAAAGGGTTATCCTCTGCAGTGCAGTGTTTTTCTACAGTGATCTTTTATATTCTGCCAACAGCCTGTGTCTCCCACTCTCAATCAAATGGGAATGAAATGTCAGAAAAGGCAGTAGCAGATTGCTGAGGCTAGTCAGCATCTGGACTGTGAAAACTGTGTAGGTGTGTGTGTGTGTGTGTGCGTTGGTTTTGATGAAAACAAATTGAGTCGTTTCAGTCAGATTGAATGTTTCATTTCTTATATCTCCCACCTAAAGCCAATCAGATGACCTGTTTTATAACAAGGAAATTGTTTAATTTAAGGCGACTGTTTCCAAAATGCTATGATAACTGAATTGTGCATGCCGCTTTAATGTTCTTGGTACTGAGAGCAAGGGCATTTTGATGTTTCATTACTCTGACATCTGGCTGTGTCTTTTGCAGGAAGTCTACATTTGACATGTTTGACTTTCTGGCGTCTCAGCACCGGAAGCTTCCAGAGTACACAGTTTACGATGAAGAGGAGGATGACCTTCCACTCAAGTCCACCAGGTTGGAGTTTAAGCCTTTCAAACAACTCCTCGCCTTGTCTTTCAAACAACTCCTTCTCCTGTCTGGTGCTAATGCTTTTTGCAGTGTACGCATATCCTCACACTCATACTGATCATTTTTGACCTGCTGCCACTCTCAAATAGTGTGTATTTTCTGTCTCAGCTTAATATGCCCTCAAATCACTTTACTCTGTAAGGTGCTGTAATTTCTTAACTATTAGCTAAGCTTTACACTTCGATTTTTCATTTCTTCAGCTATTAGGTTAACACATAGGATGGGAATGCACATCTTTTCTTCATTCTATCCTAATAAGGGATGAAAACCTTCAACCTGTCACCCACTGGCTTCTTTGAGGCTCTGAATGATTTGAAAGGCATGAAGTAGTTCTTTCACTGAACCTCTCCCTCCATTTTGTACAGGCGTGCCACCAACAGCGAGCTTCCTGTTGCCATGAGATTTAGGCATTTAAAGAAAACCTCAAAGGAAGCTGTCGGAGTCTACAGGTAATTTTTTAACTATAGGTCTGATCGGATCACACAGACAGTTTAATTTATCGATAAATTACTGGGAAAGAGGTTTCTCTCCAATCATTTTGCCAATTCCATTGAAAACCATGTTGTTGTAACTACCATAGCTGTGTTGTGATGGTAATTATATTGATTAGTAAGGCCACAAACAGACTGAACGCGGATTTCCGTCCGTAATCCACGAGGTGGTTAAGAGAAAAATTGAAAACGAGGAGCAGTTTTTTTTGCGGGGAGCGAACTTTGCTTGCTGTTGCTATGCAACCACAGGTTCGACTCCACTCATCATAGTCATCATTTCACTATTACAGACTGAAAGACTAAAGATTATATAGATTGACTGAAAAACTAAAGATTTTATAGACTGACTCAATGAAGATTATTAATGTAAAGATATAATTTCTTACTTTAATATGTCATAGGAATGTCATAAAAACTTATATTCATGGCAAAGGTTTGTAACATACTGCGTTTTCTCCACCGAGACTGAAGGGAATCTCCTTGGTATGCAAGTGACGTGTATGCAGATTTTCCACTAAGATGAATTTTTTTCTACACGCACCACTCGGCGCAGACAATTCACCTTGCACCCTGAACGAATAATCTGCATGGAATATGAAACAACAGAAAAGATACACCTCTCACTGGAATATCTATGTTCAGTCCGTATGCGGCCTAACAATACTTGACCGATGGTTGTCATGATTTTTTTGTTTGTTTTGTTTTTTCTTTTGTCAGGTCTCCCATCCACGGGCGAGGTCTGTTCTGCAAGAGGAACATCGAGGCTGGAGAGATGGTGATTGAATATGCTGGAAATGTCATCCGCTCTGTTCTCACAGACAAAAGGGAAAAGCACTACGACAGAAAGGTTTGTATGAGGAAGGAAATTGTTAATGGAAATTATTAATGGAAAATGTTACTGGAAATTGTTCACAGTTGTCTTAACTGTTGTTTCTTTAAAAAAAAAAACTGTTCCAATCCCTGTATTTCTGCTTCTCGCAGGGTATTGGTTGTTACATGTTCCGTATCGACGACTTCGATGTGGTGGACGCCACGATGCATGGCAATGCAGCTCGCTTCATCAACCACTCGTGTGAGCCCAACTGTTACTCGCGTGTCATCAGCGTAGATGGCCAGAAGCACATCGTCATCTTTGCGCTGAGGAAGGTTCTCCGCGGCGAGGAGCTCACTTACGACTATAAATTCCCCAAAGAGGATGCCAACAGCAAGCTACACTGCAACTGTGGAGCCAGGCGCTGCCGCCGCTTCCTCAACTGAAGGGGGCGCAAGTGAGAAATGAAGACCGGGAGGAACAAACATAGAATGAAGAAGGGAAGAGGTGGAAACTGAGCGTGGAGGATGAGGAGAGGCAGGAGCTGAGTTGCGCTGTGGTTGAAGTGAGGATCTAATGTGGTAAATAATTCCAATGGATTTGGTTGTGGATTTGACCTCAATTCAAAGATGAGTTCTGAGATCTGAAGAGGACCAGCTGTATAAGCTGTATAAGGGCTACTGATGCTGAGACTGGTAGGTGAGGTGAATGCTGGGAACTTGGTGCTGGGTTACCTGTGTTTGCTTGTTCTAGAACAACACTTGTGCCGACCAGATGATTTCAAGTCAGCCCCATCAGTCATGATCTTCGTAGGGAGGATCTAATCATCATGAATGTGATGGGTTTTTGTTGTGCTGAAGAAGACCCCACATCAGATTACCCATTCATGTGAAAGTAACACCTGCATTTTTGTCCAACTTCCCTCAGATCTTTATAGTCAAGGATGAGCTACTTGCCCCTGTTCAGATCCCCTCCAAAACACTCTTAATTCCTTGATCTCCTCTTTCCCCTTTCAGAGACTCATTACCAACTTTAATGAGCTGTTTGTATGTGCTTGACTATTCAGAGCCTAGGAGAGGCCTGTGTTATTTCATGTCCTTTGCTGGAGGATCACCTTCTGGACAGAGTGGGTAAAAGTTACTGAGGAAAGACTTGCATCCCCATCGTTGGGGTCTTGTATTGTGGAACCCACAATTTAGTCTAGAGTTCTCTGGGCAGGCCAGGTGAAATATCTCTAACAGAGACTCGTTGGAAATGCAGCTTTATCACACACAAAACAAAAGGATTCAGTACTCTTTCACGTGTTTTGGAGCAGCTATATTTTTACTGCAGAACACTTAAAATGCAGGATTTTTTTTTTCTTCTTTATACTGAACATTTTGCTGTTTCGGGTGACTTAAATGTGTAGGTGCTACTCAAAGACAACCAACTCTTTTACCTGTGAAGTAAACCCAGTCCATGAGTAGAAACTGCTTTGATCCTGTGTAGAGAAGAACCGCTGTTCCAAAAGTTATTGTTTTAGTTTTTTGTTGCGTTTTGTTTTCTCCCTCTTTATTTTTATGACTGCTGTGCTTCAGAGACACTAATAGGGCCCTTCAGTGCCAGAGTGAAACAAACTCCTACAATTCCAGCTCTCCTAAAATAGTTTTACTATTTTTCCCTGCTGTGTCACAGTATTTCTTCATAATGGAAACACAGTTAACCTCTGAGTTTTATTATAGACCAGAACAGGATTTGTTTTTCCCAGAACAGGATTTCCCCCCCTCCTTTCAAAATTTGTAAATGTATCAAAAGCAGGGCCCTTCTCAATCTGTGGCCAGTCTTTTTGAGATGTTATTGAAGCCAAACATACTACCAGAAGAAGCGAAACACAGACTAAGGCTCCCTGATGTTCGAAATGAAGACGTCCGCAGATCTCATTAGTCTTTGAGCAGCAGCCTCCATGGCAGTGAATAGATTACTTGCTACTTGCTTGAATGAGTGACCTCTTTTGATGGTCCAGAACTTTGTTATAATGTAAAAGGAGTCAGGTCTGAAATGTACAGGTGCACACATTAAAGTTCTGAGTCATAACTCATCTGCTGTTCTAGCACAACTTTGAAAATTTTGTCTGTATATAGTTGTCTACAAAAATTTCCTAACTTGTTTTTTACGCACTTTTTTTAATTTATGATGCAATGATCTAAAATAAAGATGTTAATGATGTTTGAAGAAAAACGTTTGTCTGTGTTGAATAAAATAGAAGGCAGAAGGGATTATGACATCTAGGTGATAGATGTAGCACTTCTAAAAGAAAGCTATCAATACAAAAAAAATTGGTAAAACAGACCTAGTAGTGGACTTAAGCTTACATATGGGGGCAAGTTAAACTGAAACTGAATTAACTTAGAGAGAGATAAATATTTTTATTATCCCGTAGGAAATTCTGGTATCCTTAAGCCTCCACAACAGGATATACATACATTATAAAAATACAGAATAAATCCTGTTATGTGTGGCTTTGGGGCTTTTAATTTGTTTGCCCTGGAAGTAGTGTAGCTATGGTAACCCTGGTGCAAAAGTGTTAGTGCAAGTACATTACAGTGCAGATTATGTTCTAGGCAGTTTTTGCAATCTTTTTGCTACGTCCTACTTTTCCTACCTAGCACTGAGATGGAAATGGATGGAGTTCTCCTTTAATTTGAGATCTGAGATGATAGTCTCACCAATCTGACACCTAAAATGATTCTTTTCCTTATCTTAGATCTAGGATGACTGCTATAATTGGTAAACCCAGACCACACTTCAGTTTCTGTTCGGTAATGGGCCATTACATTTTCTCATTGGCAGATTCAAATGTAACCAATCAAAATATTGAGTGGACGTGCTACAGCGGCATTAGCCTGGCTAGAAAACCTGTCCTTATGAATGACCATTTTAAATCCAGTTGATTACTCAATTTAAAGGAAAATACACATTCATACAGATAAGGTTATGATGCCGTCGTTGGTTTTGTTGAATGCAGTGTTCTGTCTCAAATAAATCCCACTGTTCTAACCCATGCCAGATAAGAGATATTGATTGGTTTTGGGCTTTTTAGTGGTTCAGAAATGGGCTCGTGGTGGGTCCTTTCCCATAGACAATATAAAAGTAGTGGATGGCAAGACTACGCTGTTCTGAATTGTAGAGTGATAAAATTCAATTTAACGATTTTTCAGTTGAGCAACACCTCTTCTGTGCAGACTCAAAATCAGCTCGCTGGCGTTTTGTGACGTAAAGCAACATCCTAAGAAGCAAGGTAACTCTTCTGGTAGATGTACGATACAGATAATTCTCAGTGAGCAAGAAATTGCATCTGTAAGTATATTCTGATTTCGTTCTATGCGGCCAGATATGATAAGAAATGAATAGTTCCAGTACTTAGGTAACTTTGCTTTGTTAGTGTGGAGAAGTTTCTTGAAAAAACCCAAAGTAGCAGAGAAGTTTGTCTTGTTCAACCAAGTCTTTATTGCGTTCACCGAGAGAATGGTTATAACAGTGGTAATCCTCAACCCATTCTAACCACTCTGATCTTTCTAACCATTCTAACCTTACACCTTATCTATCTATCTTAAGTACTCCTGCTAGTAGATGATGTAGCTGGCACAGAGCCAATCCTATACAAGGCCTCAGTCTCTGTCCTTTTACGATGAGGCTCTACACATGGTTTCAACACAGTTTTCAGAGAGGAGCCTACTGGTCTGCATACAGCTCTCTTGCTGGCATTTACACTTTTTTTGATAATTTAGACTAACACCACAGTGAGCTTTGTCCCCAAACATTAAATGTACAACAGTTGAATTCCACAAGGATTGAATAAATGCAAAAGAAATCGTGCAGTTTTATAAATGATGCAAATGCTGTGCAAGTGTATTGTTTTGATGTTTTCTCCAATATGAGTGCTACAATAATTACTCCAGGCTTTGCAAGTGTAACCTGCAAGAAGAAACCGTTGATAATTTATATATATGACCAGACTCCTCTGCTATGCAACAGTGTGACTGAATGTTTTCCCTCAAAACTCCTCCCAAAAATAAAAATGGTTGGTAAGAAATTAGTTATGTGATTCATTACAAGCTGCGATGGTCTCTTAAGCCAATTGTTGATATATTCTCTGTATGTGGGCATTGATTTGACTGCTGACCCCTAAACCAGCCGGCGTACCGCTGGACCTGTGACTGAACTGCTGAACCTCTTCTCAGGCATGCAATCGCACAAGGAATGTTTATTCTGAGATCTTTGTGTTCCGAGGTCTTATGTTAATGATGGTATCGATGGGAATCTGTGCGTTGTCTGATGACATTTTGTCATTCAGTTACCTGCATTGCTTACATTACATTACATTTATGCATTTAGCAGGCGCTTTTATCCAAAGCAACTTACAAAAGAGGATGACATTCAAGCTACAACACAATGAAAGAAACTAACAAAGAGTGCATATTGCTAACATTACTAACATTACTAATTACATATTGCTAACACTATTTTAAGTTGAAAGTGCAATACTGTAATAAAAAGTGCAGTATAAAAGAGAAATTAAGTATAAGATGTTAAGTGCATTCTCAAACTTTAAGCCAGGAGATATTCTTGGAAGAACTGGGTCTTCAAGAGTTTCTTGAAGTTTCTTCAATGCCCTGAGTAAGTTGCTTCTGTTCATAGCAGTAGTAGCCGTAAGTACACATCCTTCTCAGATAGCAAGTGGCGACATTATTTGGTTATAGGCCACTTCCTTAGTTATCTGATGCAGAAATGCACATATTCTGGATGGTATTCCTGTGGTTTGTGTGTGTGTGTGTTTATTTATGTGTCTAAGATTGTGCTGAAGAGCTAGACTGATCAGAATTTGGTAAAATCATTTCTGTGAGACAAAGACAAGGCTGGTTTAGTAAGACAAATTATTTTCCTCTGCCTTCTCATAAATTTAGGTCAAAGGAGTCTCTAGAGAGATCTTTTTGATATCTGTATGATCAGCAGCACAGTTGGAAAAGAGATTTTGTGCAACTAAGACTATACTATACTATACTATGCTATGCTAGCCTTACTAGCCTAAGTTATTTTGATTTGTTAAGTATTTGCCTAATTAAACTGTCAAATTTAAGTTTGAATGTGAGAGGCTGATGTGGTGTAGGTGTGTGTGGTGTGTCTTGTTTCTATCTCAGTCCCTAGTTATCAACTTTATCTAGTCCCTAGTTATCAACAACAGGGGCTGAGGTTCACCTCAAGGTCAGAATATGTGGTAAGTCTGCCTTTGGTTTGGATATTATCAAATAGGTCAGTGTTTACCTCCCTATGGCCAAAAGACTAATCCAGTCAAGGAGGTTAGTTTTTGAGAATGTCGTGTTTTACCTCAATTTGTCTTATCATAGAAAATAGAAAAAATCTTCTTTTAATAGTAAAAAATAATGATTTCTCATGTGTGGATTTCTCTGTAGTCCCCATGGTGTCATCGTTGCTGTGTTAAATGTGATTCCACTATTTAGAACCACCCATATTATTATAATGGAACCCATCCATTTTGATTATGACTGCAAACTGTGTACTGAAATCAATATGGCAAGTAAAACCCAACCAATATGAAAGATGTCGCCCTCCTTTTTATGTGACAAAATCCACAAACTATTCCTTAAAAGCAACTGACTGCAGTCAAAATTTAATTATTTATTAATAATGTTAGAAACACAGTGGCTCCCAAAAAAATGTAAAAATTCATCCAGGACTTTAGGTGCTTAGTCCCCATAACATGACCATTACTGGGGGAGAGTAGAGCATAGAGCATTTTTGTGCAAACACCAATTGCCTCACAGTGTATAGTGTACTTCTATTTATCAGTGTTTGCTTGTGGATCAAAATCCGTCCTGCCTGTGTCGTGAGTACACTTTAGTCTTTCCTGCCTGTTGTTGTCTGACCATAAGGCCTGGGTAGAGTAAAGTTAATTCGCTTTACACAGCTCAAGGAAAGTGCAGAGCACTCTTTAGGTAACCTAAGCTCTAAGGTAATTAAAAAAGCTTTTCAGTGATATGACTAGCAATGCGCCTATATTTACACACACACAACCACAGTACTGTGCTTCCGTATTTTTAAACGTACTTTGTATGTATTTTATACAAAATGTTATCAATGAATCTGCATATGGTTTGTTTTGAATTGATTTATTTTAACATAATAACGTTGACAAATAAAACCTAGGGCACACAATTAAAGAACAGAATTTGTAAAAATGGAGATGTCTCATTTTGGAAAAGAGCACTTGATTATTATTTGATTATTGATCATTTGAGCCTCATTCACCAATAGCTAAACAATTTATATTTATATTTATAATTTCTAATTTAGTTGTTACGGTTCCATTTTAAAGATTAAAATCCTGTAGATTTGACACCTGCAGAATTTATTAAAATGCAACAACCAGTTGTTTTGCACAAACAAGTCACTGCTTAAAGGTTCTCTTGTGCTGTGCTGTTTGTTTATGTGTGTTTGTTTTCTTACTTGTTTGTATGTGTGTATATGTGCTTGCTTGTTTGTCAAAAGTTTATCTGATACAGGAGTCATGACCAAACTACTATTCTTCTCATTCCTCCTGGCAGTAATTGTTATCAGTAAGTACATCTCTTTGGAGTCCCACTTTGTCTTTGTGTGTGTGTGTGTGTGTGTGTGTGTGTGTGTGTGTGTGTGTGTGTTTTGTATGGACAGAGAAAGAGAGAAGTGAGAAGTGGATGTGCAAAACCTGTTTTGTTTTTTTTTTTTTTTTTTTTTTTTTTTTTTTTTTTTTTTTTTTGGATGTGCAAAAACCCTGTTTTGTGTCTGGCAAAACTTAACACACTCCACATGCTCTCTCCTCTCTCATGATTGAAGGTGTGGAGGCTACTGACTGGTTCTTTAATGTAGCATCAATGTATGACGAGACCATGAAAGAGATTCCTAAAATAGTTGGAGAGGAGAACTTCAAGACTGCAACTGAGTAGGTTTATCTCCAAATGTTTATTTATTATTTATTCTTGTTTATCACTAAACATCTTTTTCTTTCGTGGCATGCTTTGATACTTTTTCCATTGAAATAATTCGCAACTCTAATTACAGTCATTTCCTGAATATAAGCCACTTGCCATACTATGTATACCGCGTATTAAACATGTCCATTTATTAACCAGTTTATTAACCTTTACATATTAACCAAACACTAGCAGACCAATTAGAAGGTCAACTATTGGTCAGTTGACAAATATAAGTCTCTAATACAAGCATTACAAATGCAAATTCTATTAGTTTTAGCTTAGGGTTCATCCATCCAATGTGTTCCAAAGGGCTAAAGATAGAAGTCACTAGACACCTCCATGTTCTCCTTATTTACAAACAACTACATCTACTACTACTATTAGTTCTGTGTGTAAGTATGGTGACAAAAACTCCTCTCAGTCTAGGGAAGAAGATACTGTGGCACAATGTTGACATTATTATTATTGATCCATAATTATTATGAATTTGTAATGCAAATCCATCAGGTGACTAATCTGCCTTATTTTGCTCCTCAGAGTGGTAGATGCAACAATAAAGTTCATGTCTGACGTTGCAGTGGCTGCAGAAAAAATTATGACAGATTTCTTTGGATGTAAGTGACATCAAGTGAAGTTCATTTGTGATGAATTTACAGAAATATATATTTTTAGTCTCTCATCATCTTCCAACCACTGTCAAGAGGCTGAATTTAATAAAGGATATGTGTAAAACACATTATGTTTGTTTGTTTGTTTTTCCTTGACTTGTTTATTAAACCTAAATGCTAAATGCCTAAATGTAAATGTAAATTAAACCAAACATTGTGTTTGACTGCATAGTAGGCCTATGACCTTTTTAACCCTGGAATTGTTTGTCTCATCCAACTCAATTCCACCAAACATTTTAAAAGAGCTATGTGTAATACTTTTTAGGTTAAAACATCCCAAAATGGCTTCCAAACAGCAACAGTACTTATACTTAGTTAATGTACAGTGCAGTTTCTTTTGAGGTACATGACAAGCACTGTGACACCCTAACAGATGTAAATGGTCTCTTTGGCATCATATTTCCCTTAAAATGCATGTGAACATTTTGCCTTCTTTCAAGTAGGACAGTGAAGAGTGACAGGTAGTGAGTAGGAAGGACCAGGAAGTGAATGTGAGCCATGGGCACTTGGCCCTGGTACGGGCACTGCACTTGTTTGGAGCACAGTACCACTTCTAAGTGTTTTTTTAAAGGGTTGAATTCTGTGGGGGAAATAATATTCTGTGCTTTTCTGTGAACTCTACTGTTAAACATGTTTTTCAGTAGATGTCCAACTGACATGAAATTTTGATCAGACTTTGGACCAGACAAAGAAAAAACAGTGCATCCAGGCAAGGAGAGGCAAACAACTAGCTACAATCTCTAAGAAGTTAGAAGTTCATTCTACCTGCAAACTGTGCACATGAATATCAGCAAAACAATAATATTATTGTGGGCTACAGAAAGGCTTTCCATTCCAAAACATGTAATAATGGGTAAATGCAAAGAGCTCTCCCGAGACTTGCAACCTTACTGTTGCACTGCATATCAATGCAATTTAACACTGCTAATAATAATTGTCTTTTTACCATCCTTCTTAAAAAAGGTCTTAGAAGTCATTGTATTTGTACTTGTGCAGATGCCCTGCTTTGAATAAAAAGCATTAGTCTCATACTGCATGCTGTGATTATATTGATTTAATTACTGTGGATCAATATTCCTCCTACCTGGGATATGATATGAACTTTAATCTGTGGGCCTGCTAGCCTCCACTCAGTTCAGAGGACTCCATTCCAGATATTCACCAAAGCTCTGCTCTGCTTTACTCTAAGGTAAATTTAAGCTGTTCATTAATGCCATTAGAAATGTATCTATATTTACTCTCTCTCTCTCTCTCTCTCTCTCACACACACACACACACACACAGTAAGGGTTAGGAATTGCTAGGATTTTATTGATATGAATTGATGCCGTTGTCGCCCTGTTTATTGATCCGATTGTTTATCAATGCTCTTATCAATTTCTTATTATACAAACAGTAGGCTACACAGTGTTTCAGTATCAAGACTTAGGAATACAATATAGCCTGAACTAGGGTATCAATAACAGCTTATTAGAATGAGGTAAACCATGTAGAACTGTGTTTATTCTGTGTCTATTTCAATTTTGTTTTCAGAAAGACCCCTTTGGCCATGGTCTTAAAAACATGCTGGCATTGATAAGGAAGACTAATATTGTCAGAGGCATACAGTTTCAGTGGATTGAAGCTTTTGATTCTCAGTTATACTTGATTCGCGGCTCTCAATTCCCACCCCTACACACAGTACTGTTCTCCTTTTCAAATTTGAAATGATGCTTTGGATGCACGGTTGATAATTTATGTACGTTTTGAATGTTGATCATTTAATTATATTATACTTCATGTAAAATTTTGCAACATTGTTTCCAGTGTGCCTAAAACCATGCTCTCTTCTCTCTCTTCTCTCTCTCTCTCTCTCTCTCTCTCTCTGTTACTGATTATATGGTATGTTTGTGGACCATTTTTTCCCCCAGATTCAGTAGTCATGACCAAGCTACTAATCTTCTCACTCCTCCTGTCACTTGTCATAAGTAAGTTGCTTTTTTCAGATATTCCATTTTACATTCCCTCTATTTTACGTACAGTACACTGGCAAAGAAACAAAGTGTTTTACATTCCCTCTATTTTACGTACAGTACACTGGCAAAGAAACAAAGTACACTGGCAAAGAAACAAAGTGTTTTACATTCCCTCTATTTTACGTACAGTACACTGGCAAAGAAACAAAGTGTTTTACATTCCCTCTATTTTACGTACAGTACACTGGCAAAGAAACAAAGTGTTTTACATTCCCTCTATTTTACGTACAGTACACTGGCAAAGAAACAAAGTACACTGGCAAAGAAACAAAGTGCTTTACATTCCCTCTATTTTACGTACAGTACACTGGCAAAGAAACAAAGTACACTGGCAAAGAAACAAAGTGTTTTACATTCCCTCTATTTTACGTACAGTACACTGGCAAAGAAACAAAGTACACTGGCAAAGAAACAAAGTGTTTTACATTCCCTCTATTTTACGTACAGTACACTGGCAAAGAAACAAAGTACACTGGCAAAGAAACAAAGTGTTTTACATTCCCTCTATTTTACGTACAGTACACTGGCAAAGAAACAAAGTGTTTTCAGTTGGAGGCTTTGCCAACTCAGTAGGACTGTCATACCCACAGCAATAACAGTTTATAATGACCCCCATCTGAGCAGAGAGAGAAGAATCTTTTAAGAGTAATCTTGTAATTGTAAATGCTATGCTATGCTATGCTATGCTATGCACTTTAACTCTCCTTGGTTGGAGTTAATTCTATACATATGCATATGAACAGTGAAACATTATTGCAATGAGGTATGCTGCATTATAGATGCATCCATAAGAACTTTACTTTACTTAAAGCACACATTGACAGTTTATGATCCCACATGGAACATTATAGCAACTTATGAGCCCTTATAACAGTTGATCATCCAGGTGTGTGCATAGAGGGGTATTAGTAGTCATAATGTATTATAAGCCCCATCAGCCAGCCTGTAGTTTATATCCAGTCACGAACACTCATAACACCCCTGGATTTATAAGGCATTATAAGCTAGATTTATAGTTATTCATAACTGTTGATATAATGCATCATGAAGCATTATGATTGTAGTCATAATGCATTTTGAGTAATTACGATGCGCATTATAATTCGTTATGAATGCGCTCATAATGCGCTATAGATATGGTATATATATATTCATATCTGTCTAACTATTAGTACGATGAAGTATATCTGTCTAACTATTAGTACAACGATCTATCTATCTATCTTTCTATGGGCAATACCATGCATAACTCCATCGTCATCCATAACGTCCATAACGCCAACACAGCGCCATGGTGCGGTATGATGTGAATGATGATTACATAAAATTTAAGCATTCACTCTTCTTGGTTGTAGAACAAATTTTATGAAACTTTTTACATAATCATTCACATTATACAAATACCATGGCATTCTGTTGCCGTTATGGACATGACAGTTTGTGTAGAATTGTCCATATCTATCTACTTATCTATCTATCTATCTATCTATCTATCTATCTATCTATCTATCTATCTAATCTAACTATCTACACTACACACACACACACACAGACTATGCTCTGTGCACCCTGAAGCAGGTGTGGAGGCTGCTTACATTTCAAGAGGACCTGATTGGCCGTTCAATGTAGCATCAATCTATGAACGCACCATCAAACAGATGGGCGAGAGTGTTGAAGAAGAGAATGTCAAGGCTGCAATTGAGTATGTCTCCACTTCCTGTTTATCCCTACATGTTTATTTCTTGTTTATTTCTATTTATTAGTATGTCCTCACCTCCTGTTTATCCCGACATGTTTATTGTTTATTCCTGTTTATTTCCCAGTGTTTCTTTCATAGTACAGTTTGATGCTGGAATGGATCTGCTAGTAAACTGACCGATACATACTATGGTTAGTTCTTTATAACATCTATATTGCAGGCTTTTGACCTGTTTTATTTAATTTGCCCCTTAGAATGGTACTTGAAACCACAGGAGGAACCTTTGATGCAACAGCAAATTTTGTGAGGGACATCATTAAACGTCTCTCTGTAAGTTATTTTGTCTAAACAAAGCAAGTATTTATTTTACAAAGAATAAAGAAAAATAAATGGATCTATGAGTATTGTATTTTATCATACATGTGATATTTGATATATGTGAGATTTTTTTCCAATTTAATTTTAGAACAACTCTGACTGAACTGTTTTATATGGAATGGAACATGTTTGCACATGATGAATCTTTTACAAATAAAGCCCAACCATTGTGAAGAGAGAGGCTGATCTGATCAAAGAGCAATAGAGCAAAATGTGTGTTTTTTCTGTTGTGTAAACAAAATAAATTCTGAATGTTGTGCGATAGTCTTTTTCCCTTGAATTGCACCATCCCACTTTCAATCCCCCAAAACATTCTAAATGCAGGTATGAAGAATTACTTTGAAAAACATTTACATAATGTAAATGATTACAAGGGGGATATGACTTCTCTGAAAAAAACATATTGTACAAGCAAGCTTAACTTTGAAAATCAAACACCTATGTCCTTCCTTCACACCTCTCAAACCTGAATGTGCAACGCTTGCAATGCTAGGCTACATTTTCAGACGCTTCGCCATCTATTTGTTAGTTGTGGAATATCCAGATCATTTTTTTAAAATTGCTCGGCCTCTTCCACAGGTGACTAATATTTTTAATTTAATTTGTTTTTGAGAGCACATAACTAATTGATTGTAGTCAGGGTGTGAAGATGATTCTGAAGTTATTCAGCAAATATAACTTCAGAATAGCATCTCATATGCCTTCTTTAAAGTGGTGCACTTAAAGTGAATCAAACACAAGTTGGCCGAAGACATGCTTCAGATCAAAAGCAGCTCCTAGTGGCCATGTGTTGTAAATATGTTTTGCAATGTGTATGTGTGTATCCACTGTGCCACAGTATTTACTCATTAATATGACCTGATTTTTAAAGCCATGGTTATTTTTATCGCTCAACTGACATTCAATGTGTGTTTTAAAGTTTTGACTTTAAAGAGGTCCTTACAGTAGTTTGTATAAAACTTTAAGCATATCTCACTAGTACTCATAAATATTTGCAATCCAAATAAACATTTTTTAACAGGTGTGAGATGTCAATGTTTTATGGGATGCATTAGATCCTCCTTTGCCAGTCTACCTTTTCATCTGTCCATGTTGTATACAAAATGGTTCTTAAGCAAATTCTATTTGCTGGAAATGCTAATAGTCTTTGAGCCAACCCTGAGCTAGCATCGCCTAACATAGATGAGAACTGTCAATTTGTCAGAGAAGACCCATCCATACATCACAGATATACAACAGATTATTTTTACTCTAATTTTAACCAGGATAGGCTGTGAAGTGTGTGACTTTGCACTGCATCTCTCTCTCCCTCCCTCTCTCTCTCTCTCTCTCTTTCTCTCTCTCCGGACTAAGTTTGGTTTGATGTGGTGCCATGATATACCCCTAGTTTGTATTACACAGGTGAAAGGGTTCAGCAGCAACAGCTTTGATTGGATGCCATCATCAGGTGAATGACTTCTTTGGAGCTTTTGATGTTTGCTTATCTCACCAAGACCACAGACACACAGTCATGTGTGGTGGGTAAGAGCAAAAAAAATATATAGAGCAAAGAGCATTCTGACAGCAAGCTTCTTTGGAAGGTCTGCGACAGACAGCCGGTAAGTGTCAATGCATAGTATCTTTGATGCATGCGGTGTAAAAGACAGTTTAACAATTGATTTCAATTCATTCATTTAGCTCTTCTCCCTCTGTCTCTCTGAAGATTGAAGATTGCCAATCTCTGTCGCAATGAAGAAGCTTTTGGTCATTAGCTTTATTGCAGCGCTTGCACTGTGTAAGTGTGTGGGCCTGGGGGGAAATATCTACATGTTCTTGGTAAAAACACTATAAATGGTGACCTCTTTGTTTATGTGTGTGTGTGTGTGTGTGTTTGTGTGTGTAAGAAAGAGAGAATGCGTAGCAGGAGACAGCACCTCTTGTCTAGCCAGCCTCTAGGTTGAACTGATGGCCTTCTTCACAATCATTGTCCTAGGACCCCCCCCAGCTTAGCCCCGTGTGTGTGTGTGTGTGTGTGTGTGTGTGTGTGTGTGTGACCAAACCTTTTCAGTCGTCAGTATGGAGAGAGTGATTGAGCAGGTGAGTGGGTAAATGAATAAAAGACTGAATCCCAATGCTGTTCTCTAAGCCATGAGCCCTCAAACAGTTAAAGGAGAAATCCAGTGTGATTCAATCCAAAGCTCTGTTGTTAGAGGTCAACAAGAGCTGTCTGCAGGAAAAAGAATGAGGAAGAACAAAAAATCCAACACTGACTGAATAGCGCACTGGCAGCTAACACTAACTGAATGGCACAATAAAGTTAAACTGAAAGCAATTTTTCTGTGCCCCATTCAGTTGGTGTTAGCTGCCAGTTTACTATTCAGTCGGTTGTATCACAATTTCTCTTTTTTTCCCTTCCTGATAGCATGCCATGACCTCAAACAACATGGTTATGGATTGATTCACACCAGATTTCTCCTTGAACTATATTGAATCAACTTAATGATTGGCTGATTCACACAAGTGAAGTCTTTGAGGATTCATGATTGGCTGATGCATGCCAGTGCAGTCTTTGGGCATACAGGATTTAGGATTATGAGAGGACATTTGGGCTTCAGAAGGCTGGTATAATAGATCTCAGTGTTTACAAACATTGCATCATAAACATTCAAAAGTCTTTTTAGGTCCCATCATCAACTAATCTTGTGTTTAATGATTTTGAAACACTATGTCAGGTGTATATTTAATATTCCTGCTGCACAATAATAATTATGTGCCTCTTGAATTTATTTTAAAAACTGTTTGGACAATGTGCCTGCTTCCCAAAAGACCTAATTCTGGTGAATATTACCGGAGATGAGTTGACTGAGGTAGCAGCTAGATAAGCTAACTGTAAAGAGCTTTGGCTGTCTGGATGTAAAACTAGTAACAAGCTAAATTTCAGTGTGACAGTAGGCTAGTTGTGTAGTTTAAGATAGGATGCTGTTGATGAGTGTTAGCCAAGAAGCTGTAGCGTGTCACTGTCAGGAGTATTTGGGAAGGTAATGCCACATTTCAGCGGGGGAACCGTTGTCAGCATCTCCAAAGCCACTAACTTAATCACGTTGTTGTGGGGATATGTTGTAGTATATGGCCGTTACACTATAAAAAGTACAAATTCATGTTCTACAAATGTGTTGGAGAGATTTAATAATCTCTGTGATTTTACATAGAAGTCTATAAGAATGTTTTTTCTGCAGTCTTTTCAGCAGTTTGATTTTAAGCTGCTATCACTCAAAATTCATCTATATGACCCTCTGTGATGTCTGTTGGCAGGTGTATGGGGTCTCCCCATATCGGACTCCTCTGAAGAGGCGGCGATGGATCCAGTGGGAGCTGCCATCGGCAGGCCTTTCTATGAACTGTGGGACCGCACCTTAGACAGGACGGCTGAGAGGCTCAGCAAAACACTGCAGCAGTCTCTAGAGTGAGACACGGATCATTTACGATTCCACTTATGAGTGCAGGCTTCAGAATGTGTTGGAAATGACCGTGAATTGGTGATTTGTTTGTTCTATCTGTAGGGTACCATATACAGTTATGAACATATTTAATGCACTGTACCAGAGTTAGCCCTAGCCTAATTTGCAATGGCAATCTTTTTTTTTAAACTGCAAGTTTTGATCATTTTGCCTTTTCTGATTGGACTTAATAAGTGAGAGGAGAGAGAGAGAGAGAGAGAGACAGACAGACATGGGTGGGACCAAGAAATGGAGTTGGATTTGAGTCCCCATGGGCACTCAAATATGGTCCAAACACTGCAACCACTTGTGCCACAGTGCCCCCAGGCATCTAGTTTTTCAGGGGTTTCTCTTTACTGATAAATACACAAGTACACACATGCTTAGACACACTCTCACTACAGCTGAATTGGTTTCATGTTCCTCAAGGCTCCATTTTGCTTTTTAAAAGAAAGTGATAGGTTCAAAGCTTAATTGAGTTCATGTTTTTCTATCCCCCCCTTTTTAAATAATGTGATATGCTCCGTTCTCCACAGGTCCATGTTCAGTAGTCTGAGCTCTGCTTTTATGGCTGCCATAATGGACCCAGTGCTGACTTCACAGCCACCCTTGTGAGGACGCATGAACTCTTTGTTTTCCACTCAGACTCAATAAATCTTGGTTCAAAAGGAATACGCTTTCATTTTTTTTAATATCATCATGAGGAGAGGCACACCAATAATTTAATTAGGCTAACTAATAATCTGACTCAGACAGCACAAAACAATCACCTCAAAGCATAGTTGTTCACACCAATGGGCTTGCTTTCTAGGTATTACAGTACATGTATGACCCTTCCGGCCCTTTCTTCACCTTCTTAGCACATCCAGTTTATTCTTTTGGAGCTCAACGAGCACCACACTCAAAGCTCTATACATCACCAGGGAAACAGAATGAGTGTATTGTGCAAAGCTTCTAGAACGGACTGATATCTGTTATCAGACTGATTCTGACTTCTAACCTCTCCATACAAACTTTTTAATTGGCTATAATGCACTGTTAGCATCACCACGACCTTGAATCTCAAGCCATAATGAAAAATTGCTTGACACAAAACTGTATTCTAGTGAAATAATTGGTAGTGGTATATGAACAGCATGCACAATGTCACTCTCAAAAGTAGCCTTTCACTGAAAGTATATTTACTGTATAAGTGGGATGTATGTGACTATGCTGAAAGGATCTAAACAGCACAGATATACTGTAACTCTTAAAGGTAAAGTCTTTGATTTGGCTGAAAGAATCTGAGCAGTGCATGCATAACCCTTAAAATTACAGAGTGACTTTGATTATGCTGAAAGGCTGTGTAGACACATCGGCAGCCATCCATTTACAATTCATGACATATTTCTCCTGACTTTCAGTTTCACAGCACAAAAGTTTGAAACCCTTGAAAGCTGAAAGAGATTCTTAAAGCATCACTATGTAACTCTTTGCCACTCTTCATCCAATCTCTCAGATCATCCATCGTACAGCTTGATGGCTTGTCAGGCTACATTTGGTACCATCTGTAAATGAAATTAGATGAAATATAGTCACATGAAGGGTGGACAAACACAGTGTTATTCCCACCAGCCATCCAGGATATGCACTGTACAGGTCAGGGTGGAGGGTAGGAAACCACCACAAAAAAACCTAGTAACAACATCACATTGCTGAGTGTATTGCCATTAAACACTAATTAGCATCTTCTAGCAGTGCCAATAAGGCTCTATGAAACATTTTGAAAGTGTTATGTGCACTGTGTGCTATGCAGGTAGCTAGTCCACAAATTTTACACCGAAAACTTACACCAGTTCACACCAGTGGCTAGCCTTGTTAGAACTCCCTGCTATACTTTGCATAAACTTTCCCTCCTCAAACTCCCATTACCTTGCATATCACTATCTTGCATGTCCAAGACTCAAAAATACTGAAGAGCAAACAGAATGGCCTTGATAAGCACAAGGGCAGGACACTATATTATTTGCTTTCCCCAGGCAACATCTGTTGCAAAACCAGAGAACATTAAGTTAATACAGACTTATAGGCTAATACAGGCCTTACAAAACCAAGAAAAACAGCATTTCCATCTATAAATCTGACAGCTTCACCAAATAACATATGTCAAAGCATTTAACTAAAGCTATACACATAGCAAGCAGCAGTGAATTGGTGAATGTAAACTTTCCTATATGACGTGAAAGTTCTGGAAACACTTGCTATTTTCCCACCGTTTTGATAAAACTGAAGATAGCTGTAGGTGGTCAGGAGGTATAAAAGTAGAAAACGAGACACTGGCTGACAGGGAACGGCATTCAGTCAGGCGTGGACATGAAGACCCTGATTTTGTTGGCTTTGCTCGGAGTGGCTTGTAAGTAAAGAGTAGAGGAATGGCACATTTATTTGTTTTATACTGTATGAAGACTACAGCAAAAACAGCTTATGCAAGCGAGTGTTATTTTAAGATTACGAAGATTAAAAATCTAGTTTGTATTTTTTTTAAGTAGAGACAGACTCACAAAGACACTATTATCCTGCTATAGTATCCAACTATTATCCATCTAAGAGCACTGACAAAACAAGCAAATTTGGCTGCTTGTGCATTAAGCAAATCTGTCATGTTAAGACTAGTTGCATATGCTTGTTGGGTTCAGTTCTTGACAGGCGGGGTGTGGGGTGAATTGTTGAACATCATTTTCCCATATCCACACTCACGGCTGAGGTGCCCTTGAGCAAGGCAACGCAGCAGTGGCTGCCCACTGTGGTGGGTAATTGCACTCCTGCTTATGAGGTTCTCTCTATTTTTCAGTGTGAGGTTCTTTTTCTGTTGATACTTGTGTAATGCAGTACCATCCATCTATCTATAATACATTTGTTGTTGTTGTTGTTGTTGTTTTTGTTGTTGTTGTGTGTTTGCAGGGGCCTCCGATGAGAAAGTGGTCGGAGGTTATGAGTGCCCCAGGCACTCTGCTCCTTACCAGGTCTCGCTGAGTGATGGTTACTTCCACTTCTGTGGTGGCTCCCTCATCTCTAGCCAGTGGGTCGTGTCTGCTGCCCACTGCTACAAGTCGTGAGTAGTATCACTAATCTACCCCCACAAAGCAAAAATAAACTGAATCCATATGTCTCCTCAGCCCTAAGGCCTGAACCCTCAAACACTTGTCTGTGTGGAAACATATGTATGTCCAAAACTATTTATTACTTATGTATTACTTATTGCTATTATACTATTATGCAATCTATTTGTTTATTGATTTATTTATTTTCAAAATAACTGAGCATCATGTTGTCATATGGTCATGTAGTTGCATGTTGAATATGTCTAAGGCTCAGAGACCAACATGACAACTGACCAATAGCACTGGGATTCTGAGAACACTGGGATTCAGTCAAAGAGTAAAGGATGAAATTTATTTTTCATTAGGATGTCACTGAAAGTGGTGTGGGAATCCAGTGAGCACTAAGTTAACCTAGTTTAACTACATCTTAAACAACATTGTTGTGAAGGGGAGCATATTAGCAACATGCTAACCCCGACTCGTGCTAAATCCTGCTCTTCTCTTCTCTTTACTCTGCAGCCGCATCACAGTGCGTCTGGGTGAGCACAGCCTCAACTCCAATGACGGCTCCGAGCAGCACATCAGTGCTGGCAAGATCATCAAGCACCCCTACTACAACGACAACAACCTGGACAACGACATCATGCTTATTAAGCTGAGCCACCCCGCTACGCTCAACAGCTACGTCCAGACCATTTCCCTGCCCAGCAGGTGCCCCGTTGCTGACGAGCCCTGCATGGTGTCCGGATGGGGTAACACAGCTACGGGTGGCCAAAGTGCGTAACTGTCCTTAACCATGTGAATTTGTGTGTGTCTATGTTGCACTAGTCTAGGCATGTCACAGGAAGATTGTTCGTGATGTGTGTAAGTGTGTGTTTCTACAACAAGCTGTGATACAAGGCCTCACTATTGTGTATCACATGTATTTTAAGGACATGTGCCCTTCAGATTACGAAGGTGAAAAAAGTATTTTGTGTAGTTGCTCTTGGTTACCATCTTACTGCACTGTTATGGATGTATTCTTCAGTGTTAGAGTGACACCTGCATAGAGAGCTGTGCAATACAGTGTCCAAACAAGGGTGTTTTCTCTCTATCAGCTATCATGCCTGACCGTCTGCAGTGCCTTAAGCAGCCAATGATTGACGATCGCATCTGCAAGAATGCCTACCCCCACCTAATGACTCCCAACATGCTCTGCTCTGGCTTCATGCATGGAGGAGCCAGCAGCTGCCAGGTCAGAACTATGACATTATAATTACCAATAACCCCTGGGATTATGGCATCATAATCGTAGATAACCTCATGCACAATGTGATAATTGCAAATGGCAGTTATTGTGACATCATAAGAATTCAGTGTTAAAAGCATAATGCAATCATTACAGAACTCTTCAGGAATCATGACATCATAGTCTCTGATGACCCTTACAAGAATTGTATTACAATTGCAGATCACCCCAGGAATTATCATAATCACAGATCGCAACTTGACTCTTAATATCATAATTCACTAATCACACCCTCTGGAATCTGATGACATCCCTACCATTTTGTCATACTCCTTGAGGCTTGAATAAATTGATCATTTTGTTGAAGACAGTGCTAGCATGTACAACACACTGACACACAAGGAACAGTAAAATGCTGTTAGGAGAATCACAAGGCCAAGCCACAAAATGACTTCTCAGTGTGTGTGTGCGTGTGTATACGTGTCGTGTGTGTGCATGTGTCGCTTGTGCATCTATGCGTTTGTCTGTACGTATCGTGTGTGTGTCTGTTTCTGTGTTGTACATTTGTGCGTGTGTATGCATCTATGTGTGTGCGTGTCCATTTGTGTGCGTGTGTTTATGTGTTCATTTGATACAGGGTGACTCTGGTGGACCTCTGGTGTGCAGTGGCCAGCTGCAGGGTGTGGTCTCCTGGGGCTACGAGTGTGCGCAGAAGGGCCATCCTAGTGTGTACGCCCGCGTGTGTCGCTACAACAGCTGGATCCAGAGCGTCATGAGCAGCAACTAAACTCCCATACACACCTCGGCTCCAAAGGGACAATGCTATCATTGTGAACTCCATCACCAATAAAGACTTCTGTGGACTGATGTGGCTTTCAACAGAGACTTCATTCAATAAACATACACACGAACAAACCATCAAATAATCTACGAAAACATAACCTTCAAGCATTATGGTCTTTTACAGCACAATCTTTCTGGCAAGATTTTGATATTTTTTGACTACTGGTGTTTTCTTTTTATTTTTGCAGTGAGCATTGATTCAGTTTGCATACTTAAAACAATAGCACTAGGTGACCAGAGTATTTCATATTGATGTTAGTTAATAGGCATTAGGGTAATGTACTGAAGTCTTTCTTCGTAAGAGAAAAACTCAATCAATTTGGTTGTGATATTTCCAGAAATTATTACCCTCTACATGCTAAATTCCATAGCAGTTGTATCCCACATGCACATCTGAACTGATGAGGTCAAAGGTCAAACAGGTCAGTCCCATGATTCTTCCCCTTATGGTGAAGTCACTGCTTTTTGCTTGCAGCTGCAACCTGCAGTCATTAGAGAGCAGAGAAATTCAATCTCACACAGAAAGTTAAAGGGACAGGGCCCACTCAAATTGCACTGAAATACTGCACACATCTCAATAAAACTGACACAATTCAGGACAATATGCCTAACACTCCTTTTAACACCAGTCATATCACAGTCCACACACTAATTTGAACATTAACATGTAATTGCAAAGACGTAAATAATTCATTTCATTACGTACCTGACCAGCAATTCTGTCCAAGTCTCTTTGACCCTGAGGAGTAAGTCTGCGACCTCTGTAAAAGAAGAGATTTCATCATGATGTCAGGGCCCTTTACAAATAGTCTCTCCTATCTTCTTTTAGTACCCTCTTTACCTTGACCTTGTTGGAATATGTCATGAGGTCACGGAATGATTAAAAGGCGACTTCATTAGAACTTAGGAAAAGACAACAGCAAGTATTCGAGAGTCTGAATCCACTTACACTTAAGGGAAAGCAGATGTTATTGATATGTGTCGAGTTGATTGGATGTTTCATAATGCAAAGAATTCTGGGTTTTTTTATTCCTCCTTTCACCTCATAGGAATCATCACTATGCTTAAGGAAGTTTGAAAGGGAGCTTCAAAACCCTTTTGCTACTTTCATTACAAAAGGAACCCTCCTAAACAAAATAGAGAATCTAAAAGCAGCGTTTGACTTAATCTAATGTCTGTCAAGGAATAGCTCACAGCAAAACACCTTAAAACATCCCACCCAGAGGACAGACTCAAGTACCACTAACACTGTTATTTGTTATTTTTGGCAACTATAACTGCAACTGCTAAAACAAGGTACTGAGGGATGCAACAACGGGTTGCACTGCCAAATGACAGGTGCTCGTTTGTGATGTGTTTAGAACTAGAACGGCCAAAACACTGTAACTGGACAAAAAAGCTCAGGATATATAAGGAAGTATATTTGGTGGGTTCTCAGGTGAAGACCTACTGGTTTGCCTGTTTCCTATGCTCTGAACACAGATAGAACAGGTTGTGCAGGTAGTACATTGGTTCGTAATGTAGTCTATAGAATTATGGTGGCTATAACAGCTAGAATAAGGTGGACCATGTAGAACTATGTTCTATTTTAATTTTGCTTTCAGGAAGACCCATTGACCATGGTCTGAAAAACATGCCAGCACTGATCAGAGGACCTGACATTACAGAGGCATACGAGTCCAGTGAATTGAAGCATTTGATTCTAGGTTCCTACCCCAATTTATAGGTATGTGGCAGAA
Source organism: Tenualosa ilisha (assembly GCA_015244755.2). Classification (NCBI taxonomy): domain Eukaryota; kingdom Metazoa; phylum Chordata; class Actinopteri; order Clupeiformes; family Clupeidae; genus Tenualosa; species Tenualosa ilisha. Next base: position 1,491,385 of record PYXC01001670.1, read on the forward strand.
TTTTTTCCAAAGTGACGTACAACAAAAAACACTACACTATAAGCAAAAATATTTTTACTATAAGTAAAATATAATTAAAAACTCACTATTTTTGTTAATTTGATGTTCTGTGATGTACAATAAGACATTGGCTGCTGCCTCTACACCTTACCCGTTGGGGTCTTTCTCAACCATCTTGAGGCCCTCAAGAGCTTGCAGTACTTTGCGTGCTACGTTCCTTGACCCCACACTGAAATGGGACGGGCACACTCCGTTCCTATGCCGACCTCCGTAGATTTTGATCATGGCACCGACTCCGACACCCCCTCTCAAGTACAGGTGGCGCGCTGTTGATGCTGTGTGAATCAGGAGGAAGATATCCTGAATTGCACAGGTGCTACAAGCCTTGACAAGAATAGTAGCCTATTTTGAAAAGGTTTTTTTTTGTTATTTGGAAATGCCTTGAGCTGCAGTATGTAGTAGTTTTGCTCAAGCAAGGTCAGTTTAGCTGAGTTGCATTGATAGCTGTTGGACTTGAAACTAGGCAAATAGTGGGCAAATCTGCAATGGTAATTCTGGAGCATCGCAGACAGACAGACAGACAGACAGACAGATAGATAGACTATTTATCCTGTGGCTGTCCTGTAATTAGAAAAAAGAAATTGGCATCCAGTGGCTTATCTGGCATACTGTAACCCTGAACACACTCATCATTTGGGATAATGATTTCTCTCCCCTACCCGCTCTAGTGTAGAACCAGTTCTCGTCGCAGGGGGCCAGCTCCCTGTGTTTGGCCAGCTTCACTGTGTCCACCCATTCTGGAACTTTCAGCTTGCCTGACCTGAAACAAATTGAGAATCTTAACTGGATCCTTAGAATTGTCTAATTTTTAAACCATATGGCAATTAACTTGATCCTAAACATGAAGGCTATTTTGTAATGCCTCTATGCATCAATAAATAAACATGCACGGGCTATAATAGACAATTATCATAAATAATAAGATGACGCAAGTTCCGCACCTATAAGTGGCACACATTTCTACAACACACGTTAGTCTTACTTTTTGAGGAAAGCAGAGAGTGCTCGCACAAAGTCTTGCTGGTTGACATCCTTTACTGTGACACCTGGCATCTGTAGATGTTGATTTGTAAGCAGTGTCATTTAGGCTACTATATCCGTAGAATCAGCAATATCTCAGCTGTCATATCCCGAACATTTAGACGAACATTTCTGGAACAATGCACTTTGACAGTGTAGTTCAGAACAGTGAACATATGCTTATTCATCAGTACTTATAGACGCACAAGGCAGAGCTTAGGTTAATGTAGCAAAATGTCACGTTTTACGACATATTTCAAGAAAAGTGTAAATAAATATTTTAAAATGTTGCGCTTTCAGTAGCAAAAGGTCTGCAGCATTGTCTTGCTAACACCAACAAATCTCATGGCTAGCGCTTGAGACTGTATTTACAGCTCTGTCGTATGTCGTTCACCCTTCCTTTATAACACCATACATTGCCTATGAATTCTTTGAGGAATTATCGAATTTAAATAAGTTTAAAATCAAACCGTTTTTTACCTTAGTCACTCGCCGTGCTAGTGATGCTGAAATATGCTGAAGAGGCGAACTGGTGAGACTACATTACAGCAAGCGAGTGTACTCGACTGGTTCTGAATTACCTAAGCAGATTTCACTGTTCTGCTCAGATTTTGGCACTGTTGGCTAGAAACGAGAATAACTTTCAGTCAGCTGCCATAGACCTATGCTCATTATGTAGAATGGGACAAGCAAATAAAACAGCTTGGCTAAACGAGACATCATGATCATAAAAAAACTACTAAAAGGCTACTAAAAAGTTTTTAAAATATTTAAAATAAAATACTTATTACTTTTTATAATATTTTTGCCCCCTTTATATATTGTAGACCATTTTCTGCATGTTCAAACACCCTTTTGTTTTGCATGTTTATCTTCTTTGTTAGTCATGTTTGCCTAATGCCATTATGACATGTGTTATGCAAATAAAGTTGGCTTGATCTGACTTTACAATTCACAGCCTACTGGATTTCGAGGTCGAACAAAGAGATGTTTCACCAGCACTACAGCACAACAGCTTAATTTTAGGTCAGGGATGCCAGTCATAGGTAAGTGCTTTCTCACTCACAGCCATTTCTGTCATCTGCTTCATATTACCTTACTCCTACATGCTTAATCTGTACTGTCAGGACAAGGAGCCTTATTTACCAGTATCTTCCTAACAGTTTTCGTAAATTTGTTCTTAAGGTCCTGTTCAACGGATTTAAAAGGGAAATCCAGTGTGAATCAATCCTTAGCCCTGTTGTCCAAGGTCACAGAGTGCCGAGTGAACTAGCAGCTCACACTATCTAAATGGGGCACAGAAACTGACTTTCAGTTTTTATTGTAAATATGCCCTATTCAGTTAATGTTAGCTGCCACTTTGTTATGCAGTCTATGTTGAATCAAACTTTCTCATTCTTTTACTTACAGACAGCACTTGGTGATCTCAAACAACAGAACTGTGTATCGATTCACACCAGATTCTTCTTTAAATTCTTAATAATATTTAGAACTGTTACACTAGGAACAAATAGATTAGAAAACCTGGGGGAATGCAACATTTTTGTAAAAACTGAGTAAGTGGGGTTAAGAACAAATTTCTCCAGAATGTATGATCAATGAGGACCATTATCCTTTGTTATTGTGTGCCAAGCCAACAAACTCGTCAGCAGGGGGCACACTTCTGTTCTCATCCTTGTAGCAAAATGTGATTTTCATCTTGTGCGTTCTGTACCAGGCCAACCCTGTACCAGGCCAACCCTGTACCACAGAGAGATTCTGAAATAGGCTATTTGGTCCCCTACTGATGCCATAACACTCTGGAACCATCCTGGCCGAGGATAGGATACTCCTATAGAGTTAGCTGTTAGCAGAGCAGCTGTTTTTTCTGTGCTCTGCAGGCCTACCACCAGAGACCCATCCTCTTTACTGGCAAGGTTTAGTTTTCCGTCATTTTACTCTGTCTTATTAATGTTAGATCAGTTAATGAAGACAATACCATTTTGTGTTCTCTCTTCTAATTGCTGCTTTATATATATTTTATATGTATATCCCAGTTGCCACCATTGTGCCCTTGAGCAAGGCACTTTACCCTAAGTTGTTTTAGGGGAGACTGGCCCTGAACAACTGATAGTTGACAAAATGTAAGTCGCTTTGGATAAAAGCGTCTGCTAAATGCATAAATGTAAATTTGTAAATTTGTAATGTAAATGTATTTTTTTCATATTCTCTTGTGTTCTCTGCCTAGTAGTACTGTGTGTCTGTAAATGCCTAGTAGTACATGTAGTGTGTGTCTGTAAATGTTACTAACACAAGAACACTACGGTGTTACCAATCACACCCTCTGTGGACCTGAAATATGCAATATGTTTCTTCTGCAAAACAACTTCTTTTTGTCTTATCATCTGCAACAATATATCAGTCTCTTTCTTTTTTTTTGGTACACATCTGTCTCACTTCACCTACTTTAAATATATGGTATTTGCACATACAAGTGCATACTCAAGTGCACAGTGTGTGTGTGTGCATTTAAATGTGTAAGTGTGTTGTTTAATAAGTGGTAGTTCATCAATTCAGGGTCCTGAATTAATTAGCTATTGAAATGGATCTCTTTGTGAATCGATACATCTTGTGGATTGTAGGCCGTCCTTGGGTGTGTGAGAGAGCGAGGGAGAGGAGAACACTTAACCTGCCCCAGGCTTACATGGAGGATTTAAAATGAGATCACATACACCTTAATTCGTAGGGCTGCCGGACTATGATGGGCAGAAAATGAGACAATGACCGAATGAGAAACAGAGAGAGAAAGAGAGAGGGGGGAGGTCAGGGGGGTGGGGGGGGGGTGGCGGGTGGATAGAGAGATAGCATGAGAGATAGATGGAAGATAGAGAATGAGAGAGAAATGGAAGAGAGGAGTGAGTGGGAGAGAGAGAGAGAGAGAGTGTGGGTGAAATAGCAAGGGAGAGGTAGAAGGGTTCCTGCATCAAAGTGAAAGTCAATTTAGCAAGCATTTTCCTTGGCCCCTCTTGATCGCTGCCACACACACACACACACACACACACACACACACGGAGAGGGACACACATACATTCTCACACATACTCACATACATGCACATGGAGGGAGAGACACACACACACCTCTGTGTCTCATTGTTTCTCATTCTGTGTCTCCTGTTCACCTCCCGCCCTTGTGTTGCAGAGGCTTCTCTGCTGGGGATAGTTCGAAAACAATTTTCTGTTCTTCTCCTACAAAAAAGACTCCTTGTGGGGTCCTTTTCATTTGAAGAACTATCCTTTGGCCACGATGGGAAGGATTCTTTGTTGAATTCCAGCTGAGCTAGCTAGCTATGGAAGCCTTGTGATGACATCCGAAAGAATTCTGGAGATGAGTACTTTTCTTGAGAACAGCAGTTCAGTTCTCAACAATGTGTCCCTTTATCAAAAGTGATACTTGTCTTACAGTATGTATGGTGAATCGACTGTCCCAGTAGCATGTAATGAACTGCTGGACAAACCTTAATGTTGATTGTTGAATCAATGCATAATAGTAAATTAGCATTTTGAAGTGCCCTGCGCAACGTGTACCGTGTTGCCATTGAGACGAGCTTTTGGTTTGACCTTGACAGAGGCTTGGTTGATGTTGTCAGTTAATACATTTTTTTTTTTTACATTTTTGACTTGCCATTGAATTGATTTTTCAATTCATTTTCTCTGAATGTCCCTATTTCAAATCATTCTATGACGAGCACGCACACATGACTGTCATGGTAACCTGTCCATGGCACGATTTGAGCATGTATGAGTCACCCCATTTCTGCCCAGCAGCACCAGTGTTGCCCACTCACATTTAACAGTACAGTGCAGTAAAAATCGAATGATTTACTGGCAATTTACAACTATGGATTTGATGTCACATGGCTATAATAAGTGCCTTTCAACTTTAAGGGTTTTCATTGGCATAGTTCATTTGCATGGTTTTGCTCTAATTTGCATGTTTTTTTTTAATTAACAAGGGTGCACTGTAATTTGGATTTCATATTATTATATTTTCTTTCTTTCACAAAATTTTATGGCAATCACACGTTAAGGTGCAGAAATATTAGTATTAGATTTCAATCATACTTACCTTTCTTTGAATCGTTGCTTTTTAATCAGTCTTTCATCAAAGGCAATTGCCTTTCCTAGAGTCATTTCTGCATTTACAGAAATTCTCTCGGTGGCATAGATCTAAAATATAAATGATTCCTATATTTGACTGTCTGTAAATAAGATTTTCTTACAGTGATCATGTCAGTCAACTACTCATAGTCCATCTTTTATCTCATTTGATATCTAATTTTCTTCCATGAAAGACCATTCGTAGGATACTTCAGAGCACTGCTGGTCAGGGATAAGACAGTCAGTTAGCAAGCAAGATGCTTGCAAGGGGATAATTGCTGTTATGTATTTAAAATCTATTGTGTGTGTGAGTTGTGTGTGTGTGTGAGAGAGAGAGAGAGAGATTAGTGTTGCTATGTTTTGTCTTTTGCTTTGATGAAAGAAAAAAACATACAGAAACAGAGAATGCAGGCCTCCACATTTTTTAAAGGAAACAAGACAGATCCAGAGACAAACTTACACACACAAACAAACACACACACCCACACACACACACACACACACACACACAAACACACAGAGAGAGAGAGATAGAGATAGCCTATGTACTAGCACTGGTGCAAATATACAGGCATATGCATACACACACACACACACACACACACACACACACACACACATAGTCTACTCTGTCTGTTTTTCCCCTCCCCCTCTCTCTCCCTCCCTCTCTCTCTCTCTCCCTCTCTCTCTGTCTCTCTTCCACTTCTCTCCCTTTTTTGTCCCCCTCACCCTCCCTTTCTCCCTTCTCTCTCTCTCTCTCTCTCTCTCTCTCCCTCTCTCTCGCTTTCAGGCTGCAAGCTATTTCAGCCCTTGCCTGTGAGGAGTCGGTGGAGGGGGGAGGGGTCGGGGTGGGAAGGCTAGGCAGGCGGGCTTTAGAGTTCAAGTGCATGTGTAAAAATGAGGTGGGGGGATGGGGGTAAGCAGGGTTGTGTTGGCGGCGGTGGGGGGTTAGGGGTGGGTGGGTTCTGAATGAGACAGGGAACGCAAGGGATAGAGAGAAAGCGAGGGAGGCTAAAGGAGTTAAAGGAGAAAGAGAGGAGCTACTGGAGGTATTAGCCTAGGAATGAAAGGGAGGAGGGGACAGAAAGAGAGAGAGAGAGAGAGAGAGAGAGAGAGAAACGAATGTAAGAAAATGGCTCACAGGGAGAGGCCGGGTGGAGGGGTGTGTGTGTGTGTGTGTGTGTGTGTGTGTGTGTACTCTAGCCCCCTCCCCTTTGCTTCAGAACACTCCTCCTCTGTTTCTCCCTGCTGCATATTCCTCCATGAACACCCCTCTCTCTCTCTCTCTCTCTCTCTCCCCCTCTTGCGTTCTCTCGTTCTGTCTTTCCCCTCCCACCTCGCTTCACACACACACACGCACACACACGCACACACACACGCACATGCACATGCACACACACACGCATGTAGCCTGACTGATTCCCCTTCTCTCTCTCTCTCTCTCTCTCTCGCTCTGTTACCGCGACGTGCACTCCAACTAGCTTTTCTCAGAAATCCACATCAGGAATGGAGCTTTATTTCTGTGTTGTTTTGATCTTCTAGCAAAACTCTCCTGGCATTTGTGACTTTCTGCTGCTTCTACTACTGCTACTGCTGCTGCTGCTGCTGCTGTAGCTGCTGCAAGGAATGGACCCGACGTGTTTCAGACCTCACCTCCAGGGATCCCCCCCGCAACCACAGGCCCCAGGATCATGCCTGCCTGCCTGCCTGCTTGCCTGCCGACTGCCTGCCTGCCATGAGCTTCTGCCCTGCTTGCCTGCTTGCCCGTTTGCCCCGATCGTCTGTTGTCATGCTTCTCGCCGTGTCTGTGGACCAGCCCAGTCGTCCATCTCTCCATTTTTCCCCTCTTTTGCTCCCCTAATTTTTCCTCGGCCCGCTTCTTCCTCCACTTGTCTTCTCCCGCGCGCCATCTGAAGGGTATTCCCTCTTTTTCTCTCTCTCTCCTTACTCTCTTTCTCTATCTCTCCTTACTCTCTTTCTCTCTCTCTCTCCCCGACGAGACTCTATTCACGTGACGAGCCCCCACGCTGGACGAGGAAGAGGAGGAAGAGGAAGGGCGACCAAGGCAAAGCATGCTCCGAGAGAGAGCGAGAGAAAAATGGAAGGATAGAGAGAGAGAGAGAGCGAGAGAGAGAGAGAGACAGTGAAGGGGAGGATATAAAAGACTCCAGATGGACGGAGAGAGAGAGAGAGTGTGTGAGAAGACAACGAAGAGAAGGAGAGATGAAGAGGGGTAAATGAGGTGATGATTGAATCTTCAAAACGAGGAGGAACGAGAATCGAGGACTATTCTGCTGCACTCCACTCTGGTACAGTCTCATACGCCTTTGTCCTGTTCCCTGTGTGTGTGTGTGTGTGTGAGTGTGAACGTGTGTGTGTAATTCAACCTACTTCTTCTTCCTACTGCATATAGTTCTATCTGCTTCTCTCTTTTCTCATTTATGTGTGTTTCTGTTTTAGCTGGCTTCTCCTTTCTTTTTTAGTGCTTCTTCTTGTCTACTTGTCTTCTGTGTCCTCCCCTCGTTACCCTTGGGTGCACATTTGCGTCCTGAACTTTCAGTCTTTCTTTCAGCTAAATTCTAAACACCCGCAGCTCTCCACACTGGTCCCGTTCTGTTTGTCCCCTCTCGATCGCTGTCCATCTCTCTCCCTCCATATCTCTTTTCTCTCGCTCTCTGTCTTTCTCTCTGTCTCACTCTCTCCTTTTTTTCAATTTATGTCTCGCTTGCTTTTTCACTCTTTCTTTCTCTCTCTTTCTCGTCTCTCTGTCTTTGCCTTTTTTCTTCTGGTCTCTCATTATCCTCCTCTCAGTTCTGTCCTCTGTCTTAGGCTTAAAGAATAGTCTCTTAGGTTGGATGGTGTTGTTTCCTTCGCCCTGGTACTGAAAGGGAGGGAGAGGGCTTTTTCGTTCGCAGAACATCTCGTTTTTAGGGGCCCGGCAACGGGGAGCTCATGGAGCCGTGAATGAGATTTGAGGGGGAGAGTGTGTGTGTGTGTGTGTGTGTGTGTGTGTGTATGTGTGTGTGTGTGTGTGTGCGTGCGCACAGGGAAGGGCCTGCTGCAAATCTTAGCTTTGTGTCTCATCTATTGCTGTTTGGGATGGTACAGAGTTGCACTTTTTACTAAACTCTGGAAGTACTTAATGCAGTGATTTGAAACTGAAGCTGTGGCTGCAGCGTGTCCTCTTCTTGAGCGTTGGTGTGTGCGAGCGAGAGTGTGTGCATGCATATTTGTGCACGTGTAAGGCTCTGCTGGTGTACGTGAGTGTTAGTGCACATATAGGTATGTATGTGCGTGTGTGTGTGTGTGTACCACTGTGCGTGTGAATGAAAAGGGAATCTGTAAGGGTTGCCCATTGTTCGCTCCTCCCTTCTCCCCAGTCCTCTCACATGACCTCGGTCTCTTCATCCGGGGACCTTCCGGAACTGTCCATCAGTCAGTAGCTGGCCTGTCCATCACGTCAGACAAAGGCCCTGATTGAGAGGGGCATTCGTGGGGTTCGTAAAAGGGGGGATCACGTTGGACTTGGGAAGTTATCGCGATACAGAGACGCAGAATGCTTTGCGAGCACGTTGATACAGACCTCGAGCCAGCCGTTTGGTCTCGTGCACATTCACCTGCTGTCCAGGAGACGGTAGTGGCACGCAAGAAGGGTGGTGAGAGAGAAGGGGTAGTAGGGGGGAGGGAGAGGGAGCAGAGCCTCTGTAAGCTCGGAGATATCGCTAGGCTAGTTGCTACTGCCGCCGCTGCCATCACTGTATCACTCGACACCTTTGTTGTGGACTCATAAATGACCCGACCCACTATTCCTGTTTCGATAATGTTTAATCCCTCCTCTCACATCTTTCCCTTCCTTCTTCACTCTTTCTCTCTCTCTCTCTTTCTCTGTATATATATATATATACAGAGAGAGAGAGAGAGAGAATATATATATATATATATATATATATAGAGAGAGAGAGAGAGAGAGAATAGATATATATATAAATAGAGAGAGAGAGAGAGAGAGAGAATATATATATATATATATATATATATATATATATAGTGAGAGAGAGAGAGAATATATATATATATATATATATCTTCCTCTGCCTTCCCCATCCCTCTCTCTGTGTTGCTATATCTTCTCCCTGTGTATTATCTAGTTCCAGTCCTGTGGGTGATTTATATAGTCGTCTTTATCTGTTCTACTCTCACAGTATCTCTTGCTTTCCTGCTTGTGTGCATTGCCTATCTGTGCCTGTGGTCACTCAGATACTATCTGCAGCTGTGAGATATATGTGTGTGTGTGTGTGTGTGTGTGTGTGTGTGTGTGTGTGTGTGTGTGTGTATTTGTGTACGTGCACGGCTGTAGAGGCCATCAGGGCATCATATATGTGCAAATGAAATCTGTGTGTATGCAAGCCAGTGTGTACTGTGTTGCTTTTAGCATATCTGCATATGGAGTGTGTGTCCAGCATGGGGTGTGTATCCAGTCTCTGTGCACAAGTTTTTTTTTCCTGTTTGGATTCAGATATTGTGATTTTGTCTGTGTGTGTGTGTGTGTGTGTGTGTGTGTGTGTGTGTGTGTGTGTGTGTTTGGGATAGATAGCTCTTATTTTGAATATATATGCTGCAGTGCTTGGTTTTTGGGGTCATGGTGGAAGTGTTGTTTATATTTTGAAATGTAGAACTATTTACTGTAATATCGCTGGATGAATGTATATACTTCATGTCAGAGGGTAACTGTACTTTAAAAAGGCATCTAAGGTGAGCAAAGATGCCAGTTGAGCAAAAAGGGAATAAATAAATGCAATTAAGTGCGTCTGTGGTGGAGTTTTTTAACCTGGAAGTTTTGCTGTGTTTGTATATATATTGATCTGCAGAGGTTTTGTAGATTTTGCCTCTTCTGTGTATGTATAGATAGATATAGATATTTTATTGAAAGAAAGAAAGAAAAAAAGAAAGAAAGAAAGAAAGGAAAGAGGAAAGCAGGTACTGGTTAGTTTACTGGGACCCTTCTATGTGTATATTTAGACATGCAAACTGTGGTGTGTCTCATGTTCAAAGGTCTGTAGTACTTTAGAGTGTGCATTACCATGCCTTTAATTAGAACAGAATCCATTGAGTGCTTCATTCTCGTTCCCCATTGACTTCCTTTTCATGCCGTTGAGCAGATAGCGAGAGGGATCCATATTTACTCTCTTACTCACAGTCTTCCAGTATTGTCCGGTGGCATGGGGGCCGCAGACGTTGTCAGGAGTCTGTGCAGTGCTGAGCATGCTGGGTAACTTATGTGCCGTGACCTTTCCCTGACCTCCCAGACATCTCCATAGCAGCAGGGGTCTGGTTTGAAAGAAGGGAGGGGGTAGGATGGAGGAGTAAGTCTTTGATATTGGTGCTGTCATAAGCGGATAGTCTGGGCTTGTGTGCAAAACAAAGAGATGAGAGAGTCTTCTCCCCAGAAGCCATGAGGATGGGTGGGGATAGGTGGGGGTGTTGGAGTGAGGGATGGGGGTGGAGGAGGGAGTGAAGGTTCTACCGCGGAACGCTCTGAAGCCCCAGACAGCGTCGGAGAACGCATCGGTGCCGCGGGAACCCAGGGGAGAACGTTGTGAGCGCGAGCGTGTCTCTCTCTGTGCCTTTGATTTAAAGATGAAGAGGCAAGAGGAAGAGTGTGATGAGGCTCTGCTGGGCTTCTGGCCGTTATGAAATATTACTCACGCAGAGCGGCTGTTATGTAATCTTACGTAACCCTGGCAACTCAAGAGCAAAAAGTCTGACAGACGCATGTTCATGTCAACCGCATAAACATTTTATTTACTGAGCTACTTGTTTATTGCACTTTGTAGGCTCTGTCAATTAACCAGAACCTAGGCCAGTATACCTGTGATATTTATCGTGAGTTTCATAGCCTAATTTCCATACATCCACAAACTAGTCATCACCCAGGGTTTCTTTTCATCTTTCACTCTCTCTCTCTCTCTCCCTCTCTCTCTCTTTCTCCATATGTTTACTTCTTCAGCTAGCTTTCGTTCCTTGCGGTTGTACGATTCTACATATCGCATGCCAAGCACGGATAGGGTGTTCTAGTTACTGTATATAGGTTGGACATGACTGTATCTTACTCCCCTATTCCCTAGCCACCCCCCGCCCCGCATCCATCCCCATCTCCACCCTCTCCTCACCGACTCCACTCTCTGTCTGCCGTGTGTCTCATTCATAATAAATGTCATTCAACCACAGACTTCAGCAATTGGAATTGGATGGCCCTCCTTTGAAGTTGAAATTAAAAATGGGAGGTTGAGTTTGGCAGGATGGGAATGGGGTGAATCTCTTCTGAGACAGAGATGTGCATCGTGAAAGAGGTGCCAGCTCCCGGCGGTCGCCCCAGCGTCCTGCCCCTCCTCTGCAACCCCGTCCATCTCTCTGCTGCCGATCCAGTCCTCCCTGCCTTTCTGTTTTCTAGGGACAGCCAACAGAAATGAGAAGCATGTGAAGAAGAAGTAGGCTAAATGTATGTTGTCCAGAGAGTTGCACTAATGAACACTATGTTCTGTTTTCTCCTTCTTTTTTCCCCTCAGGCAGTTTCAGCTGACGAGCTGTTGGCATGACCACACTCCAATTAGAGTCTTTATGGTAAGAATATATAACATAGATAACAACTGTGAAAAAGTACCGTACACAAGTATTGAACTCCATAACATGAACTAGATACTTAACTCAAATCTAACCTGAGGTCTTTGTCCTTCTGTCTTTTTTCACTCATTTTCTGTCAATCTTTTCTCACTCTCCTTTTTCAAAGATAATGTTTAGGACTTTTTGCCTTGATTTTGACAGGAAGTGAGGGGGAGAAAGGGTTGGGAAATGACCTTAGGTCAGACTGGAACCCGGGTTTCTGGGTTTCTGGTATAAGGAGCCATGGTGCTCCTCTCAAGCTGTCTAGCTCAATGAAAAGCAGCCCCTGCCCTCCCCACACACACAGAGCTTGAGAAAAGATAAGATATCGAAGTAAAATAAGAAATTCATTAATGAATATTTAACATGTTCTGTGTCAAAACATGTTGCAATGGGAAGACAGTGAAGAAAGAGGACAGGTCTGCCTTGTAGCTTTGTGACCTGACTAAATCAGCGAAATATTTACCACTTTTTTAAGAAGCACTAAGCTTGTTGGTTTGTTTGTGTGAGAGAGTGTGTGTGTGTGTGTGTCATTTTTTGTGCTTGCATGAATATGCAGGCGTGCGTGGGTGTTTGCGTGGGTGGACACATATGTGTGGCAATCCACGGACTCACGTGTGAGTGTGTGAGTGAGTGTGTGTTTGTTTGTGTGTTTTAGCACGTGTGTGTTTGTTTGTGTGTTTTAGGGAACGTGTGTGTTTGTGTGCATAGCGAACATGGTGCTATAGACCGTATGTAGCATCAAGTATTGTGCATCACGAAAGAATCAGCCTGTGTCTAGATTAAACAAACAAACAAAACCATGCTTCATCAAAGACATGAGAACTAGATCACAGAGACAGGTGAGGAAGATGGAGGAAGAGGAGGAATGAAAAAAAAAACAGTAGATGGAGATGATGATTGAACAGGAATGAGAAAACGACGAGAAGGAAAGAAAGGAAAATGAGAAAACAAGAGAGAGAAACAGATCGAAATGGAGGAGGCAGAATGTCTTTGAATTAAAGAAGAACAGCAGAGGAACAGGATGGAAGAAAAAGCTGTTACTCGAGCATCAAAGGCTCGGCAGCCACAGACCCAGTTCCAAATGAGGGACGCAGTTTAGGCGTTAGTTCTTATCACAGCCTCTGGAATCATTAAAATGTGCCAACACACATGCTAACTCTGAGCCTCTGTCTTTCAATTCAACCTGAGCTGAGTTCTAGGCTTCTTCTGACTATACGTTCAATAAATAGAACCACCGATATATGAAGGAATGTATAGCTTCATGTGTGTTTATGTTTCATGAAGAAGATCATCACTTTCATCAAGCATTACGACTTGGCTGCTAAATTGGCTGCTTACAACATTTCAAGTGATTTCCAAGGTCTTTGAAGGTCTTTGAAAGTATGTATAGCTAGCATTTTTAAGGCTCTCATATTTGATGCTCTCATCTATTGGTAAAAAGGGATTTTACTTTAAAGAGGCACCTTAAGATTTAGATTGAGGTTTTCAGTTTGAAGTTTGTCTATTAAACTGTCTGTTGTCTTGCAAGGAGAAAACAAACTCACAGAGTAGAGTCTTTGTTCCTTATTTCAATTAGTTAAAACCGGCAACATGCAGTGGTTGCGACAAGACATGCTGTGCTACGAGTGTGTGTGCGTGCATGCGTTTGTGTGTGTGTGTGTGTGTGTGTAAAAAAGAGATGAGAGGATAGAGGCAGAGAAGGGATGGGAAAGAACGAAGAGAGAAAGAGAAAATGATCACGCCCTTTCTCTTGGTGGGTCCAGAGGGGTGAGCACAAAGGCAGTTATGACCCAATCAAAAGAAAAGGAGCTCTTGGAATTCCAAAGCACGAGGGATTTATCAGAACCAAATGACACAGACTACAAAGAGACCAAAGCAGGACAAAAATAAACAGGACAGTGTTAATCACAGAGAAAAACAAAAGTCTTTTCAATGTCAACTTTAATTGGATCGAGAGAATGGCAAGCACCAAAACACAGACAGCACTGCACAACAAAGACCCAACCAACGCGGGTTGTGGTACCGATTTGGGGTACCACAAGAAGCAGCCCAGATGCTTTCCCAAGAATGCTTCCCATTCTGTTACTTGGCTCAGAGATGCCCCAGCATGCCTTCAGCATGAGCCCTGTGCCCTATTGATGGAGGGACCCTGCTTCAAAGCCGCTGATTGGCCCAGGTGCACCTTGTTACTTTGCCAGCAGCCAATGAGGAGAGAGGCAGACAGGCAACACCGCGAGGAGAGTGAGAGGCAGAAAACAAAGCAATGGAGACACAAGACAAAAGCAAACATGCAGGAAGGAGAATGAGGAGAGAGAAAGAGAGAGGGAAAGAGAGAAAGAGAGAGAGATTGTGTGTGTGTGTGTGTTGTATGTGTGTCTGGCTTTTTGCCCGCGAAGGGTGTGTCTGCTGCATTCACCACCACAAAAGCACCTACCATGATGGATACTGTAGGTCATCGGGAGGTGAACGATAGTGCGTGAAATAGGGACCGTGGGTTCTTGTTTGTGTATGTGCATGTGTGTGTGTGTGTGTGTGTGTGTGTCCATGTGTCTGTGTATGTGTGTGTGTGCGTGTGTCTGTGACTGTGTGTGTCCATGTGTCTGTGTCTGTGTGTGTGTGTATAAAACCTGAAGTGTTCTTAAGCACAGTTGACTGCTTGGCTGACCCCCTTGTACTTGGTGGGTGGGTAGAAGTCCAGCTTCATTGTGCATCAGTTTCAGTCCCCTTTGGCTCTGGCCCAGTGCTCCCCTAAACGCCCCACCCCGCCCTCAGCTGCTCTCTCTCTCACTCTCTCACTCTCTCTCTCTCTTTCTCTTCTGCTCTTCTTGGCTCCCACTTGCTCAATCTAATATTGATCTGAATTCATTTGGCTCTTATTGATCTGAAACTCCACTCTCTGCCGCATTGAACCAATGCAAGGACACACGTGGCCAGATGCACACGCACGCACACACACACACACACACACACACACACACACACACACACACACACACACACACACACACACAGGCAGGCAAATGCACTCCACTCACACCACTCACAAGCAAAGCACTTAAAGTGGACACAGGACCAAAAAAAACTTAAGTTCACAACATAGTCTAAAAATACAGTAAATGGATGGACATGAAGTGTCACACACACATACACACACACACACACACTCTGGTATGTAGACACACACACCTTACAGTCAAAGCACTTGTGGATCATTATAAAAACACACACACACACACATGCACACACACACACATACACACACACACACTCGGGTATGTAGACACACACACCTTACAGTCAAAGCACTTGTGGATCATTATAAAACACACACACACACACACACACACACATACACACACACTTAACACATAAATACATATAGACATATATACATATATATATATATAATATAGATATACATATGGACTGAAACTACACAGACATAAAAGTGCGGGCCATATGTCATTGTGTGCAAAGTGTGTGAGAATTCACACCCATTCTTCTCCATTAGATTACTCCCTGACACACTGATAGACAGACACACATCACGTCAAACTGCACAACCTTAGAAAGGTGTTACTTGCTAGTCGCTGTGATGGTTTCTCGAGAAAATTAGCTTTAAATTTCCCTTGAAAATACTAAAAGTAATACAGTTCTGTGTCCGTCCCATACCCACTCTTCTGGTGAAATATCTCATGATATCCTCACTGATATATGGCATACCGCATGTCACAATAAGCAGGAGATCCTACCGATTCAAATGGTGTATAGCATTCCTGTGTATGATTAGTAATCGAGTAATCCGGTCTTGAGATCACACCAAATTCCAACCCCCCATTCGTCACACCCCAAAATTAATAATTACTTTTCCATATCAGAAGTTGTTATCAGACCCCTGACTGTGATATAGCCAAGGCACATGCAAATAATGTAATTTCAGCACCCAAAACAGCAATAGAGAGGAATGTGATGACTGTGTCTGTTGTCTGTTGAAACTTCTCTGTAAAATAAAATATGAATAAAATATGAAAATGAATAAAATATTTTGTCAGTATATATATATATATTAGGAAATTGTAAAGTCATACAGTATCCCACCATCATGATTCTCATATTGCCAGATCCCAGACAACCCTGTCTATCCAAATATATACTGGCATGCTTCCAGTGGTGAGATATCTGCAAAAATGACCGAAAATATATTTTTTCTTGATACTAAGGCTGATGTAAGCCAAAAGCAAGTAGTATCACATCAACCACTGCCAGATTTGGATTGTCTAGACTGTCCTGACGAGAACAACATATAGCATGTGTAGATGGCTCTTATAATGACTGAGATAAGAGCTTAAAAGTAAAGGGAGTGAAATTACCCTGAAAACAGCCAAGAGCCCATGTCAACATGGCGACCGAGGGCTTGAATTCTCAAAAGTCTCAATGTTGGAACTTTTTTTTCAAGTCCTGAATTCATCTACTCAAAAATGCAACATAACTTCACAACTATCAACATACTATGTGTTTTCTCTGTTGTGCTCATAGTCCTCTTCTGTTTCTCTTTGTCTCACGCACCCCAAACACACACACTTAGATGAGATTCACATACACACCCAACCACCTATATGAAGGTACTGTCCTGACCTGAGTACTGGTTTGAAATGCCCAGTGCACCAGAGCAGATGTTGAACATCTACACGTCAAGAGGAGAAATATCTGGCCAATATGGAAACACTGACTAAAGCATGAATTAGCTTTGAGTGGAAAAATCTATCCCATGATAACTATGATAGAAAGATGGAAATTGCAGTGATCAAATGTGACATTTGAAAAATTGTAATTTGTGAGATATGAATAACTATGAATAATGGAGGCCTAGCTATCTAGAAGTGTATCCTTTCCTGTCTCTGTTCTCTAGAGTCAACTGCCAAAGCCATTTATAATAATAGGAAGTTCACCACACTCCGTCACTCACACACATAGCATACGCACACACACACATACATGAAATCACACACACATATATATATACATACACACACACACACTTTCTCATGCACACATACTGTATGTATACTGTGTCCTCTCTCCAAGAAACACACACACATATTCACTCACGCACACACACACACACACACACACATTTTACTGACATGCACACAGTTTTGGCAAACATCCTCTTGCATGGACGACACAGATATTTATAATTCAGCGTGTGCTGTTGTCGTTTTCATCAGTATAAATACATAATTTATCACACTTGTCTGGCTGTATGTCCTAACCTGCTTTGTGTCGCTCTGTGTGCGTCCCTGTGATGGTGTACTGCTCGGCCTGGCCCAGTGGTGGTGTCATATTATCCTGAGAGAGGCCTTTGTTCATGGGACCTCTGCTGCCGTACACCTGCTGATTCCTACAAGCGTAGCATTTATTGCACGCTGGAATTATCTACAGCGCAGGGCCAGTGTGCCACTTAAATTGTTAATGGCAATTACCATGCAGCAAATAAAAGTGTTTATGAGTGTAAACGAACAAACAAAGCAAAGCAAAGCATTGCATTGCCTTTAAATGGGCTCATTTACCAGATGTTTTTATCCAGAGTGAATTACAGTAGTGGCATTCATATACACTGTCATCAGCAGATTTTGTATGCTTTATGGGAATCTAGCTCAAGAGCTTGGTGATGTTAATCCAGTGTAAATTAGTCCATAGCCCTGTTATTCCAGGTCACCGTATGCTGTTGGTAAGGAGAATCATGTGAAAATACATACAGGCTGAACATAGACTGAATAACGAAACGGCAGCTGATGTTAACTGAATGGGGCTTCGTGAAACTGAAACTAAAAGCAAGTTACTATGCCCCATTGGGTCAGTGTTAGCAACCAGTTTACTATTTGGTCTATATTGCATTTAGATTGCTGCGTTCTTTTCCCTGCCGACAGCATTTGGTGATCTGGAACAACAGGGCTGTTGTTTGACATTGCTGAGAGCTGTCGATAGGTATGAGAACGAGATCATTTGGTACAATGTAGAGTTTGCGAAACAGAATCTAAAGCTAACTGATGGTTGCATCAGGAACTTTGATTCAGTTGCATTTTCACATATGCCCATCAATTAGAGTTAGCTGCCATTTTGCTATTAGATCTACCGTGTATCCAATTTTCCCATTTTCAAACCTACTGACAGCACTCGGCGACTTGGTCTCAGAACCACTCTTTGGAGCTGATGCTGCTGACCCTCAATGAATGGGATAATGACTTAATTAAAAGACTAGTTGATGCACTGATATTGATTTCATTCTTGTCACCCTTCCTTCCTTCTTTCTATTCTTTCTTTCCTTCTCCATTTTTGTTCCATTCTTCATTCTTTCTATCTTCCTATCTTTCTTTCTGGCCCTGTCTGTGCTACCTCTCTCTCTGTTGATTTCAGGAGTCTGTGATCTGCCTGTGCTGAACCTGAAGTCTGTTTCTCTGCTACCTTTTCTTTTGGCTCTGGGAAGGTGAGGTAAGAAGACACTGTTATCTATGTTGTTCCATTTCTCCCTCTTTTTTTCATTCTTTCCTTCTTTTCCTCTCTTTCTTTCTTAATATCTCTCCCACTTTCTTATCTATTCCAGTCAACATTCTACCTCTCGCTTTCTTTTTTCTTTTCCTCCTTTTGTTCTTTCTCCCCCTTTCTTTCTTTCTTTCTTTCTTTTTTTGTTCTTTCTTTCTGTCTCCTTCTGTCTCTATCTCTGAGAAAATCCTCATCATTTCTATCCTAACATTCTTCAGTCAGTACAGTCCTGTTCTTGTGATGTTTTGCCTTTGATAGTAAAGCTGGTCTAAGTGAGTGCCGTCTGGTCTGTTTGTGGATGTACTTGGGGTTGTGGCGCAATATGCATATGTTTGTCTTGCCAGTGTTTGAACATGTGGAAATGAGATAATTATGATAATTATGCAGATGTGAAGAGTCGTGTGTTTGTATGTGTGGAGGTGTGGTGCACTACACATGTATACACATTGGTGTGTGTGTGAAGGTGTTTAAGCATGCAGAATTGTGAGTATGTGTACATGTATGTGTGCTTGCATGTGTGTGTGTGTGTGTGTATGCATGTGTGTGTGCACATGTGTGTGTGCGTGGCTATATGTTTGTGTGTGTGTGGTGTGTGTGTGTGTGTGTGTGTGTGTGTACGTGTGAATGGCCCACAGAGGTTGGCATCTGTGCAGCCAGCACACAAGTTCAGGGGTTCCACAGGAAAATGGTGGCCTGCTCTACTTCTCTGATTAGAGGCTCTCTGGGGGTTACTGTTCACTGCAGTGCATCTGAACTCAATAGCACTACGCACATGAAGTTCGTCATACTCACACACACACTCTTTCACTTACACATTATTAATACACACATACTTATACTTTGACTCTCTTTTACACACACACACATGCAAACACACACATGTGTATTCACACATTCAGAGTTGCAGACACTCACACAATCACACTTACTCACACACACACACAGTCACACGTACACTTTGTCACAATTCTGCATGCTTAAACATACATGACATACACAAACTGACTCAAACACACACACACACACACACACGGCTGGCACAGCACTCAGGAGCCACTGAAAACAGTGCCCTAGCAACTGCTGGGCATATCGCCAAGCCAGCTAGGTTGCCAGGCAGCGTGTTCCCATGGTAACACCCTATTTGCTTCTTTTGTAAATAAGGTTGAAATGGGGGGAGGCGGAGTTTGGGGACAGCCACAGATAGTCTCGCTCTGTCTCCAGAACTCATAGAATTTTGGAGTGTGGGAATGGGGTTCCGTCTTCAACTCGAGTTCCAGAGTGCAAGTCAGAGTTCCAAGAGTGAGGCCCTCTGTCACGGTGTACTCTGTGCCGTGGTGTCTGAGTTTGGTCAACCTTATTGCCCTAGACACCACCAGAAGCTTGAGCACAAAATGTACCAAAGATATCAAGCGGAGTTGGGCCGAATGTGTTCACAGTGCAAAGATTCCTGGCGAAATTTGGCCGTGGGCCGGTTGGCCGCGTCAGAAAGTTGGATTTGTTGGGAGAGAGATTTCCCTCATTACCAGAGAGGTGGGGATGGGTGGGGATGGAAGGGAGGGACAGACTGAGCAGATCGTCCGACCTTTATGCCTGTCTGTCTGGAGAACAACACCATGCTGGCATGCCATACTGGCACACACACACACACACACACACACACAAAAATGCTGGCAGAGAGCTGGCATTGGCACAACCATGCCGCAGTCAGTCGTGATTGGACTGCGAATGAGAGAAGATATTAGACGAGGGGTGGAGCCGGACTTGGAGGAAGAGAAAAGATAGTGCCCTGGTAAAGGCTCTGTACAGCGAAGAGTCCCAAAGAATCAGAATAAACAACAAGAAATAAAGAAAGAGAAAGGAGAGTTCGAAGATTAAAAAAAAAGGTGGGGAGAGAGTGATGGAGAGAGAGAGAGAGAAAACACTGAAGGGGGCAGCGAAAACAACAGACACAGACAAGATGAAAGAAGGTGAAAAGGAGGTTGGTATTTGGGTACCATCCAAAAGAAGGAGGAAGGTGGGGGTGGGGAGGGGAAGTGGGGGACCCAAGGCACCTCTCTGATTGCTATGGTAACATTTCAAAAGCCTTTCTGCTCAATGTGGTGAGTGACCAGTAACCAAAGAAACAAGGAAAGAGTTAGCGCACCGGATAACTTAGCATTGCCAAAGATTTTCGGAGCAGTTTGTGGGTTTATTTCTGTGGAATTACTGCAAAGCTGTGGATCTGAAATGTTATGGAGGAGAGAGCTTAGTCTGGCTAAACACATAACATCTCTGAAGCATTAGCTTAGCTAACAATGCTAACGGTTCATTACAAGAGGGTCGTAGCAAAGCGGAAAAAAGGTGTACTGCGGGATGTTGGTTAGCCAAAGCGTGAACCCAGCCTGAAAGGGAACATCTGTTTCTGCCTGCGGCATGACTTGAGGGCACTAAGTACCCACATCATCAGCAATATTTGCTGGAACAGAGGCATAGGCTATGTGGGGATAGCAGACTTAGCCCAAGGCTAACACCTCAGTGTTTAGCGTTGATGTCCAATCCATGCAAGGTAACTAGCCTGTTTCGATCATTTTAAGTTCTCCGTTTCTACAACTTTTATTTGTTTCATTTATTCCTCATTAATGGCTAGCTTCGTTAGGTTAATGGTTATCAATGGTAACCAAATAGCCAGGTGAATTTCATAGGCCGTTGAATTTTCCCAAATATAGGAGCTATGTCTATCAGACAAAGAGAGAAAACGTTTCCAGGGGATGACTGCTGAAATAGGTCAGACCCAGTATATACAAACCAGCACAGAAGGTCTTTTAAAGAGGCTAGGACACCAGAAGGAGACAGTCCGCAGCTTGAGGCCAACTGGCAGATGCCATGTCTGCAATATGCCACCAGGGGGAATCTTTTATATCATGCGTCTAGACAGTCCTCCATTGAGAGACAACAGTGCTGTTTCCCCCCATTGTTTAAGAGTGCTGACCAGATATTAATGTATTTAGTCACAGTATTTAGGCCTGCTGTGTTTCACCTCATAATTTAAGGTGTCAAGAGATTGAGTTTGAAAGGGAGTCAGCCAAGCACCACAGTGTAAACCGCTTCATGACAATGCAATAATCACAGATTTTGGTGTCAACGTCCTATTACTAAGTCATGCAGGCCTTTATGTGCCCATTGGCGTAATAAGGCAATATTCATTTGTTCATTCAACCATGTGATTTGAATCTTATTTGTGTCTTTTTATAATCATGTGAGCTAATGTAGCTTGATCTTATCAAACACAGGCAAATGTAGGCCCTGACAGTTTGGAATTTTACATGCATGTCTTCAATCAAACTATCTGATCAGTGTGCTCATTTTACCATTTCTTTGTTTTGATGTGATTCTAGCCATCAAAAATTGAACATCTGCTATCACTATGTACATCATGATATGATAATATAAATAGCCTAAAGTGACTTCAAAAAGCTTATTACATCAGATATTTGAAGACTGTGAACACTATGAAGACTATTTGAGGGCAAAACTGTTTTATTAGTTTATCTTTTATTCCCCACCAAAGTGTCTATAGTCGGCTTAGAGAGGGAGAGATTTGTCCTGCTTGTCCGAGCGACAGTGTGCTCTGCAGCGTGAGGTAGTTGGTTGTATGGTTTCGCATCATAAACAGCCTGGAGTTAACTGTACAACCTTCTAGCTTTCCCTGCGGGTGTCACCATGACAACATCACGAGCAGGACACCACCAGACAGGTGAGTGACATACAGTGAGGGCTCAGATAGGTCCACGGTTTACCACACAAAGGAATTATAGTGAAGCTCATTTGGCTCTGCAGGGGACATGCTGTTAACTCTTTAATCAATCATAGCACATACAGATCATACAATCAGATCCTTTTGATTGATCGGTAAAGGTGATGCTAGAGACATGCATGACATTTCAATGTTTGTGTTTATCTTTAAATATCTTAGTAGACAGTTTTGTCTTACACACCTTACATTATCCATAGTCATCCCAGCACCCAATAAAGCTTCAAAAAATGACTCTGTTTGCTTCTGTCCTTCCAGGATTCAGTCTATAGAAGTGGCCCAGGACCTGTTGCTACTTATTACATAATATTTGAGACAAGGACCAAACAAAACATGTTTGAGAGACAGATCACCCTTCCCTTCAGTATTTCCCGGGAAACTCTAAATAACTTTTCCAAGGACAATTAGTTTCCTCCAATTAGTTTCTTTTTAGTTAATAGAACCTGGTCGCAATACGACCTGGAGAATGGAGAGCTGCCTGATCTGGGGAGATATTGACTAGATGTCACAAAACTTACATGTTTAGAAACTGCAACTCCAGGACTGAATCTTTAATTCTATACCAACTCCTCAGCCTATCAGAGATCTTCATCTAAATAAATATGCCAAAATACATGATCTACCAAAAGCAACATTCTATGAATTTGTACTTGGCTTCTTCGAAGTTCTTTTGCCTTTTTTTAACTGAAAGAAAATGTGTTTCTGTATTTCTGAATTTCTGTATCAATGTTAGAGGGCAAATTTTGTCCTTGTAAATCTATATGAGCTACTGAAAGACTGGGACTGCAGTGCATGTCGAATAGCTGCGTTTGAAAGATGAGTCTTCTTGATTTGAACTGAAAAGCTTGTTCGCAAGGCTGAAGCTTTTTGTAATGGGATGTTGGTTGTTGAGATATACATAGTCTTACTCAAGGGTCAGGAATCCCTGCAATGCTTTTTGTAAAGTTGTTTTCATGATATGATGAAAAAATCCGTGCAGTGCTTTTCGAGTTATTTTTCACACAAACTCTGACAAAAACATAACCTTGGCAGAGGTAATAAGAGTGCATTATTGAAAATATGGATTATTGAAAGTTCCTGTTTATTTGTTTGTATGTGTGCACAGGGGATGTAAAGTATGTACATCTAGTATTATTAGCAGATGCTGATGACCCACCCTCCACACACACATGCATGCAAGCAACCCATTTCTGACAGGCATGTGTTTATTTTCACATTGGTTTGTGTGTCAATCGGCGTCAGCAGTATGGCATTGAGCTATTCAACTGTGTGTGATGCATTTCGTGTCTGTACCACAGTGTCTGTACCACATTCCTCTTTCTCAGATGATGGCGAATCTGATCTTGAAGGTCTCCATTACGTACACCCATACACCCATGCTCTCTCCATACACCCTTCTGTCTATTATGTCGACGTGGCCTCCCAGACAATTTGTAGTTTCTTCAGAGGCCCGGCTGCTTTTCAGAGCTGGAGAAGAGCGCAGACGGTTTCTCTTCAAAAGAGAGTGGGCTGACGGGTCAAGGCCGCCTGAGCTTTGGGAATGCAAAACTCTACCACTCGTCCTGTGCTTATGCAATTAGATATCAAAAAGCTACATGGGGCCATTAACCAGAGGCCATAGCACAAGTTCGCCAACACAAGGGGCTCTGGCTTTTTGCCAGTGGCATATGGCAAGGGCATCTAATTTTGAAAACCCACACAGAACATCAGTATACAACCTTACATTACAGCCCTTTCCTTATGGAAGTCCTACTTTTTAATTGGAATCTATGGCATGGAATGTAAATGGTTTAGTCGTTCCATGCTACTTTCGTAACTGAAATCCATCATTGAAAGACTGGAAAAATAATTTGAAAATATTTTAAAAATCATTAGTCATCAAACTTTTTTGCACTTTGTGCAAACCATTTGTGCACTTAACCCTAAGTTAAGTTGCTGGGGAGACTGGCCCTGAACAGTTGATAGTTGACAAAATGTAAGTCGCTTTGGATAAAAGCTTCTGCTAAATACGTAAATGTAGAGATATACCCAACTGCTGTTTTCTGTAAATCAATAATCTAAAGTTATTGCAACCATTAGTTTCATATAAAACTAAATCAATAGTGGAATCTAAACATTATACCTCTCCAATGACAACCATGCTGTAACCAAAATCAACTCAAGCAGGTGTGTGCTCGGGTGACTTGCCAGACTACGTGATACATTCGGGCAGGCTTCAAGACTACAAAATCCAGTCAGCATCACTTTCAAGACAGTTGTATATGACTCTAATACAACACTGACAATCTGTAATGCACTGCTCTGCAGCATCACTAAGAATTTCAGTCATCAGCCCACATAGTCAAGTTTAAAAATAAAAACAAACAAACAAACAAACAAGACAACGTTTCAAAATCTAGCGTAAATTCACAAAGCATCTTGCATTATTTCTCTTGTATGTTTTTTGACCATCCAACCCTAATGTCTGACATATCACATTAGCATGAGGACCTGTAGAGACAGGTCATCTACATGAGGTCACCGCTAAAAAGGAATTATCAACAGTATTGTATGGCATTGTATCGTTCTATACAGCAAGTCATTACACTGTATACTGTATATATCGGAAAAATATGTTTGATGTTTCTCTATACTGGTGTATAGTTATAGTTCCATATGGTAAATGTTGAATATATATATATATATATATATATAGCACTTACAATGGGGTAACATACTCAAGGGAATAAAAGGAGCATCAGGCTTTTCGGGCCTTTCGATCTCAACCATCCCCAAAAAAAAAAAAAAAAGAAAGAACGCAAAGCTAAGAGTGATTTATGGGGCAACGAACACCTCATCTGTCTTTGTATTCACCTCCCTTTATTTATTTTGGTCGCCTTTTGTCTTGTCGAGCCGTAAGTTGCATAGCTGGCATGGGGACTTCAAACAGTTCACGCAGGAGGGGGTGTGTTGTCCTGGTTGCAATCGCCGAGCCGTCTGGCATGTGTGTGGCCGCTGTCATATCGACGAGATAGAGAGCCACAGTATGTGTATGTGTGTGTGTGTGTGTGTGTGTGTGTCTGGGAGCTCAGTCTGAGTGTGTACATGTACGTGTGTGTGTGTGTGTGTCTGGGAGCTCAGTCTGGGCGTGTAGATGAATGTGTGTGTCCTGTGTGTGTGTGTGTGTGTGTGTGTGTGTGTGTGTGTGTGTGTGTGTGTGTGTGTGTCTGCACCCCCCACCCCCCGCCTCCATGTGTCTGGCAAGTGGCTAAGGCAGCCAGGATCCGCATTGCGTTGCTGCGCTCCGTGAGATTGGGGGGCGGGGGGAAGGGGGCGGGGGGGGGGGGGGTGTACTGGTGGTAGGGCAGAGGGGAGGGGGAGGTGGGGGGTATCAGCAATCTGTGCCTGCCTCTGCTCTTTTTCTACAGACACACACACTCACACTCTCTCTCTCTCTCTCTCTCACACACACACACACACACACACACTGAAAATGACTGGGAGAAAGAGACGGAGACACTAACAAAGAGATCTTCCACAGTCACAGTCGTCCCATATAAGAGAAAAGGCCTTTGTGCTAGCATCACCTACTCAGTTTTACAGCGTGTCTCATTGTTTCTTCCATCTCCTATTTGCTCCATATTTTGCAGCTGTGTGGCTTCTCTGCCTCGTTTTATTGCTTCTGCCTTTCTCGAATGACTCTGCCTGTCTATCATGCAGGTTCATTTTTCAAATGCGTCAGAAATGTGTGAATTTTGCTTTCAGGTTTCTTTAACCAACATCTGCAGGCACAGCAAAGCCATGAAAGTTTATGGTTTGTTTAATGTTATGTAATGAATATAAGATTTCTGAACAAGTTAATATAAACAAACCATAAACTTTAATGGCTTTTGCTTTGCTTGGTGATGATAGTATACTCAAAACAAAAAGTGGGTTTAGTACGTTATTTATTTGAACTCTTGCTTCCAGTAGTTCCTGTAAAGGGAACCCTTCAACTTAACATAGCACCCTCCATTTTAGAGCATGTTAGATTTCTGGACTCTTCCATATGGTTCTCTTCTGTCTTTGAATAATGAAATATTTGCTTTCACTTAATTACACAGACATTATTAATAGTTATTACATCAATATGTGCCTTTTAAATCAAATGTCAGGTATGTCAGGTCTTTGTATGATGTGAATGATTATATGAAATTTGAACATTTGCTGTATTCAGCTGTGGAGATTCCATGGAAGTTTTATATGCTTGGTCATGCTCTGTCACATCCATAATGTGTAAATGCGTAACTGGCCTTTTGCTTTTGCTGTATCATGGTCCCATACTGCCCTCGGGCCTTTGAGCAGAATGACTTGCATGTCTGGGCAGATGTGGGAGTGGCTAAAACTACAAATCCCAGTGTTCCTTGCAGGAGGAAGCACTGTGGGGGCGGTGGAGAGAGGTGGGGGGAGGAGCCGTGCTTAGCTGTGTCTGTTCACCCATCGCGGCAGCAAGACTAGCAGCCCCATCGTCGCCATTTGTGGCTCCTCTGCCTCTGCCTTCTAACCTGATGCCGCCAACAGCTGGTCAACAAAAAGCCCCAAATGTCCCAAAGTTCCAAATGGACCACCCCTCCCCAGACCCTCACATGCACCCTAGTCCACCCCCACCTCAGTCCGGTTTGGCAACGGGTGGGGATTTTTCTGGTGTGGATCAGTAGGCTTTGGGTGACAGAAAGGGAGTTCATTAGGCACAGTTAAGCCCTCATAGGTGCTTGTGCTGTTTTGTCTGCAGTCATTGTTTCATGTGGGAGGAATTATAGATTGGTTCCAAACACTGTCTAGACAGACAGACAGACAGACAGGTAGACAGACCGATAGATAGATAGATTTGTAATGCTGTCGTGGCCATTAGGGATGTTTTCAGTGGCTGGAAGATGTCCATATGAAGATGCATTTAGCATTGAACCCCGATTTGCTTTTTCTGCTTTGAAATTGTTTTTTTACGGGAGGTGGGCTGGATGTCTCTGTCAAATAGGCTGAGGAGGCAGAGGATCAGAATCAGAATCACCTGTAACGACTTTAAATCACCATGAGGATTTGATCCCTTCTCTCGTCTCTCTCTCTCTCTTCCTCTCTGTCTCTCCTCTCTGTCTGTCTGTCTCTCTCCCTCTTTCTGTATGTGTTTGTGTGTGTGAGAGAGAATGAGACTGAGAAATAGTGAGCTGCCCTTTCTGTTTGCAGTGGTCCCTCCACATTTATTTTCTTACCTTCTCAGACAAACACACACACACACACACACACTCGGAGACACACCACGCAGCAAATGTGTGTGTGTGAGCGTGCGAGACAAAACGTCACACCTCGGGGGAAAAAAGAGGAGTGTGTGACTGTGGCTCAGAAGAAGGGGGAGGGAGAGGAGGAGGATGGAAAGATAACACACACACACACATACACACATACATACACACACACACACACACACACATACATACACACACACATGCACACAGAAGAAGGGGGAGGGAGAGGAGGAGGATGGAGAGATAAATGTTGATGAGGAGCGCTGGGTGAGAGGCAGAGCAGTAGAGGCTGGGACAGAGTGGTGGCGCATGCGTGTGTGTGTGTGTGTGTGACTATATGTGCGTGTTCCCGTGTGTGTGTTTGGTGCCTGTCTGTGTATACTTGTGTTTGTGTGTTGCCTGTCTGTGTGAGTGTATTCTTGTGTGTGCGTGTATGTGTGTGTGTGTGTGTTTGAGAGAGAGCTACATGGAGAGCACGTGGATATTGTACTGTGTATGTCCTACTATAAAGCTCTTTAGTCTCTGCGTGTGTGTTTGTATCGTGCTGTTAACATTTTTACACACAATTGTCTGGGTTTTATCGTAACACCAAGTGCCTTTTCTGGTCCGTCTTTGAAGTGTGTGTGTGTGTGTGTGCACTCCATGTGAATGTTTGTATATTTGTATACATATATATATGTGTGTGTGTGTGTGTGAACAAGTGTGTGTGTGTGTGTGTGTGTGTGTGTGTGTGTATGGGCTTTCTGCATGGCACAGAAGTAGTTGACACAGATTTGAGGGGGATCAGAGACAGCAGCAGCAACAGCGTCAGCGCATCAGCCATGGCTGCGTGGCCGTGACTGTGGCAAACACGTACCTGTCTCACTCCCTCAGTCCCCTGCCTCCCTGTCTCACTCCCTCAGTCCCCTGTCTCCCTGTCTCACTCCCTCAGTCCCCTGCCTCCCTGCCCCAGCGCCTGCCTGCCTGCCTGCCTGCTCTGCTCTGTTCCCTAATCGCCCAGAGTATTAGCTCCCTAACTCAACGGGAGGAGGGAGTCTCCGACAGAGCGAGAGAGAGAGAGAGAGATAGAAAGAGAGTGAGGGTAAGAGAGAAAGAGGGGGTTGAGGGATGGTGGAAGAGAGAAGGGATGAGAGATGAGAAGAGAAGGGGAGCGAGTGAGGGAGAGAGAATGAGAGAGGCATGAGGAGAGACCAGAACAGAGATACAAGAGAGCTAGAGAGAGAGAGAGAGAGGGAGAGAGAGAAAGAAATAGAAATGGGGAGAAAGAGGGAGGGGGAGAGAGGAGAGGAGACGGTCCCCCCCTCCTTTCCTCTTTTTTTTCCGTCTGCACAGCCATGAGAGAAAGGAAGAGGAGGAAGACGAGGCGGCCGGAAAGGGTTTTTTCCGGCGCTCCGAGTCTCTCGTCCGCCGATGGATTAAGCTGGCCTTTATCAAGGGACGTGTAGGATCAATGCCGTGTGCACACGTGCCTGCATCTGTGGGTGTGTATAACTGCAGATAGTTTGCAGACATGCTGTGTGTTGATGCTTGCATATGCATGTCTCTATGTGTGTGTGAGACTGTGTGTGTGTGTGTGTGTGTGTGTATACATGTGTGTGTGTTGCCGTCTACAGACTGATGTCTGCTCTGACTGTGCAATGGAAGCACTGGTAGGGACAGCTATGGCGTTGTGTACCAGCAGACCATGTGTCTGTCTGTGTGTGTGTTTGCGTGTGTGTGTGTTTGGTGGAGGTGCTGAAAAGGGGTTGCAAGGCGATCATTTTATTGTACGCATAGACGAAAAAGGAGAGAGAGAAAGAGATGCCTTGGACGCTTCTGCCAGCTCTCTCTCTCTCTCTCTTTCTCTCTCTCTCTCTCTGTCTTACTCTCGCTCTCTCTTGCTTCCTTTTGTAATTTATTTCTTTTTCTTTTCGCCCCTGCACACTTTCTTCCCACTGCCAGCTCTTCAACATGCCTCTCGGAGCCGAACGGCACAGCAACGCCGAAAGTGGGACAGGGGAGAGATCTCTGACCAGAGGGACAAAGAGGAGAGAGACAGAGAGAGAGAGAGAGTAGAGAAAGGCAAACAGGGAGGGAGAGAAAAGGAGACAGATAAATTGAGAGAGAGAGAGAGAGGTGAAAAGGGATGCAGGAGATAGTCTTGTTCCTCCTCTTCGGGCTCTGTGAGCACTGCTCTGCTCTCTTTTGTGTGATGGTGAGAGAAGTGTGCGCTAGCATCCATGTTAGCATGTGCTGTCTCTCACACCTGTGTGGCCGATTGTGCATTTTTTCGTCCCTGCTGCTGGCTTTCCCGCACAGCACAGCACAGCACAGCACTGCACAGCACAGCAGAGCAAAAGCAACAGCAACAGCAACAGCAACAGCGGACATTCATGTGCCGTCCCTCCCAGGCACATATTTGTCAAGTTTCGCTTTGTAATTTAAGAGGACAACTATGCCGTTTGCGTTTAGTTTTTTTTGTTGTTGTTGTTTTTTTTTCCCCCAGATTGAGCTCAGCCATGGAGAAGAGGCAAGTGGAGGCTTTGTGGGTGCAACGTATTGCTATAGCCAGTTAAATGGGTCTGTGTTGGGTGTTTACGTAATGAGTTCGACTTTGACTTGAAAGCATTTTCATTGCAACTTGCGCTGCGCAAAGCGTGGAATGACAAAGGGAAAGATAAACAGCAATTCATGCATCTGAAGCTTAGGTCTGAATTGGTGGTGCATTTGGGTTGTGTGTCTTATGCAGGGTAAAAATTCTGTGATGACAGTTGTTCATCTGGGGATGCACTTGCAGTCCCTTTGTAGGGAGAGGGCAGACCGGTGTGTGATGTGGGATTGAAATGGTCCTTTTGCTCACCCAGACAAGAGTTCATGCAGTTTAGGATGTCTGTCGGTTATGCTCTTTGTCTACCACTAGGGGACAATGTCCCACAAGTCCTTTATTTCCCTATTCCTCCTTATTGTAGAGTCAAAGCCGAGTCACAATTGTCTGCACTGGGTACTGTGGGCGGGTGACGGTGCAGTGCGGGTCTTGTTTTTCGCCGGGACGAATTATTGTTTTAACAACACATTTGTCTTCTTCCCTACAGATGCGGGGGGTTCGACCTGGTTGGACAGCAGCCATTTTGAAAAGGCCGGCCATTTTGGAACTCCTTGCGTTCGAGGTGCGGGACGCTCCTCGGTTTTTCGACGAGGGACATGGTAAGAGGAAAACAGATGTGGGGTGTCTTGATCTGAATTGTCAAACCTTCCATTAGTCTCCTTAAGCAGTGAGGTCTTCTAGGGGCTCTTTCATACATGTGCCTGAGATAGTCGGTCACAACTTACAGAGATTAGACAGAACATCTACTGAAGCAATGAGTGAAAACTTGAACATAACTTTAATGTAAAATACTCAACCAATGAACATGTAATAGGCTTCTTATTCTACACTTTTACTGTTGTCTGTATGTATACTGTAGTGTACCACATAATGGACAACTAGTTATCATTTCACTTCCCATTCTATAAAACAGTATATGTAAAATATACTGATATATAAATGAAGGAAGAGGCCATATTCTCCATACCTTAAGGAGACTTGTGTCTAAGAAGTTCTTATTTGTGTGTCTGGCGAATATTATGTAAACGAGATGATTCAACACATAATTAGCGAAAATGTAAATATCACTGTGTATGGCAACTTGCAATACTAAAGACTAAACACATTACATTATGGACTGAACAATTCTAATTGCGCAATCTTCCAATCATTCTACTGAATGAAATGTGAGTAGAACTACAACGTCCAGCATGCCTCTTTGTCCCTGAGACCCTTAACCTGTGATGTCATGTAAGGTCACAGGTGAGGTCCTTGGGAACAAGGCCACATGCATTTTGGCAGCAACCTTCACAGATGAAGGATAAATAAGCAAACAAAAGCCTCAGACCAGAAGCTCATGTGGCCGCAGCGTCTCTCATGGGGATGAGCACCTAAGTTAGAGCAGGACTCCAAATCACAATTTCGCCTCTATAAGGGTGTTGGAAATGGGGACAGGCCCTATCGTCCGGCTTCAGGTTCAGACCAAATAGAAGACGGTCTAAGGTCGCGACCCCGCTCTCTCTCTCAGCGTGAGACTCTTGATCACCAAGTCAGAAGCAGCTTAGTCAGGCGATAAAGCAAGTGCTTGAATGAAGTGAAATGAAAGGTATTAAACTGTTTTGAGAGTAATGGAAACTATAGTAATAAAGCATCTCAAGGAAGATTGGACTACATGTGGTCTGTGTTCTGTGTTATATTTACATTTTGCTGAAGTCATCATAGTGAATGTATCAAATCAGATATGTCCAACAAATAATAAACATTTTCAGTTTTCAAAGTGCGTAGTAGTGTTTTTATTAGCCTAATTTTTAATCTATGTATGTATGTATGTATGTATGTATGTATGTATCTTTCTATCTAATTCATTTCTTGTTGTGTTTATGTAACTATCTGTTCACTTATCAGACTAACAGTCTTAGGTTAAGGAACACAGTGTGTGTTTGTGTGTGTGTGTGTGACAACATTAGTATCCCGCTCATTCCCTGTTGCCCAAAAACGCATTAGCCGTCTGTGTCGGGAGCCAGTCTGGTAACCATGGCAAACGGCTTGGGGGCAACAGAGGGGGGTGGGGGGCGGGAGTGAGGGCAGCGGGTGCATCAGCACCCATCTCTTAGGTAATATTGCTTAAACTCACGCTCTGTGTTTCTGTCTGTTGGTTTGTCTCTCAGTCTCCCCCCTTTTTTTCTTGTCTTCTCTTTTTACCTCTTTCTTTGTCTGTTTTCTTTTATTCTGTCTATCTCTCTTTCCATCTCACTCTCTTAGTCTGTCTTTGCTGCTCACACACACACACACACATCTGCTTATATACTGCCCCCCCCCCACACACACACACACTCACACTCACACTCACAGAATTGTTTTTCCCCCATTCGCCCTTCTCTTTCTATATTGATTTCTGTTTTAGTCTATCTTCCGATCGGATTCTTTTCTTTCCACTCACTGCAGTTCATCCCTTTTTCTTTTTCTCTCTTTCTTTCTCATTGCTCAATTCTCTCCTTCTTTCTCTCCCTTTACAAACCACAGAGAGATAAACTATATTTCCTCCATTCTCTTGTCTTTCATCTCCCCATTCTCTCTACCCTCCTTTTCCTCTACCTCTCTCTCATCCCTTTCTGTCTTTCTTTCTTTCTTTCTTTCTTTCTTTCTTTCTCACAAACCACAGAGAGAAAAAGTCTATATTTCCCCACATTCTCTTGTCTTTCATCTCCCCATCCTCTCTTCCTTTCTACCCTCCTTTCCCCTTCTCTTTCTCTCTCTGTGTCCCTCTCTCCTCTACCTCCCCCTCTTTGCTACTGCAGTGCACTAAGGATAAAAGATGGAGACACAGATTGGCTATGACAGTGAGGAGAGATGAGAGTGTAATGGATTTTCTGTTTTCCCCGCCGCCGCATCCCGCACAAGAACAGAGGACAGAGGCGTTTTTTTTTTTTTTCTTTTCCAGACATCACCTCACGGCAAACTCCTCTGTCTGGGTGTCTTGCGCCCCTTATCACCAGCCATCAGCTGAGAGATAGAACGCTGTGCTTGGAACACTACCCCTTCCCACACACCACACTCACACAACATACACACACACAACCCCCCCCCCCCCCCCCCCCTTCACACACACACACACACATACACACATCCGCTTATATACCCACACACACACACACACACACACACACACACATGTGTATACCTTCACAATATAATGTTCCGTAACACTTTATGTCAAGTCTCACTTAGCTGTTATTGAAGTGAAGGAAAATAGCTACAAGAGGAGCGGAGCTTCCTAACTTGTTTGTGTCAGTGTCTCATTTTACGTCATTTTAGTGTTTTAGTGCTCCAGTTAAGAGCGATAGATGGAGGAGCATGAAAAAAAAACTTATATTTACACTTATACACTTAAACACTTATATGAACCAAGCATATATTTTATTGTTGTTTTACTATGAATCAACATGTGGAACTCTGCCAGGGCATAGGCTGCCTTACTGCAGATGCAAAAGGATATACAATATATGGTTGCATAACGCATCATGCCATTTTGTCTGTCATTTAAGTGGACAATATAACACAGAATTGATATCTCCTCCAGAGAAGAGTATAGCCCCTGTACAAGGCTGTAAATGATAGATTACTCTCTGATTACTTGGGTGGAACACAATGTGCCTTAGCCAATAAGGAAATCTGGAGTTAATGTAGCAGTGTGTTGGAGTACTCTACGCCTTTAATGGATCATGAGGACATGCAGAGGTGATCAGAACTGATTCTCTGTAATAAAGTCTTTATTCCCCATGTAAACTTCAGACACTGACAGTAATAAGTGCAACCTAACGTCTTTCTGCCACAACCACACATCTCCTCTGTTGTGCTTTGCTGCCACCTTCTGGCTGCAGATGAAACTGACCTTTACCTGTCGCCTTCCGCCTCTAACAGGTCCCAACATGATCTACGATCATCACTGGGATTATTTTCAGGACCAAGTGTATATGGATAATATTTACATACAGCTAGAACTCATAATGCAGATGTTGGACTAAGGTAAGTACGATAAACTGAACATACAAATGCAAAAATACAAATGCCAAATTAAGTTATAAGAGATAGATAGTTTACAAAATTATGAGAGAGGTCTAGACATACGACTTTGGAACGGAGAGATCTACATCTTGGGAATGTCCTGAATAACTGAAGGCAAACACAAAATTGCAAGTCATGTCTGTACTATGATAAAATGCTGAATAATAATAAATCAGCATCATCATAATTGGAGCACTTAGGCTTATTATTTTTCCAAAGAATTTATTTCTGTTTTGGTTTAATTTTTGTTTGTCACTTTCCAGCATTCTTAAAGGGGCACTCCAGCACAAATCAGCCCATATCCCAGTCGTTCAAGATCACCAAGTTTTTTTAGAAAAAGAGCTAAAAATTAGCTACAGCATTAATCGAACAGTAACAGGGTAGTTGACGTGTACAAGTGAAAGCATATAAACTCAGTTAGTTAGATCATTATCCAATATATGATGTGCACATTTTTTCTCATCTGTGACCTTGACCAACAGGGCTGCATTTTGATTTACCCTGGAATATCCTTTTACAGTCATATATCCCAGTACAGCCAGTAGATGGCAACAGTTCTACAGACATCAAGTTGGTTTCTAGCAATCGCAACTCCTCTATTGCTCAGTGGATATTGTATTTCCTCTGAACAATTTCCTGTCGTGCATTAGGAGGAAACGCGCAAGGCCATTTCAAAGTGATGACTAGTGTGATATTTTGATGATACTAATTTCAATAGCACTCGGTTTGTTTGACTCAAAATCGGCTCCTGGAAAAGGGAGATTGCCGGTCTCTGCATTTAGGTGTTAAAATCGTTTATAACATTTGGTCTAACGTGGGTTTGAGCTCTGTTATGTTCCACTGAATGGTGGTTCATCAGTGGTCTACAGCTACTTAATTCTATAAAAAATATTTTTATTTCATTTTATTGATTTTGTTTTCTTTTTTCTCAGCCATTTGTCATAATGTCATAATTTCTATTATTCGCTGTTCTTTGTCTTTATCTTTGTAAAGCACATTGAACTGCCTCTTTGTATGAAATGCGCTAAATAAATAAACTTTTCTTGCCTTGTCTCCAAGTTGTCAGATTTATCACATATTTTATACTTTTCTTAGGAAATAGTTGTGGACCTGTGAAGGCCCAACATGAGTCCCCGTATTACATGTAATACATTTGGCCAGCCTTTAACTTTTGCAGACACTTTTAAATTTCTCATATCACTGAAAAGGCACAACAAAGACTGTACTTCTTAAGACAAGTGATGAAGTTTCATGTGAGTAGACATCTGCTGGTGCATTTCTATAAAGCCATTACTGATCAGCCATGGGGTACAGGTTACGGCCTCGGGCTTGTAATGGAAGGGAAGGGACCAGTGGACCATGGCTGAAGCGCCCTTGAGCAAGGCACCTAACTCTCACTGCTCTCTGGGCATCGCTACAGCAGCCAGCTAACTGCTCCAGGTTAGTGTGTACTTCACTGTGTGTGTTTCACTAATTCACGATTGTGTTAAATGCAGAGACAAAAACTCCCTTGTGTGATCAAAAGAGTATAGATTATTATTGATATTCATTTATTAGAGACGGTCGTCACCTCTTCCATTACTGTCTGGTTTGGAAGTCCAGACAAGATTGTTACCAAAGCCTCAGACATCATTGCTTGTGATCTCACACCAGTTCACTCCTTGTACTATAACTGAGCCTCAAATAATCAAGCACCCTTCCCACCAGTGCCACTACATGTTCTAACCACTGCCCTCTGGAAGATGGTTTAGGTCCATTCGTACAGAGACAGCACGATTCAGAGACAGCTTCTTCCTCTCAGCCATCAGACTCATTCATTCATTCATTCATCTCACAAAAGTACCACATTTCAACAGAAGCATACCTGACTCATGGCCTGTAGTCACAGACACGGAATATATTGTAAGTTATTATGATGTATTAAAGGAGGAAAATGGTGCATTTCCACTCGTTCGTGTTAATCCTCATGTTTATCCAGCTTTTCCCAAATTGCACCACAGATGAGGTATGTGTTTACAAGTAGACACAGGAATCTGAAATGAAAATCCCATTACCCCACTGCACTATGACACAAAGGAACACTTTATGTTCCTCATGGACACACTCGTACAAGAGTGAAAGTGCGTGTGTGTGTGTGTTTTACATTTAGCTTGTGATGACTGAGTACTGACTCAGGGCTAAACTAATCTAAACATACAGTGTGGTGAAGTGATTTGCCCACACAGTGTACTGGGCCACTGGAAACTAATGGTATCCTCAGAACTGCATTCAACAATGCAGATCAGATATGATGTCAGCTAGAAGGCTTTCAGAGAATCTCTGCTAAATGAATCAGTCAACTACACACTAACAGAATTGAGGGGAAAAAACACTCAGACACTCTGGAAATTCTGGCATCTAAGAATTTATCATACCTGTTTAAGAAATTACATGTAACTATAATAGCACACTCAGTGGGTTCATGGAATAGCTAGTCTATGATCAAAGATGTTTCCACTATTTGGAAGAGGGCACCCATACTGTAAACCTGGGGACCCGGGTCTTATCTGATCCGAGATCATTTCCCGATCCATCACCATCCCCATGTGACTCATCTCATGTCAATCTCTTCTGTCTGAATAAAGGCAAAAAAGGTCCAAAAAATCTGCTTTAAGAGATGAATTTGAACACCACTGGAGTACTGATATTTGTGCCCCTTAGCATCACCACTCAATGTCATTTATAAGTAGTAAGTCAAAATACGATTGAGAGGGTCATGATCTGACCTGATCTGTGTCACAGAGTGCAATATCAAACATTCTGGACATATGCTGACAATGTTGGACACTTCAGTCTCCATAATACAGTGTAGTGTCAGGATTGATAAAATCTGCCTTACTTTAAGAGTTAAAAGACAAGGGATATTTTAATTATGGAGCTCATCCTCCAGTCACGTTTTGTAGCTTCAACTGTTCTAAATTCTTGCAAATACATATAATTTTAAAAGCCAAAGGATGGAAATCATCAGTGATCAAAGGTAATCGATGAGTGTTTGTGGCCCAAACTTGAGGAGCACATACAGCTCTATCAATACAGACAGTCCTCTGCTGGGTGGGTCATTTGCAGCAGATTCAACAGAGCCATCAGTGGTCAGTTAGAATGGTGGTCAGCTCCCTGAAGTCGGCCTGGTGTATAAACACTATAAAACCCCAGGGTGCTAGTTCCACTTAAGCGCTGATGTCTCTAGTGTAAGGCGTTTTGAAAGAGGTCTAGTACCCAGTATCCCACATCCAATGGTTCCAGTGAACACAAGGAACAAGCATCCCATACCCTGTATGGGTCAACACTATGACCCAGCATCCCATACCCTGTATGGGTCAACACTATGACCCAGAATCCCATACCCTGTATGGGTCAACACTATGACCCAGAATCCCATACCCTGTATGGGTCAACACTATGACCCAGCATCCCATACCCTGTATGGGTCAACACTATGACCCAGAATCCCATGCCCTGTATGGGTCAACAATATGACCCAGAATATAATACCAGATATGGGTCCAATGTCCACAAATACCCAGGTTCAAGACTAACTAAGAACTAAGATGAAATCTCATTAAATGTCAT
This sequence comes from Tenualosa ilisha, assembly GCA_015244755.2. Taxonomy (NCBI): domain Eukaryota; kingdom Metazoa; phylum Chordata; class Actinopteri; order Clupeiformes; family Clupeidae; genus Tenualosa; species Tenualosa ilisha. Next base: position 1,529,095 of record PYXC01001670.1, read on the forward strand.
TCCCTATCACCGATCAACTCATTAATTGGCTGCAAATGTCTGGAAAAGCCCATAAATACATATTTTTGAAAAATAGAAAGAAAGAAAGAATAGCGGAATGCCTCTTTAACCAAAAGAGGCATTCCGCTTTTCCTTCTCTTAAACAAAACTTAAACAAGAGCGAGAATAGATGTAACACACTGAGCTCAGGGGATTTGTTTACTGTAATCCTCCATCCTCCACTCCCATTACAGCCACTTTCAAAAATGAGATTCAAATCAAGCCAAAGCCTAAACAAGCTATAAACCCACATTCATCCCCTATTACAAACCACAAGCATTCCTTATCGCAGACCATTACAAGTGACAGACAGAGTCTCGAATGCCTAGGAGAAGCATGGGAACATACATAGAACTGAATGCATAGGCTATTCGCTACAAACTTTATTTGTACTCTTATGCTATTTTGGTGATGTACTATTTTCTACCAATCAGTTCCTAAACAACAACAATCCTCATCAACAGCAAGAGCTATTTTTTTGTTTATATTCACATAAGTGTGAATTATTGAGTGGCAGTTTGAAGATCTCTCTCTTCTGAGTAGGCTAAAGAGAGAGTTAGAAGGGAATGGAAATATCTCATTACACTTTAGTTTACACATTACAACTATTAGTTTTGCCTTTTTTTGGGAGTGGATGTTGGGGGGCCCTATCCAACTCTATCTCACCCCCAAACTGTGTACATACTGTACATCTCCAGACAACATCCAGTTGCCTTACAACTCATCAACTCAGACGACTGAAGGCCCTACACAGACATCTATCTGCATGGATTCAATGCAAGGCCCCATGAGGTCTCAGTAACTTTGGAGACAGTGGACAGAGACAGAGAGAGAGAGAAAGAGAGAGAGAGAGAGAGAGAGAGAGAGGGGTGGAAAGAGGAGCGATGACCTCACCAGAAAGACATGGGCCCCCCTTTGGATCTCTCAGATGCTCTCATCTTCAACAGTTACTAAATATAGCCAGGGGTTAATTAGGCTATTCCACTGCCAATTCCCACAGAGCGTGAGTATAACGTTGTGGCGTAACGACCACATTCAAAACATTTGTTGCATTTGTCTGGTTTGTGTCAACAGCCCTTTCACCGTCCGTCAGATATTTCCTTGAGGTTTGGTTGTAGATAGCCTCAACATCAAGGTGAAATTCCCCAAGAATAGGCCGAATTCTGAGGAGGATCAGCTTTCGTCTTCCGTTGTCCATGGTGAATAACCTGAAATTGCATTAATGTGTTGTGGGAATCACTTGCTTGGGAAACGGTTGTGGGGAAGCCAAGGACAACTCTACTAAAGGACTCCTGGGATTTATAAGGGCGATTGGTGGAAAATTCCTCCCGCACATCTGTACTATTCCCAATGAATATATTACCAATACAATATCGTTGTGTGGTCATGTGTGTGAAAGAGATAAGAAGAACCTGTGTATGTGTGTGTTTATATTTATGTAAGTGAGTGATTGAGTGTATGTGTGTGTGGGTGTGTTTAAGTGAGTGACCAAGTGAGAGTGAGTGTGTCTATGTGAGTGTGTGTGTATGTGAATTTAAGTGATTGAATGAGCGTGTGCATGTGTGTGTGTATGTGCTTGTCTCCCTTTCATTCCTCACATTCCTCTCCCTTTCTGAGAATCTGAGGATCAAACAGGAGGAGGAGCTGATGAGGTGGCATGGAAACCCCCCCACAGAGTCTGTGTGTGTGTGTGTGTGTGTGTGTGTGTGTGTCTGTGTGTGGTTAGGTGTATGTGTGGACACCCACTTGTGTGTGTCTGTGAGTGTGTAAGAGAGGGACCATGCACCTGCATGTGTGTGATTTGGTGTGGTGTGTATCTGAATGTGTGTGTGTGTGTGTGAGTGTGTCTGAACGTGTGCATTTTTATAATTTTATTTTGCTATACAAAAGAGATCATGCATGACTCAATGGGTATTTTTCCCTTTCAATATATGTGACAATCCAAAAAAGTCTCTCTTTCCATTTCTTCATTTAGTTCCAAAGGAAGTGACTGTTGCTTCACCGTGGCCTGTTTTACTACGATCACTGCATTACTGACTCTAGGCTGAACCATAACTGTAAAACAGGATGCTGATTCCCCGCAACACTTCCAGAGAAATCTTTCTCAGAGGAAGCCCTCTTGCTTTCGTTGTGCTTTACCACATGACGTCAGAGAAAGATAGAGAGAGAGAAAGAGAGCGGAAGGAACAATGACATAGAAAAAACAAGTAGAAAAGGGTAGAGTGAAGAGAGAATCATTGACCACAATACTGTACCTTCGATCCAAAATCTACTTAAGTTATTAAATCAATGAAGATGCTCAAAAGGCATTGCTGTTTAAATATTTGTTTACTCAAACCACTCGTGAAGTGACCTGATAGCATACAGACGAAACACATCATAGCTAATTTGCATTAAGTGAGCAGCTTCCAAGTTGTTTTTTTTTGTTGTAGTACTGGTCACCCAAGCGTTGATGCTCGTCGTTTTTGTTGCTCTAGTCATTTTAGTCTATTGAAAAGGAATTACGTCTGTTGTCCTTATTGCTTTAGTAACTCTTGTTGTGAATGTACAGTCAGAGACTGATAAAAGTGCTTAGAGGACAGGGAGGGGTGGGACTCATGCTTACTTACCTGCCAATAAAAATCTGCTTCAGGATGCTATTATGGAACAGTGACATCATCACCCTACTGAGGTGTCACCATGGCATCATCAGGGCACCCCGACAACAAAGCTCTTCCATACACACACACACACACACACACACTCATACAGTCACCAATGCTCATTGCAGAGTCTGTGTTCACCCCCCAAAATATGAGCAGGCCTTGAAAAGTGAGACAGGGGTGTGTGTGTGTGCGCGCGCGTGTGTGTGTGTGTGACTAACACTTCCTGTCTGGCCTCCTGCCTTTAGCCTGCATTCCAGACGCATGCAAGTTCTCTCCTGCCGCCGCCGCCGCCACTGCCACTTGGCCCTGGTTCCGCCAGCAACTCTTTTCACAGGTGAAGAGGCCGGACAAAAACCGCAAACACTCTGCATTCAGCGGCAATTACAGCCCCTAAAAGGGGGTAATTGTTTGCTGTGAAGATCAGAGCTCCCTTTGTCAAGCTGGATTTCACAACATTAAAGGGATTGTCTTGTAATTTGAACCGTAAATTGTTTGGCATTTTCTTGTGAAATTGACCATGTTTCCCCCTCTTCTACTGTACTTCCTTCATGGCTGACATGGAGTTGAATAATGTCTTCGGCTGACTTGAGCTGAGATGGAGTTGAATAATGTCTTGTTGTGAGACTTGAGCTGAGTTGTGGCTGGTCCACTGTGCCTGCGCCACGTGGGTGTGTTTTGACCGACTCTTGCAACAGGCCGTAGAATAATGCTGGTTCCTTGTTGGAAAAGAAAGAAACTACTTAAAAATCCTGAATAGGCTGTTGATTCAAAACAAAGTCTTCTCTCAGTCTCACGTATCACTTTACAGAAACAAAATCATCATTTTACAGAGCTTGTCTGTCAAGGGGAATTTGACACATTAGGGAAGAGTTCAGTGGTGCCCAGAATTAAAGATTATAATGTCAGTATGACAATAGCAATACAACAAGACAAATGGCAAACCTTTCAGCTTGTTTCTCCAGTAGATGCGTCAACACAAGAAACAAAAGTTTAATTTACTATTGTTGAGCTTGCCTTGTCTTGTCTAGTGCATTTAAAGATGAGAGGTGCTAGTCATTAGTTGTCTCTCATTGACTGTTTACACAACTGAAAAATGCAAATGTAGTGCAGTTAATACTAACATATTGCTAGGGGGGTTTATTCAAGTTTTTAGAAACCGGAATATGGCCAAATTCAGAATATGACAAGTTTATCTGGAGTTTATCTGAATTTCACACAACCCAAATACTGACAATATTCCTGTGCAGAACAGGAGTATACAATGCATGTAAATAACCTATGTTTCTGAACCCTAAAATACTTAAAGGCATACCAAGCAAGACTGTGTTATCTCTGAAGCTCCCCCTATGGTCGCCCATTTTCTTAAAAAAAACAACAAAAAAAAAAACAGCAACAACATTGTACATTCTCTCCATGCAAACTTACTTATGAACCAAAAATACGAACTAGTGATGATCCTTTTTGTGCATTATGTTCACTGACAAGCCAGTATAAATGCAATTTCAGTTTCATCCAGTTTCGTTTTCTCCTGGTAGATGTTTCAGATCCTGCAGGTTACTGTGGAATCTACACTAGAGGCAGCAATGAAAATAGCCTTCATTCATCCCGTAATCAGCCATTTAATCATCAAAGTGATATAAATAAATATTCCAAAACGTTATTCCCGTCTGCGTGTGGGTTCCTTTTATGTTACTTTACCTCTTGAGCCGGAGTTTGTAACACTACGAAGCTGATAAGTAAACCTAAAAATGTTGCCTAATGTGCCTTTAAGTAAGGGATAACAGCCGACGAGGTGACCAGTTCAATGGAAATAATGGTGAGGTAGAGGTGAAGGACTCTAAAGTAAAGGAAAGTACACCGTGAAATTCTTCACTATGGTCGTTATGGTTACCATTCATAAGCGCATTGATATGGAACAGTGATTCTAATTTTTTAGATCTACTTCAAAGGTAGCTAGTTATACAAAGTTAATTCTCACCTCATCAGCCAATTGGAAAAGAGAATCCCATTGTCAAGGGGAATAACTGGCATGAATGAGCCCGTCATGAAACTGATTTATGCCCATTCAGCATTTCAGGGTTCAGGGCTTTGGGCTTATGGAGAACATTGAGGTCAATGTGACTGAAATTAGACTTTTGGGATTCAGATCTTTCATAGAGAACTATGTGTATATCAACTGGGTCTCTGCATTTGTCCCAGTTGTGAATTGGTGAACACATACTAACCTAGAGCCATTGGCTGTCTGCTACAGCAATGCCCAGGGAGCAGTCAAGGCCACGTCGGCCGTGGTCCACTGGTCAGGGATCGAATCAGCAACCCTTCAGTTCTTAGCCTGAAGGCCTAACCAGTAGGCAACAGCTGCCCAAGACCTGCAGCGCTTGCTGACATCTATCAGTGACACAGTTGGCTACTGCGCCTGTGTCAAAAAAGGGCAGGTGCCCACAGGGACCCAGATTCAAGTCTGACCTGCGGTCATTTCCCGATCCCACCCCATTTTTCCCTCTCCCACTCACTTCCTGTCTCTTTTTTTGCCATCTCACCACAATAAAGCCAAAAACAACATACTTCTACTTGTTCAGGTCACACACAATCCGTAGTGGTGGGCAGGCATGCTCTGCCCCATAAAGATATTGAAGTCAGGGGTGTTTGGTTTCTTTGGTGTTAAGAAACATTGAGAAAAGTGTGATATTTGAGAAAGGAAAACATAGACAGAGAGAGAGAGATTTCCAAACCAAGGCAGTTCAATCAACATCTCTTTATTCTACTGACATGTCATAACTGGAGAGTTAAAAAAAATGTCTACGGAACTAGAGCCTTCCTTTACAGTATCCTGAGGAAGACATGTTACAAATTTGGACATAAAAAAGTAAAAAGTGCTTTGGATTATTGGAGAATAACTTGCTTTCACTGACTTCACTGACATTAGGACTGTAATGGCAATGTCAGTTTAATTATACAGCACTTTGAAAGCAATGTTATTAGGCAAAAATGCTGTATTTAAAATTAAATGGCAGAAAAAAATCTGAAAATAAATTGTCCCATGCATATGCTACTTCTTGCTGTTATCTATGTGGTGACAGACCCAGAAGCCACTTAGCAACAAGTTAGCATGGGAATGAAGTGAATCATATAACCATAACCTACCACCCATAGTATGCCCTTAGATGGTAACATAGGCTACAGTAGTAGAACATCTCATGTAGTCCATCACACACAGGAAAGTGCCACATCTGAATGGGCAGAGATAGGAGGGTCATCCTCCCATTGTCATTCAAATCAGCATACACTGAGAGGGCCAGGCATGTCCAAGCAAGGTGTAATGAACTAGAATGTGTGAATGAGAGTAATAGTGTGTTCACGTAAAGTGTGTGTGTGTCTGTGTGTGTGTGTGTGTGTGTGTGTGTCTTGGAGCGCAGTAGGGCAAATTCCAGGGAGCCTTCATCTTGATGAAAGGTAGCCTTCATCTGAATTAAAGAACCGCTTGTTGTCTGAAACATCACGGAAAACATTCGTGAATTTATTTTTAGCAATCCGTGTTCTCTTGAATGTTCTTCTTTTGGGATTAATCGTGTGTACGGAAAGACGGATCTGAACGCTTCGGCTGGTTCGCCCCCACAGCTTTACCCCGCGCGCCAGCGACGCTCTCTAAAGACAAACGTTACGCTCATCACTGAACTTGTTATTGTCGTGGGCTTTTTTTTGGAGCGAGACGCATGACGTTGAACGGCGGGACATGGCTGTGAACTATACTGTTAACTAAGCTATTTCAACTGTACTCCAAACAAATCAAATCGTAAACAAACCGATCGCAAGAGGTGTGTTTTATAAACCAATAAATAACAGGGTATCATTTTACATCAAGTCGGGTTTTGACACGCGCGCGCGCGCGAACACACACACACACACAAACACGCACACACACACACCTGTGTTGAAACTGACCCTTAATATGGTAAAAAGAAATGTGCTTAAGCTCCTATTGGTAGTAGATAAGATCTTATGGATCCAAAGTAAGTTATTTCTGTTTCTTCAAGACCCATGAACTTGCGTGGGTAAAAAACAACAACAGGCAACTAAACTAAGCACATGGTTGTGTTGCTGATGATGAAGCGCTGGTGAGAGTTAAGTTGGAAGTCAGTTGTTCGCATAGTTGACTTTCATCAGACAGACAGACGTGTAGTCATCGAACGCACTTCCTGAAGCTTCCTGAAGAGGAGACGCTCCCGCTGACCCCCTAGTGCATGGGGTGAACAATAACGCGCGAGTGGAAATATTAGAGGGATGTGTCAGTGGAGGTCTCACCGCCTGATGCGGGGGCGTACGCATCTGTGGGGTGGTAGGGGGGACAAGTGGTGAAGCAGGGCTTGTTTTTGTTTAAAATGAAAAGGAGAATTTTTTCCGGGTGGTTGCGGGGGGTGATCAAACTTTCTTTCATTCTTTGGCAGGCCATGTGTCAAGTAGGCCTAATCAACAACCAGTTTTAGCAGCCTGCCGGTGGTAATGCAGAATGCGCAAGGCTACAACTTTAAGGATGTAATATTCAGGACTGTGAAAACAAACTGAGTAATAATTGTATAGCTATGAATAATTGTTGTGAAATATATAAAAGATTGTTCTTATAACCTAGATAATTTCATGCTTTTCTGACGTGATTTATTTTCTCAGTTCAAAGTGTATCTAAATCAATGTTTGTCAATAATATCTGTATCATTAACATTACAGTAGCTACAATAGTGGAGTGGAAGGGGAAATTCATTAATGAGGTGAAATTGCATCATGGCCCTTGATGAATTCCAGTGAATGATCATGGGTCAGATTAGCATTGCCTGTGGTGACATCATACACACTTGCACTCACCACACACATACACTGACCACACACACACACACACACACACACACACACACAAAGAGAGAGAGAGAGAGAGAGAGAGACACACACTTACAAAAATAAACAGAAAAAGGGAAACTACAGCTGAGGTCCTGTGAAGAAGAGGGGTTGGGTGCGGAGTGGAGTGGGGGTGGGGTGGGCACGGGGGCGTTGGCGTTTTGTCAATGAAGAGGATGACTCAGGCTGGATGTGTCATACACATTCTATAAAGGGGGAAGTTCACAGAACAGACTAAACATTTGCACACTGAGTGATAGCTCAGCACAGAACACATTATTTACTAGTTCTCCAGCATTGAACAGAGGATGAAATGTAAGTGTTTTCTGATGATATCATGATGGGGGGGCACTATTTGTTTGTGGCTATCGGGGGGATGGGGGGTGTGGCAGCATCACTAGGAAGGTCAAGACAGGTCATAGAGACAAATGTTGACCTCTTATGGTCTAAGTGGCTCTGTGATTATAGGACTTATGTACCTATGAACCCTTAGCACAAGGTATGAAGTATGTGATAACCTGGAATGGATTAATTGATTTAACTGTAAAGTGTGAAGGTTCTAGAGCTTGGCAATAGACTTCTGACCTCCATGGAAATGGAACTGGCATTTAAGAGTTGTCTTGTGACGATATACAAGGGATGCATTTTCTGTCATTCATTGAAAGTATGGAGGTGGATAAACACTACAAAGGACAGATAACTGTGTTTCTCGACGACTTTGTGTTGTTTGATTGTTTAGTTGCCTGCTTTTAAATCTTTAAAGAACATTCTTATTACTTTGCTGTTTGATACATGCAGTGTTTCAGTAAATGTACCTAACCTGTTGAAAGAGAGAAAGAAAGAGGGAGAGGAAGAGAGAGAGCGAGGGAGAGAGTTTCACATGGTTGACTCTAGCTGGAATCATAGTGGAAATCTAATTACTACATGCACCAGCAATCAGCATCACTGAAGGAGGGTTGTCAGATTAAATGCACTTCCTCTGTGGAAACGAGCCATAGATTCACTTCCGAAGTGCGCTTAATCTCAAACACAAATTGGAGCTCTATTTAGTGAAATGAATGTGTCTGTCTTATTGCTGCTGCCTATTTAACAAGCTCAGTAAAATTGAAACTGAGTTAGTGGGTCACTTGTTGGATAAAGAGCCCTCATATACTGTAAGTCTTCACAGTGCGCTCACAATGACGTCAATGCCTATGGGTGTACAATTTGAAATCTTGCTGAGTCGCATCCTAACTGGCCAGACAGGGGAATCACATTTGCTGCTCACACTATTCAGTTGGTTCCTTGACAGAGCAGTGCTATTTGCTGGTGTGGCACGTTTTTTAGCTAACATGTCGGGGCTTGTCCGGCACTCACTGCCCCAAGGATCCTATTTCCTAAGCTAAGCTTAAGCTTTCCTTATCTGAGGAGTTGCTGGTGCGCTGGTGTGGAAGGTCGTGGGTTCAAGTCCCCAGAGGGGCCATATTTGTTTCCCCTAGCAAGAGATGAAAGTAACTGTGAAATCATGTTGTGTGAGTGTTAGACAGACTCTCCATCCATGCCTGTGGAGTTTAAGTGGTATCTCTCCTGAGCGATCTGAGAAGGAGTTAAACAGTTGTGTTGTTGTGATCCTAACATCTGTGGTGTACATCTTATTGTCACAAACAAATGGAGGTCAAAATATCCCAGGCTGCCTGAGGACACAAGCGTACAGACAGCTGGGAAAATGATGTGTCATGGTGGGGTTTCCACACTGAAGAGGGAGAAAAAAGTGAGAGAGACAAGGAAAGAGAGAAAGAGAGAGAGGGAGAGAGAGAGAGAGAAAGAAAGAAAAAAAACTCTAAGGGTTCCTTCTGCTTTTTTATTTTGCTGACAGCACTGCTGAACTTCCATGCTTCTCTCCACATCTGCCTGCTGATGGTTCTCGTGCCCTCGCAGTCCATTGGTCACCCCCGGCGGGAGAACTTGATGCTCCTCATGAGGTGGCTACAGATACTGGAGAGCGAAGCTCGTGCACCATTTGTAAGTCCCTTATGTGAATGGCCAACCGTTATTATTGTCTAAATCGCACTGTACACCCTAAACCCCAAGCAATGAATCCTCATAGACTTAAACTGGCATGAATCAGCTAATCGTGATTAGCTGATTTACTTATTCTAAAGCTGTTTCATGCTAGTTAAGTTAGTTGAGGAAATGGGGGTTAGGGGGTACACTGGGGTACACTGGGGTTCAGAAAGTCTGAATTTGTGTGACTTATATGCTTCTATGCTGTGCCTGTTTTATAATGTTAGCTATTTTAGGGGGTTGCAATTGGGTTTGAATGGAAAGTGGATGTCTGGACGTTAGCAGGCCTATGGCTTTTTTTCAATTCAGTAGCCTATACACTTATTTTAAGTTCTGTTGTTGTGCTCTTGGGTGGGTTTGTGGGTGTTTAGGAAGGAAGCTTCTTGTCAGACTTCCTGGGACGGAGAGAGATACTGTGGGGGTGTGAATTTTCTGGAACAAGCTAATCTCTAACATAAAGGAACTGTCCTCTTGTCGTCCTTCTTCAGACCCACGAGGAACTGTTCACTGTCTACCAGCACAACCTCACTGCACTGCCACGTATAGATTTTCAACCGAAAAACTTCAAAACTTTAAAGGTACTTTGCAGGCACAAGTCTGTGGGTCTCTGATGCTCACCACCTCCCTTTCCTTTTTTTTTTAAAAAAAAAAACATTGTATCCTCAAACTAAAAAATAAGGTTGTCCGTTTTTAAAGAGTTGAAAGTGGTTTCTCATGTCTTTATCGTTTTCTCTTTCTCTCTTGCTCTCTCTATTTGTATCTGTGCATCTATCTGTCCTTCCTCTCTTTCCCTTCCTCCTCTCTCTCTCTCTCTCTCTCTCTCTGTATCTGTCTGTTTCCTTCCTCTCTGTCCCTTCCTCCCCTCTCTCCATGCCTCTCTCTCTCTCTTCCTCTCTCTCTCTTTCTCTCTCCAGTGGAACACCACTCTTCTGCAGCTCCATTCAGGCCTGAAGTCCTTCGAGCACCACTTTGATTGGTTACGGCAAGTTCGCCAGAACAAGTCCATGAATGATTCTCCAGTGACTCAGCAGATCGTGCACCATCTGCATGGCATCAACCAGCTGCTTCAGAGACAGGTGAGAGGCAAGGCCCTAATAGGCCCTAATATAGATAGCAGGGTCCTACTGGGGGTTGGGGTGGCACTGTTTGTGTGTGTGTGTGTGTGTCTAAAGAAGGTCTAGAGAAATGATTAGATGTTTAGACCTGCTTTCTAATTACTGGTGAGAGGGTTTAAATTATTCTAAAAGTCTTAATCAGTCTGACTCAGACTTATGTCATGGTGTTTAGTCCATGGTTTTTCAAAAGTTTGTTGTCTGTTTGTTGTTGTTTGTTTTTCAATAGTTAAAGAACATATTCCTCTTGTTCATTTATGTATTTTCCTTGGTGTGCCAGTGTTTTGACTTAAGTTGAACTTTAACCTATAAGTTTGCTTCATGCAAATATATCTGGCTAGTTGAAAAACTCAAGGTCACTGCAGGCTGCCCACTCACACTAAAATAAACAGGAAGTGGTTTCGTATAATTCTTTACCCAAGAATCAGTTCGAAAAGCAATTTTGTGTGAGACCCAAGGAGCACATTTAGCTGTCTGCTTGATCATCTCTGCCTGGTCGGAGATGTGCTCGTTTCTCTCTCAAAGACAAAAAGCTGATATCTGATGTTGTCTGATACCCTCCTGCCTGAGCGAAGCAGACATTACCGACTTTTGTGGGAATTAATTTGTTGTCATTTTGAAATTGTTAGCATTTTAGACTGCAGCCAGATCTGAGAACAAGGGAGTGAGGGAAGGAAGGAGAGCATAAGGGAGGGAGAGGGAGGGAAAAGGAGGATAGGCGTTGTCCATGCTGGTGCCTCAGACGAGGACACAGAGCTCTGTGGCTACATGCCTTTATTGTGAGTTTGTGAGATTCCCAGTGAAGACAAAAGGGAAAAGCCCTCTTGTTTGTATTCCTGCACACATACTCACACAGCAGAAGAACAAGAGACCAGTTCATTATTGTACATTATTGTAGGAAATGCTTGCTTGGACTCTTATGTTCCAGACACAGCTTAGTGTGGCTCGCATCAAGTGCTTTCATAGAATGAGCACGATGGAGACAGTATGGACTGATATGTCAGATACTATTAATGATTAGTGTGTGTGTGTGTGTGTCTGTGTTTGTCTGAGAGTGCGTGCACACATTCAGTTTTGAAATGATGTTCTGTAACACATCCTTCCCAGGTTCCCTCTCCATTAATGTTTACAGTGACTTATGTTTACTTGAAAGATTTATTTATTTGATTTCTGCCACTGTTAGATAAAGAACCCTCCTCCAACCAGAGCTCCACCAGAGCTACCACGACTGACCAGCAACTGGGACATCCACACATCGTCCATCGTGGTCCATCAACACCTGAAAAACTTTTGCGACTGGTCCCTGAGGGCCCTCTATACCCTTATGCGAAAGCCCTTATAGCCGCAAACCTCTAGAACATTCTACTGCACCACGACGACCACTCTGTTTCCAGCCTGCTGGACTATTTGACCACCTGCATCCCATCTCATCCCCACCCCGGCTGATTTAAGACTAAGCAGCTTCTTCCTCTTCTGAACATTCCTCTGGCAAACCACAATCTTATTTAATATTGAAGTTTATGTTATGGCCTTTTTTTAAAGTAATGTGAAGAAATGTATTTGCATATTTAAGATGATTTAATATTTAATTATTTAATTTAACTGTAATTTAATTGTTTACATTTCATGGTTAACCATTTAACCATACAACTACTGGCTTCATAAGCCCTTCTTATGCCTAGCACACAAAAAAAGGCCCCATGCATTTTTATTTATAGTCACCATATATATATATATATATATATGCGCAAAACTGTCATGTCCATAATGCCAACACAATGCCATGGTGCAGTATGATGTGAATGATGATTACATAAAAGTTAAGCATTCACTCTTCTTGGTTGGTAGAACTCATTTTATGAAACCTTTTACATAATCATCGCATCATACAAATACCATGTGTTGGCATTATGGATGTGACAGTTTGTATGGAATTGCCTATATATATATATATATATACATATGTATCCCAAGATCATACACGTAGCTAAAGAGCGAACACTGGGACTGAATAGTTGACACTGAAAATCTGGGGTCAGAAACAGGTGTGTGAACATAACATTGTAAAATGGGGCATCTATGTGTAGCAAAAGATAGGAGGCAACTGTGAGAGGCTTTCACCAGTAGGTGGCATCAGGTTATTTGGGAGTGGACAGATATTATTGCCAGTATTAGAGCACTCCAGGTAACTGTGGCGAAGTATTTGTTTTTCACACACAGAACAGGTGCTTTAGACATATAGAGCATATAATGCTAAGTATCAAGATGAGAATGTGTCCCTATGGTGTGAATGTGTGGAGGCTTTGTCATGACAATCAACTTGGAGGTATAATGCAAGTTTTGTTAACATGTAGGAGAATCCGAAAGATACCACTTTTTTAATGCAATGTTTTCAGAGTGAGACATTTAAATGAGTTTTGCCCTCAGATGTAAACACTGTGATTCCAAATTGTATGATCTTGCCAGGAAACCTTTGGACAAGAGATAGACTACACACATTCTTGACAGAAATAACAGGTTATGCACAACTGCCACACGCTGTTCAGTGGACCTACTTCTATGATGATGTTCAGCCCCACAGCCTATGCTTTTACACTGATGTACCATCAGATATTTTGTGATACTTAGTTTTATTGAAGTGAATTTTAGCTTCACGTCCATGCACTTAATACCTAATGTACGTAAACCCATCTAGGTGCACTTAATGGGATTTCCTATGGAAGTATCTGCTGCCTACAGCCACTGGCTGGCTGACCATGAAAGTAGTCGATGGCTGAATCCTAATGCCCTCCCCCCCACATAATCTTGAGGATTTAGGGGGATACTGGGATTCGGTCTATGTGATCCTCTGGGCCGCACTGCTGCTGTTTTGCTGGGCCAAAGTGCCTGTTCGGGAATCAACTTGTGCTCCATCAGACCTGTGGCTTTTGACAGGCCTACTATGACCTGCTGTGATTTTTATCTTTTTTTTTTTTTACCTTATCTTTGTTTAAAATAATTCAGTATTGTGTCATATTTAAATGCTGTATTACATAATATAAAATATTCTTTTTAATGGCTTGTAAAAAACATTTTAAATGTATGTTTTCTATGTTTGTATATGTGTTTTTTTATATGAAAATAAAAAAATGAAGAAAGACACAAATTGTTTGTAAAATCAATTCAGTTATAAGGTTATATTAACTGCTGCCTAAACTGTTACTCTCTAGTCAACCATTTTGTGATGAAAACACCTCCATAAAAGACTTAAATAACCCAGGCCCACATACGTAAGCCCTGTGAGACGTCTGGGTAAACTTGAACTATCGGAAGACTCACACATTAGTGTTTGACATGTGGTTTTACAATCACTTGTCACATTCGATGTCCTGGTTCCTGCAGAACTAAAAATACGACTTTTCCGTTTGATCAGCAGGCGTAGAAAAAAGCTAAAGAGATTTCATGGCTCTGTGCTTTATGCCTTCAAACAGGTAGTGGGTGTTTTGACGCCTTCCAATAATAGTGCCATGAGAACAGAGCGAGAGAAAGATGACAAATTTGAAAGGGCTGCCACTGCAGAGTTCTAATCACACTCTCGAAGGAAAGAGAGATGGAAGGACAGAGAAGAGGAAAATAGGTGGAAAAGTTAATGAGGGAATGAGGAAAGGAGGATAGGATAGAGTGATGATCAGACAAAGGGAAATGAGAGAAATGGAGTGAGAGTGAATCAGGGTGGAATGAAAACGTTGGCCTTGCCAGGGAAGCCATGAGGCTAAAGGTTAAAGGTTAAGCAAGCTTTGTATTCTGCGTGTGCACATTTCTGTATGCATGTGTAAAGGTGTGTGTGTGTGTGTGTGTGTGTGTGTGTGTGTGTGCATGTAAGTGTGTATTCCTACAAATGTGTTACATGAGTATGCATGTTTGTGTGTTTGAGTATGTGTGTGTGTGTGTGTGTGTGCGTGTGTATGTGTGCTTACATGTGTGAGCAAGTACCTCCGCGTTCAGGGTGAATAGTTGGCACCGATGAGGAAGCTAACTTGGCAGTCACCCCACAAGAGCTCTAGTCCATTTCAGCTGTTCTACTCATCAAGCTGAGAGAGAGAGAGAGACACAGAGACACACACAGAGATAGATAGAGAGAGAGAGAGAGTGAGAGAGAGCGAGAGAGAGAGAGAGAGAGAGAGTAATACGGGAGATCTGCATGACTGAGTGTATAGGTATGCAGACAAAAATGAGGTGGGCAGAGTGTATTAAAAGTTGGACAGAAGAATCACGGATCATTATGTCCTGGTGATGAAATCTGACACAGTGAAGTGCAGCAGCTCTGAAACACTTAAAGTGCCATAAAGTGGCCTACGGGTGGGGAAAGGGGGGGCTGGATCATTGGGAAAGAGGGCAGAATAAGGGGTGTTGATGCAGCCTACTTAAGTAGTGGATCATCTGTACCTCCAAGCATTGACACCAGCGTACTCCAGTGAACCACAGAGCAAGGGGCAGGCAAGGCTGCACGGGCTGTGTGTGTGTGTGTGTGTGTGTGTGTGTGTGTGTGTGTTTGGAGGGGGGGTAGAGTTGGGGATAAATTCAAAGGGAGGGAGGGGCAGAGACAGGGAGGGTGGGGGGGAGGAAGGGAGGGAGGAAGAAAGGGGAGGGGGGCGAGGGAGGAGAAATAATGTCATTACTAAAGGCATTTGACAAGACCGGCAGATGCAGATATGACAAATTTGCTGCAGTGGAGCAGACCTATAGCTTCTAACAGGCAGCATCAATCACACACCGCAGACAGGCGATTTGTGTAGTGCGGCGTGCTCTTGTTTTACCTAGAGGAGGATCAGGTGGAGAAGAGAGTAATCAGTGGAACGCTTCTCAACTTATGAATGCAAGCAAGGAAGACTAGCAGACTGAATACTGCCAGAAAAAAATACAGCCTCCAGCAAGTATGAGTGTAAGTGTCTTATTTAATTCAAGGAATTGGGGAGAGAATTCTCGACAATAATGAATTATTTTAATTGCATTTAATTATTTTCATTTCATGAAATTTTACATTTTTATTTTATTGTATTGCAAGTTAAACTTTATCTTGGCCAAAATTTTTTCCAAGGATCTTATTCATGTTTAATCTATTTAAATTTAAACCAACATATAACTTGAAAGGTAATAGTGTGCATAATGTGTTATCAACAAAATATGAATCACCAGGTGTGACTCTCATCAGACCTGCATGTCATCGGATGCAACTGTAAATCCCATTCATAATAGTAGTTAATAGAACTTGTGCTTAAGCGCATCAGACAAATTTAATCCTATGTGTTGTTATGAGATGCTATTGGAGCTGGAACTTAATGTTGGTTTTGTATTAATAACTTGTAACACTTTGTACTCGAGTCATATGTCAATCTGATTTTGAATGGAATACAGAGAACAAATTCAAAGTTTTAATCAGTAGAAATTAATTGTTAAATTTATTCTTCAAATAATCTCTTCGGTTGCTGCATAGCCATAAAAAGGGAAAACTATTTCATAAAATCCTATTCAATTCAGATTATCATAACGTACTTCATATCACATATTATAGAATAGAATAGAATAGAATAGAATAGAAAATAAAATTTCCCCAAAATTCAGTCAATATCAGGTCAATAATGTTTTGACGGGGGTACATATTATGTTTCTCCTCTTGGGCATTTGACATGACACATGACACACATACAGAAGATGCCGTACATCTGAATGAAGCCTGTCCGTCCACAGTGTCCACAGTATTTCCGTCATCACCAGACAGCTGAGGGGAGAAGTCACTTACGCAACACAGTCTGTTCTCCATTGGCAGTGACACCATTCTACTCAGCTTTAGCAATCATCACCATCAGCACTGGCTAATATACAGCTCAGCACAAACTCCAACAAGAACACTCACACTTACACCATCAGCACATGTCAGGAGAGTAAAATGCAGAGATGCAAAAGGGAAGGAATAAGATTTTTAAGTAAGTGTGATTTGGATGCGGCATTGCAAGTGCAAATTGTAGGTGCCTGTGTTAAGCGGATGAAGTTGTGATTTAGACACAGCTGTATAGATATTTGAAAAAATAAATGATGACTAACAAATGTGCCTGAATCCCTGCTGAGTAGGTAAAGTTGTGATTTAGACACAGCTGTAGCTGTACAAGCAGGCAGCACAGAGATAAAATTCAACTATCAAATGTGCAAAGTTATAAATGCCTGAATCCCTGTTAAGTTGTAGTTTAGATGCAGATGTACAAGCAGGCAGCACAATGGTGAATAACAACGATCAAATGTGCAATGTTATAGCCTAAGTGCCTTAATCCCTGCCAAGTAGGCAAAGTTCAACATAAATGTCACAGTTGTTATAAATTACACAAAGCATTGGTGGCCAAATATTATTGGCAAATGACCAACAATTTCATTAGTGGACTCTCTCTGTTCATATTCCTCCTGCCTAATGGTCATGCTGGTGGTAATACTAAAGGCCTCTGATGTTCCAAGCCAGGCAAACAACTAGACTTACATAACATCATTCATGGGGGGGGGGGGGGGGGCACTCAAACCCTCTCACCTCCAAATCCAGCCCAGTTTTAGTCTGAGGTCTGAGGGGATTAGTCCAGAGGGGCGCCAGGATCTCAAATGGCTGTCAGCATGGCATCTGTCTGGGTTCCTCTCCCATTGATGCTGATAAACTTGCAGACAACATGTAACAGCAGAGAAGTGTAATGAATCACTTGGACACCAGTGGCTGTCAAATAAACAAGCTAATAGTATCATTTCCTAATGATGGCTCTACTTCAGTAGTAGTAGTAGTAGTAGTAAAGTGTAAGTGTATGCAAACACCTGACATTGGTCATTCATCCAATTCTAACTTCTCATTCATCTGGGTCTTTCCTCTCCTTTTTTTTCACTCTCTGTCATTCTTTTCACTTTCTATGTCTCGTCTTTCTCCTTCTTTTCCTTCTGCTTCTTCTTTTTCTTCTATTTCTCAATTCATTCTCTGTAACTCCTTCTTCTCACTTCTCACTTCACTTTCTCTGTTTTCTTTTTCTTCTTCTTCTTCCTCCCAGACTGCAAGCAGATGTTTGGATGAGCTCTGTCACCTCACTGCCCAATCCCTGGTGTCTCTGGAGACCTCAGAGCACTTCAAGATCATTAAGCTCCTGGGCGAGGGCTCATATGGCCAAGTCAAGCTGGCAGTCCACAAGAAAAGGGGTAAAAGAAGACTATCGGGCAACACTTTTATATAGTTCATCCACAGAGACTTTTAATTTATAATTTGTTTGAGATAATTTGTTTCAAGATTCAAGCTTAGTTGAAGTCAAATTGACATGTAACAGGTCTTTAATTAAGAGTAATTCTGTTATACTGTTCTTCACGATGCATATGACTTCTATTTTGTTTTCTTGGTGTAGGAACTCCAATGGCCCTGAAGTTTTTCCCCCGTGAGTCGACAGGACTTCTCTGCTTCCTGAGGGAGTACAACATCTCTCTGGCCTTCTGTTCGCACCCCTCCCTGACGTCTGCTCTGGGCATCGCCTTCTCCACACCAACGCACTACATCTTCGCTCAGCAACCCTGTCTCTACGGTGATCTGTTTGATGTCATTGTGCCAGATGTGAGTGGATGCTTGACATGGGCCCAGTAGGGCAGCCATTACTAGCTTGTTTGTTTATCCCAGTGGAAATACCACAAGATATGTTTTGAGAACTTGAACATTGTGGGATATGTAGGCTGTTCATAGGGAGTTTGGACATAGTTTGCTGTTGTTTGTATATATGTTACAGATGTGAGGGATGATTGTGTTTAGCTGTGTCTGCATGCTAGGAGGAAGTGACAGTCTGTTAGGACCTGTATGCACAGCTTTGAAAGGAAAGGTTGAGTTGATCTAACTAATATGAATGACAACGTCTGCACTGCAACTATAAAGACAACATGTGCAACGATATTGTTGGGATCGCTTTCAGAGCGATTTTTTAAACGATAAAATATAGACATTTCCATATGGGAAAGTATTGTAACAGACAGGGCAAGTATGAATGCAAAGGTTAATTGTCTGTACCTGTGCACAGGTGGGTGTGGGTGAGGACTGCACTCAGCGGGTGGCGTCCCAGATCAGCGGCGCCCTCTCTCATCTCCATCGTCTCGGGTTCGTCCACCGTGACGTCAAACCTGAAAACATCTTCCTGTGCGACCGCGAGTGCCGTTGGGTCAAGCTGGGCGACTTTGGCATGGCGAAGGCCCAAGGAGCGCAGGTCCCCTGCGTCTGGTACAGCTCCCCGTACTGCACTCCCGAGACAGAGATGGCCCGCAACCCCGACCCACCGAGCACCACCACGGACACTGACGTCCCTCTGGATGAGAACGGAAACCCCATAGAGGAGGTGAAAAAGAAGAAGAGCCGCATCTGGGTGACAGTGGAGCCCAGCACAGACAACTGGGCGCTGGGTATGCTGATGTACGCCCTGCTGACGGGCATGACGCCCTGGGGTGAGACGGCATCCGACAACCTGGGCTACGCAAAGTACAAGGACTGGGCGGACCGGGCGAGCGAGAGATCGAGACATGAAGACATGAATGACTGCGACGTGCAGAAAGACAGTGATGTGAACGACAACGAAAAGGACAATGGCAACAACGTTGGCGTTGCGCCGCAGTTTACATGTTTCACGTCACTGGCCTGCTCCTTGTTCCTGTCGCTGTTACACCCAGATCCAGAGCTGCGTGGGAGGGCTGGGGAGGTGGAGGGCTACCTGGGGAGGTCTTGGCTGACAGAGGAGGACAGGATACAGAGGGAGGAGGCAGCGGCCTGCCGCAAACAGAGAGAGATCACGGACACGCAGAAAGAGACAGAGAGAGGAGAGAGCAGAGACAGATAAAGGGCCAGTGTATGTTATGGAACAGAACAGAACATGAGTAGTATATTTACATATCAAATATTTTGTACAATTTTTCACATACAGTAACCTCTACAACTGAATACAGAAAATCCTCAGATTTCATATTCATTACTGTTATGTTTCTGTAATTACCATTTAATTTATTGGAACACATTTAATTCTACACTTTACACAATTTATCATGAACACATGAACCACAAACTCCAGTAGCCCACGACACACATACAGCTCATGAGAACAGAAGAGGTGCAGACAAAAAATATAACCGACAACAGAGAGCAGTTAAGTAAGGGACAATGGCCAACAAGGTGACCAGTTCAGTGGAAATAATGGTGAAGTGAAGGCGAAGGACTTGAAGGAGTTGCCTCTGCCGAGTCATTATTATGCAAACTGGTTGCATTGAAGACTGTTATCCTGCTTATCTCCCGTTTGTATTTAGGAAATCATTTTATCTATAACTTTCTATGTATTTAGGAATCATATGCATGAACTAGCCTACAGAAAAAAGCTATCATTAAGGGGTGGAAAGTACTGCATGAAATACTACGGTTGTTATGGTTACCGTTCATAAGCACATTGATACGGAACTCCCACCTCTTCAGCCAATCAGAAAAGAGAATCCCATTGTTAAGGGAGATCAAATATTTTATTGCTATTATGGATGAGACAAAATGTGCACTTTCCACAGAATTGTCCTAAAGCTCAAGGTCAATATCAACTCAATTTCTTAATATTATATAGGACATTAGTAAGGCTTATATTAGTAATGCTTATATTGCCATGGCCTTACTAATGTAGCCTATATATATACTTTATATACTTAAATATATATATTTGTTATAAATATAATTGTTATTGCATACAACTGCAATAGGTTTGAAATATGTATATTACAATAATATTTATATTGTGTGGTTGTTTTGTCCAGTATAAAATAATATCAATCTACTATGTAGCATATACAGTATAGTACTGTAGCATAGGGTCATGAGGAAGACCAAAGAGTAATTTTCTTTAAATGGCGCTGATCGTGGAATCATCATATCAATTTCAATCCTTAAGGAACCGGACTTTAAATCACAGAATTTTCTTGTTGTCATTTTTTTGTACCTGATTCACAGTACCAGTTTGTACTGTCATCAATGAAAATGTATTTCTATTTGTTTACTTTTTTTAGACAGTTCCAACGGCTGTACTAATGAAAATGAATGAATCACAGATTATGCTCCCGATTAGCTTGCGTGTGTGTTGTGCACACACCCATGTATCTTATTCGCTGTATATAATTATGTAATGGAAAATAAATCACCTCAGCTATATTTTGCCCTGCATTCACTGCAGCATCAGATGACCCACAGCTGTTTTTTCAAACGACGGCAAGCAGACAGAACTTATGCAACTTGTTTTCACTATTTCAGTGTTTTTTCAAGACAGGGTTGTTTTATCTTCATTGAGAAGGACAACAAGACACTCAGCTCAGCAGTTTCTCTCGTAATCTCTCTCTTAGACACAAACACACACATACACCAAATCCAAACACACACAGACTCTCTCTCTCTTTTCCTCTCTCTCTCTTTCTCTCTCTCTGTCTCACACACAAGCATACATACACACACACAACCACACAGACAGACACACAAACACTCTCTCTCTGTCTCTCTCTCTCACACACACACACATAGACACACACTCTCTCATTCTCTGTCACACACAGACACACACAGACACACACACTTACAGTCCCTTTCATCATGTCCTCCATGCAGCCTCAAACACATTTATAAATAGACCCCCCTGACTTTACTACTTAGCGCAACTCATCATCACCCACAACCTGTCTCCCTCTATCACATACGCACGCAAGCTTACACACACACGCACACGTGCGCACATACACAAACATTCACCCAAGCCTACACACACACACACATGCACAAGAATACATACACTCTCCACATATACCCTACACATTACACACCATATCCTATACACACACACACCTGCACACAAGCTTAAACACACACACATGCACAGGCATACGCATTCCACATACACACACGTGCACAAGCATACATTCTACACATACACACCATATCCTACACCCACACACACACACACACTTGTACACTCTAACCTACATACTGTAAATCATCTACAAATTCACACATAAATACAAATACACACAGACACACACACTTACACACATGCATGCACACATATACACATGCACACATTTACACACATGCATTCACAGACATAGAGGCCCATTCAGAGTCAAACCCACTCAAATAGTGTGCCTCTGGGGAGTGTGTGTGTGTGTGTGTGTGGAGACACGTGCTGACTTGTCTTTTGTTATTTATGTATGGGAGGCCAGCTTACACTGCATCCTATTCTTCAGAAAGAGTGTTGTGAAGTGCTCTTCAGGCCAGATTAAACAAACAACACAAAGTTCTATATGCAGTTTTAATTGGAGGCCATGACAATCTAGCAAAGCTTTAGGGGTAATGAACAGTAAGAAATACGAATACTCGAATGACCCCCTCCTCCACCTCCACCCAACTCCGTCCTCAATATGTCCCCAGAGCTGCTATCTGTAACACATTTTTTGGTCTTACAGATGTCTGTTTAGTGTTTGTTGTGAGAAAGTTATGTGTGCGTGTACAGACCTGTCTCCACGCATGGGAAAATAAATGCAGTGCAGTGGCTCGGCTGAAGCCATAAATGATCCAGGCCAATCAATACACGTACTTCTAGAGTGAGAAGGGACGGGTGTAATTTCATCGGCTGTGGAGTGAAAAGAGCCTTGGCATGAACTGAACTGAATGGCAGACAGTATCGTTACCATGTGTACAGAGAGTCAGCGCATATCTACACCAACACAGTCCTGGGCAAAAAAAAGAGACAAATTTAATTAATTAATGCAATTCAATTATATTTATATAGTGCCGTTTATAGTAGAATTGTCTCGTGGTGCTTTACAGACATTAACAAGGAGCACCCTAGAGGGGCGGTGGTGGCGCCGCAGGTGGTAGGGGTGGTGTTCGGCAACTGAAGGGTTGTAGGATTGAGCCCCTCTCTGCCTGACCCCATCGAAGTGTCCTTGAGCAAGATACTGAACCCCAAATTGCTCCTGGTGGCAGGTTGGCACCTTGCATGGCAGCCTCCGCCACCGGTGTGTGAATGGGTGAATGTGAGGCATACTCTGTAAAGCGCTTTGAGTACTCGTAGGAGTAGAAAAGCGCTATATAAATGCAGTCCATTTACATAGAGCAACAGGGGCAAGGCAAAACTCCCTTATGGTAGTTATTCTAGGACGAAACCTTGGGCAGATCCACGGCTCAAGGGGCCAGCCTTACTCTCAGGAGTCATGCAGGAAAACTACAGTCAGCAGTTACCACAGTAAGCTACAATTTGTAATAATGTTATAATAATTCCAAATATTGTCCCACAACTCTATATGGAAGTTGGGCCATATGTGGTTGTCTAAAGTTTAGGCAACACCAAAGCACATTTTGCTCTCTAGGTCCTCCTACAGTAATTGACCATTACCAGAGCTCAAACTCTGGTTTACCAGAACTCAAACCGTAATTTTTAATAGCGCTCTGCATAAATATTTTGTGCGTGCCTCCAACCAGAGGTTTACAAGCTGTGTAATTATCAACAAACTCAGAGGTACTTAGCTACTGTGGTACTCAGCTACTAGCTACTAGCTCAAACAAGCAAGCAGCCTATAAAAAAGTATTCACTACTTTGCAGGGGTTTTTTTTGTAATTACCTGCCTGAATGTAGTGGGATACAGTTTGAGACAAACAAGACATTATCTCAGAAACGGTAACCCTTTTTTTTTTTTTTTGGTAGGCATCCTTTGCAAACACTGTGAGAAACACTACCCTCAACCCATAGCTAAGTTGTTGTTAGCATGCTAGTCATCGAAATCACAGCAAACCTTCCAGCCACGGCCAGCCACTTTGTTTACAAACAAAAACTGAAGAGCCAGTGACTTTTCATGATTAAGTGTTTATTATTACCCAATCAGAAGAGTTACATTCTAGGATTTATATCATTTTGTGATTATTTTACTTGTTTACAGGTGAACTACAGTAAGTAGCAGGCTTACTGAATACTGACTACATAGTCTGTAGCTAGTGAGCAATTGTTGAAGAGGATGGTATTGTCCTAGCCTAGCCATGCCTTCATAGCACTTCCGCTTGATTATCATCTCCCTACAGTGCCAGTCTGGATTTAATCTTATTGCACTTGTTGTCTGTCCAATCAGCAAACAAAGGGAGGCATTGTGAATGCAGAGTTAGAATGCTATCAGTCAAGGCAAGCTATCAGTCAGAGGCTGATCCAATCTTTTTAAACATAAACACCTCAAGCAAGCAATTGAATCTCACTACCAAACGTCCAGACCACCCGTATGAAACAAAAGTGTAGAACGAGGGTCTGGTTTTATTACCAGGCAAGTATTTCCCTTATGTTTCTTTAGAAAACTCAACCTTTGGGCAAGCTACAGCACACCACTGTAATAACCTCTCATTGTCTCTGTTTTGCCTCAAGAACACTCAATTTGAAGTGACACTACCAAAGATTCTAGAGCGCTACTCCCCGCTCTAGAATCTTTGGACACAACAGTTAGAGGCTAACGGTTAGCCGCGGTTAGCTGTAATAGTGAGCTACATGTTGTCCAAACAAACATGCTCTCAGTGCCATTACTACCGCAAGATACCTCAGGAGACTCATATGAGCAGTGAAGGATAGATGAGCCCAATATAACTGTCCTGAAATCCAATCCCTATCAAATGTTACTTGGACAAGCTCTCATGATAATCGCTGTTAAGGACCAGAAGCTTTGGTGCTTTGCTCATACAATAGGCAATCTGGATTAGTTATGTTAGAGATACATACCTGCCATACACACATGTGTACACACACACACACAAACACACACTCACTCTCTCTCTCTCTTTCTCAGTTTCTCTCTCTCTCTCATATACACACACACACACACACACACACTCAAACAAACACTAGCAACTGGCAGAAACAACAACCGACAGCAAACGGAGGAGGGGGAGGTGGCATGCAGAGAAGACTGAGCAACACTATTTCAAAAATGCTGTCCTAAAAAAATCTGACATCTGACATTACAAACCCTAATTTGACAACTGTCAAGATAGAGAGATCACCTTGCTGTTCCAAAATCGTCAAGTTTGGTAGTCCGGGCCAGAAGTCGTAAATCATGCTGCTCGTTAATGGACAGACAGTTTAATTAGTGTGTTATGTATGTGTGAAAAGGAGAAGCAAGCGTGAGGATCCTACGAGGTTCAGATAAACTGTTCCCACCTACATCTGGCTCCTGACATTTCATCTGATATGGATCATTAAGTCTGGGACATGCCAACCCAAGCATAGCAAAATGTGTGTATGTGTGTGTGTGTGTGTGTGTGTGTGTGTGTGAGTGTGTGCAGGCATGTGTGCAGGCGTGTGTGAGGATGTTTTATGTCTACATTACTCTGTCTACTGTCTAAGAAATTAAATATTTATTCAAAGATCTGCTGCATTGCTGTACCGTATGTGAGAACTGCCCTATAATCGATCAGTTGGGAGCACGATGGTCAATTCACAGTGGTTCAACTGATAGGTTTTAGCTCAGTCTCACTGATAGCTTGTGGCTCGGATCGCTGTATCTTGATACTGCTAGCTGATTAATTGCTGTTTTATAAGGTCACATGGGTTTAGTAGGTCATTTTGGGCTCTATCTCCAAGAATCCATAAAACACATTTTACCTTGAAATGATTTGAACTCTTATAACTATTTCAAGGTGCTTTGCAAACATGAAAATAAAGAAAACACTTTGATATTGTGTGGTCATATTACAACGTGTAATAGATTTATAGAACAAAATGATGGCACAATTTTTACTTATTTGGTATTATACATATAATGTATGCATTACTGTACTGATTTTTACAGGGTCAAAAAAAGTAACAGTATAAAAACGCAGCAAAACTAGGATGCATGTGGTCTTAAAATTATATTGTTAGTTTCCTGAGATGTATCTTACATATATATTTTGTTATTCCTCAAGGAATGATGTACTCACTGTGGGAAGATACACATGGTCCTAATGAGAGAACACTTGAGTCAAAATTTTATGCTTAGCACACAGAAGGAGCTAAGCATAATGGACTGGACTGCGTGAGCCCACACACACACCCACACTCATATGCTGTCCCTGGTGGTGACTATACTACTATAGACAACAATATACTGCACTACCCTGATAATTACTGCACTAAATGACTCTTTTACAACATCATATCATTGTAATCTATCTACCTGGATTACCGCAAGGCACCTTATCACGACACTTCCCTACCTCGTGGATTTCTTATTTCTTATTATCAATATATTTTTTTTTTTTTCCCGTTCAGTGAATGTTGTATGAATGCAGATGTGTGCAATATGGTTGATCTGTTTTTGCATTGTGTATTATGTGTATTATGTGTATGCTGTCATTTCAGTGAAGCCTCACACTATAATGGCAGCATTTCCTTTCTGAGGAGGAAGTAAGGTGGATCTTACAGATGACATCAGTTGGATGAGACCGGTTACCTGCCCTGTGTGAATTTATGAGTGGTGATCAGAACAGAACATTATTTGTTGACATGTTTTACTGTCATACTGGATTTAGCGGGTCGCTTGAAATAGAGCAGGGAGCTTCACTTGACTTCTGGGCCACAGTTTGGCCACCTCTGGCCTCAGGGGTATTTGAATTAGGTGGTTAAGTGATAAACCTGGGTAAGTTACTCTAGACGAAGCTGTAAACCTCCTAATAGATGAGCCATTTGTTTAGTGAAGAGTATGAAGCCCGCCCTCTTAGACTCTTCTATTATCAGCTTTACCATTACATCTGGGTTAACTTACCCAGGTATCTAGTTTGGTGGTGTCAAAGCTAATCAGGCTCAGTTGTCATATGCAGGGAGAGAACCTAAGAAGGGCAGTGGATTTTACAGGAAACTATACGAAAACAGGTATTCAATTCAACTCAATTATATTTATACAGCGCCTTTTACAATAGTATTCTCTCATGGTGCTTTACAGCAAGGACCACCCAAGAGCAACAGGGGCAAGATAAAACTCCCTCATGTTAGTTAGTCTAGAAAGAAACCTTGGGCAGATCCACAACTTAAGGGGCTAACCCAACTGCCAGGGGTCATGCGGGTTGTCATGTGGCTGTTTATAGAACACACAGCTTTGTACAGTTCTGTCACAACTACTCAGTTCCATATGGACGGTGGTATCTCGTCGGAAACTGATGCTTGCAGCAAAGTACTTGTAATTATATTTTAAGCATGTTAAGATGCTGAAAACGTGTAAAAAAAAAAAAAAGCCTGCCCCTAGAAGTTAGCACTGTAGCTATCTTCATGTGCACGCTAACAGGAGCAGAACTCGGTCTGTCTTTCATCAATGTTTTTCATCTCTTTTTCCACCGTCAGCATTGGAGGAGCTCAAATAACACAGATACGTGTTGAACATGGCTGGAGTTCTCCTTTAAACACCTACTAGGAACACCACCTGCTGTTCTTGCAAGCCAATTTGATAAAATATAATTAACTCTACAGAATTCCCAAACCATCAAATTCCAATCAATATTGACCATCACCTCTGTCAAATCATTAATTTGTATGTCATGTGTTGTGAGTGTATTGTATGTTCAATTACTGTATGTCTAAGTTTCTCTCTTGAACAGGTTGTGCAGGAATGCAAGGCAAATGTCTGTGTAAACTGACAGTAGCACTGTATCGCATCGAATCGCATCTTCTCATCACATCTTGAATGATAAATGTTTCACTGTAGACTGACCACCATCTCTTGCCCAATTATGACCATCCAATATGACTTGTGTGTTTGACTGATGAGGAAAGAAATAGGCTGTTGGGGGCTTCGTTTCAAGGACCTCCGCACTGCCCACATTTGGACGCCTCGGGACAGACAGCAGGGGCAGGATTGGGTTCAGAGTCAGCAGTTGCATGTCCTCCCCACTCACTCCTCACTCACTCAGTCACTCCACCAGGGCCTGCTGATACGCCTGGCACAGAACCAGGACAGGGCGTCCTCTGATACCCAGTGTGGACTGTGGCAGATCAGCCACAGCCGGAGGTGAGAGCCAAGGGAGAGAGAGAAAGAGAGGGAGAGAGAGAAAGAGAGAGTGAGACAGAGAGAGCGAGAGAGGAGGACAGAGGGAGAGCCATGGGGATGGCTCGTAGCAGGGAACGGCTCGTGATTTGGGCTAGGAGATTCACTGTTTACTGTGACGAAATGACCACTGCAGATCGAAAATAGACTGCGGAGCTGTTTATTACCTTGGTGCAGCTATCATCGCCTTCAAAAGAATACACACTCACTGGGATGTGCACATACATCCACACACACATGTATACACACACAGAAACACACATCCTGAAGTACATCTACACTTCTCACACCCATACACAGCATGCTCGCACATACATTCTTGTATAGAGCAAGGCACAGAAGCTGACGCCCACATGCGTAAATCAGCAGGTACTCACACCATAATTTTGTCCATGTCTGCCCTAGCTAAGAATAAATGTCAAGATAACTCTTTAAGTGGCCACGTAAACGCATAAGATAATACATACTGAAATGCAGACACCATAGGCAACAAATATGCACGTACACCGATACATATACACAAACAGACCTACCTATTCTCACATGCACACACTCATATACATGTCAACACACACACACACACACACATAGAACTGCAGTGGAGAAAGAGGCCGCTGGCGTGAATAAGACCCCCCTGCGTGAATAAACCATATTTTCGCACAGGAGCACGCTGTTTTAATGGGCACAGAAGGTGCCAACATACCAAGGCCATGGGAATATCCAGAGAATGCCCTGGTGTTGGATGCAACTCTGGTCGTAACTCATGTGCAATGACTAGAAGGTGGCATAGCAGGAGAGAACTGCACAGCTGGAAAAGGGGCCTTGACAGAGACACAGGTGCAGGTGGGGAGAGCAACAAGCTCAGCCAAAGAGATGGAACAGGGATATAGAAGAAAAAAACAGCAAAACACCAACCTCTGTCTTTGTGTGAGAGAGTTTGTGTGTGAGGGAGGGAGACATAGAGAAGTGTGTGTCTGTGTGTAAGTAAAAGAGAGAGAGAAGAGTGAGAGTGAGAGAAGAGTGTGTCTGTGTGTGAGTAAGAGACAGAGAAGTGTGAGTGTGTGTGTGTATGTGTGTGTGTGTGTGTGTGTGAGTGCAAGAAGACTGTGTGTACACTTGCACGTGTTTGTGTGTGTGTGTGTGTGTGTGTGTGTGTGTGTGTGTGTGTGTGTGTGTGTTGGTGAGTAATAGGCCTATCTCCTAGTACTTTCCCCTAGTTCTTCTCTCTACAACTGCACTGCTCACATGTGCTTTGGCAATTAATTTATTTCACCTTTACCATTTAATCTTTATTTATTCCTACCAATACTACACGTGGTCTTGAGCTAGATTTCAGAGCGGGAGGCAGACTCAAAGAGTCCCTCCAATGCAGACAGAAACAAATAAAGTGGATGCTTTATGAGTGACCTAATGAGATTGCACAGTCTGTCCCAGGCTAACATCTCCAAGTCACCCTGTCGGCAGCTGGCGCGGTGGAGTGATGGAGTGACCTGACCAGCGTCTGAATGTCTCCTTTCATGGCCTCTTTTCTGAGCAGAAAGTTGAGATGGACCTAAAGAGAGATTCTCTCTCTCTCCCTCCCTCTCTCTTGTGCTGTCTCTGTGTATGCGTGTATGTGTCTGTCTGTCTGTCTGTCTCTCTATTTATCTGGATTTGTGTGTGTGTGTGTGTGTGTGTGTGTGTGTGTGTGTGAGAGAGAGAGAGGGAGAGAGAGACAGACAGAAAGACAGAGAGAGGGGGAGAGAAGGGGAATAAGAGAGAGAGAGAGCATGGGGGCATAGCAGGGCAGGTCTGTGTGTGTGTGTTTCTGTATATGTGTGTGTGTGTGTGTGTGTGTGTGTAAGAGAGAGGAGCTGGACGTTAGAGTGTTGGGGTGTTTATAGCCCTTCAGCGTTTCTTTCGGTGCTTCGATCTGGTCATGTGCATTTCCATGGAAATGTGCTGAGTCATGCCTGTTTCAGCTCATTCTCCTACCCAGTGTAGCAGCATGAGAATCTACACAACACAGCACATCATACAGAAACAAAAAGCTGCACAGCCAAGTAGTGAATCCACCAGCTGTCAGAACTTCTAACCAGTAATGTAAGTGTCACACACACATAAAAACACACAAACACAGACACACTCTTCTCTCTCTGTCTCTCTGTCTCTCTCTCTCTCCCCATCTCACCCCATCTTTTGGGGTCATACCTGTGTGTGGATGCTTACATTACTTTCTTTTTATGTGATACTTTTTGTGTCCTGCTCAGTGAGGTAGGGTAAACATACATTTATTTACTAGAGATTTTAACCAGCAAATCAAGAGGGGGAAAACTACCATGGAAACCAGATGGATCTACAATGTATTTACTGTGCAAATAATTAAGTCAACAAATTAGACATTAGAAATATTGTTCAATACATGTTTGTGTGTGTGCCAGTAACACAGAGCCAATACAAATTATATTTTAGGAGTTATACATTTTGTATGTAAATGTGGAGCCCCCTTTTAACTCTATATAGAACCTAACCTCAGGATTAATAAGCTGAATGTGTTGTACAATAAACTAAACTGTGGTCAAAGTCTGAGTAATTCTGTAAACATCTGTTTTACTCAATACAAGGACATGCAAAGGTTATACTAGATTGTATCTATTCATCCAAAAACAAAACAAAACAAAGCAAAAACAACTGGCTATATTTTACAATGCGCGTAGTACTGTCTAAATTACAGACAAACCTCCATCTCCACATAATGTCAGTAGGCTTATCTTTAGCAAGCAGTGCACACGGTTTAATATGAGATGTAAATACCGAGTGAAACGTACTTTTTACGTTTGACTACACAGTGGATTATCTATCCCCCCCTTTGTGTTCAGACCTTTCTCTCCGTGCCTGTTGCACAGTTGTGTAAGCGTTTAATTTAAAGGGGGGATTTCCACCACAGAAATCACCATACTTCTTTCCTTTAAAATGGCTTCGGGTGAGAGAAAGAACAGCCAGCGTCCCTCTGCTAAAGTTAACCTGTAATTAGGGCCTCGGTCAGAAACGACCTCAGTGGTTAATGATGTCAGCATAGCGAGACTTTGTTTCCTGCTGAACAAGGCCCCATCTGACCCATTCTTCTGGACCACTCCAGGATCCCCCAATGCACCCCACCCCACTCCTCCGCTCACACACACAAACACACACCTCCCCAAAAGCCACTGCGTTCAGACCAGAGTCAGCCACGAGCACAGCATAATAGAGTCCATCCCACGTGTGTTTGAAACGCTTCATTTGCTCCAGCACAGTGGCTAAATCTCATTGTCTCTTCCTAACCCCTATGCCCTGAAACCCTCATCATTTTAACTGGTGCAAACGGTCCTCTTGATTGACTGACTTGTGCCAGTTAAGTCTTTGAGAGCTCAGGGCTTAAGCTTAGGGTGCATTTGGATTCAGCCAGGGTCTCTTACTCTCTCTGACGCTCATTGTGCAATACCCTATTTCATGATCTATCTTTCTGATCCAATGGATAAGCATATCATCAATCTATTTTATTAATGCAGGCCAATTTTACTAAGTAGGATAACTAGGTCTTGCTCAGTCGCAAGAAAGCAGCTCACAGAGGCAGCTCACGGGCTTAAAATAATGTGGCTCCTGCGATCATTTGGTTTGTTACTTGTAAATAGTTCTAGCACAACAGCTACCACAGTGGTGGCGTTGTCTCAGAGCACTGATTAACAGTTCTCTCTGATCGCCCCCTGCTGGATTGGTTGGTTAAATGCAACAGAAGTGTCTGGATTCATTTTGACCTTCATCAGAACAACATGTTCTTCACTCTTTAAAGCAAGAATGTAAGATATAAAATTACATATTTTTTGTATTAACATTAACATGTTACACATTACACAAAACTTGTGTTTAGGCAAACCTCCTATGAAAACACGTTTATCTAGACAGATAGATAGATACTGTATTTATCCTGTAGGAAATTCAGGAATGTATAATAACCTGTAATAACCTTACCACTTATGACAACTATTCTTTTGAACAGTCCATGAATAAAATGCACTTTTGTTGAGACAGAGGTAATCACTAAATTCAGTACATTTAAACAGGGCTCTTTTTGGTGTAGACAAAGACTTAAGCACAACACCAGTCCAGGGTTTCACATATGAGTCTTTATTTTCCATGAGTATGGTCTCAGCTGTGGATGAACTGAACTCCACAGGTGGAGAATAGAGGTTCGGCGTGCGTGCACACACACACACAAACACACCCCTTCTTCCACCCTGTGGTTGATGAACACAAACACACAAAAAACACAACCTGCCTGCCCAACATTTTGCATCTTGAATAATCCTCCTTCTTTTTTTTTTTTTTTTTTTTTTAATGTGAGATGTACTGCAAATCTCTCACTTCTGAGTGTCTGTGAGTAGCCTGCATGTTCAGAGTGATTGCTTATCTTGCACACAGCGCGCACTCAACACACACAAAGGCTGAATAACGACACCTGCCTCTGAGCCCTATGCCCTGAACCCTCAAAGATACAACAGACATGAATCAGCTTCATGATTGGCTGATTCAGTTAAGTCTTTACTGGATCAGGGCTAAGGGTTAGGGAGAGCACTGAGATTCAGACAAAAAGGTAAACATCCTTGGTATTGCACTGATTTTAGCCAGTCCCCATTCCACTGTCTGAACCATAAACATCTTATCAGGGGTACATTTGTTTTCTTCTGGCTATATATCCTTTACATAGACATTAAAAGAAATCACAGGATAGCAGCAATGCTTCTTTTTCATATATATATATATATGTGTTGTGTGTGTGTGTGTTGTGTATGCATATATATATATATATATATATATATATTTGTATATATATATTATATGTATTATATATATATATATATACACACATACGCAACATTAACAACATCCTATATGCTTATATTCATGATTATCCTCCACATAGTTTTCTAGCTGCTACCTTGTTCTTTCTCTAGCCATATACCTAGCAACTGGACAATGATATTTTATTTTAAAGAAACCCACTAAATGTCTACAGTCAGGGGTTAAATCCTAATGTACCCACTGATCGTGAACCCTAAACCTTAAAAGACTTAACTGGTTTGAATCGGCCAGTCATGAAGTCAATTCATACTAGTTGAGTCTTTGAACGTTCAGGGCTTAAAGGAGAAATACGGCGTGATTCAATCCAGAGCCCTGTTGTTTTAAGGTCAAGAAGTGCTGTCGGTGGGAAAAAGAATGAGAAAATTTTATATAACATAGACAGCAAAACAACAGCTAACATTAACTGAATGGGGCATAAGAAAATTAAACTGAAAGCGAGTTTCAGTGCCCCATTCATTCTGGTTCACTATTCAGTCTATGCTGTATAAAATTTTCTTGTTCTTTTTCCTGCCGACAGCACTCATCACCTCGAACAACAGGGCTATAGATTGATTCACACCGGATTTCTCCTATAATAAGGGGTGGCACTGAGATTCAACCAATGCAGAAGCACAGTGGAAACACTTGAAGGATAATGAAGAATCAACACTTCCAACCACTAAAGGTCACTCTTACGCAAAATTCATTTTTTCAAGAAATGGTCACAGAAAACAGGAAATCTAAATGAGCAACAAAGTACTAATGCACACTTGTGCTTTGAGCTCTTCCGTCTTAGTTCACAACACGTGTATGTTTGATCAACATATACATACAGAATGTGGACATACAGTATGCTGCCCCTTCCCTTTAACAGAGAACTGATAAAATTACACTATATATCATTAGAATATCTCTATCAGAGGTAACTCTTAAGTACAGTAAATATAGGGGTTACGTTCCTGCTGTGGAGGAAATGGCGTAGCATAGAGGCCTGGCTAGGTAGGTAGGTAGGTAGGATGTTCACAACAGTTGGGCTTGATTACTTTTACTGCTGAGGGTTTGAGGGTTTGCGGGTTTGCTGTAAAGGGTCAAAGATTCACAGAATGGCGGGGGGGGGGGCCTGGAGGTTGTTGGAGGCAGGGTGGGTAGGGGGTCTTCTGTGGGCTCCTCAACAGATGAAATTCAATAAGAGAGCTGAGATTAAGAGAAGAGGGTGGAGCCACTTTGGGAGGGCGGGAGGGGGCAACAGCGACAGCGTCAGGGTGACGGGACCGAACAGGGTGGGGCGATTGGGGCTCAGAACTGAACCCAGCTGTCAGAGGAAGAGCCCTGGGGTGCTGGAGCTGCCTGAGGGACAGCGCTGTGGAGAGACAGAGAGATTTATGACTTTTTAAAAAAAAAAATCTATTCATCTATTTATTTTATTTTTCCGAGATATTGTATCTGTCTGTTTGTATTGTTCTAAGTCAGCTTTGGCAACATTGATGAGTCATGGCAATAAAGCTCCAACTAAATTGAATAGAATCATGAGAAAATGTGTGTGTGTGTGTGTTTTTGTGTGTGTGTGTGGGGGGGGGGGGACCAAAGAGATAATAAGATAATAGTCAGTGAGAGAGAGTCTGTGTGTGTGTGTGTGTGTGTGGTGTGTGTGTGTGTGTGTGTGTGTGTGTGAAAGAGAGAGAAAGAGAACGAGACAGAGAGAAGAGAGAAACCGGGAGGGGAGGAAAAACAGACTGAAAAAAAGAGAGAAGATGAGAGAAAGATGATAGTGTGAAAGTGAAAGAGAGATGGACAGAAAGAGACAAGTTGAGGCAGAGGGAGAGAGAGAGAGAGAAAGACATTCACATAAAAACATTAAAAAACAAAATGAAAACAATTAGATGATTATTCGTGTTGTTCTATGTAGTGTCCTACATAATGGCTGTGGCATTGCAAACACCTTTTTTGAGTTATGCCAATAATGAACTTTTGTATTGAATTGAATTCAACTAAGAGAGGAAGAAGGACAGATCAAGACAGAGAGAGAAAGAAAGAGAGAGACAGGGGGAGAGATTTGGAGAAAGAGAGCGCATGGGACAAGCACATGATGAACAATATCTCTATTAAATATTTAAAATATGTATCTATTGAGTGCCTCATGTTAATGGCTGCCTACCTGGCAGGGGTGGAGAAGTCCCCCCAGAGATCAGAGGAGCTGGGATTGGTCTGGACCACTGTGTTAGAATTACTGCTATCAAGGTCCAGCAAACAATCTGGAACAGAGAGGATAAGAGAATAAGAATAATGATCACAGACTGCTTGGAGTACCGACTCTTGTCAGAACCATTTGGGCTAGGATAGACTTGCTTTCACCAATACGTACATGATGTATGCATACTGCCTTTTACCAATGCGCACACACACACACACACACATTACTGTAACTTTCTGATTATTAACCGAGGTTAATACATTGATTTTGCAAAACTGAATTATCTATGAGGTTAATATATGACTGAGGAATATTCATGGGAATGAATTTTTTTTCATCATTCTACTTTGTCATGACATCATGATCTGCGTCTGAATCAATAAGCAATGTTTAATAAATTGAGGTTAATGTATGGGTGATGTTAATACATGGTTTTGTTGTTTTGTAACTTATATAAAAACACTGACCTGAGGTTTATACGTGGTGCGGCTTATATTCCGGAAATTACTGTATGGCTGCCTGCTATAGAGTCATATTGTCTGTCTGTTTGGTGTGTTAGTTGTGCGTGTCTTAAGAAAGTTATGCAACATGTATACAACATGCAATAGTCACTGTCTCCTAATAGGTGTACATTGTGACAACACATCTTTTTGCACTATTACATTTTGCAGATCATTCTGCACCATCACAACACATCATACAGAAAAATTGTGTTGCTTGTGAAATTCTTGTCTGTTTTTGTCTTGTAATCTTGTCTTGTGAAATTGTTGCTTGTCACGAAGTGTCTTGTAATTCTGTGGTCTGGCCTCAAGTGGAGACCACCTCCACTGAAGAAAGGTTTTGTTTACAATGCAGCCAGTTTATACATGAATGTATGTGAGAGCTTAATTACAAGGCAAGCACCAGTAAATCACAGGCTTTAAAGGGTAGAGAACCTGTGTATTTACAGGACATATGCATTATGACTGGTTGTGATTTATGGTGTGTGTGTATGTGTTTGTGTGTGTGTGTCAAGAGAGAGCGAGAAAGATAAGAGATTAGATTAGTCTGTAACCCTCATGTGTGTATGTGTGTGTGAGACAGAAAGAGTGAGTCAAGAGTCGATCAAATTAGATGATTTGAGCTGTGTTACCGGTTTGCATTCATCTTGTGAGCATATGTGTGTGTGAAAGAAAAAGTCAATCAAAATAAATGATTTAGACTGTTACCGGTTTGTGTTCCTCCTGTAGGTGGTGTAATGTTGTGATTGGATGATGGGGGTGGGGCTATCTTTCCTCCTGGAGGTGGTGGGAGGAGCCCAAAACCTCCTGCACTCTGTGGGCGTGGCTTATCTCTTTTCTTCCCTTGCTAAGAGAAACAGAGAATAGATGTTGTAACAGCTTCCTCTTAAACAAATTATTACTAAACTGATTGCACATGTAAACAAAATCACAATTTCAACCAAGTAAGACTAAGATTGGACAAAGATTGGATTGATCATTTGATGGATCTTGTGACATGAGACCAGCTAGTGCTAATTAAATGTTAGCCAAATGTTAGCCAGTGAAATGCTGCAGTTAATAGTTAGAAGTGAGATGTAAGGCCATGTTCACATCAGACCTTCAGTTGGAAAAATAAACCAGTCGAGCTTAAGTGTTTTACTGCCATACCAACATGAGCTAATCAAGTGATGACAATGGATAACACTTTTGTCTAATGACTACATGAAATCCAGACACTGAACTCAAACCTTGGGTCATGTGTAGTTTTGCTCCATGAATAAATATGGTGAAACAGTTAAACAATCAGGTTAAAATATTAGTCAAAAATTATCATGATAAATTTCTCCACTGCTACCGTCTGTACTTTATGCTTATTGTTACAGGACACAAACATCTCTCTACTCCAATTAGAATTGATCAGCTGTACTTAATGAAGGGCACTGTTTTTTTCCTGAGAAGTTGGAAGAAGTTGTGCAGGTCTTTTTTCAGAAAACTGTTTACTCTACAGGGTTATAATGTAAAAAGGAGGCTGGCAACTTCAAAAAAGTCTGAATGTCTGATGTGAATGCAGCCTGTGTCTGTTAAAAGTACAGGGATTAAGAACACTGTAGACACATAACACCATATAAATGCTATCCAACACTATGTAAACAGTACATAAATAGCTTACCCCGATATTGAGAGTGATGGTCTGGCCTTCCTTGAAGCCCAGGTCCAGTTTGGGTCCTGTGTCAGCAGTCTGAGCATTTTTACTGATCTCATCCTCCGTCTTCACCCACCTAGAACCACAAACACACACACACACACACACACACACACATTAAAATATACTGAAGACAGCATGTGATATTATGGTCCTCCATGCAATGCCAGTCCCAGACCCAGTCCTGTAAAGAGCAGCACTCACTTGAAATGATCCTGCAGGGCCACGTTGAAGTCAAATGCATCTCCCCTGTCCCCAAAGCCAACCCCGATGAACGCACTGCGACCTGGAAGAGATGGTGGCACATGATGGTTTTTCTACAGGTTAATAGTCAGCACAGAGGAAGCACAAAGACATAACTTGTGAACTGACTGAAACACATTTGAACAGACCATAGAAATATGTCTGATTAGCAATGCATCAGCATGTGTTTGAGAAGTACTCATGCATACACAAATCTTAAAATATTAAAGAAACAAATCCACATGGACCACACTAAAACAGAGTTAGTTTGTCCTTCTGCACCATAGCAGCCCAAGTCTCTTTTATCAATGTGCTCAACATCCCAGTAGGACCATTCAGATCCTGCTAGCCTGGATTACTGATTTAGCAATTGAGGACAAACAGTTCTGGAACCCTACAATGAGACTCCTTCACATTCTGGAACAATATGACAGGAATATCTCTATCCTGTAAGCTGTTCATCTTTTTTTCAGACACACATTTCAACTATTGCTGAAAAATCATTGATATATTGTACCTGATCCAATTAAAAAACCTACAATAAATCCAGATAAGAGCCCACTTAACCCCACTTAGCAAATGGAGCCTCTGGCTAAACAACTCAACTGACTCTTCAATTATAAATACCATTCAAAATACATTAAAATCCAATAAGGGTTCAAACTGAGAAAACACTTGCAAACGTGCAACAACCAGTCACTTTGCACAAACAAATCACGGATAACTCAAAGGCCTGAGTGCTCTTGCTCTTGTGTGGATTTAGTTTTTACCTATAAAAAATACCACATAAGGATCACACAGATGAATGCCACAATCTTCATGTAAACTGCACAAGTGGAGTTTAACAACAGTATGTAAACAAATTACTTTTTGCAATACAACTCATCCCTCAACATGTCTGTACTGAAGTAATGACTTCCAATAACGACATTACAGCATCAATACTTGAATGTTTCAGCTGCACGAGTGCCTACATGACTACGTATGTAGATGCCTCATCTACATGGCAAGCAATAACTAATCGCCCAGAATGGTTTCTCTGCTATTAATAAGAGTGAGTGTGTGTGTGTGTGTGTGTGTGTGTGTGTGTGTGTGTGTGTGTGTGTGGTGTGTGTGTGTGTGTGTGTGGTGTGTGTGTGTGTGTGTGTGTGAATGAAAGAGAGAGAGAGGGAGAGAGAGAGAGAGAGAGAGAGAGCAGCTAGATGGTTAACATTAAACTTCAAGACCTCATCACGGTCATAGAGAAGAAACGTGTGTGTGTGTGTGTGCTGGAGAGAGGGGATGTACACACCATTATCATCTTGTATTCTCAGCACAAAGT
This sequence comes from Tenualosa ilisha, assembly GCA_015244755.2. NCBI lineage: Eukaryota > Metazoa > Chordata > Actinopteri > Clupeiformes > Clupeidae > Tenualosa > Tenualosa ilisha. The sequence continues at coordinate 1,567,702 of PYXC01001670.1, forward strand.
AGCGGCTTGAGTCACTGACGGTTTCTACTGCGATGCCTGGATACTCGTTGATGGGGGCCTGTGCGAAGAGCTCACCTAAGGAGGATGGAAGGAGGGAGGAGAAGAGGGATCGCAGCACACTGATTCAATCAATCCAAAAGACAACAATGTTGCTTGGGGGGACTGACAGGATTTTATCTACAGACCATTTCAAGGCAGTTTGATTAGCTGCTCTCTCAGGGCTTCCGTTTTAACATTCCATTATTCCATATTCATGCCACTGTCATTCCTTCCTATTGGTCTTATTCTGCATCAATTCCTTACAGTAGAGAAGGTAACCTGCTGAAGTTTTCAGTGTCAACGCATGAACCTATAACACAACCTAGATCACTTCAGTGGCAATAAATCCTTGTTAGAATGTGGTAAACCATGTAGAGCTGAGATGTCTATTTCAATTCTTCTTTCACAAAGTCCAATTGCTCATGATCTCAAAAACATGATGACAATGAAGTTTAAAGGCATACAGTTCCAGTCGACTGAAGCACTGCATTCTCGGTTCTCGATTCCCACCCCTAAGTGTTGTGCATCTGATCTAACAGCTAATGTATCCGACTGATTCAGTCAGCTTTCATCTGCTGAGCTGACCACATGTAGGGAATGACTAATGGCAGATATGCATCATCACTATTGTACTCCAAGTTGGCAAATCAGCAGCAAGTAGAAGCAGCTCCTACACAGGGTTTCAGTGACGACTGAATGAAGAAGATGTTAGGCACGTACAAATTTTCCACAAATACTACTGATATAGATATAACCTTTTCCCCTGCTGTCAACTTTCATACTGCTGTAGTTTGGATAAACATTTGTTTTGTGTCTATTTGTGTGTGTCTCTGTTATGAGAGTGTGTGTGTGTGTGTGTGTGTGTGTGTGTGTGTGTGTGTGTGTGTGTTAGCATAAATACCTGAGATTTTGTCTTCCAGTTTGATGAATGCCACCTTCCCTTTGGCCGTGATCCTCATGCGCCCACTCCAGTCAGGGGTGTCCAGCTTCCAGTCTGCCGCCCTGTGGCATGGGGGGTCAGACAGATGCATCAGAGGACACACACAGAGAGAGAGATACAGATAAAGAGAGAAAGAAAAAGAAAGGGAGAGAGAGACAGATAAAGCGAGAAAGAAAGAGAAAGAGGGAGAGAAAGAGAGAGATAGAGAGAGAGAGACAGAGAGGCTCCTGGAACCTGTTTACAACTACTCTCACTCCATGCAGCTACAGAGGGCAATGAATTGCATTACACTCAAAGCTCCCCATCTACACCTAAGTCTCGGTGCTGAAATTTGATAATAGTGCACACTGTTAGAACTAACCCCCAAGAGCACTGTACTACATGGTTGCTAATTCTTTATAGTATGGCAACCTTTTACTTCAATTGTCCATGTGGAGAGCTGAACTGCCCAGATGAGGGCTATGCCATATTGACTAAAATATTTTAAGCATCCCATGAAGATTATGAAGATTAAGGGACTGGTCTATACAATATGGTGCTCCATCTTACGCCAAGATTCATTCCTTTTATGTGGGACACACGTTCGCACTCACACACACACACACACACTCATCAAGGCCACCACAACAGAAACGATGTAGTTAATGGAATTAATTGCAAGTAGCACCGCAATGGATTTTCAACGTGGAATACAGATTTAGAAAGAGTCATTCTTCCACTGATGGTTTAGCTTTATACTCACCCTCCTCATTTTCTGTTCTACGCTTTACTTTACGCAGTAGGCTACTCTCCGAATGGTGATTCATATTGGAACGACAGTAACCAGTAACGGGCAAACTCCCCCCTCAACTCAATTTGTTAACCATAAGGCCCCGAGATATCCTTTCATTGACTAGGTTGTACAGGGTTAACAGCGCGTTAAAACAACAGCACAATGATGTAATTGTCACACATAATATAAACTCGTAGGGGCATCGGTGAATGGTAGTTTCAAACAGACATAAACACAGTAATCGTCATCAAAGGGATGCTCCGACATAAACAGTAACAGGCGATTCGTGGCACTACACAGATGAATATAGGAATACTGTTTTAAAACGCGATCACTTGTAAGTTGTGCGGGACGCGAAAGCTCTTTAATCTATATCACCAACCTACCGATGACCGCGGTTGGAAGCCCGCGGCGGAATGCGATAAACGTTGACATCTGGTTTCACGAGCAAAATTGACTCGTATTCCGATTCTGTCGCCATCTTGAATTAAACGCAGTCGACGCGTGACATTTATCTGAATTCCCAGCTAGGTTTAGCGGGTGGATCGCTTGCGTCGCGACCAAATGTCAATGGCGTGATGCGGTCCTTGAGTTTGGATGCAGAGAGAGATAAGCTGCGGGCCAAACGCGCATCCACCGATTGTAAAGCACCTGGATAGGCTACTTCAGGCATTAGGCCTGAAGCTCATTGTAATCACTTGACTGGAAGTCAGTGGTTACGGATGAAGAATTACAGTAAATCGACTGGATGTAGCGTAATAGATCCCCTCAAAGATGTGTCACCTTTGAAATGTATCACAGGGCAAACGCAGTCATATTAAACAAATCGATTTTCTTCTGTAAATATCAATAATAGTAATTGCACAGTAATGTGTATATATGTGTATTCACGCCCCCTGCGTGAATATTCTAAGAAGGGGTGGGATTTAACACTGACAGCGGCTATCTTTAGCCAGGTGGACGCAAAACGGAAGCGGAAATTTCCGCAATTGCCTTGAAGACGCTGCTTCCTTTCCTTCCCCATCACTCAAGGTTGGTATGTTTATTACCAAAATTATATATGTTTTCATTGAAGTGTAGCACACCCTTTCTTATTATGCTGCGCAAGGGACGTTTCAGCACTACTAAATAAAGAACAGCTCCGGCATCTCCTAGAACTGTAGGAGCTGGAGGTGGTTTCATGTTACTATCCCGATGAAGGTTCAGCTGATGCACCGAGCCTATCCTCCTTTTGGATCACGACTTCTCCCTTCGGTGTTCTGTGTGTATCCTGCATGTATATAGCATGCATGTGGTCATAAGTAAAAGAAGCTAGCAGAGAATTTCGCTGATACTTCGTACAATTAGAATAGATTCTTAGCTGCTAACGTTAGCTGGCGATGAACCTGCTCCCATGTAGCCTATAGAGGGGTTGTCATAGCCTAGGTAGCCTAACGTTGTAAGCTACTTAGTCAAAGCATTGTCTGCTAGCTTCAAACAATCCATACGCCCATAAAATGAAATGGTACATTACAACATTTTAAGGAGTTTCCAGCCATATTTACAAACCTACTGCTGCTAGTTGGACGTCAAAGCAACTGTGTTTATCTGTAACCATTAGGCTAATCCTTTGTGAATTACAGACGGGATGTCTGGTCAGCACTCTCAATTTATTTACGCTTTTTTCTAGTTCACTATTGCATTATGTTTGTTGACACCCGATCTTTAGAATTCGATGTTTCCTCTCTCCTGCGCACAGCACGTGAGGTTGATGTAGATAGATTCTGCTGTTTTACCCGTAACTCTATAGGCTTACAATATTATTGTCTTGCTTTGCAGGATAATTTCTCCAGCTCTGTGGCTGTCAGAGCTGATGCTGCCCCGGTAGGAAGCACTGTGTACAATCAGCCAGTGACCCCAGAGCATAGAGATCCCTTCTCTAACCTTTTCAATCGGGTGAGCAAGAGCCAGAGTCTCTTGAGAGTCTCTTTATATCCTGCTCACAGTGATGATGCCAGACTAAATCACAGCCAAATGCAAACGCAAGTGCCAGGGTGTGTGGTTGCCTGTCTGAGCCAGAACTGTGATGGAGTTGAACGCAGAGTTGAGTTGAGAACACATTAAACTTCTGAAGGCCCACGGTTATTGTTTCAGTATGCTCAAATTTTTTTTTTCAAATTGTGAAGATTACTTAGTCTGTTTCTCCAGCGTCTTGTGAGGAAATATCCATGACATTATGTGTGTTTACCCTGGAAAGATTTTGTAAATGAGCGATTGCAATACTTTTGGCAGTAAATGCATTAGTTTAAGGGAAATCAGAGAAAAAAGCTTTGTTTCTTTGGAAGGATGATATTCCTGGCAGTTAAGCACATTAAATCCTAAAATAACACTTTGTGAGAACTGCATATGTTGAAAGACATTTTTGCCAGTGGACCGTTGGCAGTTAGTGTAGTTTTGTGGTTTTCCACAAAACACTAATTTGCTTACTGTCTTTGGTCTTCCAGTTAAGGAGTCTGGTCTGGAGAGCAGATGTTTCTATGACTTAAAATGCCATTGCCTGGTATTAAAAAAAAACCAAATTGAAGTACACAAGGAACTAACTTCTGTCGAAAATATAAACAAATGACGAGACAAATAAATAAATTATTGAAAAGTACAAAAGTAAATGGAAATTGTGGACACACCTTACTTATGGACATAAACGTCCTTCATTGAGCTTGATTCAGATATTCATGTTTACCACCAGTATGTTAAAATAGTTTATAAAGTGTAGCATGTAATGTTACCAGACTGTTTGTTAAATTCAAAGGGTTTTCCTTGTCAAGTGGGCTTCCTGTGCTGTTGACATAGCCGATGAATCAGAGCCCAATGCTGCACTTTTGTAGATGAGACAACCTCTGTTTTACAAGCTTTGTGTGTGTGTTTGTGTGTGTGTGTGTGTATAAAACTAAGAGATGTAAAAGCAAGTTTATGAAGGAAGATGTTTGTGTATATGTGTAAGTTCCAAATGTTCTAAACAAAAACTGAAAAGCAGTCTGCACTGAATTAATGTGTTTGTAGCGCCATATAATTATGTATATGTTTATGTTTGGATGTGTGGAACACTGTTTATTTTATTTTATTTTGTTTATCTTTTATTTATTTTTGTCTGCTTGGCCCACAGTGGTGTGTATCAACTCATCAATCAACATGACGCACTCAATGTTGCGTAGAACACTGAAGAACCTGGTCCAGAACTTCTCTGAGGCTGAAGTCAAGGTCAGAACCGACATCGACACACTCTGGATGCCAGTGACCTTAGCCAATACTTACTGTATAGATTTTATTTTATAAACAGTAGGGATACTTTAAATAAAGGTAGTTCTCACATGACATACCCACCACCTAGTATAAGACAACTTGCTGACCTTTTTATTTCAGCCACACATCTGGTTCTCATGATGAAATGTAGCACTATTGGTGTAAGTGGTGATAACATGGAGATTACTAGGAAGTTACTGCTTCCGACAATGATTTATTTGGCAAGCTAGAAATATAGCAAAATTTGTGACTGGGTTAAGCAGATGTGTGCGTGCGTGCGTGCGCGCGTGTGTGTGTGTGTGTGTGTGTGTGTGTGCGTGTGCGTGCGTGTGTGTTTATAATGAAGAGTGAGGTGTGGGAGCCTAGAGATGTACCATACACCAGCTGTTAAGAATTTGCAAATGCTTTGTCAGATTCACATTCATAAGCAAAGTCCATGGTATGCAGCTTTGCCCATCTTGCATCTGGCATCGGCCCATCAGATCTTGCCTCAGCATTTCTCCCTGTTCTTCCCTTGCTGACGCCAGGTCCGAGAGGCCACCTCCAATGACCCCTGGGGTCCCTCCAGCTCCCAAATGTCGGACATCTCAGACCTGACGTACAACGTGGTGGCCTGCAACGAGATCACAGGCATGCTGTTCAAGCGCCTCAACGACATCGCCAAGAACTGGAGGCACGTGTACAAGGTAAGCTGAGCGGAGGAAGGGGGAGAAGAGGGACTGAGAAGAGAAATCTTCAAAATGTGTTCCTGGCGTAAACTTTGAGAATGCACTTAATAATTTAATTTCTCTACGTTGTGTTACACTATTGCACTTTCAACTTAAAACAGTGCAGATTCTGTGTTAGCAATATGCACTCCTTGTTAGTTCATTGTGTTGTAGCTTGAATGTTATCCTCTTTTGTAAGTCGCTTTGGATAAAAGCGTCTGCTAAATGCCTAAATGTAAATGTAAATGTAAATCCTGATGAAATGAAGGGATGTGTAGAGGAAGTATGGGAGAGAAAGAAACAGAAATCAGCAGAACCTTAGTTGCGTACAATAAGGTGGTGGATAGTCCACTCTGTGGTATACAGATTTGTACACGTCATAAATGTTTTACCTTTACATATATGCATTTAGCAGACGCTTTTATCCAAAGCGACTTACATTTGTCAACTATCAATTACATCAGGGCCAGTCTCCCCTAGAGCAACTGAGGGTTAAGTGCCTTGCTCAAGGGCACAACGGTGGCAGCCAGGATTCGAACCCACAACTTTTCATGCTACTTGCATGTTTGCCTTAACCACTACGCCACCACTGCCCACTGTTTTATTAAAGGAGAAATCCAGCATGAATCAATCCATATCCCTGTGCTGCTGTGAGGAAAAGGAATAAGAAAGTTTGAACAATGAAGACTGAAACTGCAGCTAACACTAACTAATGAGGGCAAGGAAATTCAGTTTCAGTTTTCAGTTAGTGTTAGCTACTAGTTCACAAATTTGATCTATGTTGTACCAAATTTTGTAGTTCTTATTCCTATACCAACAGCACTCAGTGAGCTCAGGTAACAGGGATTCAGTATGAGTTGATCTCGAATCAGACTTTATTACATAGCAAATGACTCGAAGTTCAGCTAAATGTTTTTTCCTTGGGATGCAGGATCTGAGCACTGTAAAGCACCTTGAGAAGATTTGAAATGTGTTGCAAATGCTGTGTAGTGGCCTTCAAAATAGACAGAGACAAGATAGTGCAGAGTATTCAGCCGTGTGAAGTGAGATTTCTTTCCAAAGGGAGCGGTGTTGGTCAGTTCAAAAAGAACCACACTGGGAGATGGGGAACATACTGGTATCTACACCATGTTATCAAAGAGATTCTGGTAAAAAATTCTGGTAAAGCTCTGGTGAATAATGCATTGGACCTGGTCTGGTGAATCCAAACATCTCTATGGCAACGTGAGATTAGCGAAGCATTCCAAATAAAACTTTTAGCTATCGAGTTTCCCATGAAGTGCAGGGTGGATATTATAGCCTGTGCTGCGGGTAGGGATTCGGGAACTCAGTGTCGAGAAACTTGCGATCAGAATGCAACCTTGACTTGTTATAATCTTGCATTGTTACACTATACAAAAAGTCTAATTGAGTTGGTTTGAATAGGTACAGAGAGGGGGATTGGAGAGTAGATGCTGAAAAAGTGAGAGAGGAGAGTTAAGGGCCATTCACACCAAGAACGATAACTATAACTATAAAGACAAGTAAATGTCACTCTAATTAATATGAATGACAATGTCCACACCACAACTGTAACGACAATGACATGTGCAACAATATCGTTGGGATCTCTTTCAGAACGTTTTTTTTGAACAATTAAAGGTTGACGGCTAATCAGAAACCATGAGACATTAGCTCATTCACATGAGGGCAGACTTATGTTATCATTGGTCAGTGTGGATGGAAATATTGTTATAGTTACAATTATCTTTATAGTTATCGTAAAGGTGTGAACTCCAACTCCAGAGCAAACAAGAGCTAAACAAATAATTAAGATGTCCATGTGTTACAGACTGTCAGGCTTGGTGAATAAACATTGTTTTGTTTTTTATGCATATGATCAGATGTGATTGTGGGAATGAGTGCTGATATTCTCTTCATAATAAACTGTTTAAATGAAAAACACGTGGATAACTATTACAGTATGTCTAGGGATTGTGACTGCCATAAACAGATAGCTCTTTTGTAAACAAGATAATGGAAAAGGAAATGGTAAAATGAAATGAGAGCAAATAAGATACCAGGAAAGGGACAGAGGAAGTGAGGAGAAAGATTTGTTGCCATGGAAACAGAACAACTTGACCTCACATTTTTTATATGGAATGAGGAAAATTTGCATTTTATAAAGACAACCATTTATCAGGCAAAATTCCTTAGCTGTACTTACATTTTGACTTCATCTGGTGAAGAGCATAACCCCCTTTCAATAATGTGAAAGACTCTGAATGAAATACAGCCTGCGCATGTTGCTCTGACCTCTGTAAATAGTAGCTGCCAGTGTTGTTATACCTTTTGTAAACTGTCTCTGTTTGCCTGGGCTTTCTAAGCATAGATCACTGAAGGACATTTAGAATGGTGACGTGGCTTTAAATAATTCATGGTGGAGGAACTGCCTGAATACAGGGCACCCCTGGTCCAACGACACAGGTGGCTAGGATAACAACAGCTTTTGGGCCGATTCATAGTCAGTGGAAGTACGCCACCATCGCGTACTTGCAGCGCAGGCTGAATGTGCGTCATTTGGTACACTTTTATTGACTCCCATGTTATCACATGCATTGTTGCAATTGCACTCTATCATCACACTAATATCTGGATGCTGTAAAGAGCATTCAAGTCAAGAATTGCTCTTTGCTTTGGTTATGAGACCCAGGGGACACAAAATTTGGCAGCTAGAGTATGTTTGATTCTTCATCCTGTGTGAAGGTTTCAAAGGCTTATTCGTGCCTCTGCCCCCACCCTACCCCACCCCCTCCCCTTCCCTCCCCCCCGTCGATTCCTCTCTCTTCCATAATGCCAGTCTCTTGTGTTGCTGGAGTATCTGTTGAAGACGGGCGCAGATGGAGTGGCAACTGCCAGCCAAGAAAATGTCCACGTGGTCAAAGCTCTTACAGAATTCAAATTCATCGACAAAGATGGCAAAGACCAGGTGCAGCAAATGTGACACAGTGTGACATGAACTTTAGCCCTTATTTTATAGTAAACACACACACACACACACACACACACACACACACACACACACAAACACATACAAGACACATGTGTACACACACACACACACACACACACACACTTGCACAAACGCAACAATGGTGAGGCATGCACAGTTAACACTCCCTGTTGCATGGTGACTTATGGTGATTTATTTCCAAAATTTCCTACAGGATAATAAAAATATTTATCTATCTGTCCATCTATCTGTCTATGACTGCATGACTGCTTTCTCCTCAGGGTGTTACCATCAGAGAAAAAGCAAAGATTGTGCTGGCATTGATTGAGGATCCTGAGAAGCTAAAGGAGGAGCGTGACATGGCCATGAAGCACAAAGATAAACTCGCTAAGGCAACCACAGGTACTTAAAGTCTTGTTGTTGTACTCCGACTCGGTTACTACGCACACACACACACAGTCGTATGGACAGAGCTGTTTTCCTTTTGTACTTCTTTGTCGTGTATTGTACTGTAAAACAAAACATTGGTGACTAGTATTATAATCGTAATTTAATTTATACACATTCTGTAAATTATTAGACTATTTTTAATTTCACAATATTTGTTACATGTGATTTATATTTATTATATATATTTCTATAAAATGTGTGAAACTGATTTGAATCTTTATTGAAAATTCTAAACAATGTCTGGGATTATTTACAAAGCTTAAATTGTGAACTGTCATATTCTATACTATACCTATGGTGTGTTAGTGAAGTCAGATCCAGGTGAAAACAAAGAGAGTGGGCCAATCAGATGTTTGCAACGTCGGAGAAGGCTTTGCATATCTGCACATTGACAGATATGGAGAACCATAAACTAGACTTAAGCCCTGAACCTTCAAAGACTCCCCTCATGTTGATTCATGCCAATTATGTCTTTGAGGTTGAGGGTTTAGGGCTTAGCAGAGAATTTGAAATTTAGCCCATATGTATTTTCTAGTGCTGTCAATCGATACAAAAATTTATATGATTAATCACAATGAATCACATATTTAATGTTCCAGAATTCTAGCCTATAGAATACTATTTTTTAAATTCCTAGTGCTCTAACCTCAATCTCAACCTCAACCTCATATCATCCTCTAACCACCTGTATCTGTCTGCAGCTGCGACGGAAGCAGCGGCAGAGAAGGAGAAGCCAGTGATCCCACCCTACACTGGCCTCCCGTCTCTGGACAACATCCCCTCAGTGGCCGGCCTCATGGCTGAGATGGCGGCCAAGAAAGAGGAGAGGCGCAAACAAGAGGAGAAAAAAAAAGAAGAGGAGCGAAGGGTACTGGGATATCATAACATTCCATTCCTATTTATTGATTCATTTATTTCCCTCTTCATAATTTCAAAGTCTTGTCAAGTCTAGTTCAGAAATTTTGTTTTGATTTCATCAAATTATAAAACCTCCTGTCAAAGGCTTTAGAACTGAATCTTTCCACACTCTGCTTGATACTCGATTACTTGTTAGATCAATATCTGGCATTTGGTGCAGATTCTTGTATGCTGTAAATTTCTTTTTTATTCCTTTCTCTTTCTTTCTTTCTTTCTTTCTTTCTTTCTATAGGCAAAGGAGGGTGATACCGAACCGGACCTGTGGGAGCAGGCTGCCACTGCTGCACCTCCCTCTGGTTCAGATCCATGGGGTGGGTCCTCTGAACCCTCAAAGGAAGACGGCCAGCTAAAAACGACCCTTGGGGAGGTGCGGGCGCACCAGACGCTGCCAGCAACGATCCTTGGGGTGGGGGATCGGACACCTCGCCACCCAAAGAGGCACCTGCATCTAATGACCCGTGGGGAGGGGGAGCAGAGAGTGTGCCAAAGGAGTCTCCACCTGCTAGCAATGATCCCTGGGGTGGTTCGGGAGATGCCTCACCAAATGAAGCTCCAGCAGCTAATGATCCTTGGGGAGGGGGAGCGGACACTGCCCCGAAAGAATCTCCCCCTGCCAGCAACGACCCTTGGGGGGCTTCAGGAGATGTCTCACCTAAGGACACTCCAGCAACTAATGATCCTTGGGGTGGGGGATCAGACTTTTCCCCGAAAGAATCCCCTCCACCTAGCAATGACCCTTGGGGTGCCCCAGGAGATGCCCCTTCAAAGGAACCTCCTGCAACTAACGACCCTTTCAGTGGAGGGTCAGACTTTGCTCCGAAAGAATCGCCCCCTGCAAGTAACGATCCATGGGGTGCGTCGGGAGATGTGCAATCCACGGAGACACCTGCATCGAATGACCCTTGGGGGGATGGAGGAGCAGGCAACACCACTAAAGATTCTTCCCCTGCCAGTAACGATCCATGGGGAGCTTCCAGTGACACAGTGGATGCCCCATCCAAAGATACACCTGCCACCAGTGATCCTTTTGGTGGAGGATCAGACATCGTCACAAACGATTCTGCACCAGCCAGCAGTGACCCGTGGGGGGCGCCACTCGATGCTCCTCCTGAATCTCATCCAGCTAAATCTGACTCATGGGAGACACCTGCTGCCAAAACTTCTCCTGACGCACCCCCAGTCAGCTCAGACCCCTGGGGTGCCCCAACAGATGTGCAAGAACCCAAACCAGACCCATTTGATACCCCATCGGTGTTGCAAGAACCCAAGCCAGACCCATTCGATACCCCGTCAGTGCCCCAAGAATCCAAATCGGACCCATGGGATGCACCAGCACCGGCTCCTGAGACCAAATCAGATCCGTGGGATGCCCCTGCACCTGCACTTGCTTCCGAGACCAAATCGGATCCATGGGACACACCGGCAGAAGCACTTGTAACCAAATCGGACCCTTGGGATGCTCCTTCAGATGCCCCTCAGACCAAGGCAGACCCCTGGGGTGGAGGAGGGGATGGGGCACCGGCACTGTCCCCCACCGACCCATTTGGTGATGGCAAAACGACAGACAATGACCCTTGGGGTGCCACAGGTGAAATACCTGCTGTAGCATGTTAGCTAAATATGTATCAAATTTAAAGTTAAAGCAACAATCATTTAGATGTTAGTATGTGGTGTCCGTCTTGAATGTTTACACATAGGGCTTGATCTGATGAATAGTTTCATAAAGGAGAAAACTGGTGTGAATTAATCAATAGCCCTGAGGTCACAGACTGCTGTCTTGGAAAAAGAACTAGAAAATTTGACACAATATAGACCAAATAGTGAACTGGCAGCCAACATGGGCCATAGGAATGAAACTAAAAGTTTCTGCTCTAAATTTTGTGGTTCTTTTTTCTAACAATGGCTCTCGGTGACCTTGATGAACTATGTATTGATTCACAGATTTCTCCTTTAAGCTACAGATGCATTGCGAAATCTTGAAAAAAGTCTGAGACAAAAAGGGTTTTGGATTTACTGTGCCTTTATGGATTCTTGGTACAATTTCTGGTGCACCAGTCACTGCCACCAGCCAACTGTGTTCTGTCTTGGCTACTATAGGGAATTCCTGACCTACAGCGCAAGGAGTTTAGGAGTTTATTATGTTTGTATAAACCTAAATGTGCACAGTTTGCTAACTCTGCATGTTCATAGGATAGGAACATACTTATTTTTTAACTTTTCTGCAATCTAAATGTTTTCACTGTTATCAATATTAGTTGCCCAGCTGTTAGATTTCAGTCCTTCCAGTCCTAAGCTGGATTTGGACACATAACATTTCCTGGTTGACCAGTAATATTTTAGTTAAGGAATATTTGGATTATGCATATGTCATAACTGTGAGTTTAGCATTACTAGATTAGTAATTTCAAGCACTAATTCTGTATGTCTCGTTCTGAAATATGACAACAGCTAAATTTATGATGTATTTTGTCTTGTGAGGTGCTAAACAGTTGACCTCTCCACAGCCACTTCTCCTCCTAGTGGAGCTGACCCATGGGGGGCTGCACCAGCTGGTGCAACTAGTCCTGGTGATGACCCATTTGGAGACAAAGGCTCTACAGATGCTTGGGGAACACCAACCAAAAGTGCTACCAATGGTTTGTGGCTTGTCCCTACTCTAGATTGATAGATAGTTGACCAACATTTTGCTCGTCGGTTCTCTGGTGGCCTGCCAGCGGCCTGCCACCCTTTCGCCATGTACAATATTTTTGCTATCTGGGAAATACCATAAATGGCAAAATAGTGGCAAGCCGGAGAACCAATGAGGAAAAACACCAGCAGATTGCCAGTGGCCATGTTGGCAGATCGCCAGGATTTTGCTATCTAGGTTAATTTGACAACTGGCATAAATCAGTTTTATGATTTGGTTTCTTGCCATTTTACAACAGAATCACAGCTAGCGCTATGCCAGAAACATCCAATTGGCTTTTTGATTGACTTTTTTTTTTAAAGTGGCATAGTATGGATGAATGGAGTATTGTACTTTATTCTCTGATGTTAAAATGGAATATATTAAACTTTAATTTATCAAATATAAGCTCATGTGCAATTTTACAAGCCCAGTTAAAACCTTTAAATTTAAAATATAATACATTTTAAATAAAAAAAATAATTAAATTAAATTAAATATTTAGGCTGGGTATTGAAATGGTTCTTGTGGCTAAATGGTGCCCTCTTTGGCAACCACAATCTAATTACAATTGCTTTGTGCTATTTGACATCACATGTAGACTTTGTGCTAATTTGCCCATGTTTTAGTGGCAATTTCATAGTTCAAGATTTTTATATGAAGGAGGGCACAACCATGCCTCACGTTCATGATGGCTCTTTGGAGCTATCAGCACAGCCTCTTCTAATTCATCAAAGCAAAGGCGAAACTGTTTTTTCATTTGTCTCTTTTCAGACATTTTTCCAGTTTGCAAGATCCTAGGAATCGAGATGAATCTACTGTGTGAAATTTCTTTGTTTTTCAGGTGACCTGACTGAAGGGGCAAAGACGAAAGCTCCCCAGGGTAAGGAGGAGTAAGCCAGACTGAGGAGAGAAATGAGAGAGAGCGAGAGAGGAGGGAGAAGTATACTCCTTCAGCCATTCATTTCAAACTAAGTGCTTGTGATTTTCCAACCCTCCCCTCCCCTTCCCATGTGTTTTTGACTCTGAAATAGATGTACCTTATAGCAGGTAAAAAGTCATGTGACCCTCCCTGGGTAGATGTAGTTGTGTAGAAGTCATCCTCATTGGTCTTCCATTCTCTCTCTTTCTCTCTCTGTCTCTTGTTTTTCTCTCTCACTCCCTCCTTTACTCTCTTTCCCTCTCTCCCATCACAATCATCCCATCTTCCCTTTTATCTCCTCTTTTGTTTTGTATTTCTTCCCTCCCTCTATCCCTCCATTTTCCCAGGCCTCTCAGCATGGCTAGATGGGCTTTCCTTGGACTTAACCATGCCAAGTAAAGAAGGGGTCAACCAAACCACCCCCGTCGTACCCAACCCTTTTGGTTTCAACCCAGTCACCCCCAGCCCCTTCCATCCCCCAAGCACCACAGGGCTCAGAGGTGTATCCAGCTATACCCCACTTGTCCCCCAGGGGGCACCCCATCACCACCTCACCACCATGGGGGCATTTCATAGTTCATCCCCCCTGTGGGGAGCTGGGATGGTGGCACCCATTCGGCCAGGTGTTCCCTATGGAGGGTCTCCCAGTAGCATGGCCTGTACCACAGTGGTGCCCAGGATGGGCCTGCCTTTTCAGCCCGCTCGACCACCATGTGTTGGTAGCTTGGGTGTAACTTCTGCAGATTCAAACAATCCTTTCCTCATCTGAAGACATCCATTTCCAGTGAATGTTTTGTACATTATTTCCTGTCATATCCAGTGCATTTGACTTGAGGTAGCTGCTTACAACAACACATGCTGCGCTTGACTCAGTCTTTGGGCTTGTTCGACTTGGCTGGCTGGTTGGCTAAGTGGGTGGTACTTTTTTCATTGTGGGGCAAAAGACCATGCTGTAAGCAACATCACAGACTCTTGCCCAATGAAAAAACCTCATTGCCACACAGAATGCATGGTTTTAAGCCAGCCAGCAAGCCAGCCAAGTCGTGCATGCCCTTTGTGCAGTTTAAGTCCAGCATGCATTACCTTAATAGCTCCTTTAAAGGAAAAATCCAGAGTCAATCAGCCCTGTTCTTTGAGGCTTCTGATTGCTGTCAGTAGATGAGAGCGACAGTATTTCGTACAGCGTAGACCGAATTTGCGAATTGGCAGCTAACACTAACTGAAGGGGGCACAGGAAAACGTAACTTCCTCATCCGCAACATTTAGCGTTGGCTGCCGATTAGCTTTTTTGTCTACGTTACACCAAATTCTGTCGTTCTCATACCCTACCGACAGCACTCGGCAAAGGGACATAACAAGGCAGCAGTTGGTTTGATTCCTTTAAGTCAAACACACCAGTCCCTGCCCATCCACCAATTCACCATCCTCCTTCAACCCCTGATGCTGCACCTACAAGCCTCCTGTGTATGTATTACATGCTTTGTACAAACATGATGTTTGGAGATGGGGGAAAAAAACACTATTTAAAAACAGCATATTACGCGCATATGTGGTCTTTGCCTCTATCCGGAGGAAAGAAATGCATGTCTGTTGAGTCCCTCAGTAGAGTGAATGTGTAGACTGATTGACTTGGGTGTGAGAGAGAGAGGAAAAAAGAGAGACTGAAGTAGATTCTTTCTGTTTAATTAATCCCCTCGTGCTGTAATTTCTGATTTCTGAGGGTATGAATTGTAATGGGGTTGGATGTATGTGAAATTGTCCTTGACCCCCATTCTGGGTCCTCACTTGGGTCAAGAACTTTGTCAAGGTTTCTTCAAGATGCAACTCGCTTCATAGACTGACCCACATTAAACCACTGCTTCAGTCAAAACAACAACAACAACAAAAAACATCTACAATTATGCTCTCCAGACTTTGTTTCCTAAAGCATGTCAGGTAAAAGATGGCTAACATCAGAGGATGGAAAGAACATATATCTCCATACAGCAGCTAGCCTGATGCACAGGAGTGATCCAAAAACTATGGGGCTTACTACTTCTCATATGAGTGAAATCACGCCAGTTCATTACATTTTATTTTATTTATTTACTTTTTTAAATCATTGCTATGTATGATATCCGTTTCATGGACAGAAATATTGCAGTAAAGATGATTCTGTAGCTTAAAGAGAAAGTTGTGAAAAAGCACAGATTTGTAGGAGCCACAGGGAAAAATGACAAAAAGAGTCCGGCTGTTGTGTGTTGCTTCTGGAACATTCCAATCAGCATTGCTTTGTGGGAGAAGACAGTCCTGCCAGCTCTGTTTAATAGACGGGACAACACCCTGGTTTGTTATTTATGTATTTATTTATGTACTTGTTTATTTATTTATTTATTACTTTTTTGTTTATTTACTTCAACCATTGAATTGTGTTATGGTTGTTTTGAAAAATCTGTTCTGTCCTTATCAATCAAACCAACAGACCATCAAATTGGTTGTTCTGAGTGCCTGTGGCTTTAGACTGAAGAAAAGCAATGAAATAATGCAATCAAACAAACAATAATATAGTAATCGAGGAAGGGGACATTCTTTGTGCTGTTTTGTTCATTTTCTTATTCAGCCGAGGGGTGGTCTGTGTTGATGTCTGTTGTTATTGTTATTGATGGTATATATATATATATATATATGTATATGTAGTCAGAAATATGAGTTGGTTTTATATTTTAAAAAATGAATATATTTATTTTACCAGGTATGTCAAAGCAGTGTTGTTTCCCTGTGAAAGTGCACAATTGAGAAATAAACTGGACAAGTGACACACTGGACACCACAGTTGTCAAGTGTGTGTGTGTGAACACAGTTAGTTATGTTTATATTAATGTCTACATGGTTCACTAGATCTTCAATTCTACTCTGTATAATTTTGATCTAGACCTACCTTAGTGACATGACCATTAGTCCCAGCCCACTAAAACTATTGTTTTTAAGACGCTTGAGTATTCAGTGTTCAATATCCAATAACTGACACTTATTAATATATTTTAACATACCCTTTAATTTATATACATGTACAAAATATTTTTTAAAGGTGTATATCAGAAAGTGGTCAGCAGGTGGCGCATGAGAGCATATTGCCTGATCAAGATGGGCCTTTTTTGGTGTCTTTCCTTTTCAGGGTAAAGTGTTTTTGTTTTATGGGAGAAACACCAACACACACAAAAAACAAAAGACCTTTAGATAGGCTACTGTATATTTAGAATGTAGGACCCGGCTCCTGCGTGATACCAGTGACATGGAAACAATCGAGACATTTGACCAATCTTTTGTCAACCTACTGTAACCCAACTGTTGGTTAAACTACTAAATGGGATATTATAAGTAGATGAGTCTTGATCTCTGGTAGAGATTCATGGGTAGATGTTTGGCTGCAGATGGTTGGATGAGTGAGTGAGTAAATGAATGAGTGAGTGAGTGAAGGGGCATTGGGCAGCTGTGAAGAGATTTCCACTGGGACAGACCACTCTGACCCCTCCCTGTAGGGTTGTCGTGGTGACGATTGGACTGATCTTGTGAAAGACTGATCTGCTGCACTGTGAGAGCAAGGGGGTCGGCGCACTGTGTTATAATAGTCTGTGACACTGGGGTTTCCCACACACACACACACACACTAGCTTCTCTGAGTTTAATTAAAACACATCACACCAAGGGGGAGAGGTCGACCATTGGACCCATAGAGGGTGAAGGGGATTGGAGGACTTCCACTACGAAAGAAGGGATGCTGGAGAAAGACAAGAGGAAAAAGAAGGGGGAGGAGA
Organism: Tenualosa ilisha; assembly: GCA_015244755.2. Classification (NCBI taxonomy): domain Eukaryota; kingdom Metazoa; phylum Chordata; class Actinopteri; order Clupeiformes; family Clupeidae; genus Tenualosa; species Tenualosa ilisha. The sequence continues at coordinate 1,585,183 of PYXC01001670.1, forward strand.
GAAGGAACAGATGGATGAGTGTGGATTATTGCAAATCTGAGTGGGCTTCTGACAGGAAACCTCCCAAGAGAGGAATGACAGGAGCACATTGAGAAGAAGAAAGGTGGAAAAAAGAGAAAGAAGAAGAAAGAAGGGATGAAAGTTGAGGATGTGAGTTTGTATTATTTTTTCATCATCTCGGTCTCTTCTTTTTCTTTTCTTTTCAACAGATGAAATGAGATCAGTCTGATGATCATCAATTTAGCCGTGTATCTGGATGTGTTGGTAACTGGATAGGACAGCAGTTAGACTGATGCTATCTGAATGCATGCACCCTTGAGGCTTATATGCTAATTGAAGGCTGATAGGTAAACTAAGTAATAATAGTTACAGAAATTTGAAGGCAGGATTGCTGTTTTTACTGTTTTACTGATTACTGTCATTGCTACAGACATACTAGTGTTTCAGTGTTGAACTTTTGCAAATTAACCAAACTGACCACATTGAGCGTCTTGCAAACTTTAAATCTGTTTAAAGTGGAGATTTTTAACCTTCATTTAAGAAATAATTTATAGTCTTAGAATCTTTTATTTCATATATTGACACAATGCATTTTTTTATTTTACTTGAAATTATATTTCTAAAAAGCAAGACTTTGCATTAAATGTTTTAGTTGTTTTGTTGTGGTCAGTACTATTTTGTTGTTTTTATATTTGTTGTTGTTTTGCACTTTCTAGGACAGTAAATTACATAATATTTAAAACAGAAGATGCTGTCTCTTGCGCCCTGACAAAGAATGGTAATCTGCATCTTGCTTTGCCTAGGTGTAATCCTGAATCACAAAAAATGCAAGATCACAGAGGATTAAAGAGATGCACCTACCTTGAAGCGCTTAGCCCATATCTTTAAAGATTACAAAGAAATGAGAGGTGGACTAGAATAATCACTTGGTTAAATCTAATCTTTCCAAGAACCCTAAGAGGGTGGGACGCCAGAGAAAATGTCTGAAGAAAGCTGAGGATCAATTTGTCTCCATGGACAGACAACGGATTGTTTTTTTTTTTTTCAAAGAAAAATGAAAGTGGAACATGCTGTCTGGGACAGTACTCGGGGGACTGTAGGATGATGGGACAACTATGAACGCGATCCACTTTCTCCTTTATTTTTACACTCATACCCCATGGCAATCATGCCTCCACATAATGTTTTGACACCACCTCTGCACTAAAGGTGAAGCCGCAACTTCTTAAATGGTCCCTACAAAATGACCAGATTGGTGTCTTAACTTGTTGGACCAAATCAATTCCGGATTGACCACATATCATTAAAACCCCCTTTGGTCTGGGCCAAAGTGGACTGCAGTCTCAATGGGAAGATCTCAACCCCAACTCATCCATCTGTCTCTCTCTGTCTATCCATCCATCCATCCACCCATCTATCTCACTCCTCCTTTGGTTAAATCCTTTCTTCATCTCTCTCTGCTCTGCTGACCTCCCACCTCTGGCTGTGTCGTATTTTCTCTTCATTTCCCTGCTGTGCTCTGTCCTGCTATAGATGCTTTCTTACCCTCCTCCTCCTCTCATCTGTTCCCTATACTCTTCTAATAGTGCTTAATCCACCCGAACGATTGGCCCTCTCTCTCTCTCCAGTACACTATACGTATACACACACACACACGCACATACTCTCCAGTACACTATACGTTTACAGACACACACACGCACGCACGCACGCACACACACGCACACACACACAAACAAATGAATCCACATCAGTAAAGGGATAATCATTAAGTCCACATCGTACAGTTTCTTTCATGGCCTCTTTCACAATGTCCTCTTGACTTCTTTTATCCTTCGTTGTTTGTCTTCTGTTTCATCACATCTGTCCATTCTTTCTCACTGTTGCTGTGGCCTCTGCTGCTCCTTTGGACTCGCCATGTTGGAGCACATGTCTCGGAGTTCCCGCTCGCTCCTCTCGCTCTCCCTGACGTCCCTGGCGTTGGCGCTGTCAGTGTTGGCCTTCTGCACGTCCTACTGGTGCGAGGGGACACACAAGGTGGTCAAGCCTCCCTGCCTGTCTCCTGTCAAGATGAAGAACTGTGGACAGAACAACAGCCAGCCCTACACCACTGGTAAGATCAGGGCTCCTTGACAGACCAGGCCCTTTGTCAGGGGTAACAGCAGGCTCATATACAAGAGTAGTGTGCGACAAAACCATGTGAGGTTGAAAATGATTTTGTAAATCGTGTTGCTGTAACGCAGCAGATTTGGCCAAACAGCTAACTCTCTGATTTAGCTATGTCTGGCAGCTAAGCAACAACCCACTGTTGAAAAAAACGTGACTTCAAAAATTTCACTATTTTTAACTTTGAGCACCTTGCGTTTTTAGGTGCCATGCTTCATATTCAGCACGAGGTGCGTGGCAACGGTCATGTCAAATCTTCCTATAGGGAGACAACTGAATTTGACCACCTGGATGTGAAAAATGCATGTTAGTCTAAAAGGCCCCTAACAGTAAACTCTCAAATACACATTTAGAAAAATATGATTAATTTGAAAACAAATTGTAACTTATTGTTGGAGAGTTATGTAAAACATGAGGTTACTTAGATTTGTTATCAATAGTGTCATTATTAACTTTCTCCTACAAGTAACATAAATGGTCAAAGGGGACATAGCAAACAAAAGAAGTGCTATGAAATATTAAATTACTTAGATTTGTTCTTGAAAAGTGTCAGCCTAATGAATTAGGCAGAGGCAGCTGAAGAGGACATATCAAAACAGGCAGCTGCATTAGAAAGGGCTATTGGCCAACAAGGTGTAACGGTCAGACAATGGAAGAGAGAGAGAGAGTGTGTGTGTGTGAGTGTGTGTGTGTGTGTGTGTGTGTGTGTGTATATGTGTGTGTGTCATTGAATGAGATGCATTGCCCCAAGAAATAGCTTACCAAAAGCAATCTGTACTGTGTAACAGTTGGCCCTTATCAGTTACAGAGTTACTTTGAAAATGTAGTGTGATACAATTACAAGTTACCTTTTCTTAAACGGAATAGTAGAGTAACTATTTCAGTTACTTTAACAGAGTAATGTATCTTATTACATCTGATGACTTTTTTGCTTACTCTTCTAAATTGAATGAATATTTTCAACTGTCAACCACTGTCAATTTTTGGTAATGCTTTCACTGTGACAGCCATGCATCGTGCTGTAATGCCCCTACAACACCAGCAGTGTTAATGCAATAGTATGGAGTTAGTCAACCCATAGGTCTGTTGTTGAAGGTTGCAGGATGCTGTCAGTAGGAATAAGACGGAGACCATTTGGTACAACATAGACTAATTAGCAAAATGCCAGCCACTGCTAACCGATGATGAGAAGGAAATTTTGTTTTCGTTTCGTTTTCCTATGATACGTTCAGTTAACGTTGGCTGCTGCTTCGCAATTTCAGTCTACGTTATGCCAGATTGTTTTGTTCTTATTCCTACCCACAGCGCTCAGCAACCTCAAAAAACTGGGCTGTGGGTTGATTGACTCCAGACTATCCCTTTAAGCCTGGCTAGAAAGATTCTTCGGACGAGGGCAAGCATCAGCAGAAGTAGAGACAGCAGAGAGTAAATGAAGAAAGACCCAGTGTTTATAAACACGAGTGATCAAATTTTTTTTCCAGTTTTTGAGGATTGCCATGTTGTTGTCAGCGGACTGCAATTTCTCATCCTACTGTGGCATGACAGATTTATTTCGCAGCGTAGGATCCCATTGATGCAGCCCATTTTAGCGCACATGACAACGCTTTGCGGTGTTGACGTCAGTGTAAGGTATAATATACGTTACAGAAATAACAAATGCCATACATAGATCACTAATGCCTCAAGCCACCCCAGATTATAGACGGCACTGTAGGCCTATATTATTCCCAAATCCGAGATTACAAAATCGGTGGCATTAACGTTTCTTTTAAGCCTGTATTCTTCTAAACGCGACATTCCTGCGAAACAAAGCTCAGAGATTATCTCAAGTGAGTAGAGAACAGTCCTCACTCTTCTCTGTCGAGAAGGCAGGGGAAAACATTTGGGAATGGCTTCACGGATTTATTCTGTCATGATCACCTGACAGATTACTCACAGGACAATTTGTGTAGTTCAGGAAAATTACTCCAAACAAGACAAGTTGATACCACACATAGCCGATACTATGCACTCAGTAGGCTACAGCAGATAAACTCTTGTTGAAATCCATGTGAAAAGTTCAAGATGTCAAGGGCTTGGGCTTTCTCTGCATTTTTCAATCTCATGATAATTCATGTGAGCAATCAACCCATCCCTTGAGTCAAACAAAAAAAACATAGCAGAACCTCATTCATTGTGTTGGATAATCCATTCTGTGGTAGATTTGTATACATCCTATGGCAAATGTTACATACATGCACAATGTAGGCTATGCATTAAAGTCTGGGATCATAAAGGTACACATGAGCTGCTTATCTAAAATAAATCCATGTGTCGCCTTGTTTTTTGTTTAAAATTGTCAGTGCTCTGTGAGTTCTGCTGCTTCCCAAAGAACTGAGGGGTTTTTTTTGTTTGCTGGTAGATGGAAAACACTGGAATAATATAAGTAACACAGGAATACTTGGAATACTTGTATGTGTGTATCAGAAGGAATAGCCATGTTGTGTGACGATTAGTCTGAAAAGTAGATTTGCAACCCAATTATTTTGGCAAACTAAACACAAGGCTATACAGTAGGTACATTCACCATATCAAACAGGCCAATTACAGCCAATAAATACAACCAGACAGGAAAAGAACTAAAACAACAAACTGTCCCACCTTATCTCTGCAGAAAGTCCTACAGTTGACCCACGCAAGCCCGTCTCAAACGTCACACTCTCCCCCAGCCAAAAGAGGAGCTGGCGCGCATTAGGGCCAAAAAACTGGCCAACGCTGTGCACTACATCTGGGAGACAGGAGAGGACAAGTACATGCTGCGATACTTCCACACCGGATTCTGGCTCTCTTGTGAGAAACACAATCAAGGTAAAGGTAGCTGGATCTGTGTGTGTGTGTGTGTGTGTGTGTGTGTGTGTGTGTATGTGTGTATGTGCATGTGTGTGTGAGCATGTTCAAACATTTTTTAAACTGTATTAAAACTGCACATCAGTAGCCAGGCTAGCGCCACCTAGTGTTGCCACTCATTTCTTTTTGCCCCACAAAGTGAAACAATGGTGAAGCGACTGATGCTTCAGGCTAGTAGATCAGCACAACTATTCTGATTCTGATATTGCTTGGAATAACTCAATGGTTCATTTTGCTTCCCAACAGCTGATATGTGATCACTGCTCATGTGCTTATTGTTGTGTCTCCCTGTTCTTAGAGGAAGTATGCCGGAGTTTCATTGAACTTACACCCGGAGAGACACAAGGCAAGACCTTTGTCATTTCAATGAATTCATCTCATCAGGAAGTTAGGAGTTAGTTAGAAGTTAGAATACACTATGTAACATTATTTAGTGCAGTCATCACTCCTTGTTATTGCAACACAAATATGGCTTGCAGACAATCATATTTTTCTCCAACTGTCATACACAGTTACATTCTCTCTCTTTCACTCTCTGTCTCTTTTTCTCTTTGTCAGACCTGATATATTTAAACACATTTAACTCTACAGAGGGTTTAAAGAAGTTGAAGAACACTGCATTTTATATTTTTGAGTTATGACTGCAGTTATGGCATGCAGTCAAACAGACAAAAGGTACCTCTCCCTCTCTGTGCATACTTCTGAATTCTTTCTCTCTCTCTCTCTCTCTCTCTCTCTCTCTGCCAATTTCAAATTCAACAAATCTTTATTGGCATTACTCAGTGAATCAGTGTTGCCGAAGCGTACGATAATACAGACAGATACAGTATCTGCGGAGGTGAAAAAATAGAAGAGAGGAAATGAAATATAAAAGAAAACCTATAATCTTAAACTCGGTCATCTAAATTAGCCTTCAAATGATCTAAATTAGTCTCTCCCTCTTTCCCTCTCCCTCTCTCTCCCTCTCACTCTCTCCAGGTGTGCTGTGGCTCTCCATGGTCTCAGAGTTTGCATACATCAGTCTGTTGGCCATGGGCTTCCTGTTAATGTGGGTGGAGGTGCTCTTTCTCTGCCTCAGCAAGGAGATGTATGCCCTAAAGATCAACTCCTTTGCGGCCATATGCACTGTCCTGTCAGGTGGGTGCAGAGAATCCACAACCTTAAACACACACGCCAAGCCATACACCAATGCCAACTAGGCTGCTGCACACACACATATCATCACACACTTCAAGTCTAAATTCATGTTTTAGCATTCATGAAGACTCATAAATGCATCAATATACTGTTGTGGCACTGTATCTCTTAGACAATCATAACTTAGAGCTGTACTCTCACACACACTAATCAATGCCTCACACACACACACACACACACACACACACACACACACACACACACATACACACACACACACACACACACACAGATACACACAGTAAAATAGAATAAGTTAAGAACTTACGTCACTGTAAAAAATAAAAAAAGTCCAGTTTACTTGAAACATTTGTGTGAAATGCGAAAGTTGAAATTCAACTGAGTTAAATAAACATAACTAGTCTCTTTCAATTACAGCTTACTAGAGAAATGGTGGAAACTCAATGCTAAAATAGAGTTAGGTAAACATAACTAGTCTCTTTCAAATTATGTTTACCATAACTTGATAGACTAGTTATGTTTACTTAAGTCGTTTGAGGCAACGAGTTTCCACCAATTTTCTTTTTTACAGTGTAGCATAACTTGAAAGAGTGGAAGTGGAACAGTGGAAGTAAGTCATGCTTCCGTAATGTATCCAGCACAGCCCTAGACTTAGGACCAATAGGCAAAGACAGACATTTTCTGCCTCTGTGGGCAACTGTTTTATCCCTCTGTGATCCCTCTGTGTACTATGGAAGCTCTATGAACAGTGGTGGTGTAGTGGTTAAGGAACATGCTAGCATGCCTTGAAATTGTGGGTTTGAATACCGGTTTCCACTGTTGTGCCCTTGAGTAAGGTACTTAGCCGTAAGTTGCTCTAGGGGAGACTGGCCCTGATGTAGTTGATAGTTGACGCTTTGGATAAAAGCATCTGCTGAATGTAAATGTCTATTCCAGCAGATATCTGCTGAATTTCCTCTGTGCTATAACTGCAATCACACATGTTTGGCATGATAGCTTAGGCCATAAGCATAGCATGTTTTATTTTCATTTTTATATAACACAGCATGAATGATGTTGTATCAGCTCCAGACCAGTGGCACAGCATAGCATATGGCTTGTCTGATAACAGTGGTTGGGAGGATTAAACGTATTTAGTAAAGCATTGCCCTTCATCCTGGCCTAAACTGATCCTGTGTTTATGGTGACACCAGCTTGCAGTATAAGCTATATCAGAGGTGCCCAACCTTTTTCGGCTTTCGAGCTACTTTTGAAATGACGGGGTCGAAGAGATTGACGACATGACCCTTCCCTCCTCCCCCCGCAAGCTCTGCACACTCCCCCTTGCTTCAAATCCACCACGGTTTGGCCTTTTCCTTCTCCTTTCATTCAATGTGCCCATCAGCTCTTTTAGAAATGCCAGATTGACATCTACAACCGTCATTATACTGCTTGAATAATGTCAAAAAGACCCTCTTTCGTCCCCGGACAAAGCTCTCAAAATCTTAACAAGAACTTGAGGTCAGTGTGTAGCAGAGTTGAAGTCAACCTTCAGACAGGAGCAGCTGTCTTTGAACCGGTCTTGCGCATACTGAATTTTTGTGCAGTGACTTGTATACTTTACGGTACCTTAAAAAGAACAAATAACAGAAGAGAACAAATGACTCTATCTACCACAAGTTAGGCAGTAGTTACCAAGCGTAGTGGGAACAAAGCAAATGCGAGAAGAAAAAAAACATCTAAAGAGCATTTTTTTCTTGGAATGTTTTGCCATATACCTGCCTTGGCGATCGGCTGGTTGGACACCCCTGGGTCATATTTTAAGTCATCTGTATCCATGCCCTTTTTAACCAAGAGCATGATCTATGACCCCTAATCAGAATTATTTATGCCCCCCCCCCCCCCACCCCACCCCCCCCCCACACACACACACACCCACACACCACACACATACACACAAAGATATACACTTCCTTAATCCTGCCATACAGTCGCATAAACTTCCAGCAATTATGTAACAATTCTCATGGCCTTTTCTCACTCACCCACTTTAATGGATGTGTTTCATAACCTATATTTTTAACCTATATAAATATATATATATATATATCTGTCCAAGCTAGCTTTTATGGGGATTTATTTACATAAAGTAAAAAGATTAGTTAAAAATCTCAGTATGTCTGATGCTTTCTCTCTCTCTTTCTCGTTCTCTCTCCCTCTCTTTTCTCATTCCATAGGCATGATGGGAATGGTGGCTCATATGATGTACACGACAGTGTTTCAGATGACCGTGAGCATGGGGCCCAAAGATTGGCGACCACAGGAGTGGGACTATGGCTGGTCATTTGCGTAGGTGTCCATCTTTTGACCAAAATACGGTCAAAACCGTTTTTCAACAGTTGTTTTGGTTAAATTGTTTACAGTCCATTGTACCCAAATGACTTACATGAATCCATTCCATTTCAGTGATAAGTGATTGTGTATGAGGAATGAGTTTTCTCTTTGTTTGCTTTTCTTCCTTCTCTCTTTGTTTTTCTCTTTGTGACTCTTTTCTTTGTTCGCTTTTTTTCCTTCTCTCTCTCCTTTTCTCTTTGTGTCTCTTCTCTACCCTCTCTCTCTCCTTTTCTATTTGCGTCTTTTTTCTTCCCTCTCTCTCTGCATTTCTCTTTGAGTCTCTTCTCTTCCTTCTCTCTCTCTCTTTTTCCCTTTGTCTCTTCTCTTCCTTCTCTCTCTCTTCTTTTCTCTTTGTGTCTCTTCTCTTCCTTCTCTCTCTCTCGTTTCTCTTTGTGTCTCTTTTCTTTGTTCGTTTTCTCTCGCTCTCCCACTCTGCATTTCCTTCCCTCTCATTCTCCTGTACCTCCACAGCATGGCCTGGCTCTCATTCAGCTGTTGCATGGCTGCAGCCGTCTTCACGCTCAACTCCTACACCAAGACCACCATCGAGATCCGACACCGCCAGCGCATACAATTGGAGGAGGCCCGAGCCGCAAGCCACGCCCCCTCCTACGATGAGGTCATCACAGAAGCCAGTGTCGGCGGTGAAGACGGTGTCGGTATCTACTCCGTCAATCGTCTGATCCACCAGGCCCACCAGAGCACACTAATGGAGAACAGCTGGCCTCCCCATGCTCTGGTTATAGGCCCGGGTGGTGTCGGACACATGCATGGAGGGGGAATGGTGATGGGCCCGGGTGGTGTGGGACACATGCATGGCAGGGGGATGGTGATGGTCGGGGGGTGCGGAACAGAGGGATGCGAGGATTGCGAAAGGGAGATGGACGAGATGGAGGAGGCTCAGGAGGAGGAGGAGGAGGAGGAGGATGAAGACTATGTAGGGGAGAGGGAAGATGATCTCTGCTGAGCAGAGAAAAGAGAGAGAAAAAAAAAGTGGAGAAAAAAGAAAAGAAGAGAGGGGAAAGGGAGAAGAGAAGGAAAGAGGGGAAGAGAAAGAGAAGAGACGAGAAAGGGAAAAGAGAAGAAAAGAGAAGGGAAAGGGAGAAGAAGCGAGAAAAATGAAGAGAAGAGAGGAAAAAGGGAGAAGAGAAGGGAAGAGAAGAGAAAAGAAAGAGAAGAAAAGAGTGTGATAGACAGGTGGTGTTGAGGTGTGAGGAGACATTGAAATGCCAAAAGATCTGCTGTTGATGAAATGAAGAGATGAAGAATTCAAAAGCAAGCAGACCAAGAGAAAATGGATCTACTGACTATGTGACTCTATGTGACTTTTCTGGACAGTGGAATTGAAAGACTGAACCTGCAGGGCAAAGAACAGAGGAAGAAACAGACTTCTTACCCCTAGTTTCCACATATGTATGACAAAAATGTGTCTGAAAAATCTAGTGGACATCCTCTGTAATGGGCAGAAGTTTGATTTTGTTCAGCGTACTCAAGGTCACAAAACTGAAAAATGACAGAGGGGACTTAAAGCGCTACAGAAGGTACGCCGAACAGACAGTGAGCATAGTGGACAAAATGGTGCTATCAGGCAACTCTCATCTTGTCTTGTCTTCCTTCCTTCCTTCTCATACAGACTGCCATGGGTTACAGGCTGGGATACACTTGTGTGTTTGAAACACAAATGGGGAATAAAGAGGACAAGATGAAAGAAAGAAAATTCTAGAAATATAACACCACACAGAGACCACTCCCCTCAGTAAGGTCTGAGACCATCATGACAATAATATCGCTAAAACACAATGAGGTTTCAATGCTTCTAAATGACCTGACCCCCAAAAAAACCTTTTTTTTGTTTTGATTTGTTTAGTATTCCAGACAAATGGAGATCAACATTGTACAGAGACTGTACTACCTGCACTTTAGGTTTGTATCTCTTGGTGTTGTTGGCATTTTATTTATTTGTTTATGTATTCATTTATTTGCTTTGTCAAACTTCTTCCCTTCTGTTCTTGTCTCGCTCTACGACTGCTCTGTGCCACTATTGAAGGCAGATGATAGTTTAGATAGATGACACCACACTGTAATTGTTGGTCAAACCTTTTGGGACAACAGATCATTTTCTAACAGTACATAATTATTCATAGACAACACTAAGCTTCACGGAAGAAGGCATGGATATTTTGGCCACAATTTCTGCTTTGTTTTGCTTTGTGTAGTGTCAACAATGCCTTCATCGCTTATAGACAGGGGAGATGTTGTCATCTCTGATTTCTGCAATTGTTTATGTGGTGTGTGTATTCAAATATTGATCCATGAATTTGCATATTTCAAGGAAGAATTCACCATAGTTGCCACTCATTGCATTACAGTGGATGCACAGACAAATCATTTCTTGATTAGTGTTATATATCCTTTGCAGAATACTTTTTGCAAGTGATGCACCTGTTGTTTGAGAATACCTTTTGAAGGGTTCTCTCCTCTGCTGTCTCTGTGCTGGTGATAAGAATTTCTCAACTTGCCAAGAAATGTCTGAATGGCCAAGTTAATGTGGGCAAATTTATGCCTGTGTTTTATTGAACTGCCAGGTCAATGTCAAACAACAACATAAATATCTGTCCAGTTTTTACATTTTGTGCACATGTGAAGTACTTTACATAAAAGATTAAAGATTCAAGATAGTCTTTATTACGTCTCATTATATATACTAGTACAGGAGAGTAAATTCTTGTGTTTTGCTCCTCAAAATAAATAATAAATAAATAGTATTTCAAGTGTTGAGAGAGAGAGAGAGTGTGTATGTGTGTGTGTGTGTGTGTGTGTGTGTGTGTGTGTGTGTGTGTGTGTGTGTGTGTGTGTGAGGGTCTGTCTGACAGAAACAGGCTTAGTCTGTCATTGTTTCAGTGTCCATAAGCCTTTTTGCTTGGTAGAAAAAACTGTTCTGGAGTCTGGTGGTCTGAGCCTTAAGACTATGAATGATGGTAGCAACTGAAACAGTCCATGACTAGGATGGCTGGGGTCCTTACTGATGTGACCCAGTCAGCACAATCAAAACAGTCTTGTAATGTGCTGATTCCTTAGATCAACAACAAACTGTCTTGACAATGGGTGAGATTCAGTGATTTCACTGCTGCTCTATTTACAAGCCAAGCAGGTTTAGACACTTCATAAATCAATATGAATAAAGAAAATTCAAAAACAGTGTCCTCCTCCTTTAAGCTGCAAAAGTCACAAATTGCAAATAATAACAATTTCTCCATATTCATAAAGCACAAGTTCACACATTTCCTTAGTTGTACAGCTCTACAACTTCTCCAATTTTACCACTCTTGTTGCCCACATCATATAAAAACTCATGCTGGGAGTATAAAAAATACTGTCAATTTAAACTGAGAGAAAGAGTGATGGAACCATCACACAATTCAACTATTTCCACAACGCTGAGACAGCTGCTTTTGAACACTGGGCTGAAGATTACAGACGTAATCTCTCCCGGCCTGGAGAAAAGGAGTGGGGGGTTGCCGAGTGAGAGAGGAGGTCGGCCATCAGACAGTCACAGATGCAGTGGAGTTGATTGCGGGATTAAGAACTGAAAGAGTGGAACTGGAACCTAGGCATGGATGTCGCATGGACCCAAGCATGGGTGATACAGAGCTTACTCACACAGTTATGTTGCATTAAGCTTACAAACCAACACAACTTTGGTCTACCTCTACCTGACATGACTTCTTCTTTACAGCTCTGAAGATTTATCTACATCTGTAAGGCTGCGTTGGTCTCTTTTCTTCTTCACCGTAGCAACGACGCCAAGATTCTTTGCTTGGAACGCCACTGTGTCATCATCCTGAACCTTTAGCTGGCCGGAACAGAACTGATCATGACAGCTCCAGCCATACAGCTCATAGCACTATGGGTGACCTTTCCCCCCTTGAGATTAGCATCTCATTGCTGTTATACAGCTACAACCACAAAACATAAACATAAATCATTAAAAAAACAACACAAGGTGAAATGAAGCCTACTGTGTGGCCTAGACCTGTAAGTGATGTGCACAATTCACCTACTCTTCTCCAATAGCCAAAGGGTTAAGAATTTTATGAGGCAAAAGCATCCACATGAAAAGGAGTAATGGGGTTCAGATGCCGAGCTTTATTTGAAAACTTTGTTAAAAAGCAAACAGGTATACGGCTTACAAAATACATGAAGTAATAGATTAGTTACAACATGAATCACAACTAAGACAGTCTCAGGGCTCCACTATGAGACAGATTTACAGGTTATTGCCAGTTATCTTCAGAGAGTGCTTACATTGGGCCCCTTATAACTAATCCAGCTCTTATTCTTCTCCTTCATTTTATTCTGACATCCAAACATCCAAAGATTTTATTATTTAAAAAATCCCTGTAGGGTTGAATACCTTGTTGTGGCTTGCTATGACAGCCACATGTTCTATTGGCCAGTGTAGATTAGTAGATAATACAACCAAAAGATAGTAAACCTGAGGTGATTTTGTGATGCACACACTCTCTCACACACGAATGATTCTCCCACCTCTCTCTATCTCTTTCAAACACACACACACACACACACATACACACATACACACACTGTAGATGCCCATGAAAACATCTGGGAATGGTTCTGCTTGTAGCCATTGTCTGTGATCTACACAGACAATCCATTTCGGTCAACATTAATCTCATTGAACACAGCATATCTTAAACAACAACAACAAATTGTCTCTGTCTGAGGTAGAAAATAAACTGGGCAATTTTAAACACAAACTGTCATGTCCATAACGCCAACAAAATGCCATGGTATTTGTATGATGTGAAAGGTTTCATAAAATTAGCTCTGCAACCAAGAAGAGTGAATGCTCAAATTTTATGTAATCATCATTCACATCATATCATCCCATGGTATTGTGTTGCCGTTACAGACGTGACAGTTTTGCATGGAATTACCCAGCTGCAGTCTTATGGCAATCCTGTAGTTTTGCTTTAATCATTCAGACTGCGTTTACCACTTCACTGGTTGTTGCTAAGATACACTGTGACTACAAATAATAAGAAAACAAAGTTATAAAAGTTATAAAACAAGACAAGGTACAATTACAGATGAAATATCAACAGTCTTGTTACAAGCTGGTTGAAATTGAGTCTTATAAGTAGCTGTTTATAATTTTTCCTCATCAAGATATGATGATTAGGCCTACAGGACAGATATGGGGACAACCATTGTATTGTTTGGTCTAAGTGCAGATAAGACAATGTAGTGATTTAAAGCATTACCAAGGAACTGAAATTCAGCTCAAAAGTCTCAAAGTAGTTTAAAAAAATCTCAGAGTAGTTTAAAACAGAAGACAACAAAGGTGAGGAAAGTGTTTGTGGATTTGTGAGCAGACTTTTTGTGACCAGAACATTAAAGGAGAAGTCCAGTGTGACTCTATCCACAGCCTTATTGTTGGAGGTCACCGAGAGCTGTCTCTCACAGTGTCGCTCTCTTTCTTAACAACAGCACATGGTGGCCTCAAACAACTGGGCCATGGGTTGATTCACATAAAATTTCTCCTTTAAGATTAAAGTTTCTAGACAGTGTTGCTAACTTCTGTCACAATGCTATTTCATCCAATGGCCAAACCTGGATAGCGATGGATGTTAGCAACAACAAAGTCTATAGAAACTCACTCCTGTCTATTTATCCACAAAAGAACAAAAAGACAAAACCATTCATCAATCTGACATGTTATCTTGTACAAGTGAGTTTAGTCAAACTAAAAGATGAGTGTTACCACAGTGGTAGAAAAAAACATGAGTATAAAATGTTTTAACATCAAGATCTTGTCATTTTATGCACCATGAAGTCTGAAAATATAGGCAATACTTACAGTGAGATATTGCTATGTTGTTTCAGTAATAGTCTGTTGAGAATGGAAATATGTAGATGCGTTACTTATTTGGTTCATACTGAATAAGTCGCATCGCATCAGCATTTGCCATTATGCCGTCAATAAAGTCTGCCTCAGCGACTCTGTCTGTGATGAGACAAAGAGAGACATAATTAATGTGTTACTCCAGTGCAATGTTATTATTGTTATTATTGCAAACAATAACGTGACAATATTTACATTTGAATCCAATTCAATTTCCAATTCAAATTAATTCAATTTATATTTAATATTTAAAAAGGTAACAAATGCAAGACACCAATGCGTGCAACAAAAAAGCACAAGTACACTAACAATACTACAGTACAGATGCAAGATAACGATGTGTGCAACAGGAAAAAAAAACATGGCACAATTATTTGTCAATTGGTGCGGTGGTAGCGTAGTGGTTAAGGAACCTGGCTGGCGTGCAAGTAGCCTGAAAAAGTTGTGGGTTGAGCAAGGCACTTAACCCTAAGTTAGGGGTTTTCCTTCAAATGGTTTTCCTTCAGTGACGAAACCTACTTGTATAGGACCCATTCTCAAATTAAGCAATACTTCTTCAATTTTCGACCACAAAACATTTTAGCCGTGTTTTCCTTGAACTATGAACTATGCAGCTTTGCTGCATTA
The DNA here is from genome assembly GCA_015244755.2 of Tenualosa ilisha. Lineage (NCBI taxonomy): Eukaryota > Metazoa > Chordata > Actinopteri > Clupeiformes > Clupeidae > Tenualosa > Tenualosa ilisha. The sequence goes on from PYXC01001670.1 coordinate 1,600,322, forward strand.
GCTTACCTTTTTCGTCCTTTTTGAAGTAGCCCCAGAGTTTCTCTGCTCTCCTTTCAGCTGTGTTTTCATCATTTGGTAGCTCTGCAACTTTTTCTTTTGGGATGAGCTTGAAGATCGCCTGCATAGGAAATGTTTTACATGAAATGTCTGTATATATTTGTACATAAACATAAACACAAACACAAACATAAACTACACAGTAGCTAAAGTATTTGACAATCATACATATGTGTTAATTCAGTGCTTGTAAGAGATACAAATGTGGCATTGGCTTTTCTTCGCTATTCAGATTGTGTACAGTGTATTTCACATTAATCGTGTAAGGATTTGTATTGGCTCGACAGTGTAGTAGGAAGCGTCTGAAATTTATGCACGGCTACAGTTTCAGTTTGACATCTGCTATTTGAGACCCTTTTGTTAGTAGCTTATAGCATCCACTAAATGTCCATTACCTTTACATAACAACATATCAGTGCAGCAGAAACATAATGATGCCTTAATGACACACTTCCACATAATGAAAGTATGTTGTGTAATGACCCTCTTAAACCCTAACTCAACCCAATTCTTCTGAAAAAAAATCTTCCAGTAATCATTTTGTAGCTATATGTGGTACAGATATAGAGGTTAGAGGTGTATTTATTTTAGAGGTGTATTTATTTTGCAGTTCAGTGAAGCTGATCAAAAATGAAACATGCAGTCACAGGATTTTTAAAACTGATAGAATCCAAATCCTGAGCCATTATTTGAACAAGCAAGAGGCTTTTTATTGAGAACTTTTCAGGTCATTCAGAATTTTTTTGTCTGTCACCAAATATAGTGAATAAAGTATGTGCGTCTGTGTGTGTGTGTGTGTGTGTGTGCACGTGTGTGTGTGTGTGTGTGTGTGTGTGTATGAGCGTGTCTGTTTTAAATCCAGTTGATATTTATCTAGGTTTTATAGTAACCTTTTTCTTTGTTGTTTTTTTCTTAATGTTGTCCTCGTGGGATATAGAGTCTGCAGCACCAGCAAGATGCCATAGTTTGTCTCGTCAAACAACACCTCTCTCTTGGCCCAAACATTCCTATGATCCCGCTGTGTTCACCCTCAAGGAGATGTCCATTGAGTCATAGGTGCAGTTTGCATTCTGTTTATGGTGAAATTCCTAAAGGGTAAATGGACTGTATTTTATATTGTGATTTTCCACTCCTCTGAGCACTGAAAGCGGCTACAATGTCATGCCTAACATTCACCCATTCACCCTCACCTTCACCCTCGCACACCAGTAGTCGAGGTTTCCATGCAAGGCATCAAAAATGATTCTCCCATGCCCATGGGATACACACAGCCATGGTGCCCCTGAGCAAGATACCTAAGCCTAAGCATCCAAGCAGGCTACCCAGTGCTCCAGGTTAGTGTGTCTTTACTCACTGTGTGCTGTGTGTGTGTGTGTGTGTGTGTGTGTGTGTGGAAGTAGAAGTAGACACTGACATGTTTGAGACTGCAGAGCAAGAAATAGAAAACTATTGGAGAACTATTGGAAATTTTGATAATTAGAATGTCTGTCTGTGTGTTCTGCAGGGCAAGTCATTTTCAGAATTTTAAGGGGTAATGGTGGTAGTAGCGTAGTGGTTAAGGAACCTGGCTAGTGTGCAAGTAGCCTGAAAAAAAAAAAAAAAAAAGTTGTGGGTTCAAATCCCAGCTGCCGTGCCATGCAACTGCTGTGCCCTCGAACAAGGCACTTAACCCTAAGTTGCTCTAGGGGACACTGGCCCTGAACAATTGATAGTTGACAAAATTGTAAGTCGCTTTGGATAAAAGCGTCTGCTAAATGCATAAACATGAACATAAACATAATGGTGCTGGACAGAGTGTAACAGTGTAACAGTCCATTAAACCAGTAGAATGGTTTCTTATCTGGCATCTGATGACAGACCTTTACTGAAGCTATACTTAATTGTTGCATAAACATATTATATCATTGTGTGTTTGTTTTGTTTGAAAATAAACCCACCCCCAGCAACTGACACACAACAACAACAACAACTTCTGTCTCATCACACATATAAAGTGCTGCTGAAAGTCTAGTGGAGAGGCTTGTGTAATCGAGTGGACCCACCATCTTGTGGTCCTTCTATTTATCCTCGCCTCGTCTCTGGCTTTTGCCCAGATTAACTCCATGGCGGTTATTAGTGTGCAGCTTATTAAAGCTCTTGTAATCAAGAGCTCTTCTAATCTACACTATTTACACATGGGCGAAACCATCCCTAGTTGCTGTATAGACGCCTGCGTCACAATGATATACCGCATCACAATGATATACGTATAATTTCGTTGAAAAAAAAAATCTTTCCTTTTCATTTCATTCAAGTTGCTCAATTAGTTCAAGTTTTTCACTCAGTGTGTTCCGCTGTCAGTAGTCGTTTGTCAATCAGCCAGTGGAGTCTAAGCCAGTGTTATTGTTAAGTAACATACTTGCCAGTGATCTCACTGCTAACATCTGAGCAGGGACACCCACTGCATTTGACCAATGGCCATCTTGCAGCCATGCCACTGAACTCCCTCTTATGAGGCAGATTGCCATATAGCTATATGAGTAACAACATTACACAACATAATGACAATGACAATGCTAAAAGATTGTTTTTGCACCATGGTTTCCATATTAATTTGTTCTACCGGTCACCTGCATCTGGATTTATGTGAAAGATTGTTCTAGGTGTGTGTGGTTGTTTTGTTTTGAGTGCATGATTTCTGTTATCAATTAAGAGAGGCATCAACAAAGGTCCTGCCCAAAAAAAGAAATAATCTTTCTCTCATGGCACTATAACCCACTAATGGAGCGAGCCTCCCCAACACTTTCTGTATGACAAGGTTTCATTTTGTTCTATTTCTTTTACTCTCTTTTCACAGTATTTTGGTTCTACTATATTTTTTTTTTTCTCCACATTTCAGTTTTTTTCTCCCTCAAATTTTTTGTGTTCAAAATTTTGAGTGTACAACAAAGCCTACCTGGCATATCTCACAGACTTCTGACTTTGTGATGTACCCATTCTTATCCACGTCAAACAGCGAGAAGGCCCACTCCAACTTCAGTGTCATCCTGCCAGAGGAAGTCATGTGCAGAGCGACTATGTACTCCCTGAAGTCCAGTGTTCCGTCAGCGTTGGTGTCGAAGGAGCGAAACACATGCTGGGCATAACTCTTGGCATCGCTCTCTGGGAAAAATCGAGCGTAGATGGCCTCAAACTCTGTTGGCGAGATGCGTCCGTTCGGACACTGTTTCTGGAAGTTCTCATACCATTGGGTGATCTCGGCCTCACTGAACTTGGTGCTGAGCTTCAGGTCCTGTAGAAGCTCCTTTGACATAGCTCCGCTTTTTGCATTGCCCATGGTCGACCTATAGTCTCAGTCTGAAAGAATTGATAAGATGTATTCCTATATTTCTGATGTTTGTGTGTCTGTCTCGCCGCAAAAAAATTTAAGGGGCCTGTCTCCTGTCTCCGACAACAGGCCTCCTCTCAGTGCCTCCAGCCTGGTCCCTCAAAGTGGACCTGCAAAAAAAAAAAAATATCATGTGAAATAAACAAGGAGAAAATGAAGTCAGCAACAACCCATGAACACCCAGACTGTGTCTAGGACTGGATGGAAATATGAATAAATTCTTTAACCTATGAGTGGTCTATGTTCTTGGCCTTGTCTAAAGTAGACATAGATTTAGCAAACTTACACTACACCATTTTTTATTATTTTTTTTATTTTTTTTTTATTTTTTTTTTATATTATTTTTATATCCACTAACAGCTATCAGCTGTCCAGACCTTTCATTAAAGATTGTTCAGTTCCCTGTCTTATATGTAGGTACACTGGCAGATAAGCGGGGAAGCCAAAAATACGCAACTGGCTTGTGGCGTCGCAAATGCACCAGATGTTGCACCTGTAAAGGCCCTCCTTCTCAATACAATATGTTCTGCCACAGAGACCACTCATCAACCAAGCCCATCTAAAATTACGCTAATAACAATGTATTAATGTGAATCCAACATCAGTGGCCTTTCACAGTAATATAATATTATATTTTACTATTATATTGTATATTATAGCTTGGGATAAGGGCAGTGAGTTGTGGGCAAACCATCTGAAACAAACGATACCCTTCCTCACTCAGTACCAATGAAGGAGAATATGACACATCTGGGTGCACAGAGCCTGGATGAACACTCTCCTGTTGCTTTGATGTTATTCCGTGAATCCTGTACTTTCCTGCCCTCTAGTGGGTAGTTCAGGGAATAATTCTGCCACAAGTGCGATCAATCATACTTTGTGGGAAGTCACTGGCCATAAGAGATTGAAAATGTTTCTCAGTGTCGGACTTCTATCAGCAAATTCCAAAAAAAATTTGTGTAATGGTATAGTATATTCTGTCTATTTACTCAACCAATTAGCCACTGCTTTGTCACTGCAGTCAAGTCATCTTCCAGTTTAATATTCAAAGAAGGACAGACGATGAGCAGGAAATCTCAGATGTAGTCATTACTAGTGGAAGCCATTACCGCCCTTAAATCTACTCTGCCTATGATGCAAGAATGCGATTAAAATTTGTGATTAGTTATTTTTAGTCCACAGCCAAAAACACTGATTTACTTAACTTCTAGAACAGGGGTATTCAAATGTAGGCCTACAGGGTCCGCACACTAACCTGGCCATATCTTCCTAGCACTTCCGCTTGATTATCATCTCCCTATGAAACGAAAGTGTAGAACGAGGGTCTGGTTTTATTACCAGGCTATCCACAACCAAAGTTTCTCAGATTCGAAGGTTCAGACAAGCACAGGTCAATAGTTCAAATTACACGAAAACAGAGTGCATTAAAATTTTGGTTTTAATCATGTCTTGCTGTAATGTCTTCAGTTTTAATAGGTGCAGGCCTGTGCAAAATCTGCAACTGACTTGTCTTGAAGCTGTACAAAACCTCATGCATAGTCTGTAATTGCCAGTGACAATATATAATGCATAGTCATGCACTTTGTAAATATATTGAAATAGGCCTAGTAATTCATTATGCATAATACAGTCATATTTAGTTTAGTTTGAATAACTGTAAAGAGAGATCTAAAATGTACCCCTTGTAGTGTAAAAAAATGAATAGGCTTACATTCAACTTTTGAGTGACTGATAGACGGAAATGCGCGATGTGCAATAACAGCCTAAGCCTCTATGCTCTCCAGCTTTAGTGCACTCGTTTTATTTTCAGTGTACGAGATAGACTCTGACATTTCAGGACAATTTAAGCAGACGTTTCGTACCTCAGTCACGATGTATGAACTTACTCTATCAGCATGCTACTTAAACCGATGAGTGATTATGCATACGACATCAGACTTGAACAGAGACCATACGTTGTCTATGATACTGCTACAGCAACGGATGGAATAGAGGACGAGGGGATACAAGCAGTCCTAAGAACAATGCGCGGACATTCATTAAAAATAGCTGAAATAACACAAATCTGTTATTTGTGTCCCGTGATAAATATCACATAGCCTAGATGACGGATAATTACTATGCAGATTATTGCCCATGATGGGATAGGTCTGGGTCCGAATGAAACCTCACCTAATCTGAGTATTCTGAAGAGTAATCTGAATTGAATACTCCGGCTCTAGAAGCACTTTGATGAATTTACTCTTGGGGGTCTGTGGAGTGCAAACATAACATTACTGCTGAATTACCCAAAACAGCCCACTTATTGCACTGTTTCCCGGCTATCCAGTGATCAAACTGGAAAAATCAACTCGGCCTATGTGTTGAGATACGCCCTAGAAGCACAGCCAATGCCGCTGAGTAGAGTACGCTACACACCCTTACGACAAATGAAAATATTGGCAACATTTTTGGGTGTTCGCTTCAAAGCTGCAATGAAAGATGCAGTGAAAATACTGGGAAGTCCAGGTGAAATAATGTTCCTAAACATCTAAAACATCTAAAAAAGACATTCACCGTTACATTACTATTTGGTATGCTGTAGCACATATAATACGAAATGTTTTTCTTTTTCACAATTTAAATTAAACAATGAGCAACAATGCAGGAAAAAATTAATGGACTAGATTGCACTTGGTGTGTAGCGTAATATACACAGCTAAAGCTAAATCAACAGCTTTGATGGACACTACAATTTGAGAGGTAGCAAGAATTAAAGAGATTAGTTCTGGGCAGAAGAACAGGTTCAGTACCTTAAGTCAACAAAGAAACAAATAATTAATGATCAGCACTCTGGCCAAGAATCTCTTACCTGAGAATACAAGAAGCCAAGATTCAAGGATGCAGTCTTCATGGATGGATGGATAAGAGAACTGAGGAGATATCTCTCCATCTGCTTGCTCAGGTAAGTCAATTATATGGGATTGACCCAGGCAGACTGAAACCCAGAGCGAACTGCTAACGCCAATCGTGTGTTTGCCTGCTGGAGCAGGACCATCTGGAAGTTCAAAACCTTCATTAACAAATGATGCACATCAGTGTACTTATGACCGCTTTCTGTGAAGACGTTTGTTGTTCTGTGTTGAATTAAATGGTTTCCTAGAGGGTTGCATGTTGAGTTTGCTTTCTCAACCAGTTCTCTTTGCTTTCTGATTAATTTGAATTAAGCTTTTTGTTAGCAGTTTCAAAGTCTCAAATCAATCTGCAAGGTCTTTATATTTAGACTACACCACAAATGAATCTGCACGAGCAGCTATTAGACCTTATTATGTTAAGCTGTGGTCCACTTTTGTCCTTCAAGTTGTAGCCCAGTATAGAACCGAGGAAAAAGGGCTTGTCTCTCACGTACTCTACCTCTCAGTCCAGGGACCTGTCCCACCACTGATCTTACTGGTCTTCTTATCTCTTCTCTGTGTCAATTAACTCTGGATTGGCATGTTTACGTGAATCTTCCTTGGCCAAATATGTCACACTTTTTTATGGTGATGGATCAATCATGAATAAAACCCACCTGATTAAAAAGTAAAAGCTTTGGAGCTCATCCTGCTGTCATGGACAGAAGCCACGCAGGCAAGGCATCTAGATCATTCTTCTCGTCTTCACCTCCCATTTTTCAGAGAGAGGATTTTACTCCGACTCCAAATACTCCTTAAGACATACTTATCAGCTTAGCATCCTTTCCATCCCTAACTAGTCTTGACTGATAACTCAGCACTGGGACCTGGCATAACCTTGAAATCCTGACCTTTGACATATATATCAGGGAGGGGCCAAAGAACATGCCCTCTGAACTGCTGAAGAGTTCAACAGAAGATGCAAGGAGAGAACAAGAGGACACAGCCTGAGACAAGGCCAGCAGCATGGAGAGGACAGAAAATTAGAGCTGGCTGGTGAACTGCACAGAGAAGCATAGACTGCTATGACATCTCATTGTGCTAGAATAAGAGAGTAAAATTCTTGTTTTTGCTCCTCAAAAATAAATAATAAATAAATAGTATGTTAAGTACATTGAGAGAGAGAGAGAGAAGTGAAGAGGGGGAGGGAAAAAATGGAAAGTGTTGCAGTGAAAAGACTGAGAGGCACAGTCTTAGACTGTCATTGTTTTCTTTAAACAATCTGGTCAGTGTGGATATCCCAGGTAAGGTCTTCTGTGATGTTAATACCAAGGAATTTTAACTTGTTCTCCCTTTCCACTGTAGAACCATTGATGATAATGGGCTCCATCATACAACTCACTACATGTGTTGCAAGGCTGGATAATTACTAACTCCACCTAAATGACCCTGATCAAAGTTAGGCAAGGACTCCAAGAGTGTCAACCAAAACAGAAGAGTAATTTGATGCAAAGGAGGAGAGAATATTAGAGTTGGCAAGAGTTGTCTCTAGAGCATAGTGGGGGAGGAGACAGGGTAAGTCGAGGAGCTGTGACACTTGGCTGAGAAAGCAGCTAACGGCATTAATCTGTAGTACAAGCTGAGCAACAAGATTACACCTAGAAAACACCCTCGCAGAGTTTCTCATTATAGAGTCCATTGCTATTTATTACCCCTCATCCATGACCCCTACCGCTCAGGTCACACTCTGTCTCGCTTGTCTGCAGTTTTCCACTTCCAGTCCGCAGGTGAGCAACATTGACTTAAGTCACTACACTCATAAGCCATGTTTTCTTTTATACAGAAACAGTGTCTAAGACAGCTAGTATTCATGATCAGTGCCTCAGTGTTACTTTCCAATTAAGAAAATTGTTTTGCAGAATAGATAAGAAATATTATAATAATAAATGTCATGATTATCATATTATGAAGTACAAACAAATGTGATAGCATTGTGAATAATACACAACGTTTAACAACCCTTTCTGGCCATAATTTTTATATGAAGATAAATTAAGACATTTTCTTCTCTTTCTTAGCAAATTCAGCACAGTGTGGTGCAAGTGGAAGCAACTGAATTGATGAGATCCTCAAATCTTCTGTATAAACGCACAAAAACACAAACCCTTAATGACTGTTTCTGTCCAGCTGCAAAAACTGCCGTCTCATTCAACAGCTAGACTGGCCTTGTTTGGCCCAGGATTCCTAGTAGGTGGCCTGATATGAACTGGGGCAGTGTGATGACATGCACAGGGTTATTTGGGTCTGGCAAACACCGCAAACTGCAAGAACTGCAGGACGTCTTTAAACCCGAGCCAAGGGCTAACACTTCTGGTATCAGGGAGTATTGTGTCACCACCTGTGGGTCATGGTAGGATATACACAACCAGAATTCTGCTCTAGGTGTATATATATGTGTGTGTGTGTGTGTGTGTGAATGCACAAGCAAATATACTTCCATTGTCAAAACAATCAAGGTAAAATGTATAAGAAATATTTATTATCACAGAAGAGAAAAACTTTGTAACAGTCGTGCAATGTGTTTCTGCAATATACTCATGGTTTCAATACCCTAAATGGGGGTAAAAAGTAGGCAATGCTGCACATAAACACATGGTCTATATGGTCTATGTCCACGATAGCTCACTTTTCAAGGAAGTGAATTAATACTACTGAATAAAATACCCCTGAATTATATACCATATTGGTCCGAATATAAGACGATCCTGATTATAAGATGACCCCCCCTTTTTCAGACTAATTTTTTGGGGAAAAAAAGCTTTTGTCGTATATAGTAAATTATTTTAACTGAAAATGCCGGCAAAAAAGTCATTGGAAAACATTTTAAAAGCTAGCATTTTTTTCATTACTATAAATTAAAGCATGATATCAAGTTAATTAATGTGGATAAATTTGTCACATTTAAATAGAACAAATAGTGGGCTACCACATGAATGTTAATTTTCCATGAAAGAGCAAACAATACACTGTAAGCTATCTACCAGGCAGAAGACACTCAAACATAACGGTGATTCGCTTCTCTCATTTCCACTGCACAGTAACTGATTTTCAACGTTTCTTTGTAACAGTCACTGGTGTTGACATGTTGAAAAAATGAATCTGTATGATTGAGTTTTCCTTAGTTTGATTATAGACTACCGCTAAAAGACAGCTTCACCTCGAAGTCTGTTCAGGCGCTGGGCAAGACCCATTTAATCACGCAGTGACAGTCCATTGTGCTGCATCAGAGACTTCGGTATCCCGAATATGATCTATATAATATGAAGTGCCAGCTTTGTGTGCATTTAAACACCATATCATGAATATTATCAACATCGAAGGGATACTAAAGGACACGTAAACCCAGTCATTCTTTTACACTACTTGAGGCTCATTTTGAATTTGTTCAAGACAATTTCTTACCTCTTTTTGGTTAAAGGCAGTTGTAGGCCAAATATCATCTTATATTGGGGCTAATATGGTAGATGATTGGACAATATAGGTGACAAGTAAGCAGTTCATGCATAAGCCCACTGAATGGAAATGTTTGGTCTAAGACTGTCAGATTGGGATCTGCCCTCACTGACAAATTACTGTAGGCTGTGGCAATTGGGCATACTGTGCCCTGATAACTTTGGCATGTATATGAAGGATGTTTCAGGACCTGCAGAAGTGAGATGTTGACTGTTTGGCCTCAAGTTCCTTCTGCAGAGTATTTGTGTATCTTCCCACCTAAGGTCAGAAAGAGGACAAAAACAAGTAGTGTTACACAGAATGAGGTAACTTTACATTAGTCCTTAAAAAGGTATTTTTGAATTCCTCTTGTACAGGTCCTCTCCAGTATGCACAATCTGCTTTCCTTAAGTTTTGCAATTTATATCAGAGAATATCAGTGAAGTCCTTCTATATGGTCAACATGTTGTTACCAACACCAGCATCTTGCTTAAGAGTGTCCACAGAATTCCGATATTTTTTCTATTTAAAACTTGACTCTTCTGTAGTTACAAGGTGTACTAATATCGACATAAAATGAAACGTGGCAATTTTCCATATGTCATGGAACTACACTCTAGTTCTGGCGTAATAATCAAGGAACAGTAGCTCGGACTCACTGAGCTATGCTTGGGCTGCTTGATCTATGCCTTGAACTACTTGTTCTGTTTGATTATTACGTCGGAATGAGAGGATAGTTCCATGTCGTATCAGTTTAGAAAAACGTCACATTTCATTTTCCAGCAGTCTTAGTACACCTTGTAACTACAGAAGTCAAGTTTTAAATAGAAAAAATACCAGAATTCTGTGGACACTTTTAAGCAAGATACTATTGGGTGAGATGCTATTGGCAACCATACGATTCAGTGATATATGCTAACCTGAAGCTGTCAGACTGAGACAATGGCTGAATGAAATGAAGAAAGGTAAAACTTAATTGTTTAACTTTAGAGGAGGTGGAAAATGAGCAAATTGGCCAAAACTGTGGCGTATCTCTTTAAGTACCACAGTGATTTAGATTGTACAGTGCTAAAGAGCACCAAGCTGAAGGTTCCCTGTTCTGTAAGGGGGAGTGAGGGAACACAGAGAAAGGAGAAGCATTAATGTGGGAGCAGTCAGCTCAAGTGCAGTGCTCTTCAGTGTGGGCTGGGGTAAATAATCACACAAAAGAACAGAAGTTGGGATATTGCAACATCATCAGGTTTTCAACAGACATACAATTCTCAGTTCCTTTTGACAGTCTCTGTTCCTTCGGTTAGCTGAAAGTTGTGTTACATACACTGGGTTCAGATACCATTTTCATACCAGGTTCAAAGGTGAAGTTATTAATAAAATCTTATTACATTACACTTATATTTGTTAAAATTAACTGACCATGCAAGATGCTTTTATTTTATTTATAGTTTTACAATTATTATAAATAATAACTTATGTTTTATGCTACTTCTAGTAGTCAACGTCAAGACAAGGTAATGATACTGTAACATTTCAAGAAAGTAATCAGTAATTACAAATTCTAAAATAGATAGTTCTTGCCTTGGATTTGTAATTGGTTGAATCATGTTCAATATAAAATGTCTGATATATCATGACTCAGACATTTCATTCTACATTACTACGGCATACAAAAGTTACGGTGGCTGCGTTTGTGCGTTACTTGGCAACCATTCAGCTAGGGGAAATGTATTTATTGGCGGAGGAATTGTTATCCATGAATAAATTCCAACATTGCGTCTTCATTTAAAGAGGCAAACTGGGAACACAGCAAAGGAATGGATGATCCTGCATAGGGAGGCTTTAATGGAACCATGTCAGGTCAATGTGGTAACTGTTTTAGAAATGCAATGCCATTCAAGCTATGAGTTAGGCTGGTTATACCACAGCTAAGGGGTTTTAATGGCACTCTTCTGTGCCAGACAGCTGCCTTTAGCCATGGTAAAACCCACATAATCCACTCTTGTGGGTTATTGCAAATGGCTTAGGATGTATTTATATACTGCTGTATTGCTACATGTATATATATTGCTACAAGCACTCAAAGCGCTTTACAATCTGTGTCTCACATTCACCCATTCACACATCAGGCAGAGGATGCCATGCAAGACCGGGAGAAATTTGGGGTTCTGCATCTCGCTCAAGGACACTGGTCGATGAGGTCAGGTGGAGCAGGGCTCGAACCTGCAACCCTGCGGTTGCCAAACAGCGTCACCTGCACCACCATCGCCCCAGCTGATTGATAATGTAAAGCTGTAGTCTCACCTGCAGAATGCCTCCTATACATGTGCTGCAGAACTCAGGGCCCTCTATGAGTCCGGTGCGTTCGAGTGATCTTGCGACTGAGGTTCCTTGCCAGTCTGTCCACAGCGCTACTGATGTGGCCCAGCTCCTTCCTAGAGGTCAGGCCATCGATGTTTCCGCTGTACCACATGACCCAGCCACCCAGTGACATCAGCACCAGCAGAGCTCCTGTGTACACAAACAGGTCACCAAAATCTCGGCCCCTGATCTCCAGCGTGGCAAAGACACCAGTCAACAGGGCGGCAACACCAAGCAAGTCCATAATAACTGCAAAGGCGAGAGCCAGCCGGCAGTGAGAGAGGCCTGCACATGATGTTGCCATGGTTGCTGCCCTGCAAGAGGGACAGTTTAGTGGGGGTAACAGGAAGGTAAAAATAAGCAAAAAGAAACATTACTAACCTCAGAAGTCATTCTTACATCAGTTTTTCTTCTTTACACGCTGAGTATAGAATTAACTACTTATTCCTCCAACTTTACTAATTTTTCAATAGATTAGGCCTACTGTCTATCAAACTGATTTCCATTTTTTTCAACTTTTTAAGGAATCCATTAGTCAGGCAACTTTTAGAGTCCCTAGAGATTTCTATCATGAGATTAAAATGAAATGACCCTATTTAAGGACAAACTAAGTTGCAAAGGAATGACATCCTTCTAACTTATTAACTGCATAATTTATGTTGTAAGAAAGACTTTAAATCACCCTATTTTTAGCCTTGGACAAGAACTCTGAATTTAGAACACTTCTTCGACTTACGACTACACTGACTTTGTACAAGGGGTGTGTGTGTGTGGGGGGGGGGCACTATTGGCTATTATAACCAAAAACCTCATACCACCATCCATAATACTGCTGGGTGTTTAAACCAAACAACACAAAATGACGTAAACTCTACGATGAATCGCAAAACAATTTATAATACAATGGTCAAGATACCTCGAGTATCTTACCTGTTCGCAGTAGCGTAGACAGGGCGTTGGAGTTGATGCCTTCAATGCGTCTTAGCCAGCCTCAGTTAGGCTGGTTTTCAGGGACGTTTTAAAGTTCAATAAGCTAAGCTACGGCCTTATTGTTTCAATTTTGTTAGGGCCTATTTTTGGGCTTCAGTCGATTGATCCGTGTTTATGTTTTTGAAATCTTCACCTAAACCAACAAAACCTCCTCCGTGAACTTCCGCCAACAAAGCGACCGCCCTCTTCGACATTCGACCCCACCTGGGCAGGTAGAGTCACGTCACCCTCCGCTGAGACCTTTTCCCAGGATGACGGTCTTTTATCAGACATTTATGAACGAAATAATACATTAAATAGCCGTAATCTATTCTAGATCATAAACATGCACAAACTAAAAGCATGAATTATGCCTCGCACATGCATACCCTACTCATGCAAAACGAGTCTGCCGATTTTGATCAGTTTACATACGTTATAACAACACTCTTCTTCTTGGACGGCTTGATCTGTGGTTTACACGTATCTAGTATCTGGCGGGTCCAAGAGGTTTGCCAGAGAGGAAAGGTGGCCTCGAGTTCCCATCAAAGAGGAAAATCTAAAGATATATATAAAAATCAGTGGAGAGGTAATTGGCTCTCTACAGCCTTCCTATCATGTCCATCAGTCTCCTGTTTTTTCCTCTATGTAAATAGGTGAGTCTGTAAATCAATCACAAATTTCAGTTTTCTACTCAGACTTGACATGTCAGCGGAGGGGTCCCTTGAAAAATGAATTTCTTCGTTTTTGCTAAGCAAGAGGAACTGTTAGACCCTCTCTTATCATCGTCTGGCCGGAAATGACTCGTTATGGCGGAGGCTTGACCAAGTTTACGTCCACAGTCACTTTTATTTTGTTTTGGAAATAAGGGAATTTCTCAATTCAAAAGTTATGCGTAGTGTATTTTGAACGACTGAAAAGGTGAAGATAAATCCACAAAGTCAAATACCAACACGATTTCAAAACGATTTGTAACGTTTAAGAATTTGTGTTCGAGTCACTCTTGATGGCTACACTGTAAACTTCGGGCTCTGGAGAGAAGTTTGAAATGTGCATCTACGGTGCGAGAGAGAGATGGTAGTAACGTTTGTAGTATAGAGAGAACCCTTGCTGCATTTCCGAATTTGCGAGGTTGGATTCGATGTAAAGACTCTTGAGGGGGGTGTGACGAAAACGTGTATGCTGGTAAGTCAAATGTTTAAAGTAAAATCTTGAAAGAACACAAAGCAGGAAGCGAATTTAGTCCGTCCGGCTGATCTATCGCTAACGTTAACAAGGCTATGTATAGCATGGGTGGCATTGCTATTAGCAGTAGGTAGCAGTGTGGATGCTCCACGAATTTTTCTTCATTTACTTTACTACTGTGCAGTTACATATTGTTGTTTTCACTTTGAATCGAAATTCAACTTTGATTACTTGCTTGAAATAGTAGGCTGCATATACTTTACATACGTTTTACTGTGAGAGAACTATATAGCAGTTCGAGTCATTCACAGCCTGGAAGTAACTGAATGTTAACGTTACGCCTTGTGAACTCACTAGTTAGCTTTGCTGGTAGTTAACATGCTGCACCTGAGTTGTTACAAGTTGCAACAGTTTCAGCCCCATGTTGATACTATGTGTCGTTGTGTTTGTAATTATTGTCTGCCAGACTGATATATTCCAGAAAGGTGAAGCGTGCGACGCCAAACATGATGACCGACACACACCCAAGCACGAGGACTTCAACAGGTAGATGGAGAATGTTTTAATGAACGTTTAGAGAATGAATGTTTCTCTGCACTGATAAATAAACTTTTAAAAAATGCCGGAGGTATCTAAAATTCTGCGCACGTACATTCTTCGTTTGAAGTGAACTATACGGCATTTTGTGATCAGTACTTATGTATTAAATTTCTTCCAGGAGATAGTCTAATGAAGAACGAGGGGAGCTATGAAATTTCAATTCCCTTTGAAGACAACAATGGGGACCAGACAAGTTGTTTCAATCAAACTGAGCAGCCACGTGATGGTAGGTACAGAGCCCTGGAAAGCTGAAGTGAATTTTTTAAGCATCTTCGTGCATGTGTTATATAACATCGTGAGCACGATTGGCTACGATTAATAAAACATGCTAACGTTATTGAAAATCGTGAGTACTATGCCATTCAAAATTGTGAGCCCGAATTAGTTAAACGTGGCCACGATATATATATTCTAATAACATTAGAGAACATCGTTAGCACGATTTACTTGTAACCATACAATGGGAACGCTGTTACTGTTACTGTAACAAGTAACATAATGGGCCAGATTGAGATGGATCTAGAAAGGGTTACAATGGTTTAGGTATGGTGCACAAAGACATAGGCTGCTGGCAAGTCTGGCATGGTGTAGTTATAAGTCTTAGTCCACGAGAGAAGTAGTCTCCTGCTCAGGTGTTGCCGGCGGCATTACTGGGAGTCTTCAGGGTCGAGCTCACTTAAGATGATGTGTGTTCATCCTTTCTCACCGTTCTCTGCACATTTCTTGTGCATGCAGCGATACCCTGTGGAACCTCCCTGGGCCTTGGAGTTGGTCCAAAATAAAATTAATAATGGGATCTAAATCATAGGCATGGCAGCAAAGACTGCTTGTCCATTCTTTTTAAAGTACAAAGACTTGTATAGATATATGGATAATTATACCATGCTGGGTGGCTAGAGTTGGCAGTTCCCTATGTCTTTGTGTGTCATGGTCAATCCTTACTAGATCCATGTCAAAATGCCTCAATTCATTCAATCTGGCCCACTATGTGTACTTGGCATAGTGACAGTGTTCCAATTGAATTATTATAAGTAAATTGTGTTCATGATGAACACGTTATATGTGCACATTACATGAGTATATTATATAAATCATGGCCATGTTTTACTAGATTGAGCTCACAATTTTTAATAACATTTTGCTCATTATTTTCGATAATGTTAGCACATTTTATTAATCGTGGCCACGCTTTAGTAAATCGTGCTTACAATGTTGTATAACGTGAACATGAAGGTGCTTAAAAAATTTCACTTGAGCTTTTCAGGGCTCCTTAATCTCAGAGATCTTTTTTTTTCTCTCTCTCTCTGTCTTGTGATTTTGAATTCTCTTCACCGGTCTTCGATTTTTGCCATAGATCACCCATCTGCTGGACAACCGGCCCCATGTGATTCCTACCTGCTGATCTCGAACCTCCGCATGCAACTTCAGATCTCCCTGGAGAAAAACTCATGGCTGCAGAAGCGTATCGAGGACCTGGAGGAGGAGAGGGACTTCCTAAGATGCCAGCTGGACCGCTTCATCAGCATCACTAAGACCCAGGAGTTTACTAATGGTGCACACCCGGTCTCTTTCCTGTCTCATATGTATGCACATTGCAGGTCCCTAAATCTGAGAGACATTAACTGTTTATAAACTGCAACTGTGTACAAACCATAATTTACTGGACATAACAGATATAGTTGCTACAAGAAATGTAAACATAGGTACACACACACAAGATAAAATAATTAAACCAGGAAGTCGGTCAGAAGACACACACAACACACACACACACACACAACCAAAACCAAAAGCTCAGAGGTAAACATACAGACACAAATACACAAATAATGTCGAAAGAGCCATACCCTAAAGTAAATGTTTGAGTTGCGCCTCAGCTATTATGGTTTCGTAGTCATTCTAGGGGTGACAGGATTTTATCAATATTGATGTCCGTGTCGATCCTGTTTATCAGTTCTCCTATCAGTTCTGACAGTAGAAAAGGAGGTCTACGCAGGTTTTCCATATCAACACATGGACTTAATGTTGCCTATATTCCTGTGATAGCCATAATGGCTTATTGGATTGAGGCAGAAAGACCAGTTGCCCATGATTTTAAAAAACATGTCGGCATTGATAAGAGGAACTGATAAGGCCTAAGGCATACAAGTCCAGTAAATATAAGCTTTAGGGGCTTCACACACCGGCTGTTACAATTAAGTTCTATATTTGTCAGCCATTTAATAAAATCCATTGGTGAATCCACAGGCTACAATGACGTTCGTGTTGTGCGCCACTGATGCAGGTCCTTAGGCCCTTAGGTTCATGTTTCTGCTTCGTACCCGGTTCTCAACTCCCACCCCTAATTCTTTCCACCCATGTCCCTTACATACACAAACTCTCTCTCTCTCTCTCTCTCTCGCTCTCGCTCTCTCTCTCGCTCTCTCTCTCTCTCTCTGTCTATCTATCTATCCATCCCCGCCCTTCTCTTTTAGCAGATCGGCAAGCAGAGTCTGTGCATTCAACCCCACAAAAGACTCCAGCCCACTGGCCCACGAATCCCTTCCCAGCTCAGATGACCACGCGCTCAGCTGTGACTCGTCAGCAGGCGAACCGCAAGCAACTCAACAGTGTTCAAGGTGAGCTTTTGCACAAATACTGTTCCCCTCTGAGTGTGGTAAATATTAGTCTAGTTTACTTTAGATGTGTTAGAGCGCTGGTTCCGCGCTGGTGGAATGACCTCCTAAGTGCTACCAGATCAACTGATACCCTCTCCACCTTCAAGAAACTCGTGAAGACTAAGCTCTTCCAAGAATATCTCCTGGTGTAAACTTTGAGAATGCACTTAATAATTTAATTCTCTACACTATTGCACTTTCAACTTAAAACAGCGCAGATTCTATGTTAGCAATATGCACTCCTTGTTAGTTCATTGTGTTGTAGCTTGAATGTTATCCTCTTTTGTAAGTCGCTTTGGATAAAAGCGTCTGCTAAATGCCTAAATGTAAATGTAAATGTAAATGTTAGAGCATTGGTTTTCAAACTGGAAGCCGAACTGGAAAACAAAGCCCTAACCAGTAGGCCATGGTTGCCTCTTGCTAATAAAGATGAGTAGACAAACACTGACTGATTCCTAAAGTCCTCCCTTAGTATGAGCACTAAACCCTCATAGGTTTAGCTGATATGAATCAGCCAATCATGAAGTCGACCTGTGCTAGTGTAATGGATGCCAGCGTGGACACAGATGTTCATGCCCACATTTTTAGATGTTGGGTGTTTATTTTATTATGTAGTCATAGAGAGTTAGTTAGTTGGGTAGCTTGACTGAGTGCTGTCAGATAATTTGTACTATTGTAATTGATTGTTGTATTGTGATGTATAAATGATGTAAGTACATAGGCCAACCATACACAGACAGACGTGCATACAGGCGTGGTAGTATCTTGGTTGGATGGTAGGACTGAGTGCTGACGGGCACAAGGATACAAGGGAAGTTTATTGTCACTCGTATATAGTTACTGGGTGTAAAAATGCAGTGAAATTGTGTCTGTTGTCAGCCTATGTTGTGCATAAATAGGGAGAGGGGGTGGTGATATAAAGGTGAAGAATGGTGTAGATTCTAGTGGTCTTGATTCTACTCTAAATAATTTGTACTGTTGTAATGATTGTCTAATAATAAGTGTCTTGGCTTCTGTCCTCAGCTGAGGAGGACTATGAAGACGTAGTGGAGGAGTACCTGGAGGAAGATGGTTACCTGGAGGAAGAGGAAGAGGAGGACGCCATGTCTTGTGAGAAGGACAACAAAAGATCGAAGAGGGGAAGATCCGGAAGCCGGGCCAGCTCAAGTCCACGTGTGAAGAGGACTCGTGTGTTCCGCATCAAAAGAGCAATGGAGAGGCAGCGAGGTGAGTGTTTACTAGAGCGGTGCGCTCTAGAATCTTTGCTGTTCACAGTAATTTCCTGAATATAAGCTGCACAATATATGAACAGCTTGTCAGTGTTTTAGGTCCTGTTTACATGTATTTAGATATTTTTATAAAATTATATTTTTTAATCCATTTGGGCCAATCATTTGAGATTTTTCAAAATGTTGTGTAAAAGCAATTTAAAAAAGAATCATTAAAAAAATATCCATTTATAGAAGTACACGTGTTAACAGGCCTGATAAGACTGATGATGGTATCAGCAATCTATAACAGGATTTCAAAACGCTCAAATTGCTTTCATTTTTTATTAAAACTTTTAGAAAATCCCTTCATTTGCAGAGCTTGTAAGCTGCCAATGCATTTACGCCTCAATGGTTTCTGGTTAAAAAGTGACATCACGTAGGTTGATATTGAGGGTGTCTGTGTGCAGCAACAGCTTGATTGCTGCACCTTGATTTGACCTTGATAAGATTCAACCAAGTGATGTCACTTTTAACTTTTAATAAAACCAAAAACATTTTGAGTGTTTTTAAATGTATTATGTAGCTGACGCCAATCAGTCTTATTAGACCAACATGTCTTACTAGCCAGATGACAACATGTCTTGTCAGCATCAGATTATGGTGTAATAAGAAAGTAGGTTGAGGAAAAGAGCTGCTTTTCCATGTAGCCCTCATCCATACATTGACCTCATAGCTTAAGCTGTTATGCAAAATCAAGGTATTAACCGCAGTCAGTTGTCAGGATTATGACGCCATGCCGTTAGTGATGGGGCTTATATAAATGGGTTTTTGTTTTTATTCTTTAAATACACAGAGAAGTAATATACACACAAGTAAATATAAATTGACAGTCGTTGGGTACAATCAGATTCCAATACATCAAGACATTGTGAACATCAAGACGCAACACAGTTACCCCCACTTGGAACCAAAACCTATTACATGTTAAAACTCAAATAGATCTACAGGCCCAGTGAGTTTCACTTGGCCTGGTGTTTGTGGTTGGTCGGGAATTGTTGACCAAATTAACAGTTCACTCTGTCTATGGATAGAAATGCATTATGCCTTATTTGCATCAAAAGTTAATCCATGCCCCTCAAGCAAATAAAATTAATATTTGTATTAAAGGACCGGTGTGATTTAGCTAGTGCTTCCAACTGAGGATTTCTTATTCACACAACTTAAATGTACCTTAGAGAGAGAGAGAGAGAGACAGGGTAAACCTCTTGCGTTTTGGTCCTCACATGATAAAAATGATGAGTGGAGTGACTGAGTGTAAGGACTTACCAGGAATTTTGAGGGTTATGGGTATTTCCCTATTCTACAGACTTTTATCAAATTATTAACCAAAAAATAAACAATGGTAATTATTTGGACTTTATTTTTGTTTTCATTTCAGTCAGAGACCCTGCAGGTGTCCTTATCCGCTACCAAAAGATTCTGGTGACTTACCAGAAGCTGAAAAGCATGGCCAAGGCCTTCCAGGTGCACGGCGTCGACCGCAACACCGTGGCTTCTACCACTCCCATTGCTGAGCTGCTTCTGGTCGCTCCTGAGAAGGTTCCGGAAGTGGGCGAGTTTGACCCATCCAAAGAGAAGCTCCTCGACTACGCGCGACGTTGTTACAAGGCGCTGGATGAGGCCGCACAAGCCAAAGTACAGGCTCTGAAAAAGAACAACCTCCTACTGCCTATTTCTTACCGCTTCAGGAACTGAGGAAGCTGACGTGGGAGTCCTCTACGAGTCCTACAACAGACCTTAAAAAGGACTTCTCTCCGGTTCATTGAGGCAAGTGGCTAGCAGTTTGAGATGGACTTTGAGAGGAAGTGGTTTCATTGCTCAAGACTCAAAGAGGGCTGTGGTCTTGAATTCATTTTCTCTCTACCTCAGCTCTTGCATAAAAAGTGAGGCATCAAACTAAATGGAGAAGGTCAAACATGAGAAATGCTCCAGGGTCTTCATAAGGCCTGTGCAGAATAAAGGTTCTGATTCCTCCTTCAAACTTCAGAATTCAGGTGAAAAGAGAAATTGTGATAAACTCTACAGGACTGACTTATCACAGCAAAGTGTGTGAGGCTACATGAATCTTATAAGTTGAGAGATGGCATGGAATCAGATTAAAAAATAATAATATTTAAGGCGAATGATGTAGTAGGTCACTGTATCCCAAAGGCCCCCCCTCCTCAATACCCAATATGTTCAGTTGTCTCCTGTTAGATGTTTTCCTTTACACAGTCAGTGTATGAGACAAAGGCAGCATCTTTCCCACTTTCACAACCTGCATTGGACCCTTGTCTGTGTCTTTTTTCACACATCATGGATTAGTAATTTTTTCCCAGATTAATGTTTACCCTCCTAGACATGTGCCTCCACCAGGTGTCTTGTTTTACGGCCCTGGATTAGATCACAGACCAAGATGCCTGGTGATTTAAAATAGTACTAACGTGATGCCTGTTCACAAAGTTCTCATCATGCTCTTCTAGAGGGAGAATGATGGTGGGTTTGGATGGCTTGAGACCTAAAATAGTATGTGTTGATCGAAGCCAGTGACAAATGATGATGAGCTGTTTCAAAGGAACGGTTGTTTGGGAGTATTTTGTTGTCCTGTGGATGATCCTCCTCCCCATGATTTCTTTGCCTGAGTTGCATTTATATACAATCAGTGCTTTACTTTTGCTTAACCAAATCATGTTTAAAGCAAACAAACAAAAACCAAGAGCGCATTAAGGGAATTTCTTCCTGCTGTAATTTGCAGTAAACCACCATGCTGCCCTGCAGAAGACGTTTACCTTTCAGGATGCAATGCTGACTCAATGGTTTGTACTTCCTTCCACTTCTGCTCCACCTTCTTGCGCAAGGATCCCAACAGTAGCCTGTCCCTTATACATCTCATCCATTTATGAATGGGAAATAATATTAGTGGTTTGATATTCTGTGAAACCCTCTCGTTTTATTTGAAGATGCACAAATATTTAGATATTTTTTTGTATTGATCTTCCCAGGGATTTTTTTGAGATATTTGGACAAGCCCCTGGTAGATTTTTGTTACGTGTCAAAACGAGGGTGGAACGACGAAAAGTGAATACGCACAGATGTGCGATGATGGTGTAAATATGCCATATTTCAGATTGTTTTTTGGCTTCGTGAAGATGACCCAAAGCTTTAGCTCCAGACAGGCAATAGTAGACACTCAGGTGGCATAACAAAAATGCTAGTTATTTTGCTATTTTCATTTAACTGTCTTTTTGTAGTGTTAAATATAAAGGTAACATCTTTACTTAATTTCATACTCCTTACGATGTTGACTTTTTCATGGACAAATGTCCTGTTCAGATAGACTGTAATCTGCTGTAGGAGGAAAAAAACACTATTCTAATTAACTGAACCAAATAGTGTTTCTGTGTTACCCTTTGGTGCTGTTTTCTGTTGAACTCAGGATTACATCCATTGGACATTGAAAGTTAATCCTGCTCTTATTGTGCTAAAATACCTCACCCAATGTCTTTGGCAGGTAATGAGTCTGGGATGCCAGTTTAGTCTTTCACCCATAGCCTTGTCATACTCTCACTGTATTATAATTTGAAGTTTTAACTTCAGAGTGGCATTGCCCAACAGCATCGTCCAGATTGTCCAGATTTTTGACTACCATATGGTACTTTTTCTTTTTTTTTTCTTTGGAAAATACAAGGCAAAGAGATTGCCAGTTTGACTAGCATATTCATGTCTTTTCCTTGTAGGAGACTGCTGATGTACCTTTTTTGTTTCCAGTTCAGTTACAGTTTGCACCTGTTCCAGAAACTGCCGAGTCAGTTGCTCAGCAGAACATCCTCCAGTAGTGACTGTCAGGAAGATTGTTCTAGTTTTGGTCATGCTCTTCACATGTGTAAATAAAGCTTTTCAATTTCTCTAATAGTCTGTGCCTGCTCTTCTTTGGGTGGAACTCAGGCGAAAGCCTGCACAATGGAACATCTGATGTGGGGTGTGTGGGGAAGCAGATTGGTTTGCGGTTTACCAAATATCAGAATCAGAAATTGTCAGCTTGTCAAATAGGAGGATACAGAATTAAGAGCTTGCTGTTGAGTAACTGTAAAATCTGAAAATCGCACAAATGAGAATAGGCAATGCTGTTTTCTAGATAATTTTGCTATGGCATATGTTCTGTACTTTTGATTCAATCAATAAGTGTTTTGAAACATAAAAACCTAGGGTAGTCACCACAAACAGCAAGTGAATGAAATAGTTATTATGATGGTAAATAACCTAGTATGCTATATGTTAACATCATTGGTGACATGGTGAATTTACATCTGCAATGTGGTTAAGGAGAACCAAAGATGCAGCTTCTATTCCACAGAGATAGGTGGCGTCTTACAAATGGTCATGACTGCAGGTGCTTCAGGGCAAAAGAGTTTACACTTCCGGTAGCGCGTACAGTCAGCGAATGGGTCGGATAGAGGCGAAGGTGGTTGAGGCCTAGTTGGTGTGATTTGGAGGGTTTAGAACAAAACTGCAAGAAGTGGTTGTAACATTACCGAAAGAGCGAGTTGACACTAATAGATGTGTAAGCAACGTTTTAGAGCATTAGAAGAGATGTATCAATGAAGCAGACGCGCAAGCTGCCTTGGCTAGCTTTTTGCTAGCTAGTTAGCTGCTTTACTGCAGACACGTCGAAAACTCTTCGTAATATTTGCTTTGGAAAACTATATTAACTACACTGGGACTGCACTATAATCTGTCAAAGCTCTTTCGTTGTTTTTGTTGTAACTATTTTCAGTCACGCGCTTGCAACAGCAGGAACAGAATTGAAATTGAGGTTACCGCCAGCTAATTCCGCCCGTCTGACGGTTCATTCATCCTCTAACGTAACTGATAATTCAAAATGTCGGACTTTGACGAATTCGAGAGACAGTTGACTGAAAACAAGCAAGGTAAGTGTCATACGTTGACTCTTAACGTGTGCGGTTATTAACAATAATTTCTACAGTGCAGTCCATCTGTTTTGGAGCGCTTGTTGCGGCAGCCGTTACTTACTTCCCAATCTGTTAGCTAACTTTCACAGTAATGGCTAGTGCAAAGTTAGCAATAGCTAACAGTACACAGCTAGCACTTACGTTGTTGTGGTACCGACATCGTGTTGTGTACCCTAACCTATCCCGTCGTTTACAGTTGGGGGTTGTTTGCTTGATATAACGTTAGAGAAGATGTCACACTTTTTTGTCACGCTTTTGTCTTTTATGATTAATGAGCATTTACATAGTTATTGAAGTTTTGTCTTTTGACGTTTAACATTATCTAACAAGTGTGCATAACGTTACATTTGCAAAATACTTGTAATGTAAAAATGTTGTTCAACAAGGGCGTGTGCTGAAATTTAATTTGATAGGTGATTGTTATTTCAGTTTCCATATTCCCTTGTGCTTGGAGCCTTTCTAAACGTAGTTCGGTGAAACATTTGGACCAAAGGGCCATTTCATTGACGCTTCTGTCCAACACTGCTGACGTTAATATGGCCACGGGAAGCAGATCCCCCTAATTACAAGTCACGCCATGTTTTACTTACAAAGCGAAGGTGATGGTAACCTATTGTAGCCAATTTGTGGAAGAGGAACACGGTAATCGCCCTTATGTTCAGCGGTTGTCGCTGTTGCTATCCAAGTGTCACATCTTCATATAACGGATGCTGTAAGACTGTTGAAAACGTATTAATGTGTAGCATCAGAATGGTAGGACTATGTAAATAAACATGTAAACATGTATTTGTTATTTTTATTCTGCATGTGTGCACGTCTTTAAAGGGAGGGAAATGCATGCAATATGTCTATGTCCATGTTGAAGTTGATCAGATCAATGTTGGACTTTAGCTGGTAAGGACTTCATTTATGCGTCGGGGTCACAGGTGTCCAGTTGTGTGCATCAGTCCTAAGTCTGGCCCAGTTGCTGTTGTTTTGAAAGTTGACACCTTTCTTGTTTCCTTCCATGCAGGTGTTGAGAATCTGAATTCACTTGGTGGGTACAACAGCAGTCTCCTCTCCATCTTTCTCTTTTGCTCTCTCTTTCTCTCTTTTCTAGCTTTCTCTCTTTCTCTTTTCTTCTTTCCTCACTCTCTTGCTGTCATTGTCCCTGTACAGGGAGACAGAGTAGGTCTATCCTAAAACGTTAAAATCCTCTTTCTCTTTAAGGACACAGCTTTATCAGGTGACTGGCTTTGTGAAGCACGGTGTTCATGCCATAGGTGTGCTGCATAGGACCTTTCTCCGGCAGTTGGGGGCGGGGGGCATTTTTTTTTTTTCTTCTTTCTCACCTCAGTCGCACAGGTCCACTCTTACCTCTAGGTTCCTGTGTGTCTCACCCAGTTTAACCTGCTTATTTTTCTAGCTACTTGAGAGAGCTTTCACCACCTTGCTCTCCTCTGTCGCTGTAAAGCTTTTCTCTCTCTCACTCTCTCTCTCTCTCTTTCTCTCACTCATTCCTCTCTCTCTTTCTCTTTCTCTGCATCCCTCCCTTACTCCTCTCCCTTACTCCCTCGCTCTCTGTGTCTCCCCTGCCAGAGCGGGACAAGGAAAACCGGCACCGCCGCCGCAGTTCCTCCCGTAGCCGCAGCCGAGACCGGAATAGGAGGGGCCGCGAGAGGAGAAGCCGGGAGCGTCGCAGTGGCAGCAAAGACCGCCGTCACAGACGCAGGTGAGCCCTCGTAACCTATGACCCCCCTCCCATTGGTGGTCACTGGCCCACAGATGCTTACCCAGAGGTGTTAGATTCTTTGGTTGGTTTGTTGTCTGCCTGCCTTGATGTGGCATCATGGGATTGCCACCGGCCCACACACAGTCCTCGCAGCAACACCATACCCTTAACAGAGACCTGTTGGGGTTGCCATAACAACAACCAGAGCCAAGGATGATCTTTTTCTCTGCCAGCATTAGTTACTGCATGTATCTGTTGTGTTTGTGTTGGAATTTGCATTTTGGCTTTTGGCTTTTTTTTTTTTTTTTTGCAGTTTTAACTAGCCAAAATGAGTTGAGGTCTGAGACCGTTTCAGTCATAACCAACTACAATGAGTCGAGGTCTTGGACTGCATTTGAACTTGAAACTACTTGAGATGAAATGGGGTTATGTGTGCTGTTTTAATAGCAGATTAATTGTGAATTTAGTTATTTCCCAGAATTAATTTCAGATCTGCATTTGAGTGGGGCCGCGTGTTTTCCCCGTCATGGCATCACTCCAGCTGCAGTGTGCAAAAATTAACCTGCTTTGCTTGTGTGTGATAATGGGGAATCTTTTTGTCCCCTTACGCTGCCCTTGTAAAACCCAAACCCTTGTGTTAACTGTCATTTCAGCACACAGCCTCAAAACCCACCCCAAGACATCGTCAGGTAAAAGACACAGAGGCATCTGTCTTTATCGTGTGACTGTTGCTGAAGATTCTCTGAAAATCTTGCTTGAATGAACTATGTGTGTGAGCGCCTGTCAGTTAGGGCTAAAAGTCAACCCAGTCTCATGCCTTTTTTTTTTTTTTTTTTTTTTTTGAAAGTGGTGGTGTGATTTTTAGTCCTAGCTTGAAACCTGTTAAGCAGGTGTGAAGTGTGCATGTGCTCTCTTAAGCCTGCCTCTCTGCAGCTACCTTCTGCAAAAAACTGCCGAATTTCATGGCCTTGGCAAAAGCGAAGGCTTGTAATAAATATTTACCCACACAGCTGAGTGAGTGGTTTATTATTTCTGTGAAGTCAGCGTAATGTGGCTTCTCATTGCTCTAGTCATCTGAAACATTCATCACAAGCAGCATAAAGGAGTCTGAGTCAGAGCAGACTATTTTTATTGATTCCCTCTTAGACCATGGCTAAATTAACTATGGTACAGCATAGTAATGCACCATGGGACAAGCTACAAACTAACAATCTGTCAGTAGACTGTGTCACTTGGGAAAATTGAAAGGAAAATGTCTGGTGAGAATTAACCCATAACCCTGTTGCTTGAGGTCGGCAAGTACTTCTAGTAGGAGGAAACACAAGAAAATTTGGTAGAACGAGGACAAATAGCTAAATTGCAGTTTCTTGTTCCTTTTCCTACCGGCAGCAGTTGGTGAACTGAAGCAACATGGATAACGGGTTGATTTACGTCAGTAAAAGATTAACTTTTTTTTTTTTTTTGAAACAGAACCAGCATTTCTGTCTACCAAAAGAATGCTCCACATTCCTCTTCTGTATGCGCTAAGTGTCAGTTAGGCTTCTTTAGAACTCAGGTGTTTTGTTTCATTTCAATGTCCGTTTCTCTCTCTCTCTCTCTCTCTCTCCATCCCCCCTCCTCCACCTTCTCCCTCTCCCTGTGTCAATCATCTGTTCTTGTACCCTGTAGCCGTTCCCCCCATCGGGAGAAGAAGAAGAAAGTGAAGAAGTACTGGGATGTTCCCCCACCAGGCTTTGAGCACATCACACCCATGCAGTATAAGGCCATGCAAGGTCAGTCTGGTTGCACCAAGGGAAATCCAGCTCTGACTCACAAGAGCTTACACACAAACACATACACACGCTTAGAAAACATAGTATTGACGATTGCTTGCACATTATAGAGCCTGTCATATTCTCTGTCTCACACACCCACACTCACTCTCCTCCTCCTCCTCCTCCTCCTCCTCCTCCTCCTCCTCAGCTGCTGGTCAGATCCCTGCCACTGCCCTGCTGCCCACCATGACCCCAGATGGTCTGGCAGTGACCCCTACCCCCGTGCCCGTGGTGGGCAGCCAGATGACCCGACAGGCCCGTCGGCTCTATGTGGGCAACATACCCTTTGGCATCACAGAGGTGCGTCCCATGTCCGCTGGGCAGTTGGTCATACTGAACTGCTGAATGTTGGCTGTGCATAGTGAGCTTGTGAAGCACTCAAAGTGCATCTCAAGTGTTATTATTTACTTATCAAGTCTGTTAAGGCTCTAAGATGTGTAACACACAACAGATCATGGAATACAGTACAGGTGCACAAGATGGCAATCATTATCACTGGGCAAAAGCATGTTGCTTATTCAGTTCTTCACGATACAGTGCTTCACATAATCACTATATAAGCAAAGAGGACGGTGTCTAAAGTCATGAAGTCATGAACTTCTAGAAATGATTAATGACCAAGTTTACCTCTGGATTTACAGAAAGCGTCATAAATTACTCAGTTTTCAGCTGCATTGTGCCTTGTGGCATATAAATCGATGATCAAATACTGGTACCAGCTGTGGTTTCCACAGCACAGTAGCTATATGTAGCGCAGTTAGCACAGTCATATGGATGCCCTTAAATGCTATTGTAAGTGTTTTGTTTGTTTTGTGCCGGCTTGTGTGGAGATAGTGAAGCTAAACTGTTTCTTGGTCACAGCTGTTCTGTAACGCCTCTGCCGTTCCACCTGGGTACTGCTAGCGCTTCACAACTCTTTGCGTTGTCTATTTGTTTAATTTGTTTACCATTGTGGAAGGAAATGTTCATTGATTTTTAATTTGTTTAGCCAATTTGCCGTGAGCATGCATAAATGACAGGAATTAGGCAGATGGGAACTTCCTGCTATGGAGTACTGCAGGAACTGAACTGTGTTATTTGGTCAGAGTCAGAGATGTTGACCAAAACTGACCACATGCTTGGCGCTTGGTCTGTTTTCCTCCAGGAGTCCATGATGGACTTCTTCAATGCCCAGATGCGTCTCGGAGGCCTGACACAGGCTCCAGGCAACCCCGTACTCGCCGTGCAAATCAACCAGGACAAGAACTTTGCCTTCCTGGAGGTGAGTGTGAACATGCATCCCTATTCAGATTCCTTCTGGTGAATTTGCATTGTGTGCACAAAGAACACAAATGTGTAAATGTAAATGTACGCTTGTAAATGTGCTCAGACTTCTTCATTTGTATCATGGTTTATATCTTGTTTTCACAGATACACAGATGTGTGTGTTTTTTATTTATTTATTTATTTTTTTACAGAAATGTGTATTACAACTTATAGCCATACTAAATAGTTATTGTTGTTTTGTTGCCTCCTATTTATGCTGTAACTTGTAACTGTAACTTCCCTTTTTCATGCTAGTCCCTTTGGGCAATAGGATGAGCAAAATGAGTGCATGTAAACTTCGATCCAAGTCCACTGACTTCCCTCTCATCTCCTCCCTGTAGTTCCGTTCTGTGGATGAGACCACCCAAGCCATGGCGTTCGACGGCATCATATTTCAGGGTCAGAGCCTGAAGATCCGTCGGCCGCACGACTACCAGCCACTGCCAGGCATGAGTGAGAACCCTAGCGTCTATGTGCCAGGTAAACGCCTCTCCTCAGAGGAAGAACCCCTACACACTCACACTGGGCGCTGTGGCACAGAGTGCAGGAAAAAAACCTCTTGTATGTCTGTGACTGTGATTAAGGTTGGGTAGAATGTTTCAGAACTGCTTTGCGAAGGACTCTAATTGTAATGTTGTATACATTAGCTATTCACATGCATTCGGTTTTGTAAAGTGCATAAAAAACTGATTTAAATGTCTCAAGTGAGTAGCAGTAATAGCTTTGTAATGTATTGTTATGTTATTATTGAAGAAGCACTTGTAATTGCCTCTGCTAATCAGCAATCGGTGGGCTAACAGCTCATCAATATTGCTGGAGGCATTGCTTAGAGTCTGTGTGTATAAATTGGGCTGTTTAGCCTTGACCTTCAATTAAAACTGACTTCCTTTTGGTCAAGGAGTTGTCTCCACGGTGGTGCCAGATTCGGCTCACAAACTTTTCATCGGCGGGCTGCCTAACTACCTGAATGACGACCAGGTGAGTTAATTACCCACTGTGGATGAAGTGTATGAGTTTCTGTGATTTTACTTACTCTGTTTCTTTCGAGCTAGATGCAGAAGAAACACTGTTTCTCGTGGAGAATGAACTGAGCTCTATGACAATGGACCAATGCAGTAGCCCCTTTAATCATTCAGAAGCTAGGAGTATAGCTTGTTAGTTGTCAGTCAGATCAAACTGTTAACCCATTCAAAAAAGATGTTGAAAGTGTATTTTTTTGTTTAAGGTATTCTCTTCACTGGGTGATCAAGTGTAGGTTGAGTCCTTTAAAGCTAGCATAAGAGTTAGCCATGTACATTTGAGTGGTATTAAGCTAATCTTCCTGCTTCAGGTGAAGGAGCTGCTGACGTCATTCGGGCCTCTGAAGGCCTTCAACTTGGTGAAGGACAGCGCCACAGGCCTTTCGAAAGGATACGCCTTCTGTGAATACGTGGACGTCAACGTCAACGATCAGGTGATCCTTCTCACCTCGCTTAAAGCAGAGATTCCTTCCCTCTTGCTGCTCATCTCCTCTGTTTTCTTGTTTCCTGGCAACAAAAGAATGACAAAGTTCTATCAAAGATTGTTTAGAATGGTTTGTCAACTGTCTCTGGTTGTTTGAGTTTGATGGTGCAACTAGCTGCAAATTCACCTAGGGGTCAGTGAGTAATCTGCTTTGTTATAGGTTATGCCTGCTATTAACATAAACATGTGATTGGTGTGTGTGTGTGTGTGTAGGCCATTGCTGGTCTGAACGGTATGCAGTTGGGTGATAAGAAGCTCCTGGTGCAGAGAGCAAGTGTTGGAGCGAAGAACGCCACCTTGGTGAGAACCGGATCTCTGATCACTGTTGCTCAACTTCACAGCACTCACGCCTCACAGACCTCACGTGACTTCTCTGCTGTTCTAGGGTAGCCACAACAGCAGGGTGTTCACTACAGCTTGTCAGCAAGCACACCTCCCGAGATTTAAAAACCCCAACTGTCCTATCCAAAGCCTCAGGCTGTTTCTGAAACACCATATTGCCTTCATGTTCTACTCAGGACTGATATGCTGAGCTTAGCTGAAAAAAAGGTTCTCTTTACTGGTAGTCCAGATCAGTATTTGAGCTGTATGTAGTTTGGCATTTCAGAAACAGTCTGGGTGTCTTGTGTCTCAACTCCTCTAGAATCTTGTCTCCCCTGGATCTCCGCCCCCTCTCCTTTCCTCAACTGATAACATTGAGCCTGATTTGCCAAACATTCCTCTCCTTTTTTTGTGTTGTATGCTACATATACTAAATACACTTGTATAATCTTATATGTTAAATATATATTCCCTCTGCGTTTCTCTCTACCTCTGCCCCGCGCCTCGGCAGACAAGTGTAAACCAGACCCCAGTGACGCTGCAGGTGCCTGGGTTGATGAACAGCTCTGTGAATCAAATGGGTGGCATTCCTACGGAGGTGCTGTGTCTCATGAACATGGTGGCACCCGAGGAGCTGCTGGACGATGAGGAATACGAGGAGATTTTGGAGGACGTCAGGGACGAGTGCAGCAAGTACGGCCAGGTTAAGAGCATTGAGATCCCGCGTCCTGTCGACGGCCTGGAGGTGCCTGGCACTGGCAAGGTAAGGAGCCTTGCTCATCTTGTAACGTCGAGACCCCTTTTTTATTTGTTTTTAAAATGTGCCCTGATTGATTAGGGTGAATACTACAAAGTAAGATTTGTGAGGTGATCTGTTTAGAGTTAAGCCTGAATAAAGAGGTGATAGTAAAGAGAATGTAGAGATTGAACTCTCAATTTGAAAATATGGTTAAAATAATTGATCACACGCACAAACATGCTCAAAGGCACAAGAGTGGTAGCTGCAATTTCCTGCGCTACGACACACAGACAGACATACACACAAATTATTGTTAACTTTTTTCATTCTCTCTGTTACAGATCTTTGTAGAGTTCACAACCCTTTTTGACTCCCAGAAGGCCATGCAGGGACTGACAGGAAGGAAGTTTGCCAACAGAGTCGTGGTGACCAAGTACTGCGACCCTGATGCCTACCATCGTCGAGACTTCTGGTAGACCACGAGAAAAGATGGGAGGGAGAGATGGGGCAGTTTGAAAAAAAAGAAAAATGGTGGGGTGAAGGAAGTGAGGAAGAAAAATGGAAGAATGAATACAAAGAGGTTTGGGTAGGGTGGGGACGGGTGGGGCTTTTCTACAAAAAAAAAAAAGATAAAGTTGCTATGTCGAAAGTAAAGGAGTCTATGTAATAGTAACCAGACCTGGTTCAAGACTATGTGAATGGGTTAGTTTTGTGTTTGTATTTTAAGAATGCGCGTGCTTGTGTATCCAGAGGGGTGTAAAAGTCAAAAAAAAAAAAAAGATCTTTTTTTTTTTTCCTTGCTTTGTTTTTGTTTGTAATTTTTAAATGGTCTTGTACAGGGGGAAGTGCCATTTTTTTTCTCGCTGACCTAAACAACAGGCAACACCAGGGGGGAACAGGACAGTTTTTTTGTTTGTTTGTTTGTTCTTGCAGCTTCATTAACATGGTCCTTCTGTTTGGGCAAACCAGAAGGACAGTACCAGCCCTAAAATAGTGGGTGTTATCCTCCCATATGTGAAGCAGAGTCTCTCTCTCTGTCTCTCTCTCTCTTTCTCTCTCTCTCTCAACCCCCCCGTTCACACACACACATACCCAACCCCACGCTCACATTGTTAATGGTATATAATTTTACACATCAAGCTGTAAAGCAAAATCTGTAGCTGTTTTCTGTTGATTTGTCAGCTTTTTACTGTTGTCATTTTTTTTTTTGCTAGTATTGTACTTTCTCATGGGCATTACAGCCTGTCTGCCTGTACTGGTGGTGTCCCCCTCTGTTGCAGGTGCTGGGGCACCTGTGTGTGTGTGTGTGTGTGTGTGTGTGTGTGTGTGTGTGTGTGTGTGTGTCCACCCGCCCGCACCCCACTACAGTGTAGCCTATATGTTTCATAATAAACCTCTTGGAAACAAGCTGGTCTGTCTCTCTGGCCCTTGCAACAGGGAAGGGAAAAGGGAAATCAACAGGCCCTGGACTGATTCCGGTTGTGCATTATGTGCTGAACCGATTTAGGCCCATCAAACTCCACGTTCAAATGTGGTTGTGACCTACCTGATTGCTCATTCAAGTGGGAAAGTGAACTGGAAGCAAAAATTATTTTCTCTCGCTCCCCTTCCGTGTTTCCTGTTCCTTGACCTCCAACCCCAACTCGAAACACTGTACAGTACAGCAAAAGCCTATAACACTGCCAATAAACTTACAGGCTGCTTTTCTACAGTTGCGTAGCCATTTTCATTCAGATATGTAAGTCAGCAGTCAGTTCTTTCCTTCAGCGGAATGTTTTTGTTTTTTTCTGTTTTTCTTTTACGCTCACTAGTTTGATTTTCAGTATTGTGTGATTTCCTTTTCAGGTGAAGAAATGAAAGACTATTCTAGATCATAAGACTTTGTCCTGTTTTTTTCCCCCTCAAGTTGAGAAATGTGTTAAATCAAAGTCTGTAGTCTAAATTCAGAAATTAGTGATGAGATGAAGGAGACGAGAGTCTCAAAGTGAATATGGCTTGTCATGTATTATTCTGGATCGACTTCTCGTTCTGGCTATTTTCTTTTTTTTTCTTTTTCTTTATTTTCATTCACTTGTGCCATGGCAAGACCATATTTCATTGCTGTATCAAGTCTGATCAACTGTAGAGTTCATCTTGTGAGTCTCTTTCCTAGATAGTTGCACAACAGAGAGAAACGGGTTGGGAATCTGCTTTCTCTTTTGTTTGTCTTGTCTGCAAGCACATGGCATTAAAAACAAAAGGTGTGTGGAGATGTCCACCACAGCCCTCCCTTTTTACAAATGAAAACATCAAGCAGAAACAATCACTTGTGGAAAACATTTTATTGCAACTGGAAGAGTGGTTTGTGCTTGGTCACATCACTGTGCAGATGAAATGAATGGGCTTTTTGAAAATGCTGACCTTGGTAGTGGTATCTTAAGCTAGAATTCAAGCTGTCCTGTACATAAGTCTGAATGCTTGGTTCCCATATCCATATTTGTTATTACTGTCTGTGTATGTTTTATTTTATCTTGGAAAAGGGTTGATTTACTGTTGACCATTGTAAAAATGGCTAATGTCAAATGGTAGTGTCATCTTCCGAATGGGTTGTTTTTCCATTGCAAATTCTACAAGAGATGTGATTAACATTTCACTTTTCGCAAAAATAAATCAGTAAATTTAAGAAGTGCAGATCACCTCCAGTCATTTAGAATCTGCTTGCAGAGTGTTTGCACTAATCCTGATCAGTAGCTGACAGCTGCTGTTATTAGTGTATTTTCTACTCTACTAATAAGCAACATTTGCCATTGTACTGTATCTAAAGTACACTGGTAAGAGGGTAGTGAAACCTCAATGAGTGATCTATAATAATTTAGTTAAATTAACAAACTCCTTCTTAATTAAATGGCATACTCTCGCCCATGGAATCATAAGATAGGCCTACAAATTCCCAGCTTCCGCACATCCACCATTAAAAATGGACTTGTACGGAATAGTCTGAATAGACCACACAGTGCCACATGATGAAACTAGTAGTAGTTTTTAATAGCCCTAGAAAGACTCACACAACAGGCCGACACCATAGACGGTAGCACAGAAATCTTTTGCTTGTTTTAACGCAGCATTACTCATTTGAGTTTAAGCCAAATAATTCACTTAATGAAACACTGAAAGTAGCGCATGACAATTGAGTCAAGGATTCTGAAATGAACCATATCCTAGGCCAATTGTGTGTAAGTCTTTCCTTTGTATTTTTTTCTGACGAAAAATTAGGTACTGGTGTCATTTAAACAAAGTATGACTGATTTAGTACTCTTGATTATTCACATACTGGGTACTTCAGGTGCACAAAAGTAGTTACCTGTGCTTATACCCATGAGAGGTCTGTGTTATGTAGACTAGACAGCCAGAGATGCGACTTTCTTGTTTTATTTTTTCATTTATTTTGAAATTTACCCAGTTTTAACGAAAAATGTTATACTTATGACCACGTTGTAGGATTTAAACACCAAAACATGACCAAAAGCTCCCG
This sequence comes from Tenualosa ilisha, assembly GCA_015244755.2. Classification (NCBI taxonomy): domain Eukaryota; kingdom Metazoa; phylum Chordata; class Actinopteri; order Clupeiformes; family Clupeidae; genus Tenualosa; species Tenualosa ilisha. The sequence goes on from PYXC01001670.1 coordinate 1,635,001, forward strand.
GTTTCCCTTTCACCTTTTGAAGTAAGCCAACCACTGTGCGAACTCCACGGAAGCTGTCAACTTGGGCTCTCAGATAGACGGACCAAGTCCTCCAGTAAATGTTGCGAAATTTCCTGGAACGTCCAATCGGAATTTGAGGAGGCGGGTCCACAGGCCATCAGCGCTGCCGCGGAGGAGGTGTTCCTGGTGGCCATCTTGGATGCACGGAGTGATTGTTTGGCAAGTAGATATATTAAAAAATAAAGAAATACCTTCAAAGGCTAGCCAATTTATATCGGAGTAAGGGGTGCAATAAAGACAAGAGAGGAGCCCGTGACAAGCCAGGTAAAAAGACCCACTAGCCGGGGGAACAAGGGTGAATACACGCGCCTGCAAATTCCCTGTTCCTACACAGTGTGGACCGCAGCCAGGCAGCCAGCCGGTCGCCTTTTATTGGCAGGGATAGCGGGCTATGTAACACTGTATAAAAGTGTAAATGTTTCGCGTCTATTTATCCTATAGAAGACCATAGTGTTCTTCTTATATCGTGGCAAGGGTTGATATCTAACCAATTCTGGAATAATGTGGGAATTTGTCACCATTTAGCTTGCTGGTTATTCATGCTTTATATGACAGTAACTATAATTGTAACGTTATTGAATTATTGTCCATATATAACCCAGCTAATGCGATACACGTGTTGTAAAATGTCTGGTAATTACGTCGGCAAGAGAACTTACAGGTGACTTTAGTCACAGTGTTTGTGATTGTTTAACACCTCTGCCAGCCAGTGTGGGCGGTCTGTTAAATTCGTACTTACCCTGAAGCATGCATGCATCTCTTTAATTTGGTGCTTTAAATCCCATTGTTGGAGAACACACTGATTATTATTGGTCGCTGGGAAAGCAGAAGTAAAATTGCTGTTGCCCTTGTTCAACAGATGCTCCGACATCTCTCAGCCTCCGGACCCTGTGCAGTACCTTAAACGCTAGAGGCATCAGGGCATTCCAGTAAAGTGCAATTTCTAATCCCGTTTTGGGACGGGGAGATATATTTTATTATGTTCTCTGGGTTAACATTGAAATGATAATGAAACTCTGGACTTTTTAACTGATGTAATTGTTGTTGGTGATTCATGTTCAGAAACGTTTCTACACAAATCTATGTCAGTAAAATATTCATAAAAACCTTTTACTGGTGAAAATTGACCATTTATACATTTAACACGTGACACAAAGATAATATCATGGTGGGGATTGGCATTTTGTCTGTGACAGGATTTTTTTGTCTGGTCAGCCCACAGAAAGTATTCACTGTTTTTCACTCAAAGTGCCTTTACACATTATGGATAACGTTACCAGCAGCCCTTTTGCCTAATGCATAAAGTAGATGCAAGTGCCTACCGACATGCAGCGTACAAGCTGTGTGCCATCTTTTTTGGGACATGTATCTCATCCTGTACACAGGAACAAAACATGACGCATGGTTTGATATTGGCTACAATAACAGCTACATATTTTGGTGTTCAATTTAAAATGCCACACATCAGAGCCGAGACTGGATATGGTCTTAGTGAGTAAATGTTATCTTTTATTTATTTATTTTTTGGTCTCCTGGGAAGTATGTGTTATCACAAATATTACATGTCACCAATATGATGCATACAACTCTTTTGTCGTAGACGTGAGAGAAGGCATGAAGACAGCATCATAGTCCAGAAGCCATGGCAGACAAGAGAAAACTCCAAGGTAGGGATTCGATGATCTGCAAGGTCTATCATTGAAATATAGGTGAGGGCTGGGGGCATTTAATTTTAACCTAAGGTTCCCGGTACGTATGAGGTCCCTGTAGAGTGGATTCTGGTTGTGTGGTTCTTGAGTTCAGTTGGATGCTACTGTCAGTAACAGCTTTTCATCTTTCACTTATCTTTGTGTTGTTTTGCTTTTTTTTTTTGTGTGTATGTTTTTCAGGTGAAATAGATCGATGTCTGAAAAAAGTGGCGGAAGGAGTGGAGCAGTTTGAAGACATCTGGCAGAAGGTACTTTTCTGTTTGTTTGTTTGTTTTTGTCAATGGAACTTTTTGAAATCACGTAACACATAAAACATGCCACTGAATGGCCTCTATTTGAGGTCCATATCAAAGAGGAGTACTTTGGGAATAAGTAGACAACCAGTCATGACACTGAAATGTGACCGCCTCAAAAATGTGGGACATGGAAGGCAGTCAGTTGGGGGGCAGTTGATGGTTCATTTGGATTCAATAATACTAATCAATTGCTATTGTTGCTGTTGATTTATGAAACAGAGTGTGAAATATCCAGCGTATTTCATTGACCACTGAAATGTGGCTTGTTGAGCTTGGAGCTAAAGTACACTACATTGCAGTCATGTGATCATCGCTTTTATTGTGACATTACTCTGCCTTTGTGCAAATTTCTCAACCACGGATTTATGGAGACTAGAGGTGTTTTTCCAAAAAACATACAGTAGTTGCTAAGTTTGGTTTGTAATGGGCAGTTACATCCCAACTGGTAAAGTTGCTAACTTTGGTTTTGGGAAACGTGCTCTAGATTTCACCTTTGTGAAAATGACATTAGATGAAGTGTTTGGCTTATACACATTCATATTTATAGAAAGCATTTGAAAGTCCTCAGGGCCATGACTTTCAGTGATTGAATGAATCAGCCACTTGATTGTCCGTAATTTATTTATTTATTCAGTAAGCCTACTTTATTTTTATTCTTTCTAAGCAAACAGGAGGAGGTTGATTTAAAAAAAAAAAAAAAAAGAAAGAAAGAAAAAACCTGAAGTGCTTGTGGCAATCATTGTTGGATGTTCATTAATTGTCAAGTGGGGACTTGTGTGTAGCGTGGGCCGTAAAATTCTTCTTTTTTTTCTCCTCGCACAACAGCTTCACAATGCAGCTAACGCAAATCAGAAAGAGAAATATGAAGCGGACCTCAAGAAAGAAATCAAGAAGCTACAGGTGACTTTGATTGATGACTTGAATATGCTGTCTGTCTTTCAAGTCCATAGAGGTCAGTGAACTCTAAAGTTTATGATCGTTTGGGTTGCCATGAAAACCAACTGCTACCCAAGCCATGTCTGTGTGTATGTGCGAGAGTGGCCAGCGTGCTTGACTGCTCAGGGCGTGTTTTCACTGATGGAGTTGAACAACCAGGTCTCTTCATTTCTCCCTCTTTCTCTCGCTCTCCTTTCTCTCCTCTTTCTCTTTTGTCCTGGTCCTGCAGAGGCTCCGTGACCAGATTAAAACCTGGGTGGCCTCTAACGAGATAAAAGACAAACGTCAGCTAGTGGAGAACCGCAAGCTCATTGAAACGGTAAATACACTCATACAATCTCTCTCTCTGTCTCTCTCTCTTTTTCTCTCTCTCTTTCTGCCTCCCTCTCTCTCTTTCTCTCTCTCTCTCTCTCTGTCCGTCTCTGTCCGTGTGAATAGCTGTGATTAATTACACCTGTTTCTAAAAGTTTACTTCACACAGTATATTTTCAAATGTTGAGCTTACACAGAGGTAATCATCTGCCCTGCCAAACAGACAGAGCGCCTCAGTAAGTAGAAATGCGGCCGTTTGAATGACTAAACAGCATCTTTGCTGGTTTCACTCTCCCTGGCTGTGTCTGCTCATCAGCAAATGGAGCGTTTTAAGATTGTGGAGCGGGAGACCAAGACAAAGGCGTACTCCAAAGAAGGCTTAGGTCTGGCACTGAAGGTGGATCCTGCCCAGAAAGAGAAGGAGGAAGTCAACCAGTGGCTTACGGTGAGCAGATGGATCATTCTGCTCGCTCCACTCAGCAGGACACAGACACAGACACAGTCTCAGACACAGACTCTCTTCCTTGTGTCGTGTGTCATGGGGGGAAGGGTGTAGCTCATATTTGATGACAGCATGCTCAGTAATGAAGTGAAAAGCAAGATTTTGAAGTGTCCATTTACTTTGCTAGCACTGGGCGTGAGCAGACTGAGGTGCCGTCTAATGAAGTGCGCTGATGAATAATGCTCCCCCTTCACCCTTGGCTTGCCTCTCTTTGGTTCCTTCCAGAACACAATAGACACTTTGAATATGCAAGTGGACCAGTTTGAGAGTGAGGTGGAGTCACTCTCTGTCCAGACACGCAAGAAGAAAGGAGACAAAGAGGTACTGGCTACACCAACAACATCACCTCTCTCTCTGTCTCTCTCTCTCTCTCTCTCTCTCTCTCGCACACACACACACACACACACATGCACACGCACACTTTCTCTCTTTTTTTTCTTTCACACTCTCTTGCGCTTTCACCCTTTCTGTATCTCTTGCTCTCTCTCTGACTGACATACACACACACACACACACAATTTTCTCTTTTTTCTCTCACTCTCAAACTCTCTCTCTCTCCCCTTTTTTTCTGTTTTTTAAGGCATGCCTTTCCTGTGCTCTCTCGTGCCTTGTGAAGCAGGATGCGACAGCAGCAGTTACAAGTTTATTTTCAGTCCCCCAGACTAAACTTTAGTCATCTAGCGCTGAGCTCAGTGCACTCATGAGGCGTTTTACTTGAGAAGTTTGTGTGCTGGGATGTGATTCATAATGTCGCATTGAGGGTCTTAATGTGGCGACCAGTGTCACTAAGGAGCCATCATGGCCGAGAAAGCTTGTAAATTCAATCAGGGATGCAGATGACTTCCTGAATCTGGGGAGTTGTTGCGTAACATGAACAGCAAAATAAAATCCCAAAACGTGCAGCGATTATGTATGTCATGGCAAACAAATATTAGAATGATGTGACAAAAAAACACATTTCGCATCTCATTACTGCTCTGTTACATTCCTGATGTCAGCCCCAGTCTGCATAGTGAAAGCCGTGCATTGAGGTGGCACTAATTGTCTAAGTGTAACATGCACTATCCCAAAAGGTTCAGCCCTGCATTTGCCTGGGCTTAAACTGGCAAGTTGAAGCCCCACTGGCAGGGTAGTGAGCACTATGACAAGTTAATTAATATCCCAAGGTGCCAGTTTTCCTTAGCAGCTTAATGCTTTTTTAAAGGAGAAATTCTGTGTGAATCAGTCCGTTACCGAGTGCTGTCAGTAGGAAAAAGAATGAGAAAATTTGATACAATAGAGCACAGACAGAATAGTGAACCGGCAGCTAATATTTAACTGAATGGGGCACAGAAACTCATTTTCAGTTTTATTTTGCTATGCCCCATTCAGTTAACATTGACTGCTGGTTTTCTCCGTCTGACACTATACTCCCCTCCCAAATTGACCAATAGCTATCCGCTGCTGCTGCCACTATCGCACATGAGCCAGCGGAGGTCTGCTGATATCGTCCGATCTGCACATGCTGCTCAGATTTGGTCCAAAGACACAAATCGACAGGCCCAACACTCGCAGACATACGAGCGTCGACAGTTTCTCTCTATCTCTCACTCTGTCTCGCTGTTTCTCTTGGTGCCATGACAGAAACAAGACCGGATAGATGAGCTGAAGCGCCTGATCGAGAGGCACCGTTACCACATCCGTATGCTGGAGACCATCCTGCGCATGCTGGACAATGACTCCGTGCAGGTGGATGCCATCCGCAAGATCAAGGACGACGTGGAGTACTACCTGGATTCCTGCCAGGACCCAGATTTTGAGGAGAACGAGTTCCTCTACGACGACTTGGACCTGGAGGACATCCGTAAGTGTGTGTGTGTGTCCTTGGCTGAATTTCTGTGTCCTCCCTAACCCTAAGTACTGGTCCCTCAAGTACTTGCATGGATCAGCTAATCATGAAGTCTTCAAGGGTTTAGGGGGGAGACATTTGGATTCAGCCTGTGTGTGTGTGTGTGTGTGTGTGTGTGTGTGTGTGTGTGTGTGTGTGTGTGTGTGTGTGTGAGAGAGAGAGAGAGGAGGGAGTGTTTATGTAGATGATTGGCTTTGCTAGAATTTGTCTTTGAAAGTGAGTGCTTTGATCTTTATTGTTTAAGGTTAATTGATTACACTTTTTTCTTTGCCCTGTTTTCATAATCTCTGTTCTCTGCTCTTCCCTCTATCTCTCTGTCTCTCTATCCCTCTCTCCATAAACCTCACATCTATCTCTCTCCTTTTTTTTAAACTCCCACCCACCTCATCCCCCTGTTTTTCTTTATTTTGATTCTATCTCATTTTTCATTCCCACTGTTTCATTTTCATCTCTGTTGCTCTTTTTGTCTGTCTATCTATCTGTCTGTCTGTCTGTCTGTCTGTCTATTTGTCTATCTGTCTATCTATTTGTCTATCTATCTGTCTATCTATCTGTCTTTCTATCTGTTTATCTGACTGTCTTTACTCTCATCCGTGGTTGTTTGCCTCTTTCTTGTCCTCTCTCTTTCTCTCGCTCTCTCTTTCCCTTTCCCTCTCCCTCCCATGGTTGTCCACACTTCTGTCTTCTCATGCCTCTCTTGTACTCTCTCTCTCTTTCTTTCTTTCTCTCTCTCTCTCACACACACACATTCTCTCTGTACCCCCCACCCCTCCCATGATCCGTGATTACCCATCTCCATCTTGTCCTTTCATACCTGTGTCTTCCTCCCTCTCTCTCTCTCTCTCCCTCCCCCTCTCTCCCTCTCTCCCTCCATCTCTCCATCTTACTGGTGTTTGTCTTCCTCCCTCCTGTCCTCTCTTGTATGCCCCCGTACCTATCTGTTTATCTGTGTGTGTGCGTGTGTGCGTGTGTGTGTGTGTGTGTGCGTGTGTGTGTGTGTGTGTCCACACAGCTCAGGCTCTTGCGGCCACGTCCCCCCCGGGCCACTCCACCATGGAGGATGAGCTGTTCCAGCAGCACTCCAGCAGCACACCCACCACCTCCACCTCCTCCTCGCCCACACCCACGCCGCCCTCACCCGCCACCTGCGTCACGGTGGGCACTCGCTCTCTCTGCTTGTGGCTGTGTGTGTGTGTCTCTATGTGTCTATGTCTGTCTGTGTGTGCGTGCTTGTGGTGTGGGTGTGCCTGTGCATGAGTGTTGCATGTGTGAGTTTTTGTGTGTCTGTGTGTGTGGGTGGGTGTGCCTGTGTGTGTGTATTTGTGTGTGTGTGCTTGTGTGCACGTGTGCTCAAGCAGGTGTGTTTGAGTGTGAGTGTGTGTGTGTGTGTGTGTGTTGCTTAGTCATTGAGGTGTTACTGAGAATTTCAGATTGTAGATTTGTAGGTGATGGTATTAAACTGCAATCCTTAGTTAGAGCTGTGCTTCTCTAGTCTAGTGTTTGGTTGTGTATGTGTGAACTGAAACAAGTGCAGAGAATGATTCATTCTGCCAGGAGAGCACTTAAGTTTGACCGTTATGTATACTACAGAGAATAATGTAAACACACTGTAGAATGTCAGGTCTAACTGGTAAACATCATGAAAACTAAACGAGGGTGAAATTTAGTGAAATTAAATGGACTTCTGTTAGGATCTGTGATTCAGTTCAGCTCAGTTTTATTGTCAGATATACTTTGCAATACAGTGAAGTTCTTGTGCCACAGTTGCTGAAAGAGGCTAAGGGGAAGGATGTACAGCACAGTGAATAGATAGAAATTGGAAAAGGGAGGGAAGCTGGACTAGACAGGACAATACAGGATTAGAGAGAGCAGCCCTTACGCATCTAATGCTGCATATTATGTTATATAGACAGGCAATATACAGACAGATAACCTTCTAGAGCAACACCAAGGAACTATTGGGGTTCCCCACACAGAATGAAAGAGTCATTTTTCGTTACCAATGTCATAAACAATTTGTAAGGTTCCAAGTTGTTACATACACATTCATTTGGTTTTGGTAGTCATCCTTTGCTAACACAAGTGGTGTAATATTTATTTGCCAGGAATGTATCTGTGGGTGCTAACGCAAGTGATTTGATGAATGACAGATTTCTTACCTGTGCAAGCAAGCAAGCAAGCAAAATTGCTTCACACATTTCTAGTCTTTTGAGTTGATGTACCATCAAAATGATTTTGGAAACATTATTTTAAGGTACAGAAAGTTCTTTGATGTTGTTGTAAAAGTGTCGCTCAGAGTTGTTTGATGTTGAGGAGTTCTATGGGAAGGAATAAGAATGAGAATATTGGTACTACACAGCCTGAACCAACAGTTAACGCATGGCAGCCTCGAACAACAGGGCTATGGGTTGATTGACTCTGGACTATTGGTCATATAGGCTTGAAATAAATGATAAAGCAAAGCATTATTTTGTTGCTGTGTTTGAGTTTATGTAGGTGTGTGTCAGGAGGAGAAAGGATGTGAAAAGAAATGTGAGTCAGTCAGTCAGTCTGTGTGTGTGTGTGTGTGTGTGTGTGTATGTGTGAGTGATGAATGTGCATATGTGAAAAACAAGACAAGACGTGTGTCATGAGTGTGTCCACACATGTGTCCTAGTTAAGAGCCTGTGGCACTTCGTGACCCCTTGGTTTAGTGCGAGTTTTTTTTTGTGCCGTTCTGTCTGCTTTGATCAGGAGAACTCAGAGGATGACAAGAAGCGCGGCCGCTCCACGGACAGTGAGATCAGTCAGGTAGGCTATGCTTCCTCCCGCCTCAAGCTAGCTGATTTCTTGCCAGGCCAGCTCTTAGTGTAGCTCTCACGATGACTCCACTCCATGTCCCTGAGTGCCCCAAATTATTCTGATAATTATTCTTATGCTTCACAGAAAGTGTTGGTTTTGAATAATTCATCACAATGGTGCTAGTGTTGTATGGGAAAGTCTCTGGTTGTGTCAAAAATCTTTTTTTTTTTTTTTTTTGCATTTTTCTTATTGAGGGGAAACTTTCCAAGGCTAAGAGTTACTCTCACTACAGTGAGATACTGTTTTCAAAAAACAGGATGGTGATGGATTTGCTTCCTGTTTACTATTAAGCACTTATGTCTTCCGGTTATTTTTGTTGATTCTGGTCATTTTCAGTCACCGGTGAAAAATGGGAACCCTTCGTTATCCTCCTCATCCTCCTCCTCTTCCTCCTCATCCTCCTCCTCATCTTCATCGTCATCTGCATCCTTGGGGACCTCCTCATCCTCCTCCTCAATGGTCTCCATGGCAACTATCGCTGCAAGCATCGGCGCTGTTTCTGGAAACAGTGTCCCGGCAGGAGGAGGCCTCCCCGCCACCGGAAGTTACAGCTCGGCCATGCAGGGGCACGTGCAATTACAACAGGCAGCCAAGAACGCCGTCACTGTCATTTCCGCGGCAACCTCTCCCTCCTCTTCCGCCATAGCCACGAGCAACAACACTTCCAGCCCCACCAGTGGCCTGCTGCCCCGACCCCCCTCATCTGGCTCCTCACCACCCACCAACAGTACCTCCCAGACGCCACCCACGCTGGTCCCTGGCATGGGTGCGTCGTCAGGGGCAGGTGGCACGGGCTCCAGCTCCATTCCAGCAAGCGGCGTCCTTGGCCTCTCTGGGATGCCGGCGTCCCTGAGCGGCATGTCGTCGCTGCTGGGCGGCTCGGGCTCCACTCCAGCCCCTTATGCCCAGGCAGCTGCCACCAACACCACCGCTAACGCTAACGTGAACAACCTGAACGCTAACGCCAACGGCAGCCCCTCGGGGAGTATGGTCGGCATGGCCTCCGTGTCCACGGGCCTCCTTGGCGTCGCCCCTACCTCCCTCAACCTGGCCCCAGGCTCCATGAGCGGTGCTCAAGGGCCCCCCCTGGTGGCCCCAACCCCGCTGGCGGGAGTAGCAGCTCTGGGAGGAAACTCAGGAAGCACGCCGGCGCTTGCCAGGCCCCCTAGTGTCCAAAAGCAGAATGGCAGCACAAGTGAGTCACTCGTTGGCACACACACGCTGCTTCTCACTTACTGTCACTGTTTTCATGCATAAATACCCCCATCAGTTTGGCACTGGAGAAACAGAGCATAAACACTGCTGCTGTTTTTAAACACAAAGATAGGAATGTTTTGCTGTACGGTTACGCTGCCTGACTACTCCTGTATAGCTGTGTCGTTACCAATCATATATACCATAATTTCCTGATTAGTAACCAAGGTTAATATCTAAATTTTGTAAAATTTCTTCATCTATGAGGTTTATACATGGGTGAGGGCTATAAACAGGATTGCAATTCTGTTCATCGTTCTACTTGAGCTGAACTTATTTTGATTCAGAAGGTAATGTGTGGTAAACTTAGGTTAATACATGGATGAAGTCAATACATGGTTTTGTTTTTTTAGCTTGCCTAAAACACAGACCTGAGGTTTATACGTGGTGTGTCTTATACTCAGGAAATTACTGTATACACATAAATGCATATTATGCATGAGTGAGAAACCAGTTATTCTTCAAATAAGTGCACACATGCAATACTGAGTTTTCAGACAGGTGTAGCTACAGGGGCCATAGAATGGGAAGCATGATTGTGCCCTGTTCCAAAAAGCAGTGAATGCAAAGGCATCCACACCTTTCTCTTTAATTCTTACAGGCTACAGTGCTGTAGTAGCCGAAAGCACATCAGATGCCGCCCTTAACAGTGTCAGCCAATCACAAAACAGCCAGTCAACATCCTTGGGCTCCTCAGCCAATCAGCCGTAAGTATCATGCTAGTTATTGACTATTGGAATTTTGACTTCCAGTGTCATAACCTTTGTATGTGAGATGACTGACTTCAAGTGATGCGTGCTGGACTGGAACTTGTCCTTGCACGTCCAAACACCCAGCATGTATTGCTTTGAGGTAGGATTAAGCGGCTACATGAAGTCAAACACACTTAATATCTTTACTCTTTTTTTTATATATATATATATATATATATAACTTATGAGGGCCATTAGTATGGCAGTGGTTTGGACATCTCCACAGCTGTTAAACTACATTACCCAGAATGCATTCCTTGTAATTAACAGTAAGGATGCAGGGTCCAGCCTTTTCCCACCCAGCAGCCCCTCCCCGTCATACAGTGAGGCCAAACCAGCAGGGGGCAGTCTTCTCAATGGCCCCCACTCATATACACAGGCCACGGACGGCATTAAGGTACGTGCACACAAACACACACACCTCACAAACAATACACTTAAAACTCTGTGTTCTAGAATCAGTAATGTTAAAGTCCGCACTCACACACATACACACACACAGAAATTGCATTCAGACAGCTTTATGGATCTCAGGCGCACACACGCATGCACACACACACACACACACACACACACAGAAATTGCATTCAGACAGCTTTATGGATCTCAGGTGCACGCATGCACACACACACATTGACTATAACATTGATTTGTCCACCTCACAGGAGCCTCTGAGTTCTCTGAAGTCCATGGCAGAAAGGGCAGCTTTGGGACCAGGCCTGGAGGGAGATATGGCTAACTTGCATCTCACTGGGGGTATGTGCTATCTCTACTCAAACTGTATCCACGCACATCATCGTCTTGATACACACTCATGCACTCACTTTCTCTTTGTCTTTCTCTCTTTCTCTTTGTCTTTCTCACTTTCTCTGTCGCTCTCTCTCTGTCCCTTTCTCTGTCGCGCTCTCTCTCTCTCTGTCTCTCTCTTACACTTTCTCTTTTTGTCTCTTTGATGTCCTTTCCAACCCCTTCTTGCCTTTTGAAATCCCATTCTGAACTCCCATGTCCATTTTTTCCCCCACCCCTCTTCCCAGACATGTTCCCCAGCTCTACAGCGCCCCCTGGTGCTCCCACAGCGCTGCAGTCATCGCTCTCGGAGGTGAACATCCCCCCCTCGCTGGGTGTGTGCCCGCTGGGCCCTGTGCCCCTGTCCAAAGAGCAGCTGTACCAGCAGGCCATGCAGGAATCGGCCTGGGCGCACATGCCTCACCCGTCCGATTCCGAGAGGATCAGGTGACTAAAAGAGGGGCCGCCTTGAGGGCTTTGTTACCTTAGCAGGGTTATTAGCACGGTTTAAAGCAGTTTAGCCACCTTAGCAGTGATGGTTTACCTCAGGTTTGGATATTATGGCATGTCATGTTGTGTTATATTTCATAATGTTTGTATTATGTTTCCTTTGCAATACACATTTCAATATGCAGTAAATTGCTCTTAAAAAACAGCGATCTAAGGCACACTTAAGTGAATGAGTCTTCATACTGCTGTAAAGTCGATTAGGCAATTAGTCAGTGAATTCGTTACCTCATAAGACCTGAGGCTCCATAGAGACTTAGCCACGGCCCACCGGCCAATCCTTGCATGTTCCATATCTCCACCTAGATGCACTAGCGGGAGTCAAAACAGCCACCAGTCGACCCATAAAATATTACAGAACCACCATAATGACTCTTAAACCTGCTAAATTAAGGTAAATTAAGCTAAAATAGTTGCATAGTGCCTCTTTAACCAACCAGAGGCCTTAGTGTGTGATCTAGTGTTATGTGTTTATGTTTTGCCATTAGGTGTTGATATTGTTTGAACAGAGAGAGTGAGTGTGAGTGAGCGTGAGAGAGTGTGTGTGTGTGTGTGTGTGTGTGTGTGCATCATAGTTTAAAAATGGTGTGTCTATGAGAGAGCTCGGTGTGAATCCTGGTATCCCAGGGGACTGCTTTGTTTGGTTTCATTGTCCCAGAGATGAGTTATGTGGGCGATGGAGCAAAACGCTGCTGGCGGTGACCATCAAAACATCATAGGAATGCCCATTAGTTCTGTGAAAAAAAGCCACTACACTACTACTACTGCTAATACTACTACAAAATGAGCATGATCAGTAACATTTCTGTTGAAAGCAACACAATGGTAGCCTGACAAGCCATCCTATAACATCAAAGTGTATAGTCAGGGCATAACCGATAGACCGGGCTCAATCCCAGGGGCGGAATCAGTGGTTGTCTTTCAAACTGGATAGTGCTACGGCCAATCACAGCAACATCGGCAAAACAGCAAATAGCATACATCCTTCTTTGAAATGCCTTTTTCTGCTCATCTTTCAAAACAGAGCCCAAGCCTAACTCCTCCAAAGTTGATGCCAAACGACTGCTATTCCTTGGCCACTGTTGACAGCCCTGTCATTATCTTGCTAAGCCCTCCCAAGGATTTTCCACAAAGATAGAGCATTGCGATAGGTCTTACCAAGGCTTGGTAAGACTTCATGGTTTGTGGCTAGATGTAGCCGCTGAGCAAATCTATTTGCTACCACTAGGGTGATTTCTAAGCTAACACTATGGAGTTTTTGTTCATTTCAAATCCACCTATTGTCTGTCTGTCTTAAAGCAATGCATTCTGGGAGCCAATGAGGAAAGGTCTGTGATGCATCGTGGACAATTGCCCTGTGAAAAAGGTCCTGCCCAGTTAACCAGCCAAGTTAAACAAGCCCAACGTTTGGTTGAATAGAGCTCCAAGCCATTGCAAATTTAATGCAATCTTCCAGTTTTATTGTTTTCATTCTGCATCACTGTGCCATACAGACGTTATAGTTGCTGTGTCTCAGTGTTACTCCTAGAAAATATATTTCTGAGCTAGAGAATTACTGTTGGTGAAGAAATATTGATATTTTTCATCACTAGGTATTTATTTCATGAAACTGTTCCAGGTGCGTGTTGTAAGCGGTAAGCAATTGCTGAAATGAGCCATTTGTGTCATTTGTCCCTCTCAGGCAGTACCTCATGCGAAACCCCTGTCCCACGCTGCCGTTCCATCACCAGGTTCCACCACCACATTCTGACACCGTGGAGTTCTATCAGAGGCTCTCTACTGAAACACTCTTCTTCATCTTCTACTACTTGGAGGTTTGTGGATATACACTAGCAAGTGTGTGTGTGTGTGTGCGTGCGTGTGTGTGTGTGTCAGGGATTGTTTTTTGGGGGGTTTTTTGGGTGGGGGGTTGGGGTCAGGCGGTGTATTTAATTATTAAGACTGATGTTTCCTGACTGTTACTGCATTCATAATTGAAATGAGAAATCTCTGACCCTAGGGGTAGCTTGAAAGCAATCCCATTTTAACTTGATACTATTTGTCTGCCATTTTTGTGTTTGTTTAGGTTTGAATTTACATTCAAATCGTTTTGAACATTTTTATTTTTGGATTAATAGTAGTAGTTTGTGGTCTAGCATTGCCATTGTTTGTATTTATTTGCGTTGTTTGTTTTATTTTGAATGAACAGGGCACAAAAGCCCAGTATCTGGCAGCCAAGGCCCTAAAGAAGCAGTCCTGGAGGTTCCACACCAAGTACATGATGTGGTTCCAGCGCCACGAAGAGCCGAAAACCATCACTGATGAATTTGAGCAGGTGGGTCTAGACCTTCCACTTGCATTAAGCAAGCAGCTTTATCCGAACTTGTGCATGGACAGCCACTTAGAGCCATATTCTGGAGCATCTCAACTCACAGACCTGTTGTTCGAGGTCACAAAGTGCTGTCAGTAGGAGTTAGCTGTCGGTTTGCCATCTGGTCAATGTTGTACCAAATTCCCTCATTCTGTTTCCCATCAGCAGTACTCAGTGACCTCAAAATGTTACAGAATATCAGATGTTGAATTGAAAGTAAGGCACGTAAAGTACATTTTAGTCATAAAGATGAGGGGTTCAGCACCTCTTTGTCTGGTTTCTATCAGATGTTCTGTCCTCTCACATTTCTTCAATACTTTTTCTCCACAAAGAGTGACTCACTTTGATTTTCTCTCAACACCCCTATGTCATTGCCTCTTTTTTTCTCTTGCAGGGCACATATATTTATTTTGACTATGAAAAATGGGGCCAGAGGAAGAAGGAAGGGTTCACATTCGAATACAGATACCTGGAAGACAGAGACCTGCAGTGAGAAAGAGTGAGAGAGAGAGAGAGAGAGAGAAAATGAAAGTGGTGAATAGTGGTATACTGGCAACATTCCTGGACAAAGTTCTTTGGGCAATGAGAGGTGGGGTTGGATGCAGAGCAAGAAGTGGCCTCTGAGGCCCCTCCCCCTTCCTATATCATGCCCCACTCATTAGATGCAAGGCCTACCTTTGATTTGCTGCCCTGCCTCTTCCTGTCCAGTCAGGCAGAATGATTGGTACAGAGCCTTTAACATCGTGGCCTTTTATTGGTTGATGATTAAACCTCCCACCCCTTAAGCCCCCAACCCTGACCTTTCCTAGTTAAACGTATTCAAGAGCAAATAAGAACCAAAGACAATGGGTCCAATAATCTCTCCAGGGCTGCAGCTCTAACTCCATCAACACACACACACACTGTCCAGTGCTCTACCAGCATACACACTAACTGACAGACAGTATAACCGACCGCCGAGCGAGGAACACCAGCTCCAATAGACACCTCGCCTTGCTGATACCCAGCACAGGGTGGGTGGATGCAAACACATACACACGCGCCTTCCAGAAACTCAAGAGGTGGACGTCTTGTTGGTTTCTCTCTCTGGCTGTCCCTGTTGGGCAGTCTCTTTAAAGAAGACTTCAAGTGGGACTCAATCAGGTATTTGAAGAGCAGAGAGTGTATTGGCTGAAGCGTTGAGGACTGAAGAATCTTGTCCTTGCCAAGAGGGGAGGGACAGAGCCAACATCGTAGACTACATAAGGGGCAGCTAAAAGAGACGATGAACGAGGCCATTTTGGTGTAAATGCAGTTGCGACCCAAAACTTCACTCAATTTCTGGGTTGTAGTTCTAATATTTCCCTTGGCTGAAGCAGCAGCAGCAGCACTCAACATGAATTTTTGAACTGAATGTAGAATCCAAGTTTTCACAATTTCTCTTCTGCCATAACGACACTGACAGGGACCACTGAGGGCTGAAGTAGCAGCAGCAGAGGCAACAGCAGTAGCAGCAGCAGCAACAACAGAGTATCAAAACTACTGGACATAAACAAAGAGCATCTCCCTCTTTGCCCTCAAGACAGTTCAGCACAAGAAACGGAGCACCGGCAAGTTATCGGAGGGAGACGTCGTGCCTACTGCCTTAACGTTGTCTCCCCCCGACGCCCCTACAGAAGCCATTTCCAGCCCCCATGCTTTTAAAAAAACAAAACAAAACGGAACTCTCCGGCGTCTGGAGTGCCATGTGAATGTTGTCGTCTTTCCAGTGTACGAGAGTAGACACTCGACTAGACAAAAAAAAAAAAAAAAAGACACAGATGAAGAAGCAAAATCTTTTTTTATTTTTATGGATCAGATGTGTGGCTTTCCCATTGGCCACACTCTGGTGTTGTTTTAATGTTGCATTGCCAAGGGGCTCTCCTGGATTCCTTTTCCCCTTACAGCTCATTGTACAGACTTTTCTGCCTCCCCAGCTATTTCGTCTGTGACTGTCAGGCCATGTGAAAGAGAAGACAGTCACAGGGAAAAACCCCCACAAAACTGAAAGTAAATGTCACGTAATAAAGGATTGTAAAATATTATTAAAATAACTACTTTTCAGAAAAAAAAGAAATAATAATGTGTATGGCTCCTGTGATTTCACAACACGAGCAGAGACTGACAAAGCTTGGTCTTCACTTAAAAAAGGTACTGTTAGCAATTTTCAATGACCTCATGTCCGTTGACATTTGAAATCACACCACGCAGGTGCTGGGAAAAAAAAAAACAGTTTACTGAATAGAAGTTAGGTACTGACTGAGGAGTCTATAATCATAAGAGGTCTAGAAAATTCCAGAAGAAGGGGTGGGAGTCGAGAACTGTGAATTGAGTAGAACTGAGAATCAAATGTGTCAATTTCAATAGAATATTCAATACAATCAAGTCGAGTCAAGTTCAATAGAATTGTATCCCTCTGGCATTGTCATCCTAAATATCTGGAATCAATTCCGCTTATCAATGCTGGCATGTCAGACCATGGCTAATGGGTCTTTCTGAATGTACAATTTAAATAACAACACAGTTCTACGTGGTTTCCCTCATTCTAGTAAGCAGCTATGGTCACCTTAGTAGTGTAAATTAGGCCTATGTGCAGATACTGAAAACCTGTGTAGAATACCTTTTAAACAGGAATTGATAAGAGAATTAATAAAGAATAATAAGACCGATTAGCAGAATTGACGATGGTATTGATATTGTTAAAAATTCTATCAGTTCCCACCCCTAACCGGAGGCAACACTAGAACAACTTAAAAACAGTGAAAGGGGCATAGAATCAAAGCCCTGATCAGAATCTAACTAGACTCTATGGTATAACAGTGTTGGACCATTATCCATCTATATCAATATGCAGTTTATTCAGATTTCTCACATATTCATATAAATTACAAATAGGAACAGGGTGAAACACTTAAGAACAATATGGAAACTAGATAGCCTAGTGTCTAAATTCAAACTAATTAAGGTTTATCACCTAAGTGACTGTTGTGGAAGTATCTATGAGAGTGACTTATTGCTTTTAATTTATGTATTTGTATAGACAAGTACTTAACCTTGAAGCATGAACTAAAGAATGTTTAGAATGAGATGTTCATCTCGTTTACAGTGAGATACTGTTAAAAACATTTGCGAGACAGTTTTACAGTATAAGATGATCAAACATTTTCATACATCAGTACATGTACGTGAAGTGTACGACTGTTTTGTTAGTCAGGTCTTGTGAAAGTGGAGCACGGCGTTTCCGAGTTTCACATTCGTGCTCTCAGCTTCTAGTTAGGTTTTGTTGAAACCAAAGAAGCAGAATGACAACTACGGCAACAATCACCGCGTGCAAGTTAGGTTACCCGAATCATTTTATTCTTTAAATGTCGGGGAAAAGGCTCTTTTATGAAATGGAATTTTATTGCCGCTAAAGAGTGCTTGATGTCATGTTGTCATCACTGCCAGATCTGATGACTAATATGATGTGAGTAGCACTGATGGCGATGTGTGTGTTTGTGTGTGTGTACGTGTGTGAGGTCGCTTTGAGTCATCGCAAGAGTGTGTGTTTGTGTGTGTGTTTGCGCGGTGCACGGGGACTTGATGGGTTCACCGACGTGATAGCCCGCACCGCCGATGACACTCGATGTCTCTTGGCAGACGGCTAGATGAGGAGAGAGCTCTCCCTTGCCCACGTTCTGGGTAAAACGCATGCAGATGCGTTTGTTGCAGAGCACAGGCCGTTACTATAATCAAAAAGCGGGTGATATCAGGCAGTTCGCAGGAGCCTAACACAGCAAGGCATATTCTTTACGCACAAGACTCAAAACGCAGGCAGATGCGCTTGTTGAATAGCACATCAAGAAGCAAGTCCTAAAAGGCAATAACAAAGCTAAACTATTCATTACCCACAAGAATAACTTATACATGATCATTCATTTATCCTTGTCGGCAGTTTCCTAATTGATTAAGCTCATACACACAATCAGAAAATTTAGGATGATACGGTAACCATGGAAACAAGTAGCACCATTTTCAACAGGGGCAAGTGTTGCTTTTCATGACAGAGAACAGATGTCTGGAGGTGAAAACTGACACCAGCGCGTCAGCAATCCAGTGCAGCGCCAGATCTTACCGCACAATGTCGCCTTTCAAAATCATAATTCATTTTATAGCCTCTCTGCACATTTGGGGGGGTGTGCGCGCGCATACATGTGTGTTGAGCAGCTGGTCTCTGGTGTAAACCAATGACACCACAAGATGGAAATCAGCTCTTGGCAATAAAAAGCGTCGGCGATTGGTTGATAATTTCTTACATTTGGACCTAACAAATGGAAGCGTGCGCAAGCACCCACGGTGTTCAGCCAATGAATGTAAACGAAGCGAACCTTTGGTAAAGTGGTTCTCCTCGCATCTCGACGCGGTTGTGTCTCTATTAGCTCAGAGGGAGCGCGCGCGCAGATCGGTATTGGCATCGATAAGGAAAATATCTGTGTGCAGCAGTTTGGATTCTAAGGAAACATTGTCATCTGTGAGTGAATTGGCGTCTTTCATTCATCGTATGTCACATTTTGAAACCTTCATCACTGTGTGGACTAATGGGAAGATTTGTATAGATTAACAAGATGAAATGTATCGAAAAGTAAATTCGCTATGTCTCCATGGACCATTAATCAGTCAAATGATCTGACAGACAATTTCGCCGATATGTGAGGCAGCCTTTGTCTCTGACTCGGGAATAACGCGCAATTTTAAAATCCAACACTGACTCTCTCACATTGGGAAAAGACAGGTTTTTCATAGGGTTGGGAAGAAGCTGTAATTGTTAAAGAATTTTCATTGACTGCAAATTAGTTGGTTTGGATATTTGAATGTTTAAGCCAATTGTCGGGTCATGGTCTATCATACCAGTCAGTGATGGTGAAGAGGGTGATGCTTTGTTTGGGTGTATTAAAAACCAACGCATGCCATCTTGTGAGCCACGACAGTTGCTGATTTTTTTCCCTTCTGCTATTTACATTCACAGTTTCATATATATTCACACGACACTTTTTTTCTCTCACATTTGTGACTTTACACCAGCCTCCGTCGAGGCTGCTCCTACAGGGTTGTTGATGGACGCAACATCAGGCAACATGGTGACCACCGTTTCCAAAGGCTCTTCATCAAACTGCCCGTCTGAGTACAACCAGCGCCACGCAGGTAAGACGCGCCTTCCTGTTTGCAGTATAGGCTACAGCTGCAGCACAAAGGCACAGAGCGAGAGAGTAAAGACGCACCACCCGTGCACAGGTGCCTGCCAGTCTCCCGTGCCAATCTCCGTGCCTCTCCACCTTTAACAGTGGTCTCCCATT
Source organism: Tenualosa ilisha (assembly GCA_015244755.2). Classification (NCBI taxonomy): domain Eukaryota; kingdom Metazoa; phylum Chordata; class Actinopteri; order Clupeiformes; family Clupeidae; genus Tenualosa; species Tenualosa ilisha. The sequence continues at coordinate 1,654,545 of PYXC01001670.1, forward strand.
TTGTTTGTCCTTCCCATTTCGCCTCCCCACCCCCATCAGCATCTACCGATCCGCGGTGCACAGCAGACGGTTTCAAAGCGCATGCTGCTCCCTGCTGCTGTTGCTGTTGCGCAAAGATGAGAGCCGCCGTACTGCACTTGTTAGCCCAGTGCGTTAGAGCGGCGCAGGCTGCATGCTAATCTGAGCATCCTCCCGCGGTCCCTCGTGAGGTGTGAGATCTGATGGGACCGTATTTTAGGATGGCGCAGGGGTCATTCGGGATGCGCCAGAATGCAGAGTACTAGGAGCTCCTTTGTAACAGAGATCTTGCTCCTGATGAATAGGAACACTGTCAGAAGTTCTTTGATATCAAGACACAGCTGCCATATGAACTTAAAGCACAAATTTTTCTTTGACATTTGACAGATTTAGGAGGCTCTTTGCTCTTTGTATCTGATTTAGACTTTAGGATTTTAGTCCTGTAGCTAAACATGTTGCATGTACCGTGTGAGTAATTTGGGTTCGCTAACTGGACAAGGGCCCTATATCTTTAAGTTCCGGGTGGTAGGCACAAGGCTGGGTAGTAAGCTAAATGATTGCTTTGATAGTCAAAACAGAGCAAAGAGGAGTGAGGATGCCAAAAGGATAGACAGATGTGATGAAGAGAAGCCATACTCTCTCTCTTGCTCTCTCTTACTCTCTCTCTCTTTCAATGCAGCAGTGCTATTCTGAGACTGCCACTCTGCCCACGCACAGATAGAGGGAGGGAAAGTGTGTGTGTGTGTGTGGATGAGAAAGAGAGAAAGAGACAGAGGGATATTTCACCGAGGGGCCTCTGTGGCTCCAAGGCCCTTGTGTGTTGGTGTTTGGTTTATCTGTGGATGTGTGTGTGTGTGTGTGTGTGTGTGTGTCTGTCATAGTGTTTACTTTTGTATACATGTGTGGTCTTGTGTGTGTTTGTCTGTCTGTCTGTTTGTCTCAGTGTTTACTGTTGTGTATGTTTATGAGTGCACCCGTGTGTGTGTGTGTGAGCAACCGTGTGTGAGTGAGTGTGTGTGTGTGCCCATTAGTGCAACCATGTGTGTATGTGTCTGTGTCTGAGTTTGACCATGTGTGCAACTGTGTATATCTGTGTGTGTGTGTGTGTGTGGCCGTGTGTGCAACCGTGTATGTATGTGTGTGTGTGTGTGTGTGTGTGTGTGTGTGTGTATGTGACCATGTGTGCAACCGTGCATGTGTGTGCAACCGTGTATGTGTATGTGTATGTGTATGTGTGTGTATGTGTGTACCTGACCGCTGTGGGAGCAGAGGCATCTGCAGCTGCTCAGCACACTCTGCCTCACACGTGTCCAGATGACGGCGAGGGTGATTAGGCTGATTAGAAGGCTGACGCTGATGAGGCCGAGGAAGGTGAGGATCACGCCACTTCACACCCTTCTGTCGGCTGATCTGATATCAGCTCCGGGCGCCAGAGGTCCGACTTGGTTGGTTGGTTGGTTGCATGCTTGCTTCGCTCACCTCTCCTCCAGCATCAGGCTTCTGGCACATGGGTCATCGTCAGGAAAAAGATCAGTTTTGAAAGATGTGAAAGTCTTCGTAATTAACCTTTGGCTGGCATAATGCAAAATCCAGTGTAGAAATTCAGTGAAAAGAATTAATGAAGTAGACATTTGCTTTAAGGCAACAGAGTTGACATGATCCAGGGAAGCTGTACAGTAAAGGGCGAACTCAGGACTGTTTTTGTTTTTCTTTTTGTGCTGAATTACCCTGCCCATGCCTTTCCAGCACTTCTGCTTGATTATCATCTCCCTACAGTGCTAGTCTGGATTTGATCCCATTGAGCTTGTTGTCTCAGGAGGCATTTTAACCTGCCCAATCAGCGAACAGAAGGAGGCATTGTGAATGCAGAGCTAGAATGCAATCAGTCAAGGCAAGCTATCAGTCAGGGGCTGATCCAATCTTTTTAAACTTAAACACCTCCAGCAAGCATTCGAATCTCACTACCAAATGTCCAGACCCTCTGTACGAAATGAAAGTGTAGAACGAGGGTCTGGTTTCATTACCAGGCTAAGTGATGAATCTTTTCACACCAAAAATACGCAGGTCTACCCTTCTTTCAGCAGTATAGTGTTCTGTCTGAAACTAGTGAGCTTATTCTCAAAAGACCAACAGAGTTTTTTTTGTATCTAGTAAACATCACCAAAAGCACAGTTTGGTGTCTAAGAAGGGCCCACTATCAGGCTGTCTTCTAGTCTGTACTGGCAATGTTGCATTTGTTTGGCTGGTTGTAAAGGCCTGAATCACAAAGCTACACAGCGATTAATCTGGACAGGCATCATAACAACAGGTGTTTTGCGCCTCTCATGGCCATATGACAGAATGGTGGTTCCAAACAAGAATGTTAAAATAAATAAACAAATGAATGGATAAAAAGCCACCAGTAAAATATCTTCTAGAGTTTTAAAAGACTATCACGTCACAGGAGGAATGTGTATTCTTAACCATCTTGTAGCTAGTACCTAAATGCCAGGCCTCAAGTGCAACAAGATCAACTTATTTTATGCTTATCCTTACGCTCATAGTCATACTTGCCCATAGTTTGAAATGATACGTTGGTCTTATAAGACTGACGTTGGCATCAGCTACATAAAAATGATTTTAAAACACTCAAAATGTTTTGTTTTTCATTAAAAGTTTAGAAAATCCATTCACTTGTAAACTGCCATTGTTGTAAAATGTGACATCACCTAGTTGAACCAATCGAGATGTAGCAATCAAGCTGTTGATGCAGATAGACACCATCAATAGGCGAATTCAAGATCACACAGTACTGTGCAGCGCTGCGCAGGGGCACTGATCTCTAAAGAATATGCTTCACATGATCTATCCAGGTATTCTACAGATCAGTGTCCTTGTGTAATGCTGTGCAGTGCTGTGGGATCTTGAATTCAACTAATATCAACCAGGTGATGTCACTTTTTACCCAGAAAGTACTGAGATCGTAAACGCAATGGCGGCTTGGAAACTGCAAATAAAGGGATGTAAAAGTTTTAATAAAAAAGAAAGCATTTTGAGTGTTTTTAAATCATGTTAAATATAGCTTATACCAACGTTCTTATAAGGCCAACATGTCTTACCAATCAAGAATTCTTTTAAACACAAATTTCCAAAAAATTCTACAAAATGGATCAGAAATCAGTGAGGTTGAGGGCAGGCAGTGTCCATCATTAAATAAAATCAGAAGTTCAAATTTGATGCCTTCAGCATAGTTGTTTGACTTTAACAGAGTCAGTCAGTTAAAAATTTCAATATGTTGTTTGGCTTTAACTGAGTCAGTCATAAAAAACATTCAATATGTTGTTTGGCTTGAACTGAGACAGTCAGTTAAAAAATTCAATATGTTGTCTGGCTGTGGAACTGAGACACAAACAAGTCATTTCTACATTTTGAGATGTTATGGTCAGATAGACACTAAATCAGTTCATATCCCAATTTAAATTTTTTCTTTTCTTTTTTTAAGTCATCTTATGATCTGTCACATGGGACCTTATTCACTTTGTAGTCTTGGAATTTCATTCATCTTGTGAACAACTTGCCTTTTTTGAATGGCCAGAGCAAACTTTAAACTAGGGCAGAATGTGCCAGGCCCCATCAGCCCTCTCAGCCCCCTCAGTCTGTTTCGGTAGATTCCGGTTAGCCCCAGTCTGTCCCTCAGCTGTTCATCCATCGCCTGGGCTTGTTTCCCCCCGGTTGGAGTTTGCCTCGGTTTGTTTTTTTCGGTCGAAGCAGCTCACCGTTAACGCCAGTCTGTTTCTCCTCAAAGTTAGCGCTGGGGGCTTTGCCGTGATGTGCTCTTTAATGCCCTGTGTACACACACATACACACACACACTCAGAGAGACACACACACACACAGCACAGTCTCTACAGGAGTCTTGGCGGCATGGCAACCCCCCATCCTCACACATCTGTGGCTTCCTCTTTGCCTTCCCCTGATCAGCAGACCTGGAGTGTATCACTCTCTCTCTCTTTTTCTCTCCATCTCTCTCTCTCCCTCGTTCTCTATCTCTCTCTTCCTCTTCCTCTCTCTTCCTCTCTCTCCCTCCTTTTCTCTCCCTTCCTTTTTCTCCATCTCTCCTCTCTCCCCCCCTCTGTCTCTCTGTTTTGCTCTCCGAGTATGACACTTCTGTAATTCATTCAGACATGTTAATGTGACATGATCAGTTCCTTCGTTTACGAGGAGCACAAGTTGCTGCTCTGCATTAACGCAAAGGTCTCTTCCTCGCACTGATCCACAGAGTGGAAGAGAGTCTACATAGAGGGAAATGTGATTTAAATTTTAATTAACATGTTAATTAACTTATAAAAGATTGATTTAAAGGCTTTTAACATTACATTACTTTTCCATTTAAGTCATCTGCAGAACCTTTACAGAAAAGGTGAACATTAATACAATCAGCACTTGCCCCCATTTAATTCCTTTCATTTAACTCCATTATCGAACGATTATCAGAAGACTTCTCCCCTACAACGCACCCATTAACCCATAAACCCTGTGTGTGTGTGTGTATGTGTGTGTATGTGTGTGTGCGTGTGTATGTGTGTGTGCCTGTGTGTGTGTTGTGTGTGTGTGTACACGGTTATAGACCCATCATCTCAGGATGTGTCTCACAAAGGTATGGATACACAGGATACATGTGACAGATTGTAGAAAAGGTCATTTGCAGATCAATTGACTCTTCCCTTCCCCCCCCTCTGTTTCTTCTCTCCCCCTCTTTCTCTCCCTCTCTCTATCTCTCTGCCTCTCCGTTCCCTCTCCCCCCTTCCCTCTCTCTCCCCTCTTTCTCTCTCCTGTCCTTCTCTCTCTCTCTTTTTTTCTCTCTCTCTCTCTCTCTTTCTCTTTCTCTCCCTTCCCCCTGCAGTGAGAATCGGAGGCTGGTGAGGCTGCTGGAGGCTTGGCTCAGAGCTCTGCTGCAGGTGGTGGTGGATGAGAGAGGGGAGAGCGAGAAAGAGAGAGGCAGGTCCAGTGAATGAAGGGCGGCAGGGGGATGGGGAGAACCTGGTCCCCAGAGAAGAGGCTTCACTGAGGGTCATGAGGCGAAGCTCTGCCCTGGGAGACCCTGTCTGAAACGGAGGACTGGAGCCATCTGACGACACTGACTTTTTGAGTTGAGTCTACCACTCGGCTCTTGGCCTGCTGTTTGATTTCCTTCTCCTTTTCTTTCTTTCTATGGGGGTCTTCTGCTTTACATCTCCTGAGCTAGTGTGAAATTTGTGCCAAACAGGAGGAAAAAATAACAGAGAAGAAAAAAAAGAGAAGGAGGGAATATCAGACTGACCCAGAAAGTAATTTTTAGTACAATTTAACCTAAATGGGAGGGATTTTTTTAAAGAGTGTTGATACAGATTTCTCCTCGAAATATTAGCTTCAGAACAAAAGACTGATTATTATTATGTGAGCTCTTTCAATGTTAGTCAGCTTTCTTAAGATTTTCCTGATTACCTAATGAGATTTTGCTTAAGTCACAGCGTTGACGTGCCATTTTTCAAAAGAAAAGTCATAAAGTTTACACTTTTTGTAACGCTTGTACTGATTGCTGCTCTAAACAAAAAAAAAAGATCATAGTTAGTTGGAAGAGTGTTAGTGCTTTAGAGTTTAAAGTGCTTTATGCCAGGATCCCAGCATGGCTATGTTGATGCATTAGCTGTGTGTAGGCTGCACATTAATTGACAGAGAAAAGGGAAAAAAAGAGCCTCGACATTGATTGACAGATTGATAGGTGTCATGTGATCAAGAGTGACCCGCTGCTAATGGCTGTTTAAATATTGTGTCTTTGGTCTGTCCTCTGGTCAACGTACTCCCCCCTCCCAAGAGAACGTCCTGTCCTCATTTTGCTACCATTTGCATTGTCAACGAGAGCCATCCAGAAGCATTCAGCCCACTTCCTTTTTTTTGGTCTGAGTGCAGTTGGACAGTCGAAAGCCATAATTTCTGAACTTTTATAAGGCTTAGATAGATTGCTTTTTTAAAAACTCGTGAGTACGCATCAAATACCATTGCCAGGTGCATTTATGTGTTCAGGGATTGATTGCTGTTAAAATGCTGATTTAAAATGCATATGTTTTCCATTTTAAAGACTGCAACATTCTTTTTTTAAAATTTGATGGTGCATATTGTTTGGGAAAAACTAAGAGGAGCGAAAGGTTATTTCTCCTCTAATTCAGTGGCATTGGCATGCAGGTTTAGGTTAGTATTTTGGAAGTATTTTAGTATTTTAGAAAGATTTTGAAAGTATTTGGAGGTATTTTAGAAGTTTGCACAGAAAAAAGGGAAGAAGGTCAGGCCTAGTGTGGTTTGTGTCATTTGTGACCCGTATCCCACGGTGACGGATGAATTCCAACCCGTTCATGGGTTTTTTGTGGACAGAACCGTGCTGTCCTGCCAGAACCGGGCCTAAGCCCACTTTTGTCTTGTTCTGCTGGGCAGAGTTGAGTCCAGAACAGAGACACTTGTGTAAGGGGGTCACACACACATAGATTCCTAACTTTTCAAGCCCTGAACCCTCTCCCCATGCCTCCAGAATCGTTCTAGAAGCATCTGCAGCACCTCCCTCTCGCTGCTTTCACATACCTCTCCAGCTTCCTGTCAGCGTCGGTGACAAGTTTTGTGCTGCCCTTTGAACTGTTTTTGAATCGAACTAACAGCTTTTAGCTTGACTGCCCACCAAGACGTAATATTGTTTGTGCCACTGAAGTGTTTGTTCTATTAAGAAATCACACCTTAGGTCCTCTAACTTTATGGTGGGAGTGAGTTGTTTAGTTCCCTGATTGTGATTTCTTGCATGCTGTTGGATTTAGAGATAACTAGTCACTAGATGACTTTTGCAGACATTTATTTGTTGATGATAATCAATACTGCCAAATGTTAGAACGAATAATAAAACCCTCTCTCAAGATTTGTTTACAAGATGACGGCAGCCCACATAGCCGTCAGTGAAATTGTTTACATCTCAGAGAAGAGCTATGAAATTGTGTCAAAAGTCGTTTCACTTCTATTTTGACATTTCCCCAATAGAAACGTTTATTAGTCAGATGGCTCTTGTTGAGCTGAGGTTATGGTTAGATTTTACCTATAACACATTTATGCAGTGACTAGTTGCAGACTACAATTTTGAAAAGTTTACAACTCTGAGAAAAATGTTTACAGCCAACATTTTTCCTAGACAATGAACCTTTGTTTTTGGGCCAGGGTTCAAGTGCTGAACGAAAAACACCTTTAACAGTGTTGCCTATGTCTTGTCTTCAGAGTAGTGATCATTTTTAAAAGTTTACAGTGGTTGCATATTTGTTTTGTTTACAGGACAGCGCTGTCCGCCTCAAAACACGTCCGAGTTAAATACATGCAGAGAGTACCTGTTTACACAGTAGATATCTCTGACCGTCTCGACCATGCCATCAGATCCTTCAGTAAATTGCTATTTACAGTGAGTGCTGTAGTTCAGTGTTTCATCAGTGTAGGTCATTGTGTCCTGTGCCAATTTGAATTTGGATTTCTATTTCTAGTATCAATGAAATAATTTTCTGTAAGAGATTCAGTCTGTGACTTAATAGCCTCCGTGTTTACATTGTCAACTGCTAACTATCAGAGATTTTCATCAAGAATGGGAGCAACATGTTTACACTAAGATGTGACTGACAGTTCTATGCCGTAATACGTGCTTTTTGCTTGAATATAATAACAGCTTAGAACTCACATGCTAAAGAGCTTGCATACTAATGTATGCATAATTAACTTCAAGGAGAGGTACAGTCTTTAAAGGCTTTATATTGTCATAGTGACACACAGTTTTTGTTTTAAGAAGATCAACGGCCTCAGAAGACGCTCCTCTTTGCATGGCTGCTTAGTTTGTACAACAAAAGGGTTGTTTCTTTCTAAGGCCTCTGCATTTTAAGAGTGCTTCTTCCCCCCCGTGGACAATGAGGCCGACCCTTTCTTTAGCCATGCCAGCAGCTTTCACTCTGCTGTGCGCTGTGATGTTCAGCGTTGCCACGGCGACCGTGTCTCTGCCCTCGGAGCGGCGCCTGGCAGCCAATGGGAGCCCGATGCTGGTTTTACTCCGGGGCCTGGGCAGCAAGCCCTTCCCCCTCCCCTCGCCTCCCGTCGGTGCCCCCGGCCGGTCCAAGGAAGCGGTTGCCATGGCCATGGAACCCAAGGGCGTCGAGATCATGCCCAAACCTCTGCCGCAAATCATGCCCCGCAACCTAACGGACGCCATGAAGCCTCCACTCGGGGCGGCCCAAGTGGCACCGCCGGAGAAGCTGGTGAACATGGATATGTGCCGTGGCTACTATGACGTCATGGGCCAGTATGATGTGACCTTCAACTGCTCAAAGGGCACGTTCATCTACTGCTGCGGCACCTGCCACTACCGCTTCTGCTGTGAGCACTCACGCAACCGTTTGGACCAGGACTCCTGCACCAACTACAACACGCCCGACTGGGCCAACACGCACGTTTCCACCACGCCACCCTCCGGCTGGGGACCTGGACCGACCTTTGACCCCGTCCGTCCGCAGAGCAACACGGCATACGTGATCGGCGGCGTGCTGTCTTTCACACTGGCCGTTGCCGTGGGCATCAAGGTGGCTTTCCACAAGATGTCCCGTCGGCCGCATCACAGGGAGATCAACATGCCCAGGTGAGTTGCCCTGAATGACACTACAAGGACCACTTGCCCGACCACAGATTAAAGGAGAAATCTGGTGTGATTCAATCCATGCTGGTTTGCTATTCGATCTGTTGTATCAAATTTTCTTCCTGGTTTTTTTGCCTACAGACAGCACTCAGTGACCTCGAACAACAGGGTTATGGATTGAGTCACACTGGATTTCTCCTTAGCTAAGCAAAATCTTGCCTAGTCCTAGACTTAAAGAAAGTTTCTATCAAAATCTCCATTGCAACAAGCTTGCCTGTCGACAAGTGTATTTGGCTCACATTTTAGCGGTATGCTTAGCTTGACCAACATTGGCAGACCTTTGCCAGCTCATTTACAGCCAACTTAACATGCTGAATTGGCAACAGAGCCAATAGCAGCGTCAGCTGTCAATCAGAAAAGTGGACAGGTCTCTGAACTCTGCCTGGAGTGCAAGCCTATGTGTGGGAAATGGCAAAAGGCTTGTGATGGATAATGTTTAGAAAAAAAACAATAAATTATGTTTGGTCGCTTTAATTTTCAGCATAGAAAGAAATTCTCTAGACATTACATTCGTTTGGAGTATTTGATCGTTTTGAGTGTTTCATGTTTTTAAAATTCTCTCATTGCCACTCATCTCTCTTGTGCATCCACTGAAAAACAAGATGTAGCCAGAGGACAGCCAGTGCACAAGAAGACCTTTGTTGTCATATTTCAGCAAAGAGAAAAAACCCCTTACTGACCTTTCTTCCCTTTTTCATGGCTCCTTTCTCATATTAATAGCACCTCTCTTCCTGTTTCTCTGGCCTTTCTCTCTCTTCATCTTGCCTTTCTCTCTCTCTCTCTCTTTTCCTTGTCTTCCTTCCTACCCTTGTCTGCCCTAATTTTCTTGACCGTTCTCTCCTCTCCTCTGCTCTTGTCTCGTCTCTCCTCAGGGCTCTGGTGGATATCCTGCGGCACCAGTCCAGTCCCGTCCAGCAGGGGGAGCGTAACAATAGCACCATCCTCACCACAGCCACCAGCAGCGAGGGCAAACTCGGCCGCCCGCCCAAGAAGCTCTACACACCTGTGCTGCCCAGCAAGGACAACCGCCGTGAGTTACCTCCTCTCCAGGGGCCGGGAAGGGAGATTGGACAGGAAAGAGAGGGAGGGAAGGAGAGCGGTAGAGAGGGAGGGAGGGAAAGAGAGTGGGAGGGAAGAAGAGAGGAAAGAGGGAGGGAGGGACGGGGTAAGGGAAGGAGGCAGGGATATGAATGTATTTTGGTGAGGGGTTGGGGGTATGAGTTGAGGTTTGCTGATTCAAGCAGAGGAAGTACAGTATTAGCTGGCGGGCTCAGAGTGGGAGTTGGCGGCTCATTGGCAATGGTGGTGGCAGCGTTGGCTGTTCCTGGAGGGAGGTCACTGGGGCACAGACTCCCCTGATGACACAAAAATAGCCCAAATAAAAATAGAGACCTTAATCATATATATCACATTACTTGGCTGTATATCTGGACTTTTTCAGTGTCTCAGAATAAGCACGAGCTAAGAAAACATCAAATATGTTTTGACAACATAGTGAGCATATTGAAAATTTGCCTCTTGACTGATCTATCTGTGTTGACACATTTTGGAATATGCTCTTGACAGCAATACAGTATTCAAAATGTTATTAAGAGAGTAACTCTTTGTGCGTATATGATACAATGTGTTTAAAAATTAACCTTAACCTTTAGAAGAGATGAATGACTGATGTCCGTGTTGATGAAAACACGACCAGTTTCTCCTCTCAATATATTGTATGTTTCTCATGTTCTTGTGAAACAATTTTCATTGTTAACAAAGTTCTTTCCCAACATTGCTGGGCCTACAAGTACATGGGCAGTGACACAGTTTTTGTCATTTTGCCTGCACACCATCAGAATGGATCTGTAACAAAAGAAACCAAACACGCTTGAAGTATAGATTTTCTGCTTTAGTTCAAGGGCTTGAACCAAATTAATGCTGGAACTATTTTGTAATGTAGCTTAAATGCAGATTTTTTTGTTATTTTTCACAAATATTTGTTATATGTTTGACTTAGGCCAGGTAGGTATCATACATTTATTATCACAACTTAGTGACAAACCATCTACTGAGGATAAAATCAGACATCTTGAAAGTTTTTACTTTTTGCCATTGAGAAGGAAGTTCACAGAGGTAGGATGAGCAACTGTATTGGATTCTGGACAATAGCAGCACTGTACTGATACCCATTTAAAGGATAGGTGGTCTGGGTTAGCAGCAGGTGTATAAATAAATGGTGCAATATATCAGTTATTATCTAAGTTGATAGTTGGCAGATAAACGTGAAGTAATTGGTAGTCAAAGTCAGTATGATTAGAACTTGTCAGAGGGGAAAATGTCAACCTATGTTTTAGGACAGGACTTTCAGTAGGAGGAATGGCCTTCATGTGCTGTTTTTAGAACATACTTGGAAGTTGGAGGAAAGCACTTTGTGTTGAATGAACCATGAAAACCATGAAAAATAAATGCTTAACTTTGCTGCACTACTTCCAAGTAGTTGGAAGTTCCATAATTAAACTTTTAATGAATGTTGTGTAATTGCATTAAAGTTGTACAATTTAAGGCATTTAAAACTATAAACAGTGAAATGCCAAACTCCTGGAAGCAGAACCACTCATTTACTGGAATTAGTATCAGGATATATACATGGTTTTTGTCCAAATAATCCTGACTACACATTACATGTTTCTTAAGTATACACATTAAGACACAACTTGTCCACACTTATATAACAAATCTTAACATAATCACTATTGCATCTTTATATTAGACAATTTAGTTGATACAGTCATATTTGAGACAACGTGTTCCAAGACAAGGCTTTCCAAATTTCTATTTTTAAATTCCAACGTCCATCCTAAACACTGAACCCTTAAAAACTTAACTGGCGTGAATCAGCCAATCATGAAGTAGATTCATACCAGTTAACGGAGAAATCCGGTTTGAAACAACACATAGCCCTGTTGTTAGAGGTTGCCGTGAGTGCTGTCAGTAGGAAAACGAGAAACGAGAGAATGCGAAAGTTTGATACAACATACAGCAAATAGTGAATCTTGAGCTCTCTTGAATCTCTGAAGAGAGCAGAGAAACTTACTTTCAGTTTCATTTCGCTATGCCCCATTCATTTCACAATTCGGTCTCAAATTTCCTGGTTCTTTTTTCCTACAGACAGCACTCAGTGACTTAAAACAACAGAGCTATGGATTGATTAACACCGGATTTCTCCTGTAAGTCTTTGAGGGCTCAGGACTTAAGGTACCCAGGGGAGGAGGTAATGGAATCCTCCATTCTAACTGCTTTCAGAAACACTAAAATAAATTCCAAATTCCATGAAGATATAGTCATCTCCAGACCTGCTGTATTCCTCTGGCTTTGTGAGACTCCTCTGACTCAGAGTCAGACTGATGTGTGGATGCACTGGTACAAGTGCAAGGAAATCAAGCTTGTGCATAGAAATATCCTCATAGCAAGGGTGAGAGGTGGACACAGCACAAGAGCAGGGGCACTGAGGTAAAAAGAGTGCGTTTGCCATAGGCACACAAAGAGGACAGGACGCCATGTTGTGGTGACCAACAGTGTTGACATGGTGATGAGAGAGAGAGAGAGCAGGCGAGCAGCATGGTGGAAAAAAAATGGCCTTCAGTGTTGCCTCTGCTCTCTTGCAGTTGGAAACGTCCAACACAATATGGGCCTATCTGGGTCCAGCCCCAAACATACGGCTACTATTGGTAAGCCAACCGGTACAGGCAGTGAGTGTGTGTTTTCTGTGCATATGTGTATATGTGTGTGTCTATGTCAGCAGCCGTTCTTGGTATATCAGCTATGTGTATGCAAGTCTGCTCCCTCCCACAAGTGTTAGAATATCTGCTTGTCTCTTTGCACTTGTCCTTTTCAAAGCTGCCCTGCCAGATTCCAACTCTCTCTCTCTTTCTTTCATTTTTTTCTGCTTTCCCTCTTTTCTGCTTTCCCTCTTTTCTGCTTTTTCTTCCTGTCCCTCTCTTCCTCCTCTATACCTTTCTGTCCTCTTCTATCTCTCTCTCTCTCTCTCTGCCCCTCTCTTGCTGTCCTTTGCTGTCTATCTGGCTCCTGTCTGTTTTATTTTTTGCCTGTGTGCTCTGTAACTGGGTCTGTGTAAGTCCACCTGGAGTTGGGCTCTGCTTTCCGTGTGCTCAAATACTGGTCTGTGGAATGCCTCTATCACTGGTGTCTGTGTGTGTGAGAGAGTGAGAGTGAGTGCGCGTGCGTGTGTGCACGTGAACACTCCTGCTTAAGACTAGGCCCCCTCCTGAAAACAGGTCACCAATGTATGCTGTGTGTGTGTGTGTGTGTGTGTGTCACCACCACCCATATGGAGGCTCCCTTCTGTAGTGCTACATACTATGAAAACAGGTGGCCACCTGTAACCTAGCATGGACTTTTATTACTGTTCCTCACTAAGCAGTCCTGCATGATTCACAACCGATAAGGATTGGTATGAGTGTGACATTGTCTTGAATTTCTGATCTGGGTAATTGGCTTGTTTTTATTCGTCCTCTTTGATGACAAAAGGAGAACGGCCATGTGTCTCACTGAACAAGCACACTTGTGTTGCATTCAGTCAGGCTGTGCATGGGACATCCATGACAGTCTGCAAGCTGACAGGGTAATGTTCACTGCCCTTGCACAGTCCAACTGTGCCAAGGGAGGGTGTGCATTACACCAGAACCCAACATGGCCTTTGTGCAAAATGGTGTCCAGCTGTTGTCATTCATGCATGCGATGATGGCACAGCTTTTTTGATCCCAAACAAGCTGTTTTATTCTCCCCTGACTCCATGTTAATGTTTTTGACAGCATTGGCTCCTGTTGTATTAAGATGAGTGGGAAGTGTTTTTATTGATTTGTTTTTTTAAATCATGTTTACTCTGCTTACTTCTTGTCTTCTTCTTCTTCGCTCTGTTTCTAAAGAGCGGGCGCCTCGCCTGAACAATGTCCAGCTGGCTCCGTCGGGCACACTGCTGTCCAGCAAACACAGCGGGGCTCGGCCGCCCTCCTCGCTCTCACACTCCTTCCACAACCTGGCGCAGCTGCCCCCGTCCTACGAGGTGGCAATGAGGCCGGAGATCAGCCGCTACTGCTCCCTCAAGAGGCTGGGTGAGACCGCGAACCAGGGCCAAGGGGAGGGGGAGGGAGTGTGTGTGTGTGTGTGTGTGAATGTGTGTGTGTGTGTGTGAATGTGAAGCATGTGTCTGTGAGAGGGATTTCTCACTTACAACACATTTCTGAATGAGTGAGGGAGAAGTGCGACTAGCGCGTGAATATTTGATAATCCGTGCGTGTGTATGAGTGTGTGTTTGTGTCTGTGAATGTGTGTGTGAGACACAAGGGCAGAGAGAAAAACAGAGGGAGAGAGAAAAAGAAATCTATGAGAGTGTACTGTATTTATTTAAGAATGTAAATAAGAATGTTTATGCATTTAGCAGACTCTTTTATCCAATGTAATGTAAGAATGTAATGTAATGTAAGAATGTAATGTAAGAGTTAATGTGCAAACAGAGCTTTGGATTTTCTAGTGTTTGCAGTGTCTGCAATAGTTGGTTTAAAGATGCAAAATAGCTATTTCTTCAAGATCGCGAAGTCATTCGGGGTCAGAGGGTTATTTGTGCTAAAGGCAACAGAAAGGAACTGCAACAGTCATTTCTAACTCAGTATGAGCCCATTATGATCATGTGATTTGGAGTGTGGTGGGAGTGTGGTCTGTGATCAGGGTGAAAGTTAATAAGTGTTCTCACAGGGTAGAAAGCTGGTTTTAGAAGTCAGTTAATCAGTGTTAGTGCAGAGGTTGCACCTCCACTGAAAATTCGTTTTGGGGTGACCTACTGTGTATGACAGGTCTGCTTTTTTATGTACAGCCTCCAACTTCCTTCGACCTTCAAGTGTCTCCTTTTTAATTCCTCTTCCTTATTTCAGATATTTCTCTTAACAGAGTAGGCTAGATTAGATTAGATTCAATTTTAGCCACAGCCCATGTGCAAACATGTAGTCAAAATTCAACACTATGGTCACAGCAAAAGTGAAATAGGCTACATGTGTAATACATGCAGCTTTACATCTAACCAGTGGTGTGAATGGTAGATAAAGTATGCCTGACACAGTAGTGTATGTAAATAATACATATAGATAATAAATATGTAATAAATACTAGATAATAAATTTGTAATAGATATTAGATAAAAAGAGTAAACACAATGCCTTTAAGACACAATTGTAGCCACAGTCCATGTGTAAACATGTAGTCAAGATAAGATTGCATAAACAGTATGGACATACATTATCTTTGTTATTTGCAAGGCAAGCTAGACTTTGTGTATTTGGTTCTGGCCACAACAAAGAAAAAGTGGGCTCCAGTGGGATATTCCAAAAAGGTAGTTAAGTGATAAATCTGGCTTAGTGATAAATCTTGAAAACGTGGTAAACCTGCTAATAGAGTAGCCTGCAGGCTTTGTTAAGTTAAGAGAATGAGAACTCCAGGCTCTTCTAATATCAGATTTACCACTACCTCTGGCTTAACTTACCCAGATTTGCCACTTAGCCGCCTACTTGGAATACCCCTCAGGTTTGACTTTGTGTATTTGGTTCCTGGCTACAACAAAGAAAATTGGGTTGCAAGTTAATGAGCGTCTGAGATCCATGAGGGCTGACACAAAAAAGCAGACAACACAGAGGAACCTCTCTATTCACCTTCCTTTGAATCCTATAACAGATTACAAGAATAGAACTTGAATCTTCCTGTAAAGACATTTGATCAAACTCTGGTATGAGTGCAGGTATTTAGTGTTCTGTAGATGTTTGTTATTGATGTCAAGAAAACTTTTAGGAAACAATGTTATTTACTGAAATCTTCTCAGATCCATTGCAGCTGCACATTCATGCAGAAATGCAACACATGTTTTTAATGCCAGTTCTATGTTTGGGTTTTCATACAATCATATTATGAATGATTTTGCTGATTGTCTCTTCTATATTTTCATATTATTTCCTTCTCGTTTTCCCACCTCAGAGAAAGACCTGGATGAATACTCGGCGTACAGTACCTATAAAAGGCGGCCCAACAATGCCACGCCATCCTTCCATTCTTCACAGCACCATCTGCCCTGGGGGGGTGACTACACCCTCGGGGCCCGGGGGACTCTTCCCCTGCACTCCTCCCGCTCCCGAATCCACCTGCCAGCCACTCCCAACCCATATCCTCTGCCCCCCTCCCAGTCGTCGTACCACCCTGGTCTGGAGCCTCTGTCCCACCCCCCGCGCCGGGTCATGTCCCAGGATCAGCTCCTGGCGCTGGGGGAGGGCAGCACGCTGTCCCGCCTTGCCAAGAGCCAGCAGCACCCATACTACAAAGCCATGACCACCAGTAAGAGCTCCACTGGTTCCACTCTGCGCAGGTCCCATGAGCGTCTCCTGATGTCACCGGAACGGATAGAGGAACGGGCCAGGATGGCGGTGGCGGATTTCGGCATGCCTCCGACCCTGCCGCGCCTCACCAGCCACCAGAAGGCCCAGTCGCAGCAGAACGTGTGTGCCACACCCTCCATGGACCGCCACCACATGATCAAGATGAACTCCCACCCGTCGTCCGGCCGTGACATGGAACGCAGCCACCCCACAGGGACCATGGGTTGGGCCGAGAGCACTGGGCATGGGTCCGGGGGAGGGGGAGGGACCCTGGGTCACAATGCCAGGCGGATGGCCTTCGCCACTAAGCGGCAGAACACCATCGAACAGCTCCACTACATCCCTGTGGCGGGGGGTGGGGGCAGCGCTGGTCAGTCACTCCGAACGGGGAGTAAAAATGAAGTGACCGTGTGAAAAAAAAGAGACAGACAGAGAGAAAGAGAGAGGTAGAAAACAGAATGAGGATTGATTTCAGAATGTTTTCTCTTTCCAAACAAAAAAAAAGGATGGGCTGAATAGGCTTGAGGAAAGCATGGTAGGAAAAGGAAAGGGCTTCACAGAACAGATAAGATGGAAGAGTGAAGCGTCCGTGGCGCTAACTTGTTTGAGGGATGAGCGTGACAAGAGACAGTCAGAGAGTCCATCTGAGGGTCTCTCTTTGGAAAAAAAAAGATGAATGAGGAAGGAGAGAGATTCCTTGTCCCACCTCTTCCTCACTATTCATGTTGGGACCCACCCAAAATAGGAGAATAAACAGAAGATAATTGTAACTTGGAGGCCATAGAATTTCTCCATGTAGCCTATGTAAAATAAGCATATGAAACTACTAAGAAACATCCTTACTTGCATACATATTTGATAGGAGTTAACAAAAAAAGGGTTTGCAGTGAAGCACCCAGGTTTGAGAAAAACAATGGTCTTGTGAAACGAAGTGGAATTAATCATCCAAATCTGGAGATATCCATTGTGTTATTTGTGGAACTCAGTGATGTTTGGAGTAAATAAGCTTGACATTGTTGTTTGGCAGCGCAGGAACTGCAGTTTTAATCTGAAGTTGTGCTTCGCTCAGGGTGATCCCCTGAATCTGAATAACAGTGTGATTCATAGTCTGTGGAAATGTCTGCACACACTGCACATTGTCTCAAAAGATGCATAATTGGCTTGCAATGAGATGATGTACACAGATGGGAAAAAACGCTGATCAATAGCAAAGGCCCTATGATATGGTGCTGGGGTGTCTACCTTCGATTGATAAGACAGAGACCGAAAACACTTGAATTATTGGTCAATCCATTCCTGGCATGTAACTAAATAATGGCATACATGTACCTAAGGCATTTTTTCATCACAGCTCTGAGACTGAGTTTGTTTTCTACAAAATTACTTGGTAAAAGTCGATTTTTTATAGGACTTGAGCTACCCTTTTCCTGACAATGTCTAGCACAGTTTTTGCCAGTGCTTTGGTAGTGTTTAATCTGTGGCTCCATATAGGCCTGCTTTTATTATTATGGTAGCATGGACATACCAGCTCTCATTGGATTATTCAGAAGTAGGCCCAAGGTGGTCGTTTAGAGCACCCCATCTGGACATGCATTAAGTAACAACAGGCCCAGAGATGAATGAACACATATAGCATCTCCCTTTGATGGAGAGATAACAAAATGAACATCATCATGCAAGGTGTGCTTTCTGTAGTGTAATTACTTGTTCAGGGGGGCTTCGCTTGGTGTGTGTTTCCATCGACTGGGCAATGGGGAGGAGAGGAAGCGTTTTTCTTGGGCTTTTTTCAGATGCACCACTGAGGTGGGGTGGCCCTGAGAAGGTTGTGGCTGGTCATATCGGATTTGCCTGATCTGGTGGTCAGGTATGGGGGCACAAAGCCAGAGCATGTCCTCAACAACATGAGAACTCTGTGCGGGGGAGGGGCAACCAATGTATGTGTGTTTGTGTGTGTGTGTGTGTGTGCGTGTGTGCGTGTACATGAGTGAGTGTGCGTGCCTGTCTGATAGACTCTATTACTCCAAGGGCTACTCTGAAGTCTCTCTATATGTGTATGTCCGTATACTTCATGTTATGCCCTCTATTTGTTTGCTATGTCAATTTATGATGTGTCATGGTAAAGGGTATATGTATTTGCCTTTCCATGAGTCTATAAAAGAGGGTGATAAACCAAACTAACTCTGCAAAGCTTCTTTATTGTGGTCCTGTGATTTTGAACTTCAGATCTAGACATCCTTTCTATGTTGTTTACAATGCCTGGGAGAGAAACGTGTGGTCTCACATTTTTTCTGTATATCTGACTCTGCAAGCTTTTGTTTTTTCCCCATTCATCTATTGTTTTACATGGAACTGCTTTTAACACTCTTGTGTGAAGAATAAAGACAATACTTACATTTTCCTTCGCTTTCCACATAAGAAATGTCTTAGGAGTGTTAAGTGTTTTGTCACTGTATTTGACAGAATCCTGACAAACGGATTATAAATGGTGTTTTATTATGACAGCCTACAGTAATGACTATACTTACAATGGATTCTAGTTCAGTGATGCCATTGCTCTTGCTTTTCCTGATGATTTCTTTTGTGTGTAATTTTGTTGGCATTACCCTACATTCTGAATATTTAGTTTTAGTGAATTTTAACATTTGTATTGTTAACTTTTTTTAAAAATGCAGATGCAGTCATATTGAAAAGACAAAACAGCATGTGAAAATGTTGAAGACAGATGTTGACAATGTCATCGTGCTGATTTGAGATGTCATGGTGTGTGTGTGCGTGCGTGTGTGTGTGTCCTGTGTGTGCATCTGTGTTTGTGTGCCTGTGTGTATTCCTGTGTATGTTTCAAGAGAGCTGAATCTCATCTGATCTGACAGCTTTTGTTGTGGTGTCAGAGAAATGTGCTTTTTAGGAAAATCCTCAATTTATTTATTTCTCTGTAGCCTTCACATTTTTGGACTCCCAGCTTCATTTGAGAAGAAATATGGACAAGACTTAACAACTTAAACTACACTGTAGTTTTGAACGAAGTAAAACATGACTTTGTGTTTAACTATTTTCAGTAAGGTAAAAGCAAATACTACTGACACCCTCATTTTGGGAGATAAAATCCTATTTATTGTTACATTAAAAGTTTTTGTGCTATAGCCAACCCTGACGGTGTTTTAGAAATCTCCTTTTACAATGAGAAGACAATTTGAAATCTTTATAAAAACAAAAACATTGGGCTGGAAGCTGAAAGCAATGTTTAAGAGTTAGATGGTCCTGTCATTTTTAAAGAAAAATCTTTTGTTGGATTTGAAGAGGGTTAGTCTGTTATTATGTATAGCTGTATTAAGTTGCTTATTCTGAACCCTGGCTTTGTGTGCCCGTTAGTGTCAGGGAAGTCTAATTGTGTGTGTGTGTGTGTGTGTGTGACTGAGTGTGAATGAATACTCTAATGAGTGCCAAAGTCACATATTATGTGAGTGGCTAAGGCTGCCCTCAAATAGGTGTATAGCCTTGGCCCTACTTTGTTTTCCCCCTATGAAGAGTTTGCAGCATGACATTTTGATAAAGACTGATCACTACAAATCTTTGACATTATAAGGGCTTTAATGGCCCTGGAAGAGTGAGATGTGTCTTCATTTGCATACCTCGAAAATCTGTGTATTTGTTACAGAAAATAAACCCAATTCCTTTGTTTGGAAAAATTGAAATAATTCCAGTTATCAGTGGTATCCTACATTTGTAGAATAATGTTAATTAATGATAACATCAACAATAAAAAAAAATACAATGAGTGAACTGCTTTGTGTGTGACAAGTTGATCACAGTTTTGTGAGGTGTGAGGTGTGAGGTGTGAAAAAAAGTGGCCTAGCTCAATTGGCAGAGCCTTTTTCACACATTGCAACAATTTGAATAATTGAAATCTTTGACTAGGCAACATATTTCATGTTTGAGTTTTCTTTTTTTTTCCTCACCCGAATCGTCTATTTTGAACCTCTATAAGTCTATTGCTTTGAAGCTACAAGTTCAAAGCTTGCCTTCACCTATACTAGGCAATCCAGACATGCGCCTCTCCTACCTCCATAGCAAGTGAGGCGTTCCCGACGTTCGCCATTTTGAGGGGCCGGGTCGCGGGGATTTCGTGCAGGCAGGAGGCAGCATGGTAAAATGGCTTCGAATTGTTAGAAACCCCGGGCACTCCGCGATCTCGACCATGATTTCAAACCGTGATGCGCTAGAGGTTGTTCTAGTTGCCTTATGTTCTGAATTAATTATCTTTAATGACCCTGTATCGCATATGTGATGAACAGCTGGCTTCTGTACTAGGAAGTATGTTTGTGTCCAAGGAAAGTCTCTTATCACAACCACCACGCACCATAAGCTACCCTTTACGACACTCATTGTAACACTTGAAGTGAAACATTTCTATCCAGAGAACTGATAATACTTGACGTCACCAATACAAATAAAGTCACTTGGTCCTATTACTAGCGCCAACGTTACTTGGATGTGGGTGCTTGATATGTAGGTAAGCAGGCGGAGGGTTTCTATTGTGCAGGACGCCTTTTTATTGTTCCTTGCTGACAGGTCTCGAATCCGAGGGCATACGTTTGTAACATTAGCTTGATGTACAACCTTCTTTGAAGACAAGTGGTGATAAACATGAACAAATACATCTGGATACACAGACAAATGCTGTGTTCTGCTGCACTGAGAAAATATAATGTAATTTCAATTCCACCAAATTTTATAAACAAAGAAATGTCTAGCAGCACAACACGGACAGTTAACCGTGTAACACTACCCGGAACCAAATATCATACCGGAAACGACCACTTTGAAGTGAAGCGAACATAAGTATTCATAGGAAGACGGGGACACCAAAAATTGACACGGGGCGGAAAATATTCCGCTGGAAAAAATACTTAAATATGAATGGATAGGAATAATGTGGACATTTTGACCTAAGATCGTAGGTAAAGAAGCAATACACCGGCTGGTGCGCATGCAAATGAAAAAATACTCGGCATTTGAAAGATAGCTAACCCAGCGGAAATTGGGTTTGGTTAACGGGTCGAAAACAGAGCTGTCGTCGGGCCGATGGGGAGGCCTTCGAGGTGTTTTTCGGCTGGAGGAAGAAAATGACCTGCTAACCTGAAATCGGATACCGCCTTTGTGTGTGCTTCTCGTTTTTGGAATCTTTTATGCAAGGCTTAACTATATAAAGTATATTTTTTTCCCAAACGAACAATTACGGATACCTTGTTTTTTTGCCAGCAATCAGCGTCAGCTATCAAACTAGCCAGATAGCTTAATTAGCTAAGTTAGCAAGTGAGATGAAAACGAAAGCCTTTATTCACTTGGATGGGTAGCTACATTGCTGGCCAAGTGGAATTACTTGCATCAGGGGGACTGTGTACTCAAGAAGTATACATTTTGCATTTTTATCATTCGATGCCTGCATTTGAAAACAAGAATTAACGTTAGAAGAAACCAACGCAAAGGCCTAAGTATTAGCCGAGAAGCTATAACCGAATGTCACATTATTCTTGTTTTTTGGTGTTGCATAGAAATCCCTTTTTGCATTTAAAATCGCCGATGTGGTACCAAGAAATGTGATTTAAGAAGAAATTCGACTGCCCCCCTTCCCTACACCCCCTTTTTGAAATTCTGCGTTCAACCTCCTGCTGTGGAGCATCAGGTTCGGATCTCTTGACGACCCGCCAAACCTCCAGGTAAGTTATTGACTTGCCATGTAAGTCAGGAAGTTGTGTAAGTACTTTGTCATTGTTTATGTTGAGACAGAAAGTGCAGTTTTGCGTATGCGTTGTCTACAATTTCGTTTGTGAGTGGTCATGCAAGATAGGCAAAATGACCACCCCACAGAGCACGCAGGACAGTTTCCCTCTTTTGATTAGGAAGTTTTCATATGCCTTTTGCACGTTCGAAAATGTACGAAATGTCTTAAATTTTATTTTATGACCATGTCGACGTTTTGTTAAAATAATTGCATTTTAGTTATTTGCAAAAATGGGGTAATGCACTAAGTGTAGGCCTTTCAGTAGTGTCATATTTCGGACATGACTGATAAACTTTTGAAAATGACAAAGCCCAGAATTTACATGGAATGTGACTAGGCCAAAGGGCAAAACCAGGTAATCCGCCCCATTCTGTACCTGAGTGGAGAGGCCTGTCACTATCGACCATGTCGCCTTCGCCTGACTGCCCTGTTTGGTAACCTGCTATTCTCCAAAGCCCTCCAAAGAGGGAGAAAATGCGGTCCTGGTGCAGGCGCCGACAGCACATTATGCGTAGTCTACCTGCTAGTTCAGTCTCTGTACGTCAGCACAGAAGGAGAGACCTACTTCAGGTAATTGCGAACTTCACTCCATATTACCTGACTGTTCTTGCCAAGTCTAGGTAATTAAAGAAATAATTTGGATTGTACCATCGTGGCCTATTTATATTTTATTTTTGTGTGTTGTTGTTGTGCAAGGCCTCGGCAATTCGTTGTAGCTTTGTATTTTCATGAGGACTAGACCTAACTCATACGAATGACAGGTTGACATATTTCGTGTCCAGGTATACATGTGGGGAATGCATTAACTGATCAGTTTAACTGACAGTGACTCAAACTGTTAGATGAAGAGAATCATGCCTGCAGGATCTCTGTTAAACACAACTAGACTACATAGATGGCTTAATTGTAGAGATTTTTCATAGGTAGGCCTATTTGTCTAATGAATCCTGCTATTGATGTTTAATCTCAACAAACATTTGTTGATGTTTTTGGTTTGCTTACTGCAGTGCTGGTGTACTAGGCCTGTAGGGAATTCCATGTGACTGGATGCTGCGTAAAAGCCACAGAAAAGCTTGAATGTTTACAACCTGATCAGCTTCCAAAGCAGCTTGTGCATAAACTGTTTTAAACTCAATTATGTATTTCTTTATCTCAGATGTTTTCCCACATTTTTATTTTCATCCATGAACTGATTTCCTCTACCACTACCTTCAGGATAAGACTAGACACTGCTGTTTTTGCTTTTATGGTGTGCTGTGTTGTACAGATTGGAGCCTTATGTAGCTGCCACTCAAGTTATGGTATTCTTCCATGCCAGGGTCTGGGGGAGGGCGGGTAGCTAATGGTGCGTTCAGGTTTGGTTTCAGGTCTCAGTGAGTCGCCCACTAGCCTAATTTAACAAAAATGGTCAGCATGCATTAGCTTACCCATTTTTTTTGTTTTGATCATGGAACGTGGTTTGAGCCCATATTAGGCCTACTGGAACAATAATAGGAAAAGGCACCAGAGAGGACAAGCCTAAATCATGCATTGATGTCAGGTCAAGAATTGCACCCCCTCTCCTACCCCCACCCCCACTCCAAAATGTTCCATGCCGGTAGACTGACATCATAGCCTCCCTAGGCCTATAACACAGTGGCACAATACAAACACATAGGCCTATGTTGCATTGTATTTTTTTCAAATATTACATCTAGGCCAATGCAGTCTGGTTCAGGTGTCGTAAGGTGCCTCGATTGGGCCTTTATTTCTGTCCTACTTTATAGATTAAGCCTTTTTTTGGATCTGATTGGACATGGTCTCCCAAATTTTCTCCAAGTCACTGGAATATTCTTTGTGACAAGCTTCTCTTGCTTATTCAGCTTTGATCATTGAGTAGCCTAGGTCTAATAATTTGTCTTTCACCCCATTGCATTTTAAGGTGGGCAGGGACCATGCACATGTATTGGTAGATTGCTGACTCTTTACTGAATATTGGGCCTAATAATAATAAAAAATAATGTTAATAATAACAGTAGTAATAATAATAATAATAATAGCCTGGGCTTTCAAAAACATGCAACCTGCAAAACATTGTTTAGCCATGTCTTTTTTTTTTTTTTTTAGGAATTTGGCTTTCTCTCTCCCTACTTTTCTCAAACCTATTTGTGATTATGCAATTTATGAATTTACTAAAATCATCCTTAGATCTGGAGGTAGGCCCTATCTATTTTTGGAACAAAATGGTTTGGCGGTGGCCTAATCCTGGGAGACAAAATCCAATAGCCTTATTGATTCATTGTATGTCAGTAATATAGCATTTAAATGCAACACATGATATACTGTATATTTAATACAGGCTAGATATGAAGTATCTAACAATAGTGGAGTACTGTATTTGTTTTGAAGTGTGACTTTCAATAATTATGTTAATTTAACAAATGCTGCGAGTTTGAGTATATTGTACCAATATGCTGAAAGTAATTTTGTATGTTTTCAGAATAGATCACTCACTCAAGAGATTGCCTGTACACGCATGAATCTATGAGGCAGTACACTGTTTGTTGTGTTGACCAAGACCATGACTTGTGATGACCAAAGCCCTGCTTGTTGCGTTTTACTCA
Source organism: Tenualosa ilisha (assembly GCA_015244755.2). Lineage (NCBI taxonomy): Eukaryota > Metazoa > Chordata > Actinopteri > Clupeiformes > Clupeidae > Tenualosa > Tenualosa ilisha. The sequence continues at coordinate 1,679,079 of PYXC01001670.1, forward strand.
GCTCTTTCGTTCTACCCTAAATGTGTGTCTATTCATTCATGAAATATAAGGATATCACTTAAACTTTATTCTCTCTATACTCTATTAAAGTGACATTTTAAATAATATGCCTACATTTGATCTTATTTATGTAGGTGTGCATAATCACTTGAAATAGCCTGTATGAGCAACATGCTGTGTAAGCTGATAGTTATGGGTTATATCAACACTGCTATTTTGTGGATGTAACATTAAGAGCATGGAGATGATTTTTTATTTATTTGTCTGTCATTTTTATTGGAACCTACTAGCAATAGGACAAACATATTCTTCCATTAGTGTCTAATTTTGGTGGATTCACTTTTATTTCTTCTCATTAAGTAGGCCACAGACTCCAATATGCTGCAAAGAAACTCTAAAAATGTCTCTCATACACAGTTACACATCATTTCGCCATAAGGTTTTTTTTTTTTTTTTTTTTTTTTTTTTTAAATCTATTATTGTCTGGGAAATATTATGTGAAATAGTGGTGGTCCACTTGAGAACCAGTGAGAGTAACACTGTTCATCTGCTAGCCTCTTGCTATGGCTAGGTTAGAAGAATAGAAAAAAATAGAGTTGCGTTAAAATTGAGAAGCGTTGAGAATAATCGCCTGGGTTATAATTTGATATGCTTTATTTTTAGCATCAATTTAATTTCATTTACGAAGAAATTTGTGTGTTGGCAAAATTATGCTGCTTTATTGGTAACTGGATAGCTATTAGGTAACTGAATAGCTAGGCTAATTAGCGACCAACTGTTTACTTTTGAGATGCATGCTTTTGCCAGGAACTTGCTACACAAGGAAAGTGAATAATTGGTAATGGCAGTTGTGCCAGTAAAACATTGGGAGAAAAAGGGTTAACTATTGTAAAAATAGCTATAACTGCACATGACATTGATGGTCTTGACATAATATAGTCTCAGGTTCTGTCAAATGTCGACTATTTTAATGTCATGTTTGTTCAGAACCAGAATTTTGAATCACCTTTCATTCAAAGAAATGGTTATGAAATTATGGGGCGGATCACCCTACATTTAAAAAATTGGTTATGAAAGTATTCTGTATCACACAGTATTTAAAGGCAGGCAGTTTTCAGATAAGTCAGTGCCTTAGCCTTACCTATAAAGACTGTTTGTAAATGTTTAGATATGTGATTTCTTTGTAACGTTTACTTTGCATCTCTTAGACCATGCATTCTGTTTGTTCCCTAGATTCTGCACACTTCCGTTGCCCAAGAGGAGAAGGTGAGACACTCAAGAGGAGGTAGAAGAGAAGTCCCGCTGTGCCTGGCTTACGGAGGGAATACTCTGGAGGACTGAGTGTTTTTAAGGACATCTCTGTCTCCGTGGAGTTTCACAAGGCGACTGGGGAAAATCCTAACTCTGGCAAGATTTATTTGGAACAGTTGGTTGACCTGCATTCCATGAACTTTATCAAGTTTTAAAGATTTTTGGCTGTAGACACTAACTGGACACATATAGGCACTCTGCTCACTTAGAGCTGTGTTTTATTATTTTTTTAAAGCATATCTCACTTTCTATTATTTAATCATGAACTTGACATCTGTCATTTCTGGAATGAGTTCAGTAGGTACTTTGTAATTTAAGCTTCCATGATCAAGGGCAATTTTGAATCACAAAGCACAGAAAGAACCCCCTAAGTGTTTTTACAGTTAAACAGTAAGCCAGTCCAACATCAGATGTACTAATATAACCTTTACAAGACTGTAGTATTCCCATATTATCTTTTAATTTATCTAGCATTATTTAGTAGGGGACCTATAGGTAAAGTCACCACAAATAATCCTCCCTTCCCCCTTCTCTACTGTGCTGTACACTCCAGTATCTGATCTTTGGCAGTCATTTGGATCTATTGCAACTCCCTTCTTCAGGCAGGCTACATTAGGACAGCTTTTGCAAGAGCGTCATACAGCAGAGAGGCAACTGTTCCTGCTTGTTTAACAGGAGGTGAAATTGGGAGGCAGGGCCACAGGAAGCAGCCCCATTAGCACCACCTTGAGCAGCTAGTGGGAAATGTTCCAGTTCGGCAAATACCCAATGGACATTTTGGAAATGCTGAGCGGACACCAGGCTCACCAGTTCAAAGGCCTGGGTTTGGAGAGGCAGTTGCAGCACCAGCAGCAGGTTCAGCTACAGCAACAGCTGCAGCAACAACAGCAGCAGCAGAATGAGGCCTCCGTTCTCTCCGGCTTGGGCCTTGGGTCCCTGCAGAGTTCCAGGAGTAACGCGTTTGCGGATTCATCTTCCATATTTGCCAAAATGAGTGCACCCCCTCCCCCCATTCCACAGCAGACTCAGTCGTCGTCATCACAGAGCTCAAGGAAGTCGAGCAAGATGAGTAGCAGCAGTGGCAGTGGGAGCTCTTCGTCTGGATACCCCCAGTTCTTGCGGCCCTTCCACCCTGCTGAGGCTGCCTTGGCTCAGGAGCAGCTCCACTCGGGGATGGGCCGCTTTGACTTTGGCAGTGGAAGCAGTGGAGGAAGTTCAGGTGTGATCGGAGGAGTTGTGACATCTGCCCCACCACCCCCACCTTTGCACCCAGGCCTGTCTGTACCCCAAGCTTCCCCCGGACCTTCCTCATCGTCACCCTCACCGTCCAGCTCAACTTCCACCTCAAACAACCCCCCCAGCAGCAGTAGCACTGTGGCCTCCTTGGGCCAGCCACTTGTTGGAGCTCAGTCTGATGCTCGAAGTTTACACCAGCAGTTCAGCTGCATGCTTGCTGCCAACCAGTACTATCTATCCGGAGTGCCAGCTAACGCCAGCTTGGAGCAGTTTCTGGTACAGCAAGGCACCCATAACCATCTTGGCTTAGGGTTGGGCCAAAGTGCTGGAGATTCAAATTCAGGCTTGGCGCCACCTCCAGCTCTGCATCCCTCGCACACTCATGGACACCCAACCCCCCAGCCCCCACAGCAACAGCAGCAGCTGCCACCCCATGCCTTATCACACCCCCACACCCATGCCCATCCACACCACCCTCTACACCCCGCCTCGCAACCCTCACCTCTGGGAGGCTTTGATTTTCAAGGCATTCCAGTGCTCTCTTCCAACCAGCTAGCTTCCCTGATGCAGCAAGAAGCGGGCTTGCCTCTTCCTTTGCCGCTTCATCTGTCTGTCCCCAAGGATGAAGGGAAGGGAGAGAGTGGCTCTGGGGCTGGAGGAAGTGGAGGTAGTGGCAGCAGGAGAAAGAAGGCCATGGCCGGCTACCTGCCTCAGAGAAAAACTGACGGAAGCAGTAGCAGTAGCGGCAGTAGCAGCAACCCTAGCTGCCACAGCAGCTCAGCGGGACATGGTCATGACACTGCCCCTGGCCTGGTTGGAGGAGGTGGAGGGGTTGGTTTGAGGGGTCTTGCTGGAGACCCCTCGTCCATCCTCTCTTCTACACCATCTTCCTCTTCTTCAACTGTCTCCTCCTCCTCTTCTTCCGCCCCATCCTCCAGCTCTGCCTCAGTGTTAGTAACAAATGTCTCACAACTCCCAAAACAGCCTGACCCCCAACCTCCCATGGCTCCAGCTCCGACACAAACAGAACCTGAGCCCCTGTATCACTGTGGGGAGTGTGGAAAGTCTTTCACGCATCTTCCTAGCCTTCGCAGACACATACGTACCCATGGTGGAGACGGAGAGGGTGGAAGTAGTGGCAGTAGCTCCAATCTCAATGCCAACCATCACCAAGCTGACACAAGCCTTCCTCATTCAACTCAGGATGGGATCTCTCATCACCGAGACCAGAATCAGTCCAATCCAGACCCAACATCATCATCCTGCCCAGAAAGCCCAGAAAGGACCTACTGCTGCTCTGATTGTGGAAAGGGCTTCAAGAAAAGGGGCCATCTCCTTCAACACGGAGTCATCCACTCTGGAGCACGTCCTTATGCCTGTGGCATCTGTGAGCGGTCTTTCAATCGCCGCGAGTCCCTCACAAGACACGAGAAGATCCATGAGGAGAAGCCGTTCCGCTGTCCAGCATGTGGTCGCTGCTTTAGGGAAAGCACTTCACTTCTCAATCATGCTGCCTCTGGAACCTGTGGCAAACCAAGACGCTCTAGAAGCAGTGATGGTAGCAGCTCTGTCAATTCAGCAGATGGAAAGTCTGGGGGAAGTGGAGAGTATCACAGCCGACCTGTTGGAGATGGTTCAGGAATGAGCTATGGTAAAACTGAAGATCGTAGTGGAATGTCTTGTGATGGTCTGTACCAGCAAGGAAGAGGCGGAACCAGCGGCCCTAGCACTAAAACCGAAGATAAATATGGCTCGGATTACTCTAGAAACCGTTACCAAACGTCTTGCAGAGTTGACGACTACCGTCGTCAGCAAGGCAATCCATCTCCTTGCTACTCTGCTGATGGGTCTTGTAGCAGTGGGATGACTGGTCCAGCACTGCGGAAGGCTCCTCTTGCCCCAACCCTGCACCCTCATCCTCAAAGCCAGCAGCAGCACCATCACCACCAACAGCAGCAACCTCACCTTCCCCTCTCCTCCCTTCTGGATGACTCTGAAGACGAAGTCACCAGCAGTGCCATGTCTGCCATAGCTGCTGCTGCTGCCGCATCATTACCTGCAGAACTAAACAACAACGAAGGTCGTGAGGAGAGAAGGGACATCATTGGAGGTCTGCTGGGAGGTCTTGGCTTTGGTTCAATGGGAGTATCCCCGAGCGGCCCATCTTCTACATCTGAAATGGACAAGTCATACAGAGGAGGCACTGGGAGTGACCAGTGCATGAGCGGGTCCATGATGCCCTTGTCTCATCCAGCCCAACCAAACCAGCAGAACCCCAATGCCAAACCCAAGCGTCCCAGGAAGCCCAGGCAGAAGAGGGAACTCCGCCCCGGCGAAGTTGTCGTAAAGCGCAGACGGCGTCACCCTAGTGGACCACGCGGAGAAGGGGAGAGACCATACCTGTGCACCGTTTGTGGCCGTGGGTTCAGCAGACGCGAGACTCTTCGTCGTCACGATCGGGTGCACACAGGGGAAAAGCCATTTCACTGTGATGTCTGTGGGAAGGATTTCAGAGAGCCTTTTCACCTCACCAAACATCAGACCGTGCATTCAGGTGAAAAGAACTACAAGTGCTCCCTTTGTGGCAAAGACTTTGGCTACGCACAGAGCCTTAAGAGACACACAAAACTGCATCTGAAAGGGGATTTTCGACCAAGAAAGAGTAACACTAAGGGCAACGCAGCTCAAAACCATGGAGGAGTTATCAGTCAGCAAGGAGATCAAAAAAACTCCAGTAACTCCTATTACTCGTTTCCACAGGATAACTCACAAGGATCCAATGCCGCCACAGGCAACCAGCCTCCTGCTCGACTCTACACCTGCGAAATCTGCTGGAAGTCCTTCCGCCATCACTTCCATTTGACAGCCCATCATCAAACAGTCCATGAAAATGGGGGTGAAAAGCTCTTTTGTTGTGAGGTGTGTGGGAAAGCCTTCGCCTACTCCAACAGCCTGACCAGACATAGGTTGTCCCAGCATGGGTTGTCCCAGCCCCCGAGCAACCAGCCCTCTGTCGTGGGAGGAAGCGGTTCCGGAGGAGCCGGATCAACAGTGTCCGAGAGCGAAGCGGCCACTAATGCTCTGCTCCACCTTGCTCCAGACAACGGGCCCCATGGGGGTCAGCCGTCCCACTCCACCCTTTCCCACACGCAGCACCCCCTTCCCCCTCCAGCTGGCTACTCCCCCCTCTTCTATGTCCCTGAGTCGGGGCCCCACACCTCTGGCTCCAGCGCATCCTCTCAGCACCACTACTCCCCCAGCGGCCACCACTCCACCCACCAGCAACCACTGGGGTTAAAAAATGATGTCTACCCAGGGAGCTCTTCCAGTATCCTGAGCCCCGCGCCTCCTCTTATCCCAATCGCCTCTGCTCAGCAGCAGCAGCCGCCGCACCATCACCATCAGCAGCAGCCTTCACAGCACCCTTTTCAGCTGCCCCCCCTGCAGTCTCATCGCCCATCTCAGCCGTCGGGGGAAGTCACGCACCCCAAAAAAAAAAAAAAAAAGAAATTTAGTTTGATCAGCAGGGGGTCACTGATGGGCTACATGAACCATGATAACTCCAAAAGATACAGACAGATACGAAGGAGAAAGCGCAGACTCCAGAAACAGCTGAAAAGGAAAAAATGGATCCTGGCTCAGATTCTCCGGTCCAGAGGTGGAGCTGGAGGAGGAGCGACGTGGCGCGTGGGTCGGTTAAAGTTTCGAGGTCTAAGGTCGCTGGAGATCCACTTGAAGCGCTTCCCATGCCCCCTCTGCCCCAGCACCACCTTCTCCCGCCAGGCTGCCCTACTTGTCCACCGCGCGATACGCCACCCTCCCCGGACCACCGGCCGCCGGGCCCGACTCCACTGCTCCGTCTGCGGGAAGCGGTCACGCCGGCTGTTGGGTGCACTTCGTCACCGGGCCTTCCATCTCAACCAGAGCTGCTTCTCGTGCCGGCGTTGCCCTGCGCGTTTCTGGAACGCCGCCCTGCTGGAGAGGCATAGAATTGCCTGCCGGCGGGTATGTGCTGCTGCTGCCGCCGTCACCGCCAACACCACTGGGAACTGGGGCCTGAAATTGCAGATGTCTCCCAAAGGGACAGTCGGTGAGATTCAGAGCGAGAGATCAACTGTGGTGACCGAGTACAGGCACTAAATATTTTTTTAAATAAAAAAAAAGTACAAAAAAACGAAGAAAAAAAAAGACCTAAGATATCTAGGGTGTTTTTAAGATGATGGGTAAAGGGGGAGGATGGGGCATAAGTGTTGGAGGAAGACATGCCTCTAGATATATACTTCACCATTAACATGAACTCTTCCGACTTGCATCTAAAGCAACATCCATATAAGTCATGGAGCTCTAACTTGGATTCCTCAAGGGGGAAAAGTACTCTAGTAAGTGTGACTGTTTTCGTAGCATCGCTGTCTTTTTTAGATGCATTCACCATATCCTTTTTTGTAACATCTGTTTAGCGGTAATGAATGCATTCAAATATGAGTGAATTAATCCGAACAGTACTGATTTTATTTTTTTCCTGTTTAGTTTTCCCTTGTTATTCAAACAGTATAGTCTCTGTCTTTCTTTTGATAAGTGTAGTTTTTTTCTGTTTATCGTGAAATTGTGCTCTTTCTGTTTTTTTTTTGTTTTGTTTTTTTTGGTCATTTTGTATTGGCCATTGTTCAGCCGAGAGAGGTGAATGCCTGGGTTGAGAAGGGTCAGTCTTGGAAAAAACGATGTAGTCTGAGCATCGAGGATAACACGTTTAGACACTGTTGTTGTGAAACTTAACTCTGTGAATAACATAATCCCTCATCAAAGAAATCCCAAACACTTACCCTTCAATAAAGACGTCAAAAATCACAAGCCGAAAAAAATAACAGCATCTTGATCTAGGATAGAAGGCACCGGTAGAGGCCATTTTCTGAATTGCTGATTTAAAAAAAAAAAAAAAAAAAAAAAAAAAACCTAATAGAAAGAAAACCTTGGGCCTGCATACATAACAGTTCCAAGTGTCTTTGTTGTCAAGGTTTTGGATCACGCAAGATGGGATCAGCCACCCTGTACTGTACAATTCGTATTATATTTTATTATATTATTGTGTTTTTTGTTTCGTTTTTATATTCCAAGTATAAATTCTTTTTTAATCATTTTTACTCTGTGCTGGGTGGGTGGGGTGTGACGAGGGGGGGTTATCCGTGTAAGACGAAGGGTTTTAAGTGTATCCATGTGATTTTTATTTTATTTTTCCCCCCCCTTCTCCCTTCTCTCTGGATTTGTTTGTCCTAGTCTCCCCAACACGATCATATCCACACACAGACCTATAGTTCTCCTCTTCTTCCTCTGTAAACTAAAAATAAGAACTATAAATACTAAACGACTATCCTCTTTTTTTCCTAAACCTACAAAAGATGTTGAGACCCTCAAGAAATCAAATAAAAAGGTAAAAAGATTGCTTATTGTATTGCGTTGCTTGCTTTCTTATTGCTTTTTCTGGTCATACCTGAAGTGGAGAAACTTGGAAAATTAATTTACAATATTGAAGGCTCACAATGACCAAAGGCACAGAATATAGAATATGATCGCTATCCTGATAATAAAACCAGACCCTCGTTTTACACTTTTGTTTTGTACGAACTGTATGGATATTTGGTACTGAGATTCAGTAGCGTGCTTGAGGCGTTTAAGTTTAAAAAGATTGGATTAGCCCCTGACTGATAGCGTTCTAGCTCTGCATTCACAACGCCTCCCTCTGTTCGCTGATTGGACAGGTTAAAATGCCTCCTGAGATGACGAGCTCAATGGGATCAAATCCAGACTAGCACTGTAGGGGGATGATAATCAAGTGGAAGTGCTAGGAAGACGTGGACAGGCTACATAATTGCCCTAGGTTAAGTGAAGCCAACCTAACTCAGTGGTGTTGAATTATTCGCAAATTTGTCCAGAATTTAAAGGTCAAGACCATTCTAATGTTTAAAGACAAAAGAGGTACTAGCATAGTCCACCATACATTTCAAATGTCTGAAATGAATACAGAGACCTGAAGGCTTTGTCTGTCTTCAGTGTGAGTCCAGGTGGTCTCCACCTGGTATGCACCACCCCTCCCCCTCCCTTCCCCATCTGACTGCCCACATTTGTTGGCACACGCTCTATGAGGTGCCACAACCAATTAGGAGAGAAAACACACACAGACCTTGTGCGCCTTCTGGCAAAACTACTGTACCAGATTTGCGCTTTATTGCTGCCCACTCTGGTGGAATCCATCCATCTCTTCATGCTCTAAGACACTTTCAGAGGATAACTGAAATTAATCAGTTATTATCCCACTCTCATCGATTAATCAGTTTTATCATGATAAGCAATAATAGATTTAAGGAGCTTTACTTGTTTGAGATTATCTTGTCAGTGTGCTCATCCCAGTGTGTGAGAATTGACTTAATTATTTGTTTTCTCTCTTTTGTAGTATGCTATTCCTGTACAAAACACTAGATGGCAGTGTAAGTCCACGGTTTGAATGGCTGAGATTAAGAGGTAGGGAATCCATGATGTGAATTCTGAGGGGAGACAGCTGGATATCTGATGGTGCTAATGAATAGTGATTGCTCCCATGTTTGTGAATGTGAAGAGGCATCAGTGCGGTGATTTTGACAACATAAATATACGATCTCATAATTAGTGTCTTCAAAAAAAAAACATTACATGCTTGTTAGCCTATTCTTTGGTGGAGGATATAGTTCATCAACTTTGAGGCATTGTTAACCATGCCCTCTGTTAACCCTGTCACTGTTGTGCATGTATTGTGCATGGCTTTACAAACTACAGAACTACCGCAACAGAAAATAACATTAATGTTGACCTCACAAACAGGACACAAGGTGAAATTACTTTGCAGCCCTCCAAAGGAATGGTTACCACTGGGAAGAACACACCAAAAAAGAATGAAGTCCGTGTAAGGTCACGACCTTTAGATTTCATCTAGCCACATAAGATCTCAGAATAAGAATCAGAATCAGCTTTACTGGCCAAGCATATTTACATATACAAGAAATTTGACTCTGGTAGATGTTAACTCTCTGTACACCTAACATATAAACATGTAGTAATATACATATAATTCAATATACAACACAATAAATACTATAGACGAAGCAAAAATATGTGGACACATATTGCTCAAGGGACAACCATATACCTATAGGCACCTAATATAGGCAATAATATACATATAGACACGTAGTGATCTCGACTATCTCCAAGCTGCATCCCTAATTGGCGTCAGCAGTGCACAACCTTGTGGGTGGGCCTCTGAGAGTTCTGTAATGTATGTGCTATGTAAACTTTAGCCATTCCCAGTAGGTTAAAAACTGATGGTGTCCATTATGTAATTAGGGAGGATATGCCACATATAACCTATATCTGATTGTTTATTACTTGGAGCCCCTCTCACCCAATTTCTCCACCTATTCTTTAACTGCTACTTGCTTTTTCCCCACACTTCTCTTACATTCAACACACATGTAGGCCTACATAAGCTAGTTTAGGATATTCTTCTAAATACAATTTTAGGTCTAAATCAATTAATAGTATTTCGAAGGGAAAATTAAATAAAATGTGCTTCCACGTGATTCAGCAATAACTTTACTTTGGGTGGATTCATTCGCCTTGTGTGAGAGAGACGCGTGAAAGACAAGATTCGATCTGATGTCTAGATGTGGCAGTGAAACACTAATCCACAGTCTCGTGAAGCCGCCGTGCTGTTGTATTACACTTGCCTCACGCGGCACTAGCATGGGGAAGAGACTGGGAGGAGCGATCGACCTACATATATCCAATCGGAGGCCGCTCAAGGTTGAAACTGACCTACTTTGGACCAATGGCATCGGCTCTAGGCTGCCCATCGCAGCACTCCCGCGTGCCTGGTCCATGTGCTTTGCTCTGAGTAAAGGAGTTGGTGTTTAAGGTAGAGAGGAGAGATTTCTGTCGGCCAAAACACGAACGCTCACGTTTTTGGCATCAGTACACCAGCAGCAACGATAACAGGTTTCACCATGATCAACTGTAGACCTTACATGAAGAGAAAACCCTGATAAAGCCTTCATCTGAAGCTCCCGGACAGTTGGTATGTTAATAACATGTTGAATTTAAATTTCGTTCTAATTCTTACAATATGTTTTGATCGGTGCTTTGTAAAAATACTTGGCTCATGAAAGTTTGCACATAATGTCGTGTATCAACGCATGTTAATTTGAAGAAAGGCTTGTAGGCTATGTTTACTTCCTTAATCTTGGCAGTTTGCCGAGTCTTAACCACGTGTTTTTACACCATTTATGTTGCAAATAAATCCTTTACAGAACGGGTTAATGTAAGAGGCGTAGCTCAGCATACGAATATATTAGGCGACCTTCTGCCATTGGCTTGTGACTCGTAGGCGGGTGTCCTTCATGTTACAGTGCGAGGCTGTCAAGGAGGTGTGAAGCATGAATATTAAGCAAACCCCTCCCTCGGCGCTGCTTCCCCGTGAGAGGTGATGTCACGAGAGCGGCCCGTGTTCGTTCCAGCTGACTCTCACCGCGGTTCGAGCGCTCGCGTTTATGGGTGTGCGGAGAAAAAGCGCGTGAAAGACTGAGCGAAGGTGAACCACTGAAGGGAGAGGAAAACAGCAGCAATCAAGCATCGACTGATTTTTGGTTTTTATTGTATTTTAGAAAATCCGTTAGATAATTTTAGGCGAGAGACTCAACAAAACCGTTTAGCCTATTCCGGAATTACCTTTTTCTTGGCGGATTATTACTTGAATATCTTTAGGCCTTTTGAGGCCGACGTTATTTGCGTTTATTGGTGGTTGTTCTCTTTCTGACTCAATGGGCGCCTATCATTTACCACAGTATGTTTTTTTCGGGGAACATTTGTGTCCATGCCATGAGGAATATCAAACTGATGTAAAGACAAATATTGCCAAATAAATGGACCTCTTCAAAGAAGTAGAGGAACGTCGCAAGTTTAAGAGATCCAACTTTGTTTGTCCTGGAGGCGAACGGATAAGGGGAGGGAGTTTTTTATAAGCCCTTAAAGGTGGCAGTGCATCTGTCAAGAGGATGAGAGTGAAAGTCTAAATCGAGATATTAATTACATTTTATTTTTTTAGCCAAAAGGTTTTTTTTAACGCAGCATCAAAATTTCGTGCGTCAATGACAGCCTACTACTTGAATCGTTGTTTTTCACAAATGATTTAAACAGACCTTTGCTTTGCGCAAGGCTGTATAGAACACTAACCAGTCTATTGCTGCATTTAGCCTATACGGCGTTCAGGTCGTCTCATTATCTCAGCGCATAACTCAACAATAGACAGCTAGGTTAAGCAACTGACAGTTTTTTGGCGGATTTGTCCATTAATTCCAGCTTCTGAGACAGACATCAAACGCACGCCAAGAATCAACAATGTCCAGGCCGCTTTCTCAGCTCCTACCACCGGAGCTGCCAGCCGGGGCGAGCCCGCAGTTCGGAACCGGCAATCCGTCCGTTACAACCCCCAATGGCCACCCGAACTCCATGGCAAGCCTCAAGACCCTCCTGCAACTCCCAATCAAAGCTGACCAGCGAGGAAAAGACTGTTGTGAAATAAAAGGTGACTCTCTCTCTGTCTTTCTCACACACACATACACACACACACACACACTCTCTCTCTTTCTCTTTCTCTTTCTCTTTCTCTCACACAAACTCTCTCTCTCTCTCACTCATGCTTTTGCTTAGGTTGTATTTTAAATATCAAAAATCAAATATGGTTTGACACCCTTTACCTCGTTTATCTCAAGGTGTATTAAATCTTTGCTGGATTTCCATGATAAGATTTATAATTCTCATGGTGCTGATAACCCTCATATAAAGTAAATCTGTGGGGATATATTTATCTAATTACTATGAGAAATACACAATAGGCCTATACATCATGACACTTGAGTTAACACTGAGTGTGTAATGCCATGCATGATCTCTCTCTCCCACTCACATGCAAGGCAGAAGACAAGAAAAAAATACTTCAGCTATTTGTGAAGAAGTGTTTGTATTTGTTTATTTCAGTAATACTTCTGAAGATATTTATCTAATTTGAATATCAGTTTTGTGGCAGAATAATTTCTTATGGACACAAGGCAACTCAGTTTGCAACACCATACTCAATGGCACAAATACTCAGAGTGTATACCACCACCTGGTGGTGGTTTTGTGGTACTTCAGGACCTAAGGGGATTTTCTGTGTGTGTGTGTCGCCATGATGATGATGATGAGCAAGAATGATGGCTGTTCAGTATAGCTTGCGCTTGAAGAACCAGACTGGCCAGAGTCTTCACTGCTTTACTGGGCTGAACAGGGGGATTTGCTTTAGCATCGCTTGTGTATTCTCTCTCTCTCTCTTTTTTGCAATGGCTTATGGTTATATTTGTCTGTGCAGGCACGTATGAGGGTGTTTATGCTTCTGTGTGCGCAGATGCGTGTGTGTGTGAGAGAGAGGGGGGGGGGTTTAGAAGAGAAGTGATAGAGAGAGGGAAAGAGAGAGATTTGGTAGATTGCTTCTGGCATCAGTGCTTCTCTCTCAATGCCAGCTTCTTTTTCCTGCCAGTCCAGCTGGCTTTCTGTTGCACTCTTAAACTACTCCCACTCTCCTGCTAACATTCTCTCTTTTTTTCCATCTCTCTCTCTCTCTCTCTTCTTCTTTCTTTGCACACCTTTCTCTCAGGAACTCTTCCGTTTTGTGTTTTCCTCTGCTCCTCACATCCCTCCATCTCACCTAACCTCACATTTGCCATTTTTGCACGTTTTTCTTTTTTTTTTTTCTCTCTCTCTCTCTCTCTCTCTCTCTTTTTTCCTTCATGTCTAACCAAATCCATACTACCATCTTTTCAATCAGTCCCTTCCACCACCAGTCTGTTCTAAGAGCCAGGGATTGCAAACCACTGCCAAAACTAGCTAAACTCCTGACTCCTGAGCCCTGACCCCTGAGCCCTGGTCTGTGTGTGACAGGGCTTTTAGTTTTATTTGCTAGTTTTTGCCTGGTGGCCTCAAGCACTGGGGTCTGCTACTGGAGGATGAAGAGAGAGAGAGGAGTGGAATGAAGAGGAGAAGAGGATGGGGAGAGAAGGAGGGAGGAAGGAGGATAGAACTGCTGTTTTGGGTTGTAGGTTGGGTTTTGGGAGTGTGAAAAGGCATCCAGCTTAGGCGATGGTGTGTGTCGCCTCTCTGTAAAATTGATTTGATCATGAGGGACATAGATAGATAGACAGACAGATAGGTAAATAGATTGATAGATGGGTCTGTAGATGGATGTGCTGTATGGATAGATGGATAGGTAGGTAGATAGATTGACTGGGTTTTGGGAGTGTGACAAAGCATCCAGCTCAGGCAATATTGTGTTTTGCCTCTCAGTAAAATACATTTTATCAAGGCCATAGATAGATACTATAGATAGACAGGTAAATTGATGGATGGATTGATGGCTAAATATGGAGAAAGAATGAACACATTGTGGCTTCCATCCTTACGTCTGTTTTTAGTGATTATGCCTCACACCTCACATACATTACATTCTATCATTTACTATGTGAATTCCATCATTTACTGTTTACATTCTAATATTTACTATGTCCATGCTATCATTTACTCTTTACATTCCATCATTTGCTATTTACATTCCATCATTTACTTTGTGCATTCTATCATTTACTATTGACATTCTATCATTTACTTTGTGCATTCTATCATTTGCTGTTTACATTCTATCATTTGCTGTTTACATTCTATCATTTACTGTGTCATTTTTATGCTTGTGCTTATTGTATCTCTGTCCTATTTTTATTTTTTATTTTTTTTACCCTCTAGTATATACTGTATCTTATATTACAGCTTTTGTTTTCAGAAAGTGCATTGAACTGCCCTTGCGTATGAAATGCGTCATATAAATAAACTTGCCTTGCCTTGCCTTGTCTCACCTCACACAAGGCAGCCATAATGGTCATCATAATGCCGGTGGACTGCAGCCCTGTAATCCCAAATTAGTAATCTCAATCTGTTTCCCCCTCTTCTTCTTCTTCCTTCTGTTATTCTATCTTTCCTCCTGATCCCCTCCTCTAGAAAAAGACAAACCGCTGGACTCGGACGAAGACTCCCTGGGCGTGGGTGGTATGTGTGGGATCAATGGCGGCACCTCTATGCGTCCGGCTTCCCAGTCGGCCTTCCTGGGCCCTCTGCTGTGGGAGCGGACGCTTCCATGCGATAGTGGCCTCTTCCAGCTGCAGTACATGGACCTGGAGGAGTTTCTGACGGAGAACGGCATGGGTTGCATGCCAGCGGGCGGTGGAGGCGGCGGCGGCACGGGGGGCGGTGGAGGAGGCGGCACGGGTGGCAGCGCCAACGCCCAGATTCCGTCGCAGAGCTCGCAGTCGGCTGTGCCCAGCCAGAGCTCACAGTGCCCCTCGTCGGCGTCTTCGCCGCCCCCCTGCTCCTCGTCCTCGTCCTCCATCTCATCTTCATCCTCTTCATCCTCCCTTCTTGGACTGGACGTCCCGCAGCCTCCTCCACCTCCGCCCCAGGGCATGCTGGGAGGCCCTGAGTGCCTGCAAGGTAAGAGTTTGTGTGTTTGTGTGTGTCAAGAGTGTGTGTGTGTGTGTGTGTGTTATTGATTGAGTTACTGAATGACAATCAGCTGTCCATATGAGCTAATATTTGTGTCATGTTATGGTAAAAGGTCTTGGTATCTGTGTGTAAATGCGTGTGTGTGTGTGTGTGTTTGTTCATGAGTGTGAATAATTTAGTTATGAATGAATCAGCTGTCCATATGAGCTCATATCTGTTGCATGTTATGGTGACAGGTCTTGGTGTGTGTGTGTTCGTTCTTGAGTGTCACTAATTGAGTTACTGAATGACAATCAGCTGTACATATGAGCTTCTCTCTATTGGATGCTATAGCGATAGGTCTTAGAGTGTGTTTGCGCGTGTGTGTGTGTTCGTTCATATGTTTTACTAATTGAGTCACTAAATGACAATCAGTTGTCCATATAAGCTTCTATGTACTGGGTGCTATTGCGACAGGTCTTGGTGTGTGTGTGTGTGTGTGCACATGAGAAAAAATTAATGACACTGAGTAGCGCAGATCTATTGCATGACATGATACATAGGTTTATGTGTGTGTGTGTGTTGAATAATTGAGTTACATTTGGCTGTCTGTAGCCTTGCTACTCCTATCTACTCTATATTATGGAAGATAGGTCTTTGTGAATGTATGTTAGCCTCTGCACAGTTGTTAATCTGCATTTATATACTGGGATGTGCATATGTAGGCATCTAAAGGCAGGAATTTCATTTATGTGAGTGAGGAGCTTATAGGGTGTGTGTGTGTATGTGTTTGTTTATGGATGTGTGTGTAATAGAGAGTGCCAGTGTGTGTGTCTACTAGAATAGTGCCCTGTCCACTGGTGCATTCCCTGTCCTTCCTCTACAGATGTGGCCCTCCCATTGCATCGCATCGCATCTCATCTCTGTTGCTGTCCAAGCACTGGACTCAACACCGTGCACCTGTTCAAAAATGAATACTCTGTAGCTAAATATATGTGAGCTTTGGGTTCTTCAACACACAAACACAACGCATGTGCTCCCCCCCCCCCACAGAATCCAGATTAGTGTTAGCAGTGAGCTGGGATGCCGGTCTCAGCCATGCGGGGACCATTATAGATTGCACAGCTTACTACAGCTTAGGGATAAATAAAGGGGGAGAGTGTTCAGGTAGGCAGGCAAGCATGCACACACACACACACCACACACACAGCAGAAATAGACGCGCACACACCCACACGCACAAACACAGGAAAAAACAGACACACACGCACACATACATGTGCCTCCATTGTCTTAACATACTCACTCAAAAACACACATGCCAACACATTTGCACAGATTTACACATGCTCACATGCGTGTACGCATACAAGCAAGGCACACACACGTTTTCCCGTCATAACATACTTACTCAAAAACACACACGCTGACACTTCACATTTGCAGAGATTCCACAGATTTATACATATTCATATGTATGTAGACATACTAGCAAGACACACACACACTCACACACACACACACACGTTCCTCCCCTGTCATAACATACTCTCTCAAAAACACACATGCTGACACTTCGCATTTGCACAGATTTACACATACTCACATGCATGTACACATACAAGCAAAACACTTGCATGCAAACATAAAACAAATATCTGCCCCCACAAATACCCCTCAACCTAATGCAAATCCACAAAACCTTAATGCACTCTCCATTTAAGAGAGCCAAAGAAACAGCATTTGGGCTGGCCTTAAAGTAATCGTGAATGGCTTAGCGTGGCCATTGTATGTTTTAATGAGTGTTTGGGGGCTGAATGCCTGAAGCGTGAGCAGTGGTTGCAGTAGACTGATTGAAGGGATGCGGTCTTAGCTACAGTAGAGCTGGGAGTCACAGGGTTCATTTGTTGTCTTGTCTGCAGAGAGGAGAGAAGAGGAGAGGAGAGGAGAGGAAAGCCTTGGAGCGTACTCCCAATGCTGTAGACTAAAGGAAGGGATGCAGTCTTAGCTACAGTAGAGCTGGGAGTCACAGGGTTCATTTCTTGTCTTGTCTGTCGAGAGAGGAGAGGAGAGGAGCATGCTCCCAATGCTGTTCTTTCTCCCTGTCTGTTTTTCTCCTCTTGCATACATGCTTGTCCCCCCCCCTCTATCTCTCTATCTTTTTCTTCTGTCTTTCTTTGCACCCCTGTCATGATTTCTCTCTCTTTCACTCTCTCCCTCTGCCTCTCCCACACTCTTTCTCTCTCTCTTTGTGTTTCTGCTCCCTTCTTCTGTTCTGTTTTCATTTTGATCTCTCTCTGTGTATCTCAATTTCTATCGCTATCTTTCTCTCTCTCTTTCTCTCTCTGTCTGTCTGTCCTTCTCACGATAGCTTTCTTTCTATGGCTGTCCCTTTATTTTTCTCTGTGTTTTTCGCTCTTGACCCCCCCCCCCCCCTCTCTCTCTCTCCCTCTCTCGCTCTTCCTCTTTTCACATCTCTCATTTTTTCTGTTTCACTCTTGATAGCGCTCGCTCTCTGTTCTTCTCTATCGCTCTTCCTCCCTCTCTCTTGTTCTCTCTTGCTCTCTCTCCCTCTCCCTCACTCACACGCGCGGGCCATGTGCAGGAGCCTAGTCACGTGCTACTGCAGGGAGCGATAGAGCAGGAGCGAGAGGGGAGGGGAGGGGCAGAGGAAGAGAGGGAGGGACTGAGAGAGAGAGAAGTAATAGAGAGACTGGGAGAGAACGAAGAACATATACATAGAGAGAGAGTTATCAAAGGGATCCAGAGGAACAGACATCACTGCCATCATTCAGGGCCATCATATGCATTGTCTGACTATGACAGCAACTGTGAATTATTTCTTTTTTGTATTCATGAAATGTTTCACAATCAAAATAGGTGTGAGTGTGTGTGTGTTTTTGTGTGTGTGTGTGTGTGTGCATGCATGTGAGTTACTGTCTTTGTGTCTCTGTGTGTGTGTTTGTGTGTGTGTGTGTGTAGGGGGGTGTTATTGGGTGTGTTTGGGTGTGCATGTGTATGGACAGCTGTGCTGCTGTTTTTGTACCTTGTACGTGGAGGAAGAGGTCACTGTTCAGTGGTCAAAGATGCCAGCGGGAAGGAAGATGCTTTTGTTTGTGTGTGTTCTCGTGTGTGTTCTTGCACGTGTGTGTGCATGCATGCGCCTGTGTGTGTGTGTGTATATGTGTGCGTGTGTGTTTGAGTGCATATAGGCACATGTACGTGTGTGTGTATTAGTGTTTACATTGCAGATAATGGAGCCTCCACATGCACACTGTGCTTTTTGTTAACTCATACACATTGCAGTGGATAAATGTGCACGAGTCATTTGAGGGCGGGAGGTGGTTCCAATCACTGTGTCAAGAACAGGTTGTGTTTTGGTCGGTGAGGGTCTAGATTTTATCTCGCATGCTTCCTATATCACATTCTGATTCAGTCCAGCCACTTCCTCTGGAGTGTTGAGCTTAAAGTGGGAAAACAACCCGACCGCACCAGAGTACCGCTCAAGTGAGCGCAAGCACTGGGATCTGCAGCAACCCTCTGACTCAGTGGCCAAAGAGCCACTCCAAGAGCTTGTAAACAACTTAATCCCTTAAGAATGCCAAAAAACAAACTCTTTTCCTGAGCACACGCATTTCACACATGTTATATAATCACCAAGGAGGGCAAAAACATATAATAATATCCTGTGCAGTCGTTGGAAAAAATGCAAATATTAATGGTGGCTGGTCTGGAGGCTGTTGTTTCTATTGAATTATGTGTGTGTGGTTATTTTATTTTGTTCAGGTTTACAAGCATTTTAGCTAACTTTTTGTGTAAAAGTACACACTCATTCAGACTTATTTGTCTGCTAAGATAAACTAGCTTGATATAAGCCTGAGGAGGCCTTGTGTGCTGCGCTCAGGCCTCTTGAGGCCTCTCCCTGCTTCTGCTTGCTGGCCTAAGGTCCAGACTCTTCTGGCCTCTGCTCTGCTGCCCCCCTGTGGCTGCTCAGTGTCAGTGCGGTCAGTCACCACCAGCCACACTCCTCCAATGTGAATGAGAAGCACACCTAGTCATCTCTCACCTCATCTCATCATCTCTCTTAGTGCAAACTCTAATCTCTGTCTTTCTTTCTTTCTTTTTTTCTGTCTTTCTCTCTCTCTCTCTCTCTCTCTCTCTCCAGGAGGCCAGGCAGTGCCACCAGAACCTTCATCATCCTCATCTTCATCCTGTCCACCTCCGCCGGGTCAGCTGAGTAACAATGCCAACGACGTCATGGTGAACTTTGACCCTGACCCTGCGGACCTTGCGCTGTCCAGCGTGCCAGGCCAGGAAGCCTTTGATCCCCGAAGGCACCGCTTCACCGACGATGAGCTGAAGCCACAGCCCATGATCAAGAAGGCCCGCAAAATGCTGGTGCCTGATGAACAGAAGGTACTACATCTCCTACAATTCATTTGGGCCCACTGACCACACTGTCAATGTCCATAGTGTTTCTGCATCTAAACTGCCTTACGCATTTTTATACAGAAAATCTGCAGTGGTAGGTAATGTTGCATGGCAGTATGCTCTTATAATGGATTTGTATATGCAGTATAGAGTTCATTGTGTTGGGCTTGAAGGGTTATAAAAGTAACGCAGTACATTACTGATACATTTTTAATTACGTTATGCACACTTTTAACTTGGAATATATATATATATATATTTCTATATATTTTTCTTCCAAATAGGCCCTTAATGGATTTGTATATTTGTATGTAGCATATAAAGAAAAACAAATGTAAGATATTTAATAGCATCCAGAAGTTGAATTGGAGATGAGTGCTCATGACTCAGCACTCCTTCATTCAGGATTTCAAACTAAGTTGATCTTTTGATGAATATCCATCAGATGATTCATGAGATGAGTGAGTGAGTCATGGTCTTATGTGCGACTTATGCGAGATAACAGCGTAGCCTTTTGTATTATAATAATAATATAATAATAATTATAATGATTTAATCACTTACATATTTGTAATTATAAGGGTATAAAAATAGAACCTATTGAGCAAAATCCTCTTTACTGTTATTATTCTTATTTCAAGCCTACAACTTCAGCCTTTCAACTAAACTAGTCTGTACAAAGGGTCAGTAGGATGGGAGTGAGCATTCGTGCAGTACTTAAGGAAAGACACTGTATGCATATGTTCTTGTGTTAAGATAATTCTAGAAAAGAAAAAAACGTCACCACTTTTAGTTATGTCAACCTCATCGGAAAATGTCAGCTCCTTCAAACTGACATTTTGCTTATTTTTCATGATAGGTCATGCGTAAAATGCCTTTTTTTGTGAGTGTTTGGCAGTGTTGACAAAAAAGGCATGGTTGGATCATTGCTATACCAGTGTACTTAGCCAAAAGACGTTGTCAATGCATGGATTATGATGTATAGCGTTGTTTGCTTAGTTCAGAAACAGTGACATTTTTGACATGGGTCAGATGGTGCTCAAGAGAGTAGCTACTGGTGTTGTTTTAAAGCCTGTATTTTTTCATCGCAACTAATCCTTTTTGTTTTGTTTTCTTGCTCTCCTTGTCCCCTTGTCTACTCCCCTCACTCTCACACACTCCCCCATATTCCAACACCCACACACACCCACATACACGCCAAACATACACCCTGCCCACAGGACGAGAAGTACTGGAACCGGCGCGTGAAAAACAACGAGGCGGCCAAGCGTTCGCGCGATGCCCGGCGACTCAAGGAGAACCAGATCTCGGTGCGTGCTGCCTTCCTGGAGCGGGAGAACGCCGCGTTGCGACAGGAAGTGGCCGACATGCGCAAGGAGCTCGGTCGCTGCCGGAACATCCTCAGCAAGTACGAGAGCCGCCACGGTGACCTTTGAAGAGGACGACAAAGAAGAGGACGAGAAAGAGGAGAAAGAAGATGGAGAAAATGAGAGAGAGCAAGAGAGGAAGAAGAGGAGGAGGAGAGAAGCCAACAAACAAACTGAGAAAAAACAAACGTTAGCACTTCTGAAACGAGAGACAAGGGCACTCTACTGCCCCCTGTGGGTGTGGGGTTAGATGGGCTAGCGGTATAATCAGGTTATAAGCAGATCCTGAGTGTTTAGTTAGCACTTGCAACACTCGCCCATCCCAACACTCCCCCAGCTGCCTGCCACCACCCAACCCCCTCTACATCCTGAACACTTCACATTTCCTCTGTAGTTAGCGAGGGATGGAAGAGGGCGGGGGTGGGGGTGGGGGTGGGGTGGGGGTTTTGTTAATGCCAATGGCATCTTACCCTATGCCAGTCACACATAGGGCATCACCTCACAGAAACACCACGCAAACCAGACGAGCTTTGGTGGAGCTACAAGACGGTTCACAGTGCAGCCAGGCCAAGGGGACAAAGGTGTAATGTTTTTAATGACAAATAGAAAAACAAAACAAATGAACTAGATAAACAAAATGAAAACTTGTCTATTTTTGAATCGGGGACAGAGTGAGAAGAAGGAGAAGTAGAGGAGGATGGGGGGTGGGGTAGCGAGAGTTTTGAAAAGACAACAGGACGAGAGCCATGAGATTTTGACATAGGAAAAAAAAACTGTATATTTTTATATTCTTGGATTAAAGGCAGGCGATGAGATTTTGGAAATAATCTTTTGTATATTTTCTATATGGGAGGGGAGGGGAGGGGCGGGGCGGCGTGTGTAGGCTGCAAAAGTGAGGGCTATCTGAGGAGTTTTGCCACAAATCCAGGAGTATTCTCAGATACATATATATAGAAATATAGAAATATATTTTAGTGGTCAGAGAGGCTTTAGCGGTTCAGGGACGATGAGGTGGCTTTATCTTAGCAGAAGAATGTAAAAGAAGTTCAAATCAGGGGCAAAGTGGTGTTGGTGGTGGAGGTGGTGGAGGAGGAGGGTGTGGGGATCCGAAGAAGGATTTTATTTTCTTTGTGGACGAGTAAGGAAGAGGAGAAGAATGGAGGTGAAAATTTGTGTATAGTTTTTTTTTCTTTGGTTCTCTTTCTTATTGTGAGTTCATTCAAGCACTTAATTTTTGATGTCTTCTCCTTGATTCCCGTTTTGAGCTGAAATATGTGTGTGTTTGTCCAGAGCTGGGTGACTTAGGAGAGAGAAGTAGAGAGAAGAGAAGAGAGATCATGTTTTACACACAGACACAGACACACACGCTACTCCACAGTCCTACAATTATGAAAGACTTTCCATGTGTATATACTGCGATGCTTGAAGAACTATGGCTGTAAAGGAACTTATGTACACTTACGCATAATACATTCACACTTGTTATCTCACACACGTGCACACACACACACACACACACACACATACACCCATACTGAAAAAAACCCAACATAAGCTTGACCTTGAGTTTTCTTCATGGTCAGTAGACAAACAACGCACAAATAAGACTTTGGTATGAAGTCTGACCACTCCTTGCGCTCAGCATCTTCATACGCACACGTGTGTGTACTTGCACACATACACACACACACACACAAACATGCACGCACGCATGCACAAAGCTCTCCCTTATCTTCTCTCTCTCTCTCTCAGAGTTTTGATTAGTTAAGAGTCATCGAAGAGTCTGATTATAGATTTGATCACCCAGGTATAGCACGCAGGGAGTGAGCGACTGCATGTGTTTCCTACCATAAACCCTCTATGACTGTTCTTATGTCCACTACATGGTGCTCACAATATCCCACTACCTGAAACACAACTACATCTTTACACACACAAACACACAAACATACACATATGCATACACTCATACTCACAGTACTGAACTGCCTATATCGACTCACCTTGATTATGTTTATTTTTGTTTTTGTATAGTAAGAGGAATGGTTTTTAGATCTACACACCGCAGTATGTCTAAACCTCCCAACAAATTGAACCTATATGAAAGATCCCTAATGCTACTGTATCATACGGGAAAAAAAATGTACTATTGAATATTAAAATAACTATTTCTCACTAGGTATATGTGTGTATATTCTTATGCTTGAATATGTGATCATCAATGTAAAGTACATGACTTGAAGACTATATATATGGGTAGTTTATGTACAAGCTGATTGGAATTATTGTCAATTCCTCAGGAGTTTGAAATGAGTATTATGAATATAAACTAACAGAAATGTGGAAATCGCAAATGTGCAACTTCTTTCTTCTGTTTGTTTTTTAAGCTTTTGGGAGCTTGGATGATCTCGGTCAAAATTAAACAGGTCTTTTTGATTTGCCAACATTTCCTGATTGTTTTAAGTCTAAGATGTGTTTCCAAAACTACCAAACTTGGGAGGAAGGTTCTAGCAAACCCAATACAGCATAAATATATATATATATAAATATATATAATATTACTTTATATTATATATATGGTGTTTGTTAATTTACTCACAGGAATTAAATGTATTTTTATTATTGTAACTTCTACAGCTATGATTGCTACTATAACCATTGTTGTTGTTACTATGACAATCTGTATTTCTATCCTTATTGTTTCTTTGCAGCATTTCCCAATAGGTTTCCTAGGAGATGGTGTTTCCCTTCAGGCTTTCCTTCTATGGCAAGACCATAATCTTAACTTCGTAATAACAAACTTTCTTTTTCCTATAAGCCTGATCACTGTCATCATTATCCTCTGACACATTGCCAGACCCCAAGTGCATTGTGGGAGTTGTAGGCTGTACTTTTCTTGTGTTTCATTAAAAAAAAAAAAAAAAAAAAAGAACAACGAAAAAACATAGACACACACACACTGAAACAAAAAAAGCAAACAAAAGAAAGACTTTAGGTTGAAACTAAACCTCTAACATGTCTGAAGACTATCTCTGTCTCCTGGATGCACCTAAAGCTCCTTCCCACGAGCGTCTTTTGTGTCTGGTGCCCTGAGAGATCCTGCTGCTGACCCCCCCCCCCCCCCCCCCAACTCTCTCGGCTGACGGCAGGCCGTGTTTTTATCAGCGGGGAAATTTGTTTGTAAACGCCTAAGAAACCTTTTGACAGTGCTATTTTTCTATGTAACTGTATAATAACTCTTGGCATTACATGGGTATTGGTGGCCCTAACCTGAATAGATGTCTGGTCTTGAACGGGTATACGCACACCTCTCTTTTGTCCACTTTTTCCCCCACACGTGGATTGTCATACCACTCCCCTTTTGTGACTGTTATGAACTACAAATCCCATGAGTGCACCACTACCAATGTTTCACTGGTAATGTCTACTAGTCCTGCCTATTGGAATGATGGGGAATGTGGTCTGGCTTTATTATTTTCCCAAAACACCAATAAAGAATTCTCCTTACTCACTGATTCAGCTTGGCTGCTGTCTCTGCATGGTGCATGCTCTTGGTTCTGGTGAGCCTATAACTTCTGTTTTGGCTCTGTGTTTCTCTCTGACTCTATGCTATCATTAAGTTTCTTTGCCATCTGTGAACCTGAGGAGCCTCCTTTCTATGTATGGAAAAAACAGCTAAAAACCATCTTTTGCTGGTGGCTGGTCTTAGCTGGCCAAAAATCATGCAAAAACACATCCTAAACTGGTTAAGCAGGTTGATCCAACCTAAGCTGGTCACTCCAGCATGTCTCAGCCTGTCAAGCAGGACGTTGCTCAAGTAAGCTGGCTGATTATGCTGGTATGGAAGCTGGACATGACTGGTATATAGCCAGCAAAACCAGCTAGAATGGCCATCGTCAGCTGGTCAACCAATTTAAGCTTAGGCTGCGATTTAGCTGGATTTTTCTTCAGGGTTGTAGTTTTTTTTTCAACATTGGCTTTCTCAAACAGACTGCATTTGTAGACCACTTTTCTTCTCCTCAGAGCTTTCAAAGCACTGTACAGTTTTATGCCTCACATTCACTCATTCACACACACAAACACACACACAAGTGGCAGAGGATGTCATACAAGGTAACATCCGCTTGGAGCCTTGTCAAGGACACTTCAGTGAGGTCAGAAGAAATCAGACATGAAGCCACAAGCCTTCATTGCAGAACAACTTCCTGCACCACAATGTCTACAGTAATTTCCAGAATATAAGCCGCACTGTGTATATACCTCAGCTCAGTGTTTTATTTTATACTAAAAAAGCCTGACCATGTATTGTCCTCATCTGTTTATTAACCTCACCCGTGTTTTAAGCGCAGTTTTACTAAACATTACTCACTGAATCAGAATCAGATCATGATCTCATGGGAGAATAAAATGAAGAAAAGAAATTCATTGCCATTAATAGCCCTCTGCCATGCAGACTATTATGGAATAGATGAAGAAATTTAGCAAAAGCAATATATTAACCTCGGTTAATTATCTGGAAATTACAATGCTGCTGCTGCTGCTGTTCTGTATGTCATGTAACCATGTGAGGCGCCAGCCTGGTCAGACGGAGCAGTTTGGGGGTTAGCGCTTTGAGCCAGGCTTGTGCTACTTCACAACTGTTACTACTGCTACTGCCACTACCGTCTACTGTTTGTAATGATTGTCCTCTATTTGTTATTCTGACCAGCGCACCAAGGTTTTGTTGGTTGTCAGAGTGCTGTGCTGTATTCTTCACTTTGTTTTGTACAGAGGGTCTGGACATTCGGTAGTGAGATTTGATTGTTTGCTGGAGGTGTTTAAGTTTAAAACGATTGGATCAACCCTGGAGTGATAGCCTGCTTGACTGATAGCATTCTAGCTCTGCATTCACAACCCCTCCTTCCGTTCGCGATTGGATGGCGACAAGACAACAAGCTCACTGGGATCAAATCCAGACTAGCACTGTAGGGACATGATAATCAAGCAGAACTGTGTAGGAAGGCATGACCAGGCTAGTGCTGTATTGGTGCAGCTCCACTCTATTTGTTTTTCAAAACCAGCACCTTGACCCTCTCTAACCCTCCCTAATTGTGTGTTTTTTTTCCAGAGTAGGTCTACAAATAGGCAATAGGGTAATAAAGGGCTATTTACACCCACAATAACAAAAGCATTTGCTTAATACTGCAAACACTCATATTTCTGTCTGTGGAGAAGGCTATGCAACAATATTCTTGATTTTGAACATTTGCAGTGGAGAAATCAAGTGTTTCATTTGTCTAATCTTCATTCAATGAATGAAATTCCTACAATTTTTAGTTTGTTAGTAATGTTTTGCAAAATCTACAGAAACGACTGAATCAGCGGTTGTTTAACGACTTCAAAAACAAAACCAAATTGCTAACCGGTGGAGTAGGTTTTTTTTAGATGGTTTTAATAGTAAAGTTTAGAATGGTAAAGTTACGGTTAGCTTTTCAAATTCACGTCTGGGGGTCCGTTTCTTGGAGGCGGATCCTGATCACAGTTTGGACTTTTTCATGCCTTTGTTTTTTTTCTTCTTTTATTTTATTAGCTTTTATGGTAACACTTTAGATTAGGGCACACATATTCACCATTAACTACCCATAGTAAACCATTAACTAGAATTTCTCCAATATAAACTCCTAATTACTGCTTATTCATTGTAAGTAAGCTAGTTGTTGTATATGAATTATGATCTCAATATGCTTTGCTCAATAAGGGGCTTATAAGGTGGTAGTACAACAGGAACAGTTATTCTCAGTTAAAAAGATATAATTAGGACTTATTTGGACACTATTAGCCACTTGTAGTTGTGGGTTTTTGTTGCTATGAATAGATCTTTTCTAAATATTATTGAAGAAGAATAACTGTTCCTGTTGTGTTACCACCTTATAAGCCCCTTACTAACTAAAGCATATTAATCAGAATTCATGTACAACAACTAACTTACTAACTACGACTAAACAGTAATTAGGTGTTTATATCAGAGAAATTCTTAGTTAGTGGTCTGTTACGGATAGAATAAGCTCATGCAGAATAAGGTATTAATAAGTGACTTGTAATGGCTAACAAATGGCTAGTATGATACTAATTAGCATGTTAATGAGCTGCTAGTTAATGGTGGATATGTGGACCCTAATCTAAAGTGTTACTGCTTTTATTTATTTATTTTGCTTCTCTTGTAGTCCAGCTAATCTTACTTTTTTCTCTTTTACTAATTTCACTACATGTTTTACATTAGTGTTTCAATTTATGTGACAAATAAACTCCTTGAATCCTTATCCTTACTCAGAGAGGAATACTTTGCAGTTCTTATGTTGGAATTCTGTATTTTGGACATGAAAACTGCATTAACAGCGCTTGTCTCTGCTATTCCAAACTATATACACCTGGGTGTTGGGTATTGTTGGCAGCATACACCTGGGTGCAAATAGCATCTGCCTTGTGTTTTGCTTGTGTTGTTTGAATAGCCTGGATCTCAATAATTGAGCGCAGTTTCACCAAGACCCTCTATAGTCTCCTCCTAAGAGTCCTCATCACCAGGACCCCCTATAGTCTCCTCCTAAGAGTCCTCATCACCAGGACCCCCTATAGCCTCTTCCTAAGAGTCCTCATCAACAGGACCCCCTATAGCCTGCTCTTAAGAGTCCTCATCACCAGGACCCCCTATAGCCTGCTCTTAAGAGTCCTCATCAAATAGCCTTCCCACTTCTCCTGTCAGCCTTGTTTATTTTTGGGTGGCCCTAGGTGAAGACCCTGTGTGTGTGTGTGTGTGTGTGTGTGTGTGTGTGTGTGTGTGTGTGTGTGTGTGTGTGTGTGTGTGTGAGACTATGTGTGTGTGCGTGTGTGTGTGTGAAGCATCATTTACACGCCTGCCTGCCTCAGCTGTCCTAGATCATGCTTGTGGGAGATGGATGGTGTGTGTCACAGCAGACGGCGTGGTATAAGTACAAACCCCTGGATCCCCAACCCCCACCACTCTGCCACTTTTCTCCCCACTGAAGCTGGTTGGGGCTGATGTGGCACATGATTATGATGTCATCAGAAAGCTGCTCCCTGAACAGCTTCCTAATGGGGATGAGACAGGCTTGGGAATGGAGAGGGCATGTTGCGTTAGGAATGTGTGTTTGTGAGCATGTGATAGCTGGAAAGTGTGTGTGTGTGTGTGTGTGTGTTTGTGTGTGTGTGTTTGTGTGTGCGGGAATGTGTGTATACTTAATTGAGAGTGTCTGATGTGTTTTAATGAGAGAGATGGAATGAGTGTTTGTGTGTGTGTATGTATGTGTGTGTGTGTGTGTGTGTTTGTGTGTGTGTGTGTGTGTGTGTGTGTGTGTGCTTATACCCTTGAAAGGCCTGCTGCTCAGAGATGGCAGAGAGGTCGTGTTCATTAGAGCTGTCTTATGGGCCTCAATGGAGAACAGATGTCAGGCCCTCTAAGCACCCAGCTACCGAGCCATACTCATCTCTCTCTCTCTCTCACTCTCTCTCTCTTTCTCTCCAAGCACAGACCCTACTCATTTCTCGCTCTCTCTCTTTTTCTCTCCAAGCACCCAGCTCCACTCATCTCTCTCTTTTTCTCTATCTCTCTCTCTACAGCTCCAGCTCCAGCTCATCCAGCTACTGAGCTACCCTCCCCACTCTCTCCCTCCCTGTCTCTCAGTCCTCTTGCTCCACGCCACTCCTGTCTCTCCAAGGCACCGCTGTCTCTCCCTGAGCTCCCAAACTGCTTTTATCCCTCTCCCTCTCTCCTGTCTCGCTTCATATCACTCGTTCTCACTCCTTACCGAGTTCTCTATCACTCTCCCTTGGCTAACCTAACCACACTACTCTCTCAAAACTCTTTTTCTTTCATTGTCTCTCTCTCTCTCCCTCTAGCTCTCCTTTTCTCTCTCTCCATAGTGGTCTTTCCATCACTTTCCTTTAGCTGTGGTTGAGAGCCATAAGGGCATAAGTGATATTTTTACAGGAGAGTCAAAACAAAAAAATTACAATTTTTGTGAACTCATTTCTGTGTTTATCAGTGATATTTATATTTGCTTGGATGGCAATATACTTATTGAACAACACATTATGCTTCATTTTAAAACATTTATTTTTTTTAACATTTTAAAAATGAGAAAAAAAGGCATGTATGCTCTTCTTTGAAAACAAACATGGCTGTATCTCTGCACTATATGGGTAAAGCATTACATGAATGAGTTAGAAGTAACTGTAAATATTAGCACATCTGTCTACCATCATAGTGTGTGTAAGTGTCATGTAGAGCCTCTCTTTCTGTTGCCCTGGAAAGGTATTAGCACCCTTTTGGTACCAGTTGGTTCAATGTATGTTTCAAGTCAGTTGGTTTTTCACTAATAATGCTAAAATGATTAAGAATTTATTCATGTCCTTTTGCCAGCAGATAGAACTGATCAAGAGCTCTCATTTGATATATAAATCTCAATTTTGACCAAGATGTCACTTACACCCCTATGGCTCTCAAGCCTTGAGCTGCTATCTGTCATTCTCCCTTAGTTAACCCAACTGCACTCATCTTTCCAATTCCCTTTCTTTCATTCTATCTCTCCCTCCAGCTCTTTCTCTTTCTTTCTTTCTTTCTTTTTTTTTCTTTCTTTCCATAGCTGTCTTTCACTCACCCTCATCCATAATCTATGCAACTGCTATCTATCACTCTGCCTTAACTAACCTAACAACACTCATCTTTCTGTCTCGTTTCTTTCATTCTCTCTCCCTCTCACTCAATCTCTCTCTCTCTCTCTCTCTTTCTGTCTTTCTCTCGATAGCCATCTCTGTCATTCTCCCTCAACTGTACAACTGATATCTATTGCTCTCCTTTAGCTAAACTAATCACACTCATCTTTCTCTCTTCTTTCATTCTATATTTTCCTCTTTCTTTTTCCTTTACTGCATAGCCATCTCCCTCTGTCATCTGTACAACTGCTCTCATTTGGTCTCTTACTCATACTTTCTTCTTCCTGTTCAGTCCCATTTTTTTTCTCTCCCTTTCTTCATTCCTTCCTTTCTTTTTTTCTTTTCTGAAGCGTTCAACTGGGCCACTTCTTTTCTTGCCTCTCTCTCTGCCTCTGCCTCTCTCTCTCTCTCTTGCTCTCGCCTCCCTTTTTTCTTCCCCTCCTGTTCTTTTGTCGTGTTCTTCCTCCTTTTCCCGCTGTGAGTTTTTTAAGGGTCTCTCATGTGGGTCCCACTGAAGTGGGCTCATGCTTTGTTAAGTGCCGCTGCTGCTGCTGCTGCTGCTGCCGTTGCCACGGCTGCTGCGCTGAGTTCCACGTTCCAGTTCTCAAATGGGCCTGAGTCCATTTGTACCACCCCCACCAATTCACACTGACCCCCACCACCATCACACACACACACAGACACACACACACTCAGACGCACACACATACACATACACACACACAAACATATACACACACACACACACACGCACGCACATACACACGCACGCACACACACCCACACACACACACACACAGACACAATATATGTGCCATTTCCTCTGACTATGAGAGGTCTCCAAATCTGAGGCAGAACCACAAGATTTTGTCAGTTGTCTGTTGTCTGTTTACCATAGTCTGCTAAAAGTGCAATCAGCAATGCTTAGCATAAGCATTTGTAAACACTGTAACACTTGCATAGAACATCACTGAATACCTCTAGTATCGCAGTATTCAGTAGTTCCATTCCATGAGGACACAGTTCCTTGTACAATGCCCTGGCTCAACAAACTAGAAATCAAGTGGAGGCAACCAGCCCCCCTAACCATAAGCTTCACTGATTGAGCCCTGAAGGGAGGGATAGATAGATAGATAGATAGATAGATAGATAGATAGATAGATAGATAGATAGATAGATAGATAGATAGATAGATACATAACTTCAGGATAAGGTTCCTTTCTGGCATGTTTTGTTAGGTCTTCAGTGATAGTAATAGCTGTGTTGAAAAGCCTCTGCTATGAAATTCAAACTGAAGCAGAAACATGCACAAACTCCACGTCACCTCCAGCGTCTCTGGAAGCATCTCTGCGAGGTCCATTTAGTGGAAACCCATGTTGGTGGTGCAAGAGGGTTGAGCACTTCCCCATGATCAACAAAGACCATTACCATGATGTCAAGGTGAGATGGGGCATTAAAATGACTGTGTGATGAACGGAGGCTATAAAAGAGGATGACCCGCTCCTGCAACGACACACAAAGCTGCCAAGTATTCCAGACTCTCCCAGTGCACAGCAAATAGGCGACCATAAATAAACACACGCTACCATAAACCCATAATACAACACGCAATATACAAATAAAACAGCACCATTGATGTACTCATTAATTATAACTGTGAGATTAATATGGGGAAACATGGCACTTAGACTACAATGATGATGTTAATGGAAATGCTCCCAGAAGGCTCTGTGCATCAGGGTCCATTTTGGTTTGTGTGTTACAGTGAGTCACTGCATCAACTGCATCACTTCACTGTTCTTTGTTCTCTTTATTGTGATCTGATTCTACTTTAATGTAAGTACTGTTTACTGTGATACACTGTGATTGATACATGCGTGTGGTTAATACACAAATGCAGTTAATGCACGTTTTTTTTTTTTTTTGTAATTTGCCTTAAACTCTGTCCTGCAGTTTATACAGTGGCTTATATTTAGGAAATTAGCCTACTCTAGTCTACAGAGGCCTATATTTAGGAAATCAACCTACTCTAATTGTATCTATTAAATAAAAAAAAGAATAATTAAGAAGTAATATATTCAAATGGCAAATTAAATCATTTTCTCTCAAAAACATGGCTTCGCTACATTGCACAAAATGAAAACTTAAGAAAAGAAGGAAAGAAATAAAGGACAACTGAAAAACTCGTCTTGTACTCGCTCCTAAGCCCACAAAATAAAACTCCATAAAGATGGAGATGGACGGATGGTGAAACTGTATCTCGTGAACGTAAATCCTCTGCTACGACAAAAGGCAGAGAAATCAACATTGCTGTTATAGGGGTAGGATTCATCAGGCTTGTGGGGGTTCAGAGAATTGAGGAAAGTTCATCTTGCCTATTTGGCAAAGGAATTATTCAGCTCAGTCTTGAATATGAGGCATTTGACCATTTTCCAAAAATATTATATATATTTTAAATTCCAGCCCCAGGGCATCTCTAATCTTATGGATAATTCATTGCATTTTTTTAATAATAATGTATTGCATTATATGATAATAATTCATCGCAGGACTTTTCAAGGCACCTAAAGCACTTTCACCATGGAAGGGGACTTTACTAACCACTACCAGTGTGTATATGATATGTTTTCAACTTCACTTTCAACTTAAAATAGTGCAGATTCTATGTTAGCAATATGCACTCCTTGTTAGTTCTTTCATTGTGTTGTAGCTTGAATGTTATCCTCTTTTGTAAGTCGCTTTGGATAAAAGCGTCTGCTAAATGCACAAATGTGAATGTAAATGTAAATATTTATCAACCACTAACAATGTGTTATGTGATATGTTTATGATTTTGTATACAGTAATTTCTTGAGTATTAATTGTATCGTGTTGCCTAAATCGCAGGACAGTGTTTTAATCCTAAATAAGGTGTGCAAAAATGTGTATTGACCACGCATCAAACATCAGTGACTTAGAATCAAACCATGATTTTATGAGAAAGAACAATGAAGAAGAACAATGCCACACATACCCCTCCCCTATCCGTTAACCTCATAGCTGAAGACATTTAGCAAAGTCAATGTATAAACCTCAGTTAATAGTTGTGATTTTTTCATGTAAAGTCTACAGCTTAACATAAATCCTCACATTTCATATTATCATTAACATTTAAAAAATACATGACATTTTATCAGCATAACAAAAGATCCCAAGTCCAATTAAAAATAAACTTTTTACCATTTCAAAATGTTCTTTCAAATTTCAAACAATTATTGTGTTCCTCATTTCCCCGCAACAGGAGTTTATCGGAGAATCAGCTCCAATCTCAATAAGAGCAGATTTATTTCACTAAAAGACAAGGAAAAGACATTTTCAAGACAAGAACTTTGTTCCCCTGTGGGGAGATTCATTGATCTCATTTCTATGGCAGACTCTCAGTCTTTCTCATCGTAGAGCATTATTACCCCGCTGTGTCATCACCGCACCGTTTGTAAAGCACCTCTCTCACTGTTACCACTGAGCAAGTCTCATTTGGTTAAAACTACTGCTTAGGGACCAGGCGCTGTGGTTGACACTATATTGTTGATTAATGTCAAGCAGCAGTGGACATTTTGTGCGCTTCACGCTGAGGCTGCTCCTGCTTTCATTCGCCCCGTCTGTGGAGGTCCTGTTCTCCGTGATGACTCAGTGTGGATAATATTTGATTGAGATCATACTGTAGTTG
The DNA here is from genome assembly GCA_015244755.2 of Tenualosa ilisha. NCBI lineage: Eukaryota > Metazoa > Chordata > Actinopteri > Clupeiformes > Clupeidae > Tenualosa > Tenualosa ilisha. The sequence continues at coordinate 1,712,424 of PYXC01001670.1, forward strand.
TTTCAACGTATCAATGCGTACAATTTGCATATATAACAATTGGTCAAACCGGATTCAATTCTCAAACCCCAGGCTTCAAGTCTACATCGCTTTGGATAAAGACATCTGCTTACAATAATAAACCAGTCAGTTTGTATGAAATCTGCAATTTGTGCACTGATCTTCAGAATTAATGTATGTATTACACAGCAAACTACCCTATTTTCGGAGTCTCATCGTGCTCTTCTTGCATACTGTAAAACTGGCCTATACATTACTGTGGAGGCTGTCTGGCTTATTTTGTTTAAACTTTTTATTGCATACTCCATTATAAGGTGGATTTAAAAAAAAAAAAAAAAGCTGCCCTTTAATAGGTGACTCTTGAGATGAAGTTGAGTCAATAATGTCAGGATGTTCACCTTTGGGTGAACTGTCTCATTGAGGAGGGGACGGCTAATGATTCCCATCTCCCCTGATTGATGCAGCATTATCTACTGACGCGGCATGATTAAACTGGGAGGGGATGGGGAGGTGTAATTTAATTTTTTTAAGGTGTGTGTGTGTGTGTGTGTATGTGTGTGTGTATCCATCTTTAACTCCAAGGTGAAACGAGTGCTATATTTCACCCTCTTTGTGAACCATCAAGCCAGTGGCTCCAAGGAGACAGACAGGAATCCCATTCCAGAAACACATGGAACTCACCCAGACACTCTCTGTGGAGAATTGGACTAAATCTGCTCGTTTTCTTCAGGGAAGGACACTGGATGAGTGGCGTGCTTAAACAAACACACACACACACACACACGCATGTGCACACTCACTCACACATACACGCATACGCACACACACACACACACACACACACACACACATACTCACACGACAAACGAGTGGTACCCTTCTCGTCCTTTCTTCACGTCCCTCCTGCCTCATCCTTTCCAAACTCATCTGTTTGCATTCAGATCTCAACCTTCACATCTGACCCACTAAAGTGACTCATCACTTGTCATGGCTTTGTGTATTCTTACTACAAGACCCCCCACCCACACAACAACCCACACACACACATTACCAGCCACACACACACACACACACAACACACACAGACACACACACACACACACACCATTTCTATTCCAGCTCACACTACTATTGCCAGCTTGTCCAACCCCTTCTGCCTTACTATTGGCTGTTGCCATGGATACCAGTGCTTGGAGGCAAGAGGGTTGATTCTCTCTGCAGAGGTGAAGCCCCCCCCCCACCCCCACCCCCCCAACACACACACCCTTCTCTCTCTCTTCTCTTCTTTTTCTCTCCTGTCTGTGTTTTGTGCTCCTGTGTGTGTGATTTGTGTATGCATTGTGTAGTGCGTGTGAATATAGAGATGTGTGAGACTGCAGTGTGAATGTGTGAGTGAGTGTGTGTGTATAAGAGGGAAAGACAGTATTTGTGTGAAAGTGTGTGCATGTGTGTCTATCAGGGTGAGAGAGCGTGTGTGAAAGTGTGTGTGTGTGTGTGTGTGTGTGTGAGCGAGAGAGAGAAAGGAGGGGGGTTGTGTGCATGCCCAAACATGTTATGTGCAAATCTTTGAAACTGTGAGTGTATGACTATGCACGTGAGATTTCCTGTGTGGGTTTGCATTTCTATCTTAAGTGAAACTGAATTGAATTTGTGCATTTCACACACACACACACACACACACACACATGCACACACACACACACACACTCCTTTTCAATTTGATTGGGGGCATATGTGTGTGAGAGAGAAAGAGCTGGATAGAAGGCAACCAGTGGGAGTGAGACAGAAATTGATAGATAGATTACAGCTTCTGTGTGTGTGTGTGTGTGTGTGCGCGTGCGGGTGTGCATGCACGTGTGCGTGTGTGTGCATGTGTGTTTTGTGTGTGCATGTGATTGCGTGTGTGTGTGTGTGTGCGTGCGTGTGTGCATGTGTGTGTGTGTGTGTGCATGTGTGTGTGTGTGCGTGCGTGTGCGTGTGTGTGTGTGTGTGTGTGAAAGAAAGATGTAGTAATGAGGTTGCTCTTGTCAGCTGAGCCTGCTGGCTGCTCACGGGTGAATTCTCCACACTCCTGGTTGCTCAGCAATATGTGTGAGAAGTGCACACTGGAGAGAGAGAGAGAGAGAGATATAGAGAGAGAAAGAGAGAGAGAGAAAGAGAGAGGCTGATTAGCAAGATATAATTGAATTTCTTGCACCTTCCTACCTTCTTGAAAACTCAGTTTATTTATTAATAATAATATAATTTAAAGCATTCTTTGCTCATTTAAATTTACATGTAAACAAGAATGCATTTCCTCTTACATGCCCTTGCATGCCTGTGTGTGTGTGTGTGTGTGTGTGTGTGTGTGTCTATGTGCACAAATCTGGATGTTTCAGTACATATTGTTGCGCATACAAGTGTGTACTAGTGTAAACATATTTTGGATTTTTGCAAAGATTTGTGTGATTGCATGCATGTGTGTGTGTCTGTGTGTGTGTGTGAGAGAGAGCATGCAGTGCGTGCACGGCACACCACACACACAGACACACACACATGCACGCACACATGCACACACACACATATGTGCATACGGACATACTCTGCACGACACACACATGCAGGTATACACATACAGACACTGTGTGTGTGTGTGTGTGTGTGTGTGTGTCTCCGTGGGTGGCAGATGCAGATGAGACAGTCTGTGCCTGATTGCTCTTCTAGTGCATCAGCTTGTGTGAGTGTGAGGAAACAGGAATCTATGTGAAAAAGACAAGCAGTTTTAATGACACTGACTGGGTTTGGTTCAGATGGGTGCTTGTGTGTGTGTGTGTGTGTGTGTGTGTGTGTGTGTTTCTGTGTGTGTATTCTTGCGTGTCTGTTTTTGTGAGCGCTGTATTGCCCCTTTGATAGTTGGCTTGCTTTTTTTCTCCTCCCTGCAAAGAATCTAAGCTCAATTCAAACATCTCTCTCTCTCTCCTTCTCTCTCCCTCTCTTTCTCTCTCCCAAACCTTCTCCTTTTTGCCCTGTCTCTCCCCTCTCTATCTCTTGGGTGACAGCATCAGAATCTGGGACCTGTGCCAGCTAGCTTGAAGCTAGTGGAGGCATGCTAGTGGCTGTAGCTAATCTTGGGGGATGGTGTCGCCTCTAAAGTTCAATATCCAGTCTTCATTGACTACAATAGGAGTGCATAATATTTGTGCATGACTCCTCTACTGCTGTATAACACTTAAAATAGCATAGAGTGATTTGGCAAAATAAATAAATATACAAACAAACGAACAAATAAACAATATGCAAATCCTGAGTGAGAATGAAAGTGCAGCTTATGAGGGTTTCATGCAAAATGAAAGGACAGCAACATATTTTACATGATTAGACATGCAAATGAGATTTAAATGAGTCTACTGCTGCTTCTTTTATAAGCCCCAGGAGGGTGGGAGGCAGAAACCCCAGGATAAATGCACGGATGAAACCGCTCAAATGACCCACAAACTCCTAATTACATTTCGCTGATGCTGCCGTCCTCTCTATCAGCTGCATACAGATACCCTTGTCTGGACTGCACTGTAATAATAATTCCAATGACTGTGCATTGACATGAGCATTTCCCACTGGTATATGACTATGACCACATAATATTCAAAACAGCGCAGATCTCAGAGTCAGATGTTTCTGACCGCATTTGACCTGGTAGTAGAGATCTGAAGAGTGTTTGTTTTGATGCTCATGTTGACTTCAGACTGTGTATAGTTATCTGGGATAGTAAACCCAACCATGCACAGCCAGGCTGCTAAGGCTTAGCTGAAGCATGTACATAGCATGCATACTAGTATGTATGTATGTATGTATGTATGTATGTGTGTGTGTGTATGTGTATGTGTGTGTATGTGTGTGTGAGTTTGTGTATGTACGTATACGTATATGTATGTAAGTGTACAGTATGCATGAAATGCATGTACTATATGTATCTCAAAGTGCCTCACAGAATATGTACTTTTGAACCAGTGATTTCTATGTGCTTTTTACCTATGGCAATAAGAAACACTTGACTTTATTTCGCTTCACTTGCATGACCATCAACATAAGCCGGAATACAAATAACAATGTGTGTATGTATGGGAAGGGTCTAAATGATGCCACAAGTTGGTTCATTGTTAATACTTTTGAAAGTCGTCTAGCTTCATTTCAATGCTGGTCAATGTTTTTTTTTAATCTATGGATAGATTCAGATGTACAGACTGTAGTCGTGTTGTCAGTATTTGCAGAGATGCCAGGCTACAGAGATGCTGATGTCGTTTAATCCTTCCAGAGCAGCAAGTGATTGCAGTGACCCTGAGGTCATGCAAGCATAAGTATGATAAGAATGTGTTTCTGTGTTGCAGTAATCAGGGTGGAGATATTCAGACTTGTGACATTCCCATCAGACAATATGGGAGCACCCTGGTTGGGGCAAGCCTTATTCGGCTTGTATTACATTTGTCAGATTGACATTTTGTGTGTGTCTGTGTGTGTGTGTGTGTGTGTGTGTGTGTGTGTGTGTGTGTGTGTGTGTGTACTGAAGTCATTTGTGTCAGTAGTGTATCAAGGGTTGAGAGCCATAATGGCAGAAGTGATATATCACCAACTTTACATGAGAGTCAGAACAAAGAAATGACCAGAACTGGACTTTATGGACTGATTTCTGTGTTTATCAGTGACATTTATATTTGCTTGGATGGCAATATACTCAGTGAACAACACAGAAAAACACTTATACGCCTTCTTGGGACCAACTTCTATTTCCATCATGAAAACAAAACATGGCTGGATCTCTGCACTATATGCGTAAAGCATTACATTAATGACTTAAAAGTAACTTTCTAAAACTGCTTGTTTGGTTTCCTGATTGTGATTCGGCGTTCCAAGCCGCTGTAAATCCTTCTCTTCTATATTACGCCACAGCGAACTCCAATTTAAAAAACGTTACAAAGTAATGGCCCATAGCCCATCTCATCGTAGTAGCGCTCAGTGTTGCCCGGAAACCACTTCCACAAAGGAACTATATGTTTTGGCGGAAGAATGGTTGTTACAATACACTATTTTATTTTCTAATTTGTGTGGCTGTATCTAATAAAATCTTTTTTTGCTGATTTTTTGTAACAGTTTTAGAAAAGCAATAAGCCACTCGAGTCCGTATTTTTGAGCTGGATTTAGAGTGGTGGCGTATGGTAAGCGTATTTCAGATATTAATTGAGTAAGTGGCCTTTACACTTCAGAGTGCATTAATATCTGACATACACATACCGGGACGTTCATTATCCCGCTCATACCATTGTTGCCACGTCTGCGCCGTGTAGTTTTGCTAGCAATTTACACGTTTCGATAGTTCAACAGGCTCGTTTGCAGAGCTACTCTTTTCCGCCGCACATCACCTCATTCAAAACTTACAAAATAAACTGCCGTTACTAGTTCTAAATGGATGGTTACTATGATCAAAAGTGGGTCGTTCGATCTGTCATTGTCAAGCATCCTCCCCAAGCATTCTATCCAGTCTTGGCTTTTGTAGAATCACCGTTTCCCATAATCCTAAATGCAGTGTCCATCTCGGTCACAAGTTAACATGTTCCTCTGCTAAGTAACGTCGGTCAGGCTGCTAAATTGTAACCCTTTGTTAAGATGACAATTAATTTAAACTTCACAGGGAGTTGGGCGAATTGATATGCAAGTGTAATACATTCAGAAAAGTGGAACTACTTCCTAGGTGTGCAGTTATGTGAAAATAAGGCACATTCTAAACGGTGCATCACAATAGGAAATTTGATAACAACAATTATATCACTGCTTGGTCAAACCTCCTGTTGTAATGCACTATTTACAATGTCTCTTATTTTCTGATAATTGCACACCAAAGTGTAAAGGCCTTATTACCACGTAACTCACATAATGGACGGGTGCTAAGTATAACAGACAGCTGTTAAATAAAGTAAAACAGAACGTTGTCATAACCAATCAGCTGATCTGTTAGTTAACGGATTACCTTAACTTGTTATCCATCTTAATCATTAAAATGACCAGGATAGCAATGATAAACATGCTTCGTTGTCATGTTATTGAGCTGTTCAATAGGTAGCCTTGTAATAAGCAGAATAATGTTCTGCGATGCAGTCATTATCGTGGAATAAATCCCATCAGAGTGATTCCCATCAGAGTTATTCCACAATATTCTGCAGGACATTATCCCTAACATATTAACACATCTGTCTACCATCATTGCTCGTGTAAACCTCCCCTCTCTGTTGCCCTGGAGTTGTATTTGCACCCTTTTGACATCACTTGGTTCAATATATTTTTCAAGTCAGTTGGTTATTTGTTAATAACGCTAAAATTATTAAGAATTTATTCATATCCTTTTGCCAGCAGAAAGAACTCTCATTTGGTATATAAATCTCAATTTTGGCCAAGATGTCACCCAGGCCTTTATGGCTCTCAGCCTTCAGTACGCACTGTATTTCTCTGTTTGCATCAGCTGTATATGTATTTCTCTGTCTGTGTACTGTATGCACGTTACTGAGTGTGTGTGTGTGTGTGTGTGTGTGTGTGTGTGTGTGTGTGTGTGTGTGTGTGTAAGCGTGTGTGTGTGTGTTTGCATAGTCTCTCTATGTACAGTGTCTGTGTCTCTCTTCCTCTGTGTGTGTGGGAGGTGGGTGGCGGTGGATGGGTGTGGGCGTGTATTTTGAATTGTATTTTAATTTTATGAAAATATTTATGTGGGAGAGAGATGAAATTGAGGTGCTTTTATAATGCATTCAGTTTTTTTTTTTTGCACTAACAGGTGTGCGGGTGAAAAATATCACAAGGGAAACGGCTTCATTAGAAGCAAAATCACATAGAGTAATTTGTTTCAGATGCTGCTTGACAAAACCAATCTGTTTCCACTGGATGAGCTAAAGCAGAAACTATTCTTCCGTAATATGCAGCATTCATCTCTTAATAGTGGCTGAATTGAGTTGTTACATCCTTACTAATGAAGCCACTGGAGACTGTCTGCACTTGGGACTACAGTCGAACTCCTTGCATTCTTCAGTGATTTCATTTAGACTTTATTTCCGGCTCTCTGCAAATGACATTGGCAAAGGCATTGCAGACAATTGCAGTCTTTTCTTAAATGCATTTTCCAATGTCATTGTACATAATTATCAAACAGGCAGTTGTTGAGCTGTGCTAGATTGCAATGCAGTGTAATGTCTGTCTGTAATGTTTGGAGAGGTAAATAGCTCAAATTGTCCTGTCCGGTTTTCACTGTCACTTTCGAAATTCCCACTAGAGGGCGCACATCGAAGCCAGTGAGCCTGTTTGTGTGCAAAGCAGCAATGTTCATTTACATGTTTTTGGGACAAGAAATAATTATTTGATAACTTGAATATTTGCAAATGGAAAAAATTTAGCTGTATCTCTTAAGGTCTGAGAGTAGATTTATGCAGAAGCCTTCTAGTCACCCTTCCTTCCAATTTGCTTCCATAAATGCCCTTCAGATTGCAAAATTTGGCTTTTTGCCTGGATGTCTGCCTGGACGTGCAGCTTGAGGTTCCGGACAGGGAATTTCTCTGTGCAGCTGA